>CM067841.1:585880794-586482456 GCA_034509565.1 Triticum monococcum
ATAGGCCCATAATGCATCATCAAGTTTCTTGGACCAATTCTTTCTAGATCTATTAACAGTCTTTTGCAAAATTAATTTGAGTTCTCTATTGCTCAATTCTACTTGACCACTAGACTATGGGTGATAAGGAGATACAATTCTATGATTAACATCATATTTAGCAAGCATTTTACGGAAACCACCATGAATAAAATGTGAACCACCGTCAGTCATTAAATATTTAGGGACTCCAAACCTTGGAAAAATAACTTCTTTAAGCATCTTAATAGAGGTGTTATGATCAGCACTACTAGTTGGAATAGCTTCTACCCACTTAGTAATGTAATCAACAACAACTAAAATATGTGTGTATCCATTGGAGGTAGGAAAAGGTCCCATATAATCAAAGCCCCAAACATCAAATGGTTCAATAACAAGTGAATAATTCATAGGCATTTCCTGACGTCTACTAATATTACCAATTCTTTGACATTCATCACAAGATACAACAAACTTACGGGCATCCTTGAAGAGAGTAGGCCAATAAAAACCGGATTGCAATACCTTGTGTGTTGTTCTATCTCCAGCATGGTGTCCTCCATAAGTTTCGGAGTGACACTTGCGTAGGATCTGTTCCTGTTCATGCTCAGGTACACAACGTCTAATAACACCATCTACTCCTTCTTTATAAAGATGTGGGTCATCCCACAAGTAATGCCGTAAATCATAGAAAAACTTTTTCTTTTGCTGGTATGTAAAGCTAGGTGGTATAAATTTAGCAGCAATATAATTAGCATAATCAGCATACCATGGAGCAGTACGAGAAGCATTTATGACATTTAATTGTTCATCATGAAAGCTATCATCAATAGGTAGTGGGTCATCAAGAACATTCTCTAGCCTAGACAAGTTGTCTACAACGGGGTTCTTAGCTCCCTTTCTATCAATAATATGCAAATCAAATTCTTGTAGCAAGAGAACCCATCTAATAAGTCTAGGTTTAGCATCTTTCTTCTCCATAAGATATTTAATAGCAGCATGATCCGTGTGAATAGTTACTTTAGCATCAACAATATAAGGTCTGAACTTATCACAAGCGAATACAACTTCCAAAAATTCTTTTTCAGTAGTAGCATAATTTCTCTGAGCATTGTCTAGAGTTATACTAGCATATTGAATAACATTTAATTTCTTATCAACTCTTTGTCCTACAACAGCACCTACAACGTAATCACTAGCATCACACATAATTTCAAAGGGTAAATTCCAATCAGGTGGCTGAACAATAGGTGCAGAGATTAATGCTTTCTTAAGTATTTCAAAGGCTTCTACACAATCATCATCAAAGACGAATGGTATATCTTTTTGTAATAGATTAGTCAGAGGCCGAGAAATTTTTGAGAAGTCCTTAATGAACCTCCTATAAAAACCGGCGTGACCAAGGAAACTTCTTATACCTTTTATGTCCTTGGGACATGGCATCTTTTCAATAGCATCAACCTTAGCTTTATCAACTTCAATACCTCTTTCAGAAACTTTATTCCCCAAGACAATACCTTCATTAACCATAAAGTGGCACTTCTCCCAATTCAAGACAAGGTTAGTTTCTTCACATCTCTGCAAAACTCGATCAAGGTTGCTTAAGCAATCATCAAAAGAGGATCCATAGACGGAGAAATCATCCATGAAAACATCACAAATCTTTTCAAAAAAGTCAGAGAATCTAGCCATCATGCATCTTTGGAAGGTAGCAGGTGCATTACATAAACCAAAAGGCATACGTCTATAAGCAAAAGTACCGAACGGGCAAGTAAAAGTGGTCTTAGATTGATCACCAGCTGACACAGGTATTTGAGAGAAACCAGAATAACCATTTAGAAAGCAAAAAATGTGTATGTTTGGATAATCTTTCTAGCATTTGATCAATAAAAGGTAAGGGGTAATGATCTTTTTTAGTAGCCTTATTTAATTTGCGGAAATCAATTACCATCCTATAACCTGTAATAATTCTTTGCGGAATCAATTCATCTTTATCATTAGGAACGACAGTAATACCTCCCTTTTAAGGGACACAATGGACAGGACTTACCCACTGACTATCAGCAACGGGATAAATTATACCTGCCTCAAGGTGCTTTAATATTTGCTTTCTTACCACTTCTTTCATCTTAGGATTCAGCCGTTACTACCTCTTGAGCACTTGCGTTGGTTTTTCCTTGAAGAGGAAAGGGTGGTGCAGAAAAGTAGCATAAGTATTTCCCTTAGTTTTTGGGAACCAAGGTATCAATCCAGTAGGAGGCCACGCGTGAGTCCCTCGCACCTACACAAAACAAATAAATCCTCGCAACCAACGCGATAAGGGGTTGTCAATCCCTACACGGTCACTTACGAGAGGAGATCTGATAGATATGATAAGATAATTTTTTTGGTATTTTTATGATAATGATGCAAAGTAAAATAAAAGCAATGAAAATAACTATGTATTGGAAGATTTAATATGATGAAGATAGACCCGGGGTCCATAGGTTTCACTAGTGGCTTCTCTCAAGAGCATAGATATTTTACGGTGGGTGAACAAATTACTGTTAAGCAATTGACAGAATTGAGCATAGTTACGAGAATATCTAGGTATGATCATGTATATAGGAATCACGTCCAAGACATGTAGACCGACTCCTGCCTGCATCTACTACTATTACTCCACACATCGACCAGTATCCAGCATGCATCTAGAGTATTAAGTTCATAAGATCAGAGTAACGCCTTAAGCAAGATGACATGATGTAGAGGGATAAACTCATGCAATATGATGAAAACCCCATCTTTTTATCCTCGATGGCAACAATACAATACGTGCCTTGCTGCCCCTACTGTCACTGGGAAAGGACATCGCAAGATTGAACCCAAAGCTAAGCACTTCTCCATTGCAAGAAAGATCAATCTAGTAGGCCAAACCAAACTGATAATTCCAAGAGACTTGCAAAGATAACCAATCATACATAAATGAATTCAGAGAAGATTCAAATATTGTTCATAGATAAAGTTGGTCATAAACCCACAATTCATCGGTCTCCACAAACACACCGCAAAAGAAGATTACATCGAATAGATCTCCACAAGAGAGGGGGAGAACTTTGTATTGATATCCAAAAAGAGAGAAGAAGCCATCTAGGTAATAACTATGGACCCGTAGGTCTGAGGTAAACTACTAACACTTCATCGGAGAGGCTATGGTGTTGATGTAAAAGCCCTCCGTGATTGATGCCCCCTCTGGCGGAGCTCCGAAACAGGCCTCAAGATGGGATCTCGTGGATACAGAAAGTTACGGCGGTGGAATTAGGGTATTGGCTCCATATCTGATCGTTTGGGGGTACGTAGGTATATATAGGAGGAAGAAGTATGTCGGTGGAGCAACAGGGGGCCCACAAGGGTGGAGGGCGCGCCTGGGGGGTAGGCACGCCCCCTACCTCGTGGCCTCCCTGTTGGTTGCTTGACGTAGGGTCCAAGTCTCCTGGATCATGTTCGGTGAGAAAATCACGTTCCCGAAAGTTTCATTCCGTTTGGACTCCATTTGATATTCCTTTTCTTCGAAACCCTAAAATAGGCAAAAAAACAACAATTCTGGGTTGGGCCTCCGGTTAGTAGGTTAGTCCCAAAAATAATATAAAAGTGGATAATAAAGCCCAATAATGTCCAAAACAGTAGATAATATAGCATGGAGCAATCAAAAATATAGATACATTGGGGACGTATCAAGCATCCCCAAGCTTAATTCATGCTCGTCCTCGAGTAGGTAAATGATAAAAACAGAATTTTTGATGTGGAATGCTACTTGGCATAATTTCAATGTAATTCTTCTTAATTGTGTTATGAATATTCAGATCCAAAAGATTCAAGAAAAAAGTTCAATATTGACATAAAAATAATAATACTTCAAGCATACTAACTAAGCAATTATGTCTTCTCAAAATAACATGGCCAAAGAGAGTTATCCCTACAAAATCATATAGTCTGGCTATGCTCTATCTTCACCACCAAAAGTATTTAAATAATGCACAACCCCGATGACAAGCCAAGCAATTGTTTCATACTTTGATGTTCTCAAACTTTTTCAATCTTCACGCAATACATGAGCGTGAGCCATGGACATAGCACTATAGGTGGAATAGAATGGTGGTTGTGTAGAAGACAAAAAGGAGAAGATAGTCTCACATCAACTAGGTGTATCAACGGGCTATGGAGATGCCCATCAATAGATATCAATGTGAGTGAGTAGGGTTTGCCATGCAACGGATGCACTAGAGCTATACGTATATGAAAGCTCAAAAAGAAACTAAGTGGGTGTGCATCCAACTTGCTTGCTCACAAAGACCTAGGGCATTTTGAGGAAACCCATCATTGGAATATACAAGCCAAGTTTTATAATGAAAAATTCCCACTAGTATATGAAAGTGATAACAAAGGAGACTCTCTATCATGAAGATCATGGTGATACTTTGAAGTACAAGTGCGGTAAAAGGATAGTAGCATTGTCCCTTCTCTCTTTCTCTCTCATTTTTTATCATCCGGAGTCTCATCCTGACTTGTGGGGGAATCATAGTCTCCATCACACTTTTATTTTCTTAAACTCAAGAATTACTCACTTGGGACAATGCTCTAATAATGATGATCATCACACTTTTATTTTCTTACAACTCAAGAATTACAACTCGATACTTAGAACAAGATATGACTCTATATGAGTGCCTCCGGCGGTGTACCGGGATATGCAATGACTCATGAGTGGCATGTATGAAAGAATTATGAACGGTGGCTTTGCCACAAATACAATGTCAACTACATGATCATGCAAAGCAATATGACAATGATGGAGCGTGTCATAGTAAACGGAACGGTGGAACATTGCATGTCAATATATCTCGGAATGGCTATGGAAATACCATGATAGGTAGGTATGGTGGCTGTTTTGAGGAAGGTATATGGTGGGTGTATGATACCGGCGAAAGGTGCGCGGTATTAGAGAGGCTAGCAATGGTGGAAGGGTGAGAGTGCGTATGATCCATGGACTCAACATTAGTCATAAAGAACTCATATAGTTATTGCAAAAATCTACAAGTTATCAAAGCAAAGTATTACGCGCATGCTCCTAGGGGATAGATTGGTAGGAAAAGACCATCGCTCGTCCCCGACCGCCACTCATAAGGAAGACAATCAATAAATAAATCATGCTCTGACTTCATCACATAACGGTTCACCATACGTGCATGCTACGGGAATCACAAACTTTAACACAAGTATTTCTCAAATTCACAACTACTCAACTAGCATGACTCTAATATCACCATCTCCATATCTCAGAACAATTATCAAGTATCAAACTTCTCATAGTATTCAACACACTCATAAGAGAATTTTATTATTAATCTTGTCTACCTAGCATATAGGATTATTTAAGAAAATTACCATGATATTTAAGACTCTCAAAATAATCTAAGTGAAGCATGAGAGATCAATAGTTTCTATAAAATAAATCCACCATCGTGCTCTAAAAGGTATAAGTGAAGCACTAGAGCAAAACTATATAACTCAAAAGATATAAGTGAAGCACATAGAGTATTCTAATAATTTCCGAATCATGTGTGTCTCTCTAAAAAGGTGTTTACATCAAGGATTATTGTGCTAAACTAACAAATAAAGACTCAAATCATACAAGACGCTCCAAGCAAAACACATATCATGTGGTGAATAAAAATATAGCTCCAAGTAAAGTTACCGATGGAAGTAGACGAAAGAGGGGATGCCATCCGGGGCATCCCCAAGCTTTGGCTTTTAGGTGTCCTTAGATTATCTTGGGGGTTCCATGGGCATCCCCAAGCTTAGGCTCTTGCCAATCCTTGTTCCATAATCCATCAAATCCTTACCCAAAACTTGAAAACTTCACAACACAAAACTCAAAGTAGAAAATCTCGTGAGCTTCGTTAGCGAAAGAAAACAAAAGACCACTTCAAGGTACTGTAATTAACTCATTATTTATTTATATTGGTGTTAAACCTACTGTATTCCAACTTCTCTATGGTTTATAAACTATTTTACTAGCCATAGATTCATCAAAATAAGCAAACAACACATGAAAAACAGAATCTGTCAAAAACAGAACAGTCTGTAGTAATATGTAGCTAGCACAAGATCTGGAACCCCAAAAATTTTAAAATAAATTGCTGGACGTGAGGAATTTATCTATTAATCATCTGCAAAAATACTTAACTAAATAGAACTTTCCAAATAAAAATGGCAGCAGTTCTTGTGAGCGCTAAAGTTTCTGTTTTTTACAGCAAGATTAACAAGACTTTCCCCAAGTCTTCCCAACGGTTCTACTTGGCACAAACACTAATTAAACACAAAAAACACAACCAAAACAGAGGCTAGATAAATTATTTATTACTAAACAGGAGCAAAAAGCAAGGAATAAAAATAAAATTGGGTTGCCTCCCAACAAGCACTATCGTTTAACGCCCCTAGCTAGGCATAAAAAGCAAGGATAGATCTAGGTATTGCCATATTTGGTAGGCAATTCTTCAATGAGGCATCTACCGTCCTTAGGAATTTCTTTATTTTTATTGATTATCAAACTTTTAGGCACAAGATCGAAAAAATCATTAGCAACAAATGGTTCCTTAATGATAGCAAAGAGATTAGGATGAACACTTATAGATTTGAGATCCGAAGTTTCTTTGCTAGAGGATTCAACTTTATTTTTAGGAACATACATAAGCTTAGCAATTTTAGTCAGAGGACTTGGAGTATTCTTTACGGAAGAAAAAGCGGTTCCCAAGTTGGTAATGATTCCCTCAAGTTTATCGATTCTAGTGGAATCATGATTTATTCTTTCATTAACTATAGGTTCCTTCTCCTTAATATTTTTCAAAGTTACTCCTACTTTAGATCCATATTGGGTAATTTGGTTGTGGATATTTTATCGAAATTTTCAATTAACTCAATGGTAGCAACTTTATTTTCAATAATTTCAAGTTTTTGCATTACATGCTCCAAAGTTAACATAGTTCCATTAACCAAAAGAGGTGGTGAGCCAAACAAATCTATCATAGCATTGTAAGAATCAAAAGTATGGCTACCCAAGAAGTTCCCTCCGGTAATGGTATCAAGGATATATCTGTGCCAAGGAGTAACGCCTACATAAAAATTGTGAAGAAGAACGGAAGTAGATTGCTTCCTGGTAGATCTATTTTGAGCATTGCAAATTCTATACCAAAAGTCTTTTAGAATTTCTCCCTCCCTTTGCTTAAAATTTAGAACTTCATTCTCGGGAGACAACGGAGAAGACAGAGGACTCGTCATAACGACAAGAAAATGGGGAACGGGCAAAAGGAGGCAAATAGAGAAAGAGAGGGAGGATAGAGAGAGAGGGCAAATAAAACGGCAAGGGTGAAGTGGGGGAGAGGAAAATGAGAGGCAAATGGAAAATAATGTAATGCGGGAGATAAGGTTTTGTGATGGGTACTTGGTATGTTGACTTTTGCGTAGACCTCCCTGGCAATGGCGCCAGAAATGGCTCGTTGTCGAGAGTCAAATCTTGACTTGCGCGAACCTCCCCGGCAACGGCGCCAAAAATCCTTCTTGCTACCTCTTGAGCACTTGTGTTGGTTTTCCCTTGAAGAGGAAAGGGTGGTCCAGCAAAGTAGCGTAAGTATTTCCCTCGGTTTTTTGAGAACCAAGGTATCAATCCAGTAGGAGGCTACGCACGAGTCCCTCGCACCTACACAAAACAAATAAATCCTCACAACCAACGCGATAAGGGTTGTCAATCCCTACACGGTCACTTACGAGAGTGAGATCTGATAGATATGATAAGATAATATTTTTGGTATTTTTATGATAAAGATGCAAAGTAAAATAAAAGCAATGAAAATAACTAAGTATTGGAAGATTTAATATGATGAAGATAGACCCGGGGCCATAGGTTTCACTAGTGGCTTCTCTCAAGAGCATAGATATTTTACGGTGGGTGAACAAATTACTGTTGAGCAATTGACAGAATTGATCATAGTTATGAGAATATCTAGGTATGATCATGTATATAGGCATCACGTCCAAGACAAGTAGACCGACTCCTGCCTGCATCTACTACTATTACTCCACACATCGACCGCTATCCAGCATGCATCTAGAGTATTAAGTTCATAAGAACAGAGTAACGCCTTAAGCAAGATGACATGATGTAGAAGGATAAACTCATGCAATATGATGAAAACCCCATCTTGTTATCCTCGATGGCAACAATACAATACGTGCCTTGTTGCCCCTACTGTCACTAGAAAGGACACCGCAAGATTGAACCCAAAGCTAAGCACTTCTCCCATTGCAAGAAAGATCAATATAGTAGGCCAAACCAAACAGATAATTCGAAGAGACTTGCAAAGATAACCAATCATACATAAAAGAATTCAGAGAAGATTCAAATATTGTTCATAGATAAACTTGATGATAAACCCACAATTCATCGGTCTCAACAAACACACCGCAAAAGAAGATTACATCGAATAGATCTCCACAAGAGAGGGGGAGAACTTTGTATTGAGATCCAAAAAGAGAGAAGAAGCCATCTAGTTAGTAACTATGGACCCGTAAGTCTGAGGTAAACTACTCACACTTCACCGGAGAGACTATGGTGTTGATGTAGAAGCCCTCCGTGATCGATACCCCCTCTGGCGGAGCTCCAGAACAGGCCCCAAGATGGGATCTCGTGGATACAGAAAGTTACGATGGTGGAATTAGGGTTTTGGCTCCGTATCTGATCGTTTGGGGATACATGGGTATATATAGGAGGAAGAAGTATGTCGGTGGAGCAACAGGGGGCCCACGAGGGTGGAGGGCGCGTCTAGGGGGTAGGCGCGCCCCCTACCTCGTAGCCTCCCTGTTGGTTGCTTGACGTAGGGTCCAAGTCTCCTAGATCATGTTCGGTGAGAAAAACACGTTCCCAAAGGTTTCATTCCGTTTGGACTCCGTTTGATATTCCTTTTCTTCAAAACCCTAAACTAGGCAAAAAAAACAGCAATTCTGGGCTAGGCCTCCGGTTAGTAGGTTAGTCCCAAAAATAATATAAAAGTGGATAATAAAGCCCAATAATGTCCAAAACAGTAGATAATATAGCATGGAGCAATCAAAAATTATAGATACATTCGAGACGTATCAACTGTCGTTGGTGATCACAAACTGGTTTGGCATCTTTCTCCAAATTTATTTTTATGTTGACATAGAGTGGGACAAATGCCCTTAAGATCATCAAGAGTATATCCAATAGCAGCGCGGTGCTTCCTTAGAGTTTTCAATAATCTCTCTTCTTCATGCTCTAAAAGATTAGCACTAATAATAACAGGATATATATTCTTTTCATCAAGATAAGCATATTTAAGAGTATCAGGTAACGGTTCAAGCTCAAACACGGGATCACCCTTGGGTGGAGGAGGATCCCCTGGAATTTCAACAGGCAAATTGTGTTTCGGGGTGGGTTCCTGTTTAAAGAATACTTCATCTATTTCCCTTCTTGCATTCATAAACATATCATCTTCATAGTCTAGCAAATATTGTTCTAAAGGATCACTAGGAGGTACAGCAATAGAAGCAAGACCAATAATTTCGTCTTTACTAGGCAATTCCTCTTCACATTGTTGTCTACGAAATTTAGAAAAGTTGAACTCATGAGACATATCACCCAAACCAATAGTAACAACATCCTTTTCGCAGTCTATCTTAGCATTAACAGTGTTCAAGAAGGGTGTACCGAAAATAATGGGACAAAAGCTATCTTGTGGGGAGCCAAGAACAAGAAAATCAGTAGGATATTTAGTTTTCCCACACAAGACTTCAACATCTCTAACAATTCCCATTGGTGAAATAGTATCTCTATTGGCAAGTTTAATTGTGACATCAATATCTTCTAACTCAGCGGGTGCAATGTCATGTATAATTTCTTTGTATAAGTCAAAAGGTATTGCACTAGCACTAGCACCCATATCACATAAGCCATGATAACAATGATCTCCTATTTTAACAGAAATAACATGCATGCCTACCACATGTCTATGTTTATCTTTAGCACAAGGTTTGGCAATTCTAGCGGTTTCATTACAGAAATGAATAACATGCCCATCAATATTATCAGACAAGAGATCTTTAACAATAGCAATATTAGGTTCAACTTTAATTTGCTCAGGAGGTGTATAAGTTCTAATATTGCTTTTACGAACCACAGTTGAAGCTTTGGCATGATCCTTTATCCTAACAGGGAAAGGTGGTTTCTCAACATAAGAAGTAGTAACAATAGGATCATTATAAGTGATAGTCTTTTCTTCAGCTTTAATAGGTGCAGCTACTTTTACTTCTATGGGAGGATGATATTTAAACCACTTCTCCTTAGGGAGATCGATATGAGCAGCAAAATATTCACAGAAAGAGGCTACTATCTCAGAGTCAAGACAATATTTAGTGCTAAATTTACGGAAAACATCGGTATCCATAAAAGATTTAACACAATCATACTTAGGTGTCCTACCTGACTCCTTACCTTCGTCGAGGTCCCAATCTTCAGAGTTGCGTTTAATTCTTTCCAATAAATCCCATTTGAATTCAATAGTCTTCATCATAAAAGAGTCAGCACAAGAAGTATCGAGCATGGTGCGATTGTTATCAGAAAGCCGAGCATGAAATTTTTGAATAATCATTTCTCTTGAGAGCTCATGATTGGGGCATGAATATAACATTGATTTAAGCCTCCCCCAAGCTTGAGCGATGCTTTCTCCTTCGCGAGGCCAAAAATTATATATATATAATTACAATCACGATGAACAAGATGCATAGGATAAAACTTCTGATGAAATTCCAATTTCAATCGTTTGTAGTTCCATGACCCCGTATCATCACATAGCCTATACCATGTCAATGCATATCCCTTAAAAGATAAAGGGAAGACCTTCTTCTTAATAACATCTCTAGACACACCTGCAAGCTTAAATAATCCACAAACTTCATCCACATATATTAGGTGCTCATCAGGATGCTTTGTTCCATCTCCTGCAAAAGGATTAGCTAGCAGTTTTTCTAACATACCCGAAAGGAATTTCAAAGCAGCCATTTTCATTTTCAGTAGGTTCAGTAGGTTGGGGAGCAACTCTTTGCTCTACTGGTCGGGGTGAAGATACCCCGAACAAGCCCCTCGGAGAATTACTTTCCATAGTAACAAGTGATAGTCAATTTCAGCACACTATATAAATTTTTCCTTACCAAATTCCACCTACCAAAGGCGCTTCACTCCCCGGCAACGACGCCAGAAAAGAGTCTTGATGACCCAGAAGTATAGGGGATCTATCGTAGTCCTTTCAATAAGTAAGAGTGTCAAACCCAACGAGGAGCAGAAGGAAATGATAAGCGGTTTTCAGCAAGGTGTTCTCTGCAAGCACTGAAATTATAGGTAACAGATAGTTTTGTGATAAGATAATTGGTAACGACTAACAAGTAACAAAAGTAAATAAAGTGCAGCAAGGTGTCCCAATCCTTTTTGTAGCAAAGGACAAGCCTGGACAAACTCTTATATGATGTAAAGCACTCCCGAGGACACATGGTGTCGGGGGTGACTGATCCCACGGACACCTATGGGACCACGGCGGACCAGGGCCCCTTTCGGTTCGGCAGGGGGGCGGAGAGTGCACAAAGAGCAGATCAAGGCGAACACACGGACGATGCAATCAGTTTACCCAGGTTCGGGCCGCACGGATGCGTAAAACCCTACTCCTGCTTTGGTTTGTATTTGTGTTCTTGCTCGGGAACGATGAATGCTACAGTACACTTGGATGGCTAGTGAGACCGAGCCTGAGAATCGTCGTCCCCTTCCCCTCTGTTGCGCATGGGCCTCCTTTTATATGTCAAAGGGGTCACCGACAGGTGGCAACAGAGATGAGGGTAAAAAGGTAAAAGAGGTGGTAGTTGGCGCCACCGCCTTCTACAGTTGTATCATACCTAACCCTGACGGCAGAGGACAAAGGCATTAAATGCTTGTCTGTGTCGCCTAGACGGTGCGGAAAGGGACCGTCAGGGGCGCCACCGTTTGCCACGATGGCTATCTTGTCAGCGCCTGCTTGCCACCGCATGCCCCTGTCTGCACAGCCTCCCGCCACGTACGCCGGGAATGGTCCCAGAGTGACACGTTGGTGGGTGAGCTGGAGCGCGGGCTGCGGAGTAGTAGCTTGCCGCGGCAAGCGCCTTGCCGCGGATGTTGTCTTGTCGCGTCCGGGAGCTTGTCGCTCACCGGGTCTTGTCGCGTCCGGGAGCTTGTCGCTCACCGGGTCTTGCCGGGACACGTGGTGTGCTGCGGCGAGTTCTTTGGTATGTCTTGATTGGCTTCCCCGGCAAGCTCCTCTTGCCGGGGTCTTGTCTCCTTCCCGGCAAGTTCCTCTTGCCGGGGCCT
Source organism: Triticum monococcum (assembly GCA_034509565.1). Lineage (NCBI taxonomy): Eukaryota > Viridiplantae > Streptophyta > Magnoliopsida > Poales > Poaceae > Triticum > Triticum monococcum. The sequence goes on from CM067841.1 coordinate 585,893,252, forward strand.
TGGATACTTTGTTCTTGAATGGCTCCAAAGGAACCACGGAGGATCTTGGCGGTCACCCGGCAAGCCTTGCCGCGGGGTGCTGCGACTGCCCGTGCACAAGTTCGGGGTACTAAGGTACCCCTACTTTAGTACACCGACAGGAGCCCCGGTCCTGGGCCATACACGGTGCCGAGTGTTGTTGGGCCAGGCCCAAAACAGTGCACGGGCACGCGCGGCCTGGGTCACGCCGTATCTGTCTCCGCATCCACCGCGCCCTCTCCGCACGGCACGCGTCGAACGCGGCATCGTGGGAGAGATCGTGGGCGGCGAGCGTGGTTTTCGAGGCGTCCACTCCCCATGATCACGGGGTGGGGAGAGGTCGCCTCATCCGTCGCCTTGGTTCTGCACGCCTGCCACGTGGCTTCCATGCGCTTGGAGTCACGGACGGTGGAGGCGGGAAACTGGGCCGTCGCGGGTCGAGGCAGCGGGTCGGTCCCAGCTCCCTGCTCCTCCCGTGTCTTGATTAGCTGAGCGGGGCGGCCGAGCCCCCACCTCGCTCCTTTATAAAGAGCGGGTGGGGAGGACGGCAGCCTGCATTCTCTCATCTCCTCCTTCCTTCAGCTTCTGCTCCGCTTTCTCTCATTCGCCGTGGAGAAAGGGAACCCTGGTCCTTCATCGGTGGCGGCGAGGGTCGCCGCCAGACAGCGCATCCCTCCCTCTCCCGCACCCGTGGTGGCAGAGCCAGCCGTAAGGGGAAGAGGGAGGGGGCGAGGTCATGGACGAGGTCGAGGCGCTCGGGGAAGAGGTGGACGGGGCGGCGCGCCGGTTTCGCCTCCGCCGGTGGTTCCTCTTCCCACGGGGGTCCATATTGGGGACGACCCTTGCGAGTTCTTCGTCAAGCTGCGCTGGGCGCCTCGTCGTCGACTCCGACTCCCAGCTCCGTTTGTGAGCGCAATGGAGTTGGACCCGCCCAAGACACTGAGACTGCACATGAGGGGCTGTGGGATCAGCGGCACGCGAGTCCGCGTTGAAGTCCCAGCCCCCAGTGTGATGTATCTTGGTCGAGGGTGGAAGATGTTTGCCCGTATCCACAGCCTGACGGGGGGGCTCACCCTCCATTTTAAGTTGATGGAGGGCGATCTCCTCTCCGTCAAGGTCTTCGGGTGCTTCGGCACTCGGGCAAAGTGCTGCGTGGACAGCTCCTCCGATAGCGAAGGCTCCTCCTCGAGCGAGAGTGACGAGGAGGGGAGCGACAGCGACGACGAGGGTAGCGGGCGGCAGGATGACGGGTCCGACTAGGTGTCGGGCGCCGCTCTGTGCGGCACCGGCGAACCCATCATCCGTGTCGCCGGCTCCTTGAACTCCCCAGGGTCGTCTCGTTGGGCGGCTGGCGTAGGGAGGCTGCGGAAGAGGAAGAGGGCCGGCGGCAAGGTCGTCAAGTCGGAGTACGAGGGCGTGGTGCCCTCGACAGCGTGCTGACGTCCTGCCGCCTCGTCTTCGTGCCCCACTTCCGGCGCCGCCATCACCGTCCAGCCCTCGGACGGCCCCCGGGTTGTTCTCTTGGTGTCTTCTGGCACCCGTAGCTCGCCTGGGCGCCCCTTTTTCCCTTTTCGCCTCCTTGAGCTACCTCCTGAAAAGAGGGACAAGAAAGGGATTACGGGCATCTTATCTTTTTAATTTGTAAGCCTTTGGGCCTTAGTTGCATTTAAAACTTGTAATCCTCTCTTTCATGTTTTTCATCCTCTATGGACTGTACCTGAGTGGAATGTTTTTTAATGAAAAGGGGATGCTTGCCGGGTCATTTGTCTCGCGGGTAGAACACACGTCAAGGAGCAAATCCTTGGTATCTTTCAGATAGACACTTCTTCTCCCGGCAACAGGCCCTGCCGTCCCCCCACGTCGCTCGACCTTTCTCATGCTTTTAATGGAGGCAGGGACGAGGCGGGTGCGGCCCCTCGTTTCATCCCTTTGCTGCCACGACTACGACCAAACTTGGCCCCAGGAACGAGCCCCAGGGCCTAGAGTTAAGGGAGCACGGTAGTTTTCAGGAAGAAACGAGGTTTCGTATTCCCCAGTCCATAAGAGAATGCATGATGAGGGATGAAAGACTTATCTGAGATTGCAGCCCCCGGCAACTCTGGCTTGCCGCGGGTGAATCTTAGTACTTGTAGCCCCCGGCAACACTGGCTTGCCGGGGTCCAGATGCCGGTACGTCCTTCTTCTCCTTTTCGTCCTCAAGCGGTCCGGCAAGGATATGCGAGCCCTGCGAACCAAGGGAAACGAAAGAAAGGCAAAGGGACGCACACTCGACCTCTAAGCTAGGGGTTAGCCGCTGTTAAGCACTATCAACCCTAATCAAGGACGAGACTCGATCTAGCATGCATGCTATAACTCAGGGCGCCAGCGCTTCATTTACTCGTGCTCAGGGTCTGCGCCTGGCTTTGTACAAAGGATTACATGCAACAGCGGCAAGACTTGTACAAAAGGGTGGTTGCCGGACGGGGTCCGACAACCGCGCCTTACGGGTAAAACTTACGAAGATGCTCAATATTCCAGGAGTTGCTCACTGGGATGCCATCTTCGGTCTCCAGGTGGACAGCGCCAGGCCTGGTGACTCGTTTCACCCGGTAAGGGCCTTCCCACTTCGGCGTCAACTTGTTGGAATTCTTGGCGGACTGAACGCGCCGAAGAACAAGGTCGCCTTCCTCGAAGCTTCTGGCTTTAACCTTGCGGCTATGGTAGCGGCGCAAAGCTTGCTGGTAGCGGCGCAAAGCTTGCTGGTAGCGAGCGGCTCGCACAGCAGCCTGAAGACGATCTTCCTCAAGGAGCAGCGCGTCATCTTGCCGCAGCTGCTCTTGCTCAAGCTCATCATAAGCGAGCACTCGAGGTGACCCGTATACGAGTTCCGTGGGGATAACTGCCTCCGCTCCATAGACTAGAGCGAAGGGTGTCTGGCCAGTGGCTCGATTTGGCGTCGTCCTGGTCGACCAAAGAACCACCGGCAGCTCCTCGATCCAGTTTTTCCCGCACTTGTGCAGCCTGTCGAAAGTTCTGGTTTTGAGCCCGCGCAGCACTTCAGCATTTGCCCTCTCCGCTTGACCGTTGCTTCTCGGGTGAGCAACAGAAGCGAAGCAGACCTTGGCGCCAAGATCTTAGACGTACTGCATGAAGGTGCGGCTCGTAAATTGTGTACCATTGTCAGTGATTATCCTATTAGGGATCCCAAAACGGCAAACAATCGACCTGAAGAACTTGACTGCTGACTGTGCCGTCACCTTCCTCACTGGTTCCACTTCCGGCCACTTTGTGAACTTGTCGATTGCAACGTACAAGTACTCAAAGCCCCCGACAGCTCGGGGAAAGTGGCCGAGGATATCGAGCCCCCAGACCGAAAATGGCCAGGATAAAGGGATCGTTTGGAGAGCTTGAGCTGGCTGGTGTATCTGCTTGGAATGGAACTGGCACGCTTCACACTTGGTTACTTGTGCAGTTGCATCCTGGAGGGCTGTCGGCCAGAAGAAGCCTTGCGGAATGCTTTTCCGACAAGAGATCTCGCGCCAATGTGGTGACCACATATGCCTCCATGTATCTCTGCCAACAGCTTCTGTCCATCTTCCCGGGGAATACACTTCAATTTCACACAGTTGAGTCTTCTTCTGCACAGTGTGTTATCGACAAACTGGTACATACTAGACTGTCGGGCTACTCTTTCCGCTTCTTCTTGCTCTTCAGGAAGTTCTCCTGTCTGAAGGAAACGGACAATTTGTTGCGCCCATGTTGGAGCCTGCGGCTCGACAACAAGGACTAAAGGCAATTCTGCTGCTGCGGGAACATCTGCTTCCACGGCAAGAGCCCGCGGCTCTGCCGGAGCTTGACGTTCCTCGGCAAGCTTGCCGGAGCAGAACTTGTCGGGAGCGTCTGCTTCAACGGAACAAACCCTGGGGCTCGCCGGAGCAGACTGCTCCTCAGCATCGTTGGTGTTGATCTTGGGGACTTTCTTGGCGGCGGCTTCGGGAAGCTCTGCCGGAAAATAGTCGCCAGAAACCAACTTCCTCTTCTTGCTCTGTCCAGTGGGTGGTGTTACGGACGGCTGAGTCAGCTTGAGCACGAAAATCCCTGGTTCCACAGGTAATTTAAGCGCAGCGCACTTTGACAGGCCATCGGCAATGTCATTCTGAGCTCTGGGGACATGCTCCATTTGCAGGCCGTCAAAGTGCTCTTCTAGCTTTCTCACTTCGTCGACGTAAGCTTCCATCAATGGACTCTGATAATTCTTGTTCACTTGGCGGACGACAAGCTGCGAGTCACCCCTGACAATAAGCTTCTTAATTCCAAGTTCTGCCGTGATCCTTAGTCCGGCAAGCAAGCCTTCATACTCTGCAGTATTGTTTGTCGCTTGCTCCTTGGGAAAGTGCATCTGGACTACGTACTTGAGGTGCTCTCCGGTGGGTGCGACAAGAAGCACGCCAGCACCGGCGCCTTGCAGCGAGAAGGCACCGTCAAAGTACATAAGCCACTCTTTGCTTGCTTCCTTGGCGGGGATGCTCGTCTCCGGAACTTCTTCGTCTGGAGTTAGCGTCCACTCTGCTATGAACTCTGCCAATGCTCTGCTCTGGATTGTTGATGTACTCTCAAATTTGAGGCCAAAGCTTGACAGCTCCAGTGCCCACTCGACAATCCTGTCGGTTGCTTCTGGATTTTGCAATATCCTCTTCAGCGGAAAGCGAGTGACAACTGTGATTTCATGTGCTTGGAAGTAATGGCGCAGCTTTCTTGAGGCCATAAGGAGGCCGAAAAGCAACTTCTGCACACCAGAGTACCTTGATCTAGCCCCCTGCAAAAGGGAACTGACAAAGTAAACTGGGCGCTGTACCATCCTCTTCCGTATCTCCTCTTGCATCTGCGCAGATTCTTGCTTGTCGGGACCAGAGCTTGTCGGGGAAGCCCCCTGCTTGTCGCTGGATGTGCTTGCCGCGGTTGCTGGCTCGTCTTCTGCCTCCCTCTCCGCTACTAACGCAGCACTAACCACTTGATTGGTTGCCGCTATGTACAGCAGCAACTTCTCTTGTGGTTTAGGTGCGACAAGTGTTGGAGTGGAGGACAGGTATCTCTTCAAGTCTTGCAGCGCAGCCTCCGCTTTCGGAGTCCATTTCATTGGACCTGCCTTTTTCAAAATTTTGAAAAATGGCAGGGCGCGCTCAGCAGACCGAGAGATAAACCTACTGAGAGCAGCCACGCAGCCGGCAAGCTTCCGTACATCCTTGACGTGCTTTGGTGCTTCGATCTGCTCGATGGCCTTGATCTTGTCGGGATTGGCTTCGATTCCCCGCTGAGACACAAAGAACCCGAGAAGCTTGCCGGAAGGGACTCCAAACACACATTTCTCGGGGTTGAGCTTGAGGTTGATCTTGCGCAAATTTGCAAAAGTCTCTTCTAAATCTTGGATCAGAGTTGCTCTGTCCTTGCTCTTGACCACTATATCATCCATGTAGGCCTCTACATTTCTGTGTATCTGTGGCTTCAAAGCAACATGAACTACTCTGGCAAATGTTGAACCAGCATTCTTTAATCCGAAAGGCATCCGTACGAAACAGTACGTGCCACATGGAGTAATGGATGCGGTTTTCTCCTCATCCTCTTCTGCCATGAAGATCTGATGGTATCCTGAATATGCGTCAAGAAACGAAAGCAAATCACATCCGGCTGTGGAGTCGACAATCTGGTCAATGCGCGGCAAGGGAAATGGATCCTTGGGACAAGCTTTATTAACATCAGTAAAGTCAATACAAAGCCTCCATTTCCCATTCGCCTTGCGCACGACTACAGGATTGGCTAGCCACGTGGGATGGAGCACTCCTCTGACAAGGCCTGCTGCTTCCAACTTCTTGATTTCTTCTGCTATGAACTCTTGGCACTCCACTGCCTGTTTTCTGACCTTCCGCTTGACGGGCCGCGCGTGAGGACAAACGGCAAGATGGTGCTCAATTACTTTCCTGGGAACACCGGGGATATCAGACGGTTGCCATGCAAACACGTCGACATTCGCCCGCAAGAAAGTAACGAGTGCGCTTTCCTATTTAGGGTCAAGCGTGGCACTGATGGTGAAGGTACCACCAGCGCCGTCCTCCTTGGCGGACACCTTCTTGGTGAGTGGCGGAGCTGCCATAGCCTTCTTACACTTGCCGGTGGAGCTCGATGGTGCGTCCTCGACGGCAGCGCAGCACTCCGAAGAGGTGCGCTTGCCGGAGTGGGCATCAGAGCTCTTGCCGGACTAGGTCTTCTTCTTCCCCCCGGGAGCTTCAGCGGCAAGTGTCTTGCTATCTGTCGCAGCTGCTCCTTCCTGGTAGATCTTGTCGGCGTAGATAAGGGCATCCTTCTTGTCGCCAGGGACAGAGATGACACTTATCGGGCCTGGCATCTTGAGCATGTTATATGCATAATGAGAGGCTGCCATGAACTTGGCGAGCGCTGGACGGCCAAGTATGCCATTGTAGGGCAATGGGAAATCGGCAACGTCAAAGGTGACCCTCTCAGTCCTGAAGTTCATTTCGCTGCCAAACGTTACCAGCAACGTGACCTTCCCCTTCGGCTTGCTCCTTCCCGGGTTAATTCCTTGGAATGTGCCGGTCTCTTCGAGCTCGCTGTCGGGGATCTGGAGTTTCTGGAGTACAGCGGAGGAGATCAGATTTAAGCCGGCCCCGCCGTCAACTAACATCTTGGTGACCTTGAGGTTGCGGATTGTTGGCAAAACCAACAACGGCAAGCACCCGACCGCAGTCGTGCGATCAGGGTGGTCCTCAATGTCAAAGATGATAGGCGTGCTGGACCATTTCAGAAGTTTGTGCGACTCGACAGGTGGCTCTACCGCATTAACTTCCCGCAGCCACTGTTTGAGTTGGCGGTGGGAAGTATGCAGAGAAGCACAGCCGTCAACGCACAAAACTTCTGTAGCTTTCTGAAACTCCTGCTCACTGTTCTCAACATCATCCATGTCTTCGTCGTCGTCTTTGTCTTCATCCTTGTCGCGGCCGCGGGGAGGTCTGTCTCCTTGCCGCTGCTTGGCCTTGCCGCAGCGTCCTCCCCGGCCGGGGCGCTTCTCGCCGGCCTCTCCACCGCCTCCTTGGGCTCTCTCCTTGTCGCGCCGCTCGTACTCAGCCTTTGTTGCTGGACAAGCTTCTCGACCTTCTTGCAGCTCTGGAGATCATGGCCCTTGGTGCGATGGATCTTGCAGTACTGCTTGTCGGAGCCGTCCTGCTTGTCGGCGGCCACCACAGCTTGGCAGTTGGCGCACGCGACAACCTCCTTGCCGGAGCTGCCAATTTTGGCTTGCTTGGCGCCACCGTCGCTGCCGGACTGCTCAACGACTAGTACCTCTTTGCCTTTCTTCTTCCTGTTGCGCCTCCGGTTTTTCTTTGCCGAGGCATCATCCTCACTGTCAGATCCTCCTGCTGCAGTATTCTCTCCGGGGAGTTTCCTCCCTTCTTCGGCGCGTGCACACTTGTCGGCCAGGGCGTACAGCTCGCTGACGTCTCTGATCCTGCTCATCGCCATCTCCTCTCGCATCCTGCGGTTACGCACGTTCTGATGGAACGCGCTGATAACCGCGGCAGGGTGGATGTCTGGGATGTTGCGCTGCACACGGCTGAATCTCTAGATATACTTGCGTAGGGGCTCTCCTTCCCTCTGGGCAAGCAGGTGGAGGTCACTCTCTTGGCCATGCGGTTTGTGGCCGCCCGTAAAGGCGCCGACAAACTGATGGCACAAGTCCGCCCAAGAGGATATGGAGTTATCCGGCAAGTGCATGAGCCAGGACCTGACTTCGGGCTTGAGTACCAGTGGGAAGTAGTTGGCAAGGACCTTGTCGTCTCGCCCCCCGGCAGCTTGCACCGCAATGGTGTAGATGCTGAGGAACTCCGACGGGTGCGACTTGCCGTCGTACTTCTCCGGTACGTCTGGCTTGAAATGCTTCTGGCTGGGCCACTGGACTTGCCGCAGCTCACGAGTAAACGCAGGGCAACCTACCGCGTACGGCAAGTCGCCTGGTTCTCCGGGCGCATGCATGTCAACAGAGGGCCCAGCGCGCAGGTCTGATTGGCGCCGCGCTTCTCTTCGGCGCTCGATGCGTGTTCGAGCGTCTTCTTGTTGTCGCTCATGAAGAACTTGGCGCTGATCACGGCGAGCTCGCGGATCCGACGACGCGGTGGAGTCGCTGTCGTGGCGGATCCGGCGAGTCGGCAATCTTGGCCTTCAAGGCAGAGAGTGCACAGTGGTTGCACCCTCGCCAGTCTTGTCACCACCGGCTCGCTCCTGGCTGGCTTGCCGCGGCAGCGATGCGCTCGGCTGCCATGGGTTGTCACCGTTGGCGAAGCCGATGAGGCTCTGGATAGTGGCCCTCCAGTCATCGATCTTCTCTGGCGCTGGAGGGTAATCTAGTAGCGGTTGGGCCCGTGCCAACGCTTCTGCCGGAGTGGCGGGCAGCGGCGGCGGCAAACGGTGCGAGGAACGGGACATGCTCGGACTTCTAACTACGTTAGAAGGAGCAATATCTCGTCCGGGCGACCGTGCCATGCTCGCGCCAGCATGCTGGCGTGCATGCTGGTCTCGAGCACTCCGGGATCCGCCAGCTTGATCTTGGCCCAGCAAACGTATGGTACCGTGAGTACCATGACGCTGCTGGTCCCGTGCCTCCTGAGATGGGCGCGGTGCGTGTACGGACGCCGAGGTCTTGGAGTGCGCCCGGTCGTTGTGGGAGCCGACCGCGCCGCCGATGTGCAGCGCAGCCTTGTCCTTGGACCAGGTAGCACCATGAGCCTCCTCGTCGGCGCCCGTTCTTCCGCCGGCGCCTACTCCACTAGCCGTTCGCTCCGGCGATGGTGGGCTCGGCGCAGACGGAGCAGCTACCTCCGAAGCCTTCTTTTTTGGTGGCATGTTGACGAAGATGACGAAGATTTGGCTCGTGCGAACGCCGGATCAGATTCGCACAACCTCGACGCACCCCCTACCTGGCGCGCCAAAGATGTCGGGGGTGACTGATCCCACGGACACCTATGGGACCACGGCGGACCAGGGCCCCTTTCGGTTCGGCAGGGGGGCGGAGAGTGCACAAAGAGCAGACCGAGGCGAACACACGGGCGACGCAATCAGTTTACCCAGGTTCGGGCCGCACGGATGCGTAAAACCCTACTCCTGCTTTGGTTTGTATTTGTGTTCTTGCTCGGGAACGATGAATGCTACAGTACACTTGGATGGCTAGTGAGACCGAGCCTGAGAATCGTCGTCCCCTTCCCCTCTGTTGCGCATGGGCCTCCTTTTATATGTCAAAGGGGTCACCGACAGGTGGCAACAGAGATGAGGGTAAAAAGGTAAAAGAGGTGGTAGTTGGCGCCACCGCCTTCTACAGTTGTATCATACCTAACCCTGACGGCAGGGGACAAAGGCATTAAATGCCTGTCTGTGTCGCCTAGACGGTGCGGAAAGGGACCTTCAGGGGCGCCACCGTTTGCCATGATGGCTATCTTGTCAGCGCCTGCTTGCCACCGCATGCCCCTGTCTGCATAGCCTCCCGCCACGTACGCCGGGAACGGTCCCAGAGTGACACGTTAGTGGGTGAGCTGGAGCGCGGGCTGCGGAGTAGTAGCTTGCCGCGGCAAGCGCCTTGCCGCGGATGTTGTCTTGTCGCGTCCGGGAGCTTGACGCTCACCGGGTCTTGTCGCGTTCGAGAGCTTGTCGCTCACCGGGTCTTGCCGGGACACGTGGTGTGCTGCGGCGAGTTCTTTGGTATGTCTTGATTGGCTTCCCCGGCAAGCTCCTCTTGCCGGGGTCTTGTCTCCTTCCCGACAAGTTCCTCTTGCCGGGACCTTGGATACTTTGTTCTTGAATGGCTCCAAAGGAACCGCAGAGGATCTTGGCGGTCACCCGGAAAGCCTTGCCGCGGGGTGCTGCGACTGCCCGTGCACAAGTTCGGGGTACTAAGGTACCCCTACTTTAGTACACCGACACATGGGAATATCGTCAAGCTAGTTTTCATCACATTCATATGATTCGCGTCGCACCAGTCCCTCATACATGTCGTATGGTGTGGTGGCATGTCTAAAGAGGCAGCACGCGTCTCCGGGGTGTGGCCCCCCTCACAGATGGTCATGACACCATAGTAAACGTTCTGCGGTAAAGGTGCGGCGTGAATATAATTGAACACTCGGAGCACGATAAAATCATGATTTTTTTACACGACATGGGCACATGTGATATAAGACTGATGGTAATTTTTCATAATTATTGGTGATGCAGAAGTATCTGAACACTTCCCTCTATGCGGATTGCTCTTCACATGTCTACGATTGTGGCCGGCGGCCTCCACGGGCTAGCATGCTGCCAAATCTTCCGTAGGAGGCCTCTCACAAGTCTGGAAGTGTTGTGGCGGATGCAAACGCCCCGCACGCGTCTCCGGGGTGTGGCCTCCTAATGACCCACAAGTATAGGGGATCTATCGTAGTCCTTTCGATAAGTAAGAGTGTCGAACCCAATGAGGAGCAGAAGGAAATGATAAGCGGTTTTCAGCAAGGTATTCTCTGCAAGTACTGAAATAAGTGGTAACAGATAGTTTTGTGATAAGATAATTTGTAAGGAGCAACAAGTAACAAAAGTAAATAAAGTGCAGCAAGGTGGCCCAATCCTTTTTTGTAGCAAAGGACAAGCCTGGACAAACTCTTATATAAGGAAAAGCGCTCCCGAGGACACATGGGAATATCGTCAAGCTAGTTTTCATCACGTTCATATGATTCGCGTTCGGTACTTTGATAATTTGGCATGTGGGTGGACCGGTGCTTGGGTGTTGTTCTTACTTGAACAAGCATCCCACTTATGATTAACCTCTATTGCAAGCATCCGCAACTACAACAAAAGTATTAAGGTAAACCTAACCATAGCATGAGACATATGGATCCAAATCAGCCCCTTATGAAGCAACGCATAAACTAGGGTTTAAGCTTCTTTCACTCTAGCAACCCATCATCTACTTATTACTTCCCAATGCCTTCCTCTAGGCGCAAATAATGGTGAAGTGTTATGTAGTCGACGTTCACATAACACCACTAGAGGCTAGACAACATACATGTCATCAAAATATCGAACGAATACCAAATTCACATGACTACTAATAGCAAGACTTCTCCCTTGTCCTCAGGAACAAACGTAACTACTCACAAAGCATATTCATGTTCATAATTAGAGGGGTAATAATATGCATAAAGGATCTGAACATATGATCTTCCACCAATTAAACCAACTAGCATCAACCACAAGGAGTAATTAACACTACTAGCAACCTACTAGCACCAATCTCGGACTTGGAGACAAGAATTGGATACAAGAGATGAACTAGGGTTTTGAGATGAGATGGTGCTGATGAAGATGTTGATGGAGATTGCCCTCTCCCGATGAGAGGAGCCTTGGTGATGACGATGGCGATGATTTCCCCCTCCGGGAGGGAAGTTTCCCCGGCAGAACAGCTCTGGCGGAGCTCTAGATTGGATCCGCCAATGTTCCGCCTCGTGGCGGTAGAGTTTTGTCCCGAAAGGTTGCTTCTTATCTTTTTCTTGACGAAAGACTTCATATAGGAGAAGACGGTCATCGGAGAGTCACCAGGGGGCCCACGAGGTAGGGGCACGCCCTAGGGGGGTGCGCCCCCACCCTCGTGGGAAGGGTGTGGGCCCCGTGGTCTTCATCTTTGGCGAGGATTTTTCATTATTTATTATAAGGTATTCCGTGGAGTTTCAGGAGTTTTGGAGTTGTGCAGAATAGGTCTCTAATATTTGCTCCTTTCCAGCCCAGAATTCCAACTGTCGGCATTCTCCCTCCTTATGTAAACCTTGTAAAATAAGAGAGAATAGCCATAAGTATTGTGACATAATGTGAAATAACAGCCCATAATGCAATAAATATCGATATAAAAGCATGATGCAAAATGGACGTATCAACTCCCCCAAGCTTAGACCTCGCTTGTCCTGAAGCGAAAGCCGAGAACAATAAATATGTCCCCATGTTTAGAGGTAGAGGCGTCGATAAAAATAAAATACGGACATGAGGGCATCATGATTATTCTCATAACAGCAACATACATAGATATTGTCATATGATTACTTATGTTCAAGTGATGATCTATTCACAATGCAAAAGTATGAATCAGAAACCTTATCGAGAACCAACAAACTATATCCTCAGTCATTGAAGCAATTGCAATTTATCATAACATCAGAAAGAGTCTATGTCAGAGCTAAAAAGCAAGTCCACATACTCAACTATCATCTAGTCCTTCATAATTGCTAGCACGCGCACAATACTTGTGGTTACAGAGTTTTAATCGGACACAGAGAAAGATAGGGGCTTATAGTTTCGCCCCACAACCTTTTACCTCAAGGGTAATGCCAACAATAATAACTCATACTCCCCCACATCCAATTTTATATATATTCTTTCCAACATGCTGGGCTTGCCAAATAAAATGAAAAAGGGAGAGGTGAAGATCACCATGACACTTGCATAAGATAGAAGATAATAATAAAAGATAGGCCCTTCACAGAGGGAAGTAGAGGTTGCCATGCGCTTTTATGGTTGGATGCACAAAATCTTAATGCGAAGGAACGTCACTTTATATTGCCCCTTGTGATATGAACCTTTATTATGCAGTCTGTCGCTTTTATTACTTCCACATCACAAGATGGTATAAAGCTTATTTCTCCCACACTAATCATACATATTTAGAGCAATTTTTATTGCTTTGCACCGATGACAACTTACTTGAAGGATCTTACTCAATCCATAGGTAGATATGGTGGACTCTCATGGCAAAACTGGTTTAAGGGTATTTGGAAGCACAAGTAGTATCTCTACTTGGTGCTGAGAATTTGGCTAGCATGAGGGGGAAAGGCAAGCTCAACATGTTGGATGATCCACGACAACATACTTTATCTGAGATATAAGAAAACATAACCCATTACGTTGTCTTCCTTGTCCAACATCAACTCTTTAGCATGTCATATTTTGATTAGTGCTCCCAATCATAAAAGATGTCAATAATAGTATATTTATATGTGAAACCTCTCTTTCCTTATTACTTCTTATTAATTGCAACGATGACCAAAGCTATGTCTGCCAACTCCCAACAACTTTTAATCATCACACTCTTTCTATGTGAAGTCATTACTATCAATAAGATCAATATGAACTTTTGTTTCTTTTTATTCTTTTTCTCTTTTCTTTTCTTTTATTTGGGATCATGGCAAGAAAATCAAGCCCTTGACTCAACACTAATCTTTATTATATAGCTCACGGACTCGATTACATAGAGAGATCATAAGGCAAAACGAAAAACTAGATCATGCCATAAACTTTATTCTACTAGATCAAAATACTACTAATAGGATCGAACTAAAGAAAACGGTAAAGATAAGAGTTGTGATTGTGATACGATACCGGGGCACCTCCCCCAAGCTTGGCGGTTGCCAAGGGGAGTGCCCATACCCATGTGATTATATCTCCTTCTTTGTTGTTGGTGAAATATTCTTTGCGATGATTCCTCTTAGGATACGATTCTCCTCCTCGAGTTGGTTGACTTGCTGCTTGAGGTCCATTGTTTCCTTACGAAGCTTTCCTATGACGGCTAAAGCTCCTTGCACCCAAGGGTGTTTCATAGCTGTGGGAGAACAAGTGACACTCCTCTTCATATTTTCATAAGAAAGAAATCTAACATTGGAAGGGATAACCGAGTTTGGAATAGCCGAGCTCTGTAGTTCCCCCATCGTGAACCCAGCTCGGAAGCGAGAGGTGACTTCTTGATCCTCCATGGCATCTACCCTCATTAGGTCAGCCTCCATCTCTTCCTTCGTTGCTGGCCCAAAGTGGTCAGGGTCGCTGTTTGCCCTTGGTTCCGGTGTCGGATTAGATACCCGGCTCTCCCCGGCTGACTCTTGAGAAGACATCTTGCTCTAATCTGCAGCAGCAACAGCTCAAAACAAAAACAGAAGATATTTGCGTGATACGGGAGTCAAAACCTTCGGGAGAATATATAGTAAATTTTTACCGACCAAATACGTATCGAGTAAGAAAACAGAGTCCGGAAGGCACACGAGGAGCTCACGAGGTCGGGGCGCGCCCAGGGGGGTAGGGCACACCCTCCACCCTCGTGGGGCCCTCGTGTCCTTCCCGGACTGCTACTTAATTTTCTATTTTTCTAAATATTCCAAAACGGAGAAATATTGCCTTAAAAATTGTTTTGGAGTCGGTTTACTTACCGTACCACATACCTATTCCTTTTTGGAGTCTGAAACGTTCTGGAAAGCGTCCCTTATGTATTTCTCCGGGGTTACAGTTTCAGTAATATTGGTTTCAATATTTATGGGATTAGCTGAGATATAATGTTTGATTCTTTGACCGTTTACCACCTTCGGATTTGTGCCTTTGAAGTTGTTGATTTTTATGGCACCGGAACGATAGACCTCCTCGATAACATAGGGTCCTTCCCATTTAGAGAGAAGTTTACCTGCAAAAAATCTTAAACGAGAGTTGTATAGCAATACATAATCACCTACATTAAACTCACGCTTTTGTATCCTTTTGTCATGCCATCTTTTAACCTTTTCTTTAAACAACTTAGCATTTTCATAAGCTTGGGTTCTCCATTCATCAAGTGAGCTAATATCAAATAACCTCTTCTCACCGGCAAGTTTAAAATCATAATTAAGTTCTTTAATAGCCCAATAAGCCTTGTGTTCTAGTTCGAGAGGTAAGTGACATGCTTTTCCATAGACCATTTTATACGGAGACATATCCATAGGATTTTTATATGCAGTTCTATAGGCCCATAATGCATCATCTAGTTTCTTGGACCAATTCTTTCTAGACCTATTGACAGTCTTCTGCAAAATTAATTTGAGTTCTCTATTACTCAATTCTACTTTACCACTAGACTGAGGGTGATAAGGAGATGTAATTCTATGATTAACATCATATTTAGCAAGCATTTTACAGGAAGCACCATGAATAAAATGTGAGCCACCATCAGTCATTAAATATCTAGGGACTCCAAACCTTGGAAAATAACTTCTTTAAGCATTTTAATAGAAGTGTTATGATCAGCACTACTAGTTGGAATAGCTTCTACCCACTTAGTAACGTAATCAACAGCAACTAAAATATGTGTATAACCATTAAAGGAAGGAAAAGGTCCCATATAGTCAAAGCCCCAAACATCAAATGGTTCAATAACAAGTGAATAATTCATAGGCATTTCTTGACGTCTACTAATATTACCAATTATTTGACATTCATCACAAGATAAGACAAACTTATGGGCATCCTTGAAGAGAGTAGGCCAATAAAAACCAGATTGCAGTACTTTATGTGCAGTCCTATCTCCAGCATGGTGTCCTCCATAAGCTTTGGAGTGACACTTGCGTAGGATCTGTTCCTGTTCATGCTCAGGTACACAACGTCTAATAACACCATCTACTCCTTCTTTATAAAGATGTGGGTCATCCCAGAAGTAATGCCTCAAATCATAGAAGAACTTTTTCTTTTGCTGGTACGTGAAACTAGGTGGTATAAACTTAGCAACAATGTAATTAGCATAGTCAGCATACCATGGAGCAGTATGAGAAGTATTTATGACATTTAATTGCTCATCAGGAAAGCTATCATCAATAGGTAGTGGGTCATCAAGAACATTTTCTAACCTAGACAAGTTGTCTACAACGGGGTTCTCAGCTCCTTTTCTATCAACAATATGCAAATCAAATTCTTGTAGCAAGAGAACCCATCTAATAAGTCTAGGTTTAACATCTTTATTTTCCATAAGATATTTAATAGCAGCATGATTAGTGTGAATAGTTACTTTAGAATCGACAATATAAGGTCTAAACTTATCACAAGCAAATACAACTGCTAAGAATTCTTTTTTAGTAGTAGCATAATTTCTTTGAGCATTGTCTAGAGTTTTACTAGCATATTGAATAACATTTAGTTTCTTATCAACTCTTTATCCTAGAATAGCACCTACAGCATAATCACTAGCATCGCACATAATTTCAAAGGGTAAATTCCAATCAGGTGGCTGAACAATAGGTGCAGAGATCAATGCTTTCTTAAGTATTTCAAATGCTTCTACACAATCATCATCAAAGGCAAATGGTATATCTTTTGTAATAAATTAGTCAGAGGCCGAGAGATTTTTTAGAAGTCCTTAATGAACCTCCTATAAAAACTGGCATGACCAAGGAAACTTCTTATACCTTTGATGTCCTTGGGACATGTCATCTTTTCAATAGCATCAACCTTGGCTTTATCAACTTCAATACCTCTTTCAGAAACTTTATGCCCCAAGACAATACCTTCATTAACCATAAAGTGGCACTTTTCCCAAATCAAGACAAGATTAGTTTCTTACATCTCTGCAAAACTCGATCAAGGTTGCTCAAGCAATCATCAAAAGAAGATCCATAGATGGAAAATTTGTCCATGAAAACCTCACAAATCATTTCACAAAAGTCAGAGAATATAGCCATCATGCATATTTGAAAGGTAGCAGGTACATTACATAAACCAAAAGGCATATGTCTATAAGCAAAAGTACCAAAAGGGCATGTAAAATTAGTCTTTGATTGATCTTTGGCTGACACGGGTATTTGAGAGAAACCAGAATAACCATCTAGAAAGCAAAAATGTGTATGTTTGGATAATCTTTCAAGCATTTGATCGATAAAAGGTAAGGGGTAATGATCTTTTTAGTAGCCTTATTTAATTTGCGGAAATCGATTACCATCCTATAACCAGCAATAATTCTTTGAGGGATCAATTCATCTTTATCATTAGGAACAACAGTAATACCTCCCTTCTTAGGGACACAATGGACAGGACTTACCCACTTACTATCAGCAACGGGATAAATTATACCTGCCTCAAGGAGCTTTAGTATCTCCTTTCTTACCACTTCTTTCATTTTAGGATTCAGACGGCGTTGATGATCACGAACTGGTTTAGCATCTTCTTCCAAATTAATTTTATGTTGACATAGAGTGGGACTGATGCCCTTAAGATCATCAAGAGTATACACAATAGCAGCACGGTGCTTCTTCAGAGTTTTCAATAATCTCTCTTCTTCATGCTCTGAAAGGTTAGCACTAATAATAACAGGATATATCTTTTCTCATCAAGATAAGCATATTTAAGAGTATCAGGTAACGGTTTAAGCTCAGACATGGGATCACCCTTGGGTGGAGGAGGATCCCCTAGGATTTCAACAGGTAAATTGTTTTTCAGAATATGTTCCTGTTTAAAGAATACTTCATCTAATTCCCTTCTTTCATTCATAAACATATCATTTTCATGGTCTAGCAAATATTGTTCTAAAGGATCACTAGGAGGTACGGCAATAGAAGCAAGACCAATAATTTCATCCTTACTAGGTAATTCTTCTTCACAGTGTTGTCTACTAAATTTAAAAAAAAATCATGAGTCATATCATCTAAACCGACAGTAACAACATCCCTTTTGCAATCTATGGTAGCATTAACAGTATTTAAGAAGGTTCTACCAATTATAATGGGACAAAAACTATCTTGTGGGGAACCAAGAACAAGAAAATCAGCAGGATATTTAGTTTTCCCACACAAGACTTCAACATCTCTAACAATTCCCATTGGTGAAATAGTATCTCTATTAGCAAGTTTAATTGTGACATCAATATCTTCTAACTCAGCGGGTGCAATGTCATGCATAATTTCTCTGTATAAGTCAATAGGTATTGCACTAGCACTAGCACCCATATCACACAAGCCATGATAACAATGATCTCCTATTTTAACAGAAATAACAGGCATGCCTACCATAGGTCTAGGTTTATCTGTATCACGGGGTTTAGCAATTCTGGCAATTTCATTACAGAAATAAATAACATGCCCATCTATTTTATCAGACAAGAGATCTTTAACAATAGCAATATTAGGTTCAACTTTAACTTGCTCAGGAGGTGTATATGTTTTAATATTGCTTTTACGAACCACAGTTGAAGCTTTAGCGTGATCATTTATCCTAACAGGGAAAGGCGGTTTCTCAACATAAGAAGTAGGAACAATAGGATCATTATAAGTAATAGTCTTTTCTTCAACTTTAATAGGTGTAGCTACTTTTACTTCTATGGGAGGATGATATTTAAATCACTTCTCCTTGGGGAGATCAACATAGGCAGCAAAAGATTCACAGAAAGAAGCTACTATCTCAGAGTCAAGTCCATATTTAGTGCTAAATTTACAAAAAAATATTGGTATCCATAAGAGATTTAACACAATCAAAACTAGGTGTCATACCTGACTCCTTACCATTGTCGAGGTCCCAATCTTCAGAGTTGCATTTAATTCTTTCCAATAAATCCCATTTGAATTCAATAGTCTTCATCATAAAAGAGCCAGCACAAGAAGTATCAAGCATGGTGCCATTGTTACCAGAAAGCCGAGCATAAATTTTTTGAATAATCATTTCTCTTGAGAGCTCATGATTGAGGCATGAATATAACATTGATTTAAGCCTCCCCCAAGCTTGAGAGATGCTTTCTCCTTCGCGAGGCCAAAATTATATATATAATTGCGATCACGATGAACAAGATGCATAGGATAGAACTTTTGATGAAATTCCAATTTCAATCGTTTGTAGTTCCAAGACTCCATATCATCACATAGCCTATACCATGTCGATGCATCTCCCCTCAAAGATAAAGGGAAGACCTTCTTCTTAACAACATCTCCGGGTACACCTGCAAGCTTAAATAATCCACAAACTTCATCCACATATATTAGATGCTCATCAGGATGTTTTGTTCCATCTCCTAAAAAAGGATTAGCTAGCAGTTTTTCTACCATACCCAAAGGAATTTCAAAGCAAGCATTTTCATTTTCACTAGGGTCAGTAGGTTGAGGAGCAACTCTTTGCTCTACTGGTCGGGGTGAAGATACCCCGAACAAGCCCCTCGGAGGATTACTTTCCATAGTAACAAGTGACAGTAAATTTCAGCACACTATATAAATTTTTCCTTACCAAATTCCACCTACCAAAGGCGCTTCACTCCCCGGCAACGGCGCCAGAAAAGAGTCTTGATGACCCACAAGTATAGGGGATCTATCGTAGTCCTTTCAATAAGTAAGAGTGTCGAACCCAACGAGGAGCAGAAGGAAATGATAAGTGGTTTTTAGCAAGGTGTTCTCTGCAAGCACTGAAATTATAGGTAACAGATAGTTTTGTGATAAGATAATTGGTAACGACTAACAAGTAACAAAAGTAAATAAAGTGCAGCAAGGTGTCCCAATCCTTTTTGTAGCAAAGGACAAGCCTGGACAAACTCTTATATAAGGAAAAGTGCTCCCGAGGACACATGGGAATATCGTCAAGCTAGTTTTCATCACGTTCATATGATTCGCGTCCGGTACTTTGATAATTTGACATGTGGGTGGACCGGTGCTTGGGTGTTGTTCTTACTTGAACAAGCATCCCACTTATGATTAATCTCTATTGCAAGCATCCGCAACTACAACAAAAGTATTAAGGTAAACCTAACCATAGCATGAGACATATGGATCCAAATCAGCCCCTTTTGAAGCAACGCATAAACTAGGGTTTAAGCTTCTGTCACTCTAGCAACCCATCATCTACTTATTACTTCCCAATGCCTTCCTCTAGGCCCAAATAATGGTGAAGTGTTATGTAGTCGACGTTCACATAACACCACTAGAGGCTAGACAACATACATCTCATCAAAATATCGAACGAATACCAAATTCACATGACTACTAATAGCAAGACTTCTCCCTTGTCCTCAGGAACAAACGTAACTACTCACAAAGCATATTCATGTTCATAATTAGAGGGGTAATAATATGCATAAAGGATCTGAACATATGATCTTCCACCAATTAAACCAACTAGCATCAACCATAAGGAGTAATTAACACTACTAGCAACCTACTAGCACCAATCTCGGACTTGGAGACAAGAATTGGATACAAGAGATGAACTAGGGTTTTGAGATGAGATGGTGCTGATGAAGATGTTGATGGAGATTGCCCTCTCCCGATGAGAGGAGCGTTGGTGATGACGATGGCGATGATTTCCCCCTTCAGGAGGGAAGTTTCCCGAGCAGAACAGCTCTGCCGGAGCTCTAGATTGGATCCGCCAAGGTTTCGCCTCGTGGCGGCGGAGTTTTGTCCTGAAAGGTTGCTTCTTATTTTTTTCTCGACGAAAGACTTCATATAGGAGAAGATGGTCATCGGAGAGCCACCAGGGGGCCCACGAGGTAGGGGGGGCGCGCCCAAGGGGGGTGCCCCCCACCCTCGTGGGAAGGGTGTGGGCCCCCTGGTCTTCATCTTTGGCGAGGATTTTTCATTATTTATTATAAGGTATTCCGTGGTGTTTCGGGACTTTTGGAGTTGTGCAGAATAGGTCTCTAATATTTGCTCCTTTTCCAGCCCAGAATTCCAGCTGCCGGCATTCTCCCTCCTTATGTAAACCTTGTAAAATAAGAGAGAATAGACATTAGTATTGTGACATAATGTGAAATAACCGCCCATAATGCAATAAATATCGATAAAAGCATGATGCAAAATGGACGTATCACCCCCCTCACGAACGGCGCCGCCTCCGGCACCTGGAGGGGGGAAACGGTTGTGTCGGGTCTATACGGAGGGGATCTTGCTGTGGGTTTGGCCCGGGTGTTGCTCCCAAGTGTTCGTATGGGCTGACCTAACACAACCAGGTGGAGAGGTCCAGTGGTCAAAGCCCGTCCGTGGAAAGTCAAAGGGCTAGATCTCGTGGTCAAACGCTACAGGGTTAGGCGGGCGGGGGCCCTGTGGGTAGCAGTGCCACCGGAGCATCGCACCGGGCCCTCATACATGTTGTATGGTGTGGTGGCATGTCTAAAGAGGCAGTACGCATCTTCGGGGTGTGGCCCCCCTCATGGACGGCGCCGCCGCCGACACATGGAGGGGGGAAACGGCTGCATCGGGTCTACACCGGAGGGGATCTTGTTGTGGGTTTGGCCGGGAGGTTGCTCCCAAGTGTTCCTATGGGCTGACCTACCACAACCCGGTGGAGAGGTCCACGGGTCTAAGCCCGTCTGTGGAAAGTCAAAGGGCTAGATCTCGTGGTCAATCGCTCCAGGGTTAGGCGGGACGGGGCCCTGGGGGTAGCAATGCCACTGAAGCGTCGCACCGGGCCCTCATACATGTCGTACGATGTGGTGGCATGTCTGAAGAGGCAGCGCGCGTCTCCGGGGTGTGGCCCCCCTCACGGTCGGCGCCGCCACCGGCACCTAGAGGATGGAAACGGCCGCGTCGGGTCTACACGAAAGGGATCTTGCTATGGGTTTGCACCGAATGTTGCTTCCAAGTGTTCCTATGGGCTGACCTAACACAACCGGGTGGAGAGGCCCACTAGTCAAAGCCCGTCCGACGAAAGTCAAAGCTCGTGGTCAAAAGCTACAAGGTTAGGCAGGGCGAGGGCCCTGGGGGATAGCAATGCCACCGGAGCGTCGCACCGGGCCCTCATACATGTCGTACGGTGTGGTGGCATGTCTAAAGAGGCAGCACGCGTCTCCGGGGTGTGGCCCCCCTCACGGACGATGATGACATGGTAGTAAACGTTTTGTGGTAATAGTGCGGCGTGAATATTATTGAACACTCGGAGCACGATAAAATCATGAGTTTTTACACGACGTGGACACATGTTATATAGGACTGATGGTAATTTTTCATAATTTTTGGTGATGCAGAAGTATCTGAACACTTTCCTCTACGCGGATTGCTCTTCGCGTGTCTACGATTGTGGCCGGCGGCCTCTGGGGGCTAGCATGCCACCAAATCTTGCGTAGGCGGCCTCTCACAAGTCTGGAAGTTTTGTGGCAGTTGCAAACATCTGACACGTGTCTCCAGGGTTTGGCCCCCCTCACGGATGGCACCACCATCGGTACGTGAAGGGGGGAAACGGCCGCGTCGGGTCTAGACGGAGGGGATCTTGCTGTGGGTTTGACTGGGACGTTGCTCCCAAGTGTTCCTATGGGCTCACCTAACACAACCGGGTGGAGAGGTCCACTGGTCAGAGCCTGTACGGGGAAAGTCAAAGGGCTAGATCTCGTGGTCAACCACTATAGGGTTAGGCGGGGCGGGGGCCTGGGGGTAGCAATGCCACCGGAGCATCGCACCGAGCCCTCATACATGACGTACGGTGTGGTGGCATGTCTGAAGAGGCAGCGCGCATCTCTGGGGTGTGGCCCTCCTCATGGATGGCGCCGCCGGCGGTACCTGGAGAGGGGAAACGGCCGCGTCAGGTCTACGGCTGTGGTTAGGTCGCTCGGTGGTCGTCGGAGGGTATAGGAAGGCTAGTCTATAATTAACATATTGGTAACAGGATTTTTTTTAAAAAAATGAGGTTGATGCATAAAAAGAAGAAAAAAAAATATCTATGCCTACGGCTTAGCCGTCGGCATAGATGCACACGTTGCATGATTGTATCTATGCCGAGCCGTCGACATAGTCTGCCTTATCCCCTCGCGGCGCCTTCCCCTCCACTCATTTCGCTTTCCCCCATCTATCCCCCGCGCCTCCAAACCCGCGTCGCCGCCGCTGCCGCCTCCACCCGCCGCCGTTGCCCGGATCTTCGTGCCCCGCCTCCACCTCGACTCTGCCCCGCCTCGACCCAGGCCCGACCTCTCCAACCTCCCCGGCACGAACCTCCCTGACCCCGCCCCTGAAATGTTGTGGTAGCCGATGAAATGTTGTGTCCGCAGAATATGATTGTTGAGGACGAGGATGAAGGTGTAGTCCGAACCCGTGATTTTGAGAAGGCTAGAGAACAAGTCCACATTCCAGAACAAGATGTAGATCAAATTATGATTTTTTTTTATAGATGCATCAGAATCTACAAAATGAACATGTGCGCGTGCAACTACTCAATGATCTTGTGAAGTATATGTGGACTCACGATAAAAATCAGGAAGAAAACCAAGGAGTTTATTGTTTGAATTGTGCACTTCAAATAAATTTTATGCTTGAACTATGTATTTTCACTATGAATAAATGTTATTTTACCTGTGATATTCATTTGCATGGATTTAAGCGGTTTCATATGAGTGTGGCTGTCCGATAGGACATATGAGGGGTGACCGATCACTTTCTATGAATGTTACCGGACGCATCCGCGGATGTACTTGAGACTAGATTATCTACATCCAACCACTGGCAGAGGACTCCCGTGAGCAGGGTATGGCGGCTGCCATACCTTAATTTTTAGCAAAAAGTATTTTATAGATATCCATGCGATCCAGTTCTGATTGATTCGCTGTCTCGTTCGGTAATCTCTACGCTATCGCTGAATGCTGGCCTGATGGGCCGACACAGCCAGTGTATTGGGCCAGGGCTCGTCCACTCACTCATGACTCGCCAGGTTCGAGCGCCAATGCAGGCACGCACGAAGCAGAGACGCCTAGGCGCGACCGATGGCGGCTCCAACGGCAGCTCCACGCGACGACGGCAGGCAGACAGCGGCCAGTGACGGTAGGAACGCAGGGTGCAGTCCGGCGCAGTTCCGTGCTTCCGGCCAGAAGATACTACTAGAAAGGAAGGGAAAGAGGTACATTTCTTCTCTGAAATTTAGTAAGTAGCAACTTTTAACAGCAGCTCGAATCCAAGCAGATTTTAGTGACAAATTGATATTATTTTTCTATTGAAACATGTCTACATTTTTATTATATTTGGTTATTTTCTATTGAAACATGTCTACATTTTTATTATATTTGGCTATTCATTTGTAGTGTGCATTGTTAGTGTGTGTTAGCTCTTTTAATTTGCATAAAATAAAATCTTTGCTTAAGACTTCGCCTTATCATAAATAAAAAATTGTCCTCCGCCTCTGCGTCCAACCGTAGATACTCTTAATGCACATAGTATCTCATCTAAAGTATTAATGCATTGGAAAAGTCCTCGGGACGATAAAATGTCATTTCAGAAACAAGTAAAGGTGAGGTGACATTTGGCGAGACGAAGTGGCCACATGAGACATGGCCTAGGAGAGGAACTGAGGAAGAGTACGTGGAACTCATGGAGCACGTGAGCACGTGTGGACGCTTAATGCAAAAGCGAAACCATTTTGGGTGTGGGAGCCAACGACAAAAGCAAGTGAACCAACAAAACTTATTTGGTTGCTTTTTTATGCATCCTGGATTAGCTAGCTAGACGTCGCCAAATTTTTCTTCATGCTCTGCTCAACTGGTATAGTTGCCACAGCCATAAAAAAAGAGGCAAATTGCAGCATAATTGCACTCTAGTTGACTTGAATGATTGAGTGCGTGTGCCGGCTCTATGTTTCGGAGGGCCCTTGGCCGAACTCGCGATATGGGCCCCATGTACGTGTTTGCATACTTTATAAACATGTGCATGTCTAACTTCATTTGCAAAATATTAAGAGTGTTTTTTCAGCTATACATCCCCAGTTTGAGAACTCTAACAATAATTGCTGGAAAATTTCATATTATAATAGAAAGACAAAAGACAGCAAAATGAAACTAATAAGATCACCTCAAATAATAATCAAATTCTAGTGACTCCGTTCACAACAATAGTAATGCTTCAGTGCTTCAAAAAATTCTTCAGGCATTTCTTTTATTTTTCCCCGTTTTGCAGCACCTGACAAATGTTTGGGAGGAAACATTGCTAGACTAATGACCTAAAATTATGAAAAGAAGAAGTACTCCTCAAGTACATAAGCAGTTCAGCACCTTAACAATCATGCACCCTGTATCCTGAAATTGGGGATGGATGATTATATAGGTACTTTTGAAAGACCGAGAGGACGATGATCGATGAACTCACACAGTCACACCATCACAGCCTCGCGGATGGCAAGAGCAAGACGGGCCAACGACGGCACGGCGACAACCCAACACCAGCAGTCAGCTGGCTAAACCGGCGGCAACCGGCAAGGCCCTGAGCGGTGAGCGGCGGCAAGAATCCAAAGTGAGGGTGAGACGAGGAAGCGATTGATGAATCATTGATTTTGGAGATGGATAGATGCGTGCGACTCTGCGAGATGCGGCCGTGTGACGCTTAACCTTTTTTTCCTAGCGCTTGCATCCTAGCAATGAGCCAGTAATTGGGCCAAGCCCACCACGCTGCTCCCCACTTCTTCTTCTTCTCATTTTTTAGTAGACTATAGCATACCAGATTGTGGGCTCCCTTAAGACCTGGGCCCTAGGTGGTGGCCTCTCTAGCCATACACCAGGGCGGGCCCTGTGTTAATAAAAAAAGAGATAAGAAAACTTGTGCTTTTTTTCAATTCGACTGGTGCAACAACCTCCTAGCCTTGCATTAGTTAATGCAAGGTAGGTGTTATATATGAAGCTTCTACCTTTAGCTGAAGCGGTAAACCAAGAGAACAAGACCAATGCAATGCGAGCAGCTGAGTTTCTAGGGCCACCTAGAGCAGTGCGAAAGTGTAGATAGTAGAGATGGGGGTGGAAGGTATCAGCAAAATGTTGACTGTCCAATCTAAATTTTCCACACGTACGTTGGGGTTTTTGGTTTATATTAACAATGTGCTTGTAGGACATTTGCCCAACAGTTGTAGCATCATAATTGGCAATTTTTCTCCAATACATAGATGTCTACTGGCATAATTGTTCCTTCACTAATTGGACACATGCATACAATCTGTTTATCTGCTTCATTGACATCTTAGCATTAGGGACCCTCGTGTGTAACTTTCAGTTTTTTCCGTGTTTTTATGTTTCGCATGACACATGTTTTCTTTGGGCCCATCTAGTAGTTTCAGTGTATGTTTGTACCTATCTATATCCCCGATGATGCTTAATGATGCTGCATCATTATACTCTTCAAACATGCATGAAAACTGTTTGGATGTGATATAAGGGAGAACATAGGTGCTCCCATGACTTGGATGCCACGATGATACGAATTTTTGGGAGCCGCTGGATCTGAGATCTAACAACCCTTAGAAGGTCTAAAGCTTTTTGTAAAAAAAGCCCTCAAAGAGTCTAATAATTTCGCACAGGCACATAAGCTGCTCAGATATCATTGGGTCTCAGATCTCACGGCCCACTCAGAAGCTCGTATCATTTTACCATCCAAGTCAAGGGAGCACCCGATATTCTCCCTGTGATGTAAATCCAGGAATTACGAGAACGCTTTGCGTCGAAACATTCCCATGTGTACCGTAACTACGAGCGTGAATGTTTGAGCCCGGGTGGACGGCTAAATGCATTCCTTTGCGCCGCGCAGTGTAGTGAACAAAATTGTGTGGTAGGGATCCAACCACAGAGGGATGCGATGGCCGATAAAACGGCATCTCATTTCGGGTGCACGGTTTTATCATCATCAAACACCCGGCCACAACCACAAAGCAGAAAAGAGCAAGCACCAAAAAGGGTTGGTTGGTTCGTTGGTTGGTTGGCTCGCTTGCTTTTGCCCGCCGTTCGCTCCCACGCCCAAAACGAACGCTTTCGCTTTTGCATTAAGCGTCCACGCGTGCTCCCATCCCTGCGAGTGCCGTGTACTCCTCCTCCCAGGCCTTGTCCCATGTGGCCAGGCCACCTCCCCTCGCCAAATGGCAATCGCCACCGCCACGCTAAGCCCATCATCATCAAATAATTTTCTCAACCGGCGGCAGGTGAGGTGACACCGTGCCAGATCCGGCCCTCCTCGTCGGTGGCGTTTTACCCAAGCCGCCCGCTTCACCTTCAATTCAACCGTCCGCCTCACGTCGGCAGTAGGGGACGACGACGAGGGAGACCACACCTGCACACCACTGTGGGTGTGGGCAGTGGGATTGGGAAGGAAGGAGGAACCGTCCTCGTCTGGTCTGCCCACGCGCTTCCATTCCAAGAAGGATCACATGCTCGCTCCCGGACGACGGACACCTACCAATTCTGCAGATCATCGGCCCCTCGCCGCCACCGCCACCGCCACCTCCACGGCGCCGCACTCCTAATCCCCACCCACCCGGATCGCTCCGCCACTCGCGCGTTAAGTGGCCTCCCTCTGAGTCATCTGCGGGCGGGCGGCTTCGCCGAGAGAGGCATCGGTCCTCCGCGGATCTGATTGGCCCGCGCGCGATCTGGCCATCGGGATGCGGGGGGAGGAGGGGCGGAGGTGGAGGCGATGAGCGGCGCCGCCTCGCTGGGGCTGCGCACCGGGAGCTGCGGCTCCCTGCCCGCGGCGGGCGCCGGCGCCGCCGTCCCCGTCGGGAGGAAAGCCCGGGGCTGGGGCCTGCGCGCCGGCGGCGGCGGCGGCGGCGGGGACAAGGAGCGCCTGCAGCTGCTGCACCGCGCGCTGCGCCTCGTCGGCCGCCGCGGGGCCGGCCTGCTCCTGCTGCTCGCCGTCGCCTCCGCCGCGCTCTTATGCTCCCTCTTCGCCGTCGTCAAAGGTGATCCCTTTGACTCTGGTTTGGATTTTTCCGCTCTCTGCTCCTGGCCGCAGCGAAATGTTCTGCAGCTTGTTCGGGTCACGCGGCTGGCGTTTCTGAAATTCGGGTTGGTTTTGGGAATTTCATATGGTTTAAACAATAGTAGAATGTTGTCCGTGCAAATTGTGTGACCCTCCCCGCGTCCTTAGTGCTCTTCCTCTCCATCGTTTCACGCTCTAGGTAGCTGCTGACCAATTCCCTTGCTACTGTTCTATCCATTTCGGCTCATGCTAATCATAGTTCTCGAGGTCTGAAACATTCATTTCAAATGGGCAGGGTTTAGCTCCGCTCAGCTTTTGTAGGCCCAGTCTTTAGATGACCTAACCACCTAGTAACCGAATGAAATAATCAAACTGGTGTCCAGATATCAAACTCGTTTGCTGATCAAAACCTTACAGGGTAGCTGCAGCTAATGTGCCACGCTTTTCTTAGGGAATATTCCAACATGTATTCTGCCCAAGAGTTAATAATTCAAAACAAATGTTGCTTTATAATAATAATATAGAATAAATGCTGTCACAAAGTATGGTCACTGACATTCATTGTTTTGTTTTGCATGATGTTGTTTCAGATGACAATACTTCTTCAATTATCATTGCTAGCAACTATGAAGTCACGAACGCCATCCAGAATTCTGTATACCCCAGCACAACAAGGCCTCTGATGATGTCCAATGACCACAACAAATTCGAGCATCCAAATCGGCTTCATCTTTCACCTGGAAACTTCACAAATCATCCTTGTGAAGGTTTTGCAGTTCCTCCTATCCTGTTTGATAAGAAACGCACTGGGCCTCGACGTAAGCTTAGTTCTTTGCATTTTCTTTTCTACTTGGCATTGCAAAATCTTTTGTCCCAATCATGTACCTTGTCGTCTGATCTCTTCTCACCCTCCCTGTAGCATGCCCTGTTTGCTATGTCTCGGTAGATCAGGCATTTGCTCTGATGCCTCTGCAAGCTTCGCCATCTCCTGTCCTTGAAAACTTAGATTATGCCTTGGAAGACAGCGTCACAGCAAATTTCTCAAATCCGGGCTCTGCATTTGGAGGGCATCTATCTCTGGAGCAGAGAAATAAATCTTTTGACATTACCAATTCGATGACTGTCCACTGTGGGTATGTTACATGCATCTGCTGTTCCAGAATTCCAGATTAAGTCCCTGGCTTGTCCAAAAGATTAGCCTTTGAACTCTGAAATGTGAATATCAATCAACATTGTTTGCGCTGTTTTATCAGATTTGTTAGAGGAAAGAAACCTGGCCAAGGTACCGGATTTGACATCAGTGATGATGATCTGCTAGAAATGGAGCAATGCCGTGAGCTTGTTGTAGCTTCTGCCATTTTCGGTAACTAGCACTGTTGACCAATAGTTGTAACCTTTTGTTGCACTCAATTATCTGCTCACAGTTTGATACCATTGTCCAGGGAACTATGATATGATTCAACATCCAAGGAATGTCAGTGAACTGTCAAAGGCAAATGCGTGTTTTTATATGTTTGTAGACGAAGAAACAATGGCTTATGTCAAGAATTCCAGCTCACTGTACAAAGATAATAAAGTTGGCTTATGGAGGCTAGTGGTTGTCCGGAACCTCCCTTATGAAGATCCAAGGCGCACGGGGAAGGTACCTTTGCCAGCTACTTTCTACTTGAACATGCAGTCACAATATGAACACATCATGTGCAATTCATGATAAATTAAATACTTAAATCAAATATTAACTACATGAACAAAGCAAGTGAAGTCTGTAAGGTGATAGTATGCATGGCAAACTTGTTGAGGGGCTACTGTGCAAAACATGCCTTTGTCTTCAGTTGTCTCATATTTTAACCAGTTTACCAGAGATTCAGAATCTGATGACTTGCTGATTTGCCTTTGCCTGGTTCCTTAAACCTTACTCTCAGTTTTGGGACCATTTTATAGCCTATAAGCTTGGTCGTTGAGACCACATGTCATCATGCAAGAGATTGTAAGTTTATGTCCAGATGTCTAAATGAGTATTCTTCTAGGAGGTTTTAGTTCCAACATTTTTAGTTCAATTGAAGAAATCTAGCAATTAATGCCCTACAACAAGTTTATCTGTATCTATATGTTGTTATGAGCATGCTGAATGACCAAATACTTTATTGGTGCAGATTCCCAAGCTTCTGCTCCATAGGCTATTTCCAAATGTAAGATTTTCAGTTTGGATAGACGCAAAGCTTCAGCTTGTTGTGGATCCTTATTTACTGCTTGAGAGGTATGCTTGACGTAAAGAGCTTGGTTTATTATGTGTTATTTCTTGGTGAGTCTGTTCTTAAGGAGAAAGCTTGTTGTAGATCCTTATTTTGCTGCTTCAGAGGTATGCTTGATGTATTATGTGTTATTTCTTGGTGAGTCTGTTCTAAAGGAGAAAAATCTGCCAAATATTTAGTCTCGTGTCAAATGTGGGCCTG
Source organism: Triticum monococcum (assembly GCA_034509565.1). Taxonomy (NCBI): domain Eukaryota; kingdom Viridiplantae; phylum Streptophyta; class Magnoliopsida; order Poales; family Poaceae; genus Triticum; species Triticum monococcum. The sequence continues at coordinate 585,923,172 of CM067841.1, forward strand.
CCATATTTAAATCAGTGGGGTTAGAGAATGGTCCGATTTATCCTCATTGGAGTATCGAAATTGCATACATCCAACTGTTATCTTGCGCATCTTTTGTCCCTGATGCTCCTGTCACCTGTACTGTTGAGCCTGACTGTTTATTCTACCAATCAGGTTTCTGTGGAGAAAGAATTCTAGTTTTGCGATATCTCGGCACTACAGACGTTTTGATGTGTATGAAGAAGCAGAAGCTAATAAAGCTGCTGGAAAGTATGACAATGCATCAATCGATGAACAAATAGATTTCTACAGAAATGAGGGCCTAACACATTATTCTCCCGCCAAGCTTCCTATCACAAGTGGTCAGTGGACTCACCGGAGTGTAAATCATGCATGATTCCTACACTGTTTGGTTTCATTCTCAGACATTAATCTTTTCCCTTTTGCATTGTGTGCAGACGTCCCGGAAGGCTGTGTGATCATCAGAGAACATGTCCCCATCTCGAACCTCTTCACATGTCTTTGGTTCAATGAAGTTGACCGTTTCACCGCCAGAGATCAAATCAGCTTCAGCACCGTCCGGGACAAAATAAGGGCTAAAGTCGGCTGGATGCCCCAGATGTTCCTGGACTGCGAAAGGCGCAACTTTGTTGTCCAGGTACTACATCTTCTCCGATTCCATCTTTGGCCACGGAGCACTTGTTGCATGAACAACTACCTTGCGGTTACCGCACATCTCAACTACTGAGCAATTTGGCTCACCTGTTAATCTCATGATTTACCTCTTTTGTCGTCGACATTTCACCAGGCATACCACAGGGAGCTGCTAGAGCAGATGATCGCGTCCGGCAGGAACACGCCTCCCATCGCGGTCGAACCATCGCGGAAAATCAGACCAGGTAGCAGCAGGAGAGCTCCCCCGTCGAAGAAGCCTGTCATGAGGCGGAAAAAGGAGAAGAAATCGAGCTCGCGGAGGCGGGCCGCGAAGCCGGTTACCTGGGCGATGGATGCTGTGTGACGGAGGTTCACCGGGATGGACGGACGGACTCCTGTCACTCGATAGTTGGGGGTGACCGTATGTATGGCAGCTGGTGCCACTAGGTGGGGAAAGGGAGAGAGAGAAAAGGAATGGAGGATTGTAATTTTTTGCCGGCCACGAAATGGGATTTGTTCATAGCCAATTCTTCATTGTTGTTGTAAATAACAGCGGAAAGCAGTGTCATTCAATTGAGCCCGGCCTGTTTTGGGTCGAGTTATTACAGTGAACTCGAAGCAAAAAGTAGGCAGGCACTAGGCAATCTGTTCTGTGTGGTGTAAAAAAAGTAAAAAAAAAGAATGGCAAGCGCCCACCGTGGGGCTCGAACCCACGACCACAAGGTTAAGAGCCTTGCGCTCTACCAACTGAGCTAGACGGGCTTGCTGCTGTTTCACTGAGCTAGGGCTATTTGGAATGGAATCACTTCATTCTCCATTTCCTGGCAAGCCAAAAGAAGTGAAGTTGATACTACAAGTACCTGAAAGCAGGTAAAACATCAGCCCTGTACCACTCCAATTAGTTTAGGACCTGTTTATCTGGCGAACATTCGTTCCGGACGACACCCCAGTTGCCATGCCAACATAACTAAAATTGCATTGCATTTTTTAGGGACTTGTCATGTATGGAAGGAAAAAATGCTAGCGACGCAGTGTCGTTTTTTTCCCCTTAAATGTCATGCGTTTGGTCACGATCCAATAGCTTCTAGGTCGTTCGCCGGGAGCTCCCTCCCAGCGAACGTTCACCGGTTAGATATGCCGTTAGTTTAACAAGTTATGACTTGGTACTGAAGCGTCTACATCAGCCACAGATTCAAAGTTAATACTTTTTCTGTTCCAAAATATACTTTATTATGAATGAATCCAATGAAACTAATTTGGTGTTATAGATGTTTGCATATTTTTCTATAGACTTGGTCAAATCTTAAAAAGTTTGACCTAGGACAAAGTTAAAAATTCAAACATTTCGGAACGGGGGGAGTAAATAATACTCGTAGATTTGCATGGCTTTTCCAGAATTAAAGTTATCTCGAAATAAAAGAATTATGTTGTCTTCTATTTGACCAACCTCACGGCTAGACCAGTAGAGCACACCTAGCCCACCTATGTCAGATGTTGCAGTTTACAATTGATTTCACCATAAATCATGTTAACTGATGCTGAGCGGTACCGGCCACTTTGCAGCATCAGTTTTCTTCCCAGGTTTTGCCTCAAAATATCAAAGCAAGAAGTCTTCCAACTGAGCTAGACGGGCATTTAGTAAGATTAACTGTATGATACGAATATTAAATATGCTTACAGTGTTGTGGCACACCTCGGAATGACATAAAGCGCATATATAAATCACCCAAAAAAGCACATCAAGCCTCTGTAGCAGTATGTTTTATTAGCCACCGATTTCCTTGTGGGATGAATCGACGGTTCAACACTGCCCATGTCTACACAACAACAGTTTTGGCATCGCAAAATGCACGAGATAATCAGTACAAAATGCACATTTTTGTGACGCGGCCAATCTTATTGAACACAAGGCGGCGCGAGCCCGTGAGACTCGGAACCCGTTGCCGATCCATTGATCACTGCAGTTTTGGCTCTGGGCACTCATACATGATTGATGGAGACCGTTATAGACAATGGGGATGGGGTTTCGGTCTCCAATCCCACAGCTACAGCGCCAGAAAGAAACAAGTGCCCTCCTGCTGGTACTCTGAATCATTCAGCCTCCTCGAGCATGTCGATGAATCTCCTCCCATCGGGCTTCTGGAAGACTGACCTGTCTAGGTGCAGCTCGTTGGTCGAGACCGCCTCGAATCTTGCCCAGAGCTCCTTCTTGAGAGTAGTTTCGCCGGCGTGCCTTCCCTTCAGGTTGGTGCTTTCCAGGCCTTTCCAGGGAGTGCCAACCAAGGCCCTGCTATGCACTGCTGGGGTCTGGATGAGTTTGTCATCTGGAAGCTCCTGCTTCCCCTTCAGGTTATTGCTTTCCAAGCCTTTCCGGGGAGTACCAACCAAGGCCTTGCTATGCACCGATAGAGTTTGGATAGGATTGCAATCTGAAAGTTTCCGTCTTCCCTCCAGCTTATTATTGCCTTCCCAGCCTTCCCAAGGACTTTCTATCAAGGATTTGTTATCCTTTGCTGGAAGGGGAACGGGCTTATCATCTGTTGGACTTGGATCCATTAGCACGCAGGTCTTGAGGGGCGACAAGAACCAGTCAAGAGCCACATCGGCTTCTTTCTTTCGGCGTCTGTCTCCGGTAGGCTGATTAAACCCATACAGGTCTGGATACCTTGATGCCAGATCCTTCTCATCAGACAGCATTTCATCAGAGGCTCCAGATGGTGGTTTGTCACTCTCCGTCGGTCCAGCACTGAGAATGTCATCCTTACTTGAGCCCTCCGATATCGGTGAGAACACGTGTTGCTTACCTCGCAATGCTGTCTTCGGGCATGGAGTAGGCAGTGGTGCTCTCCTGCTCTTCTGAATTGAGAAGCTAAAAGGCGAAAATAGATTGTCTTCTGATGAGCTTTTCTTTGCTTTGCTAGGATAAGGTGTCGCGACACCAGCCCTTGCTTCCTTTCCTTTCACACTTTGCTCCTGATCAGGATTATTGTCATCAGAAATGGTTAGTTTCCAAACAGGTAAATCGGGAAGATTCACCTCATCCATGCTGGCAGTTGTCCTCAACTGTGCTTTTGATGATCTTGGGCACATGGATGAGTGTGCTTTTGATTTTGGCAATGGTGTCAAGAGAAATAACTGCTTCCCACTGTCGACCATACATGCCCCAGTACGCCATGAAACAAGAGGTGAAGGCGAGACAATCAGGTCAGTCTCTGGTAAGTTGTTGCTGCTGCTGCAGACCAAGTCTTGTGAAGGCGATACTGCCGGGCCTGCTGGAGGTAAGATGCTGTTGCTGGGAAACAACTTGTCACTCCCTTTCGCGACAGATTTTGAACAGGTTTCCAAGGTGTGCTTTGAGGCATTTTCACTTTTGGCTGGGGAAGCTTCAAGCGCTTGCTTAAGTCTGGAGGCCCATTGCTGCATAAGAACAAAACGAGTAATGATGAGAGCAGAAAGCATAAAGGGCTCATGCTCACGTATTTTTGCTTCAGAAAGAATGAAAGATTCGATGACAGTGCCCACCTTCAAAGAAGAATTAGTGTCTGACAAGAAGCAACTGAAGGATTCTATCTCTTGTTCCCCTCTTCTGGATATAGTCTGGCATTGGAGGGCGCTGGAGACCAATTTGTCAATCTGATTTAGGGGCAAAAACAGGAGAACATTATAAGAACCAGCAAATTGGCAAGCTCAGGTGTAACAGTAATGATCTATCTACAACTTAACCGAGAAGAGGAAACAGCATTACTAATCCATTCCAAGGACAGACAAGAGACAAACGTTTCAGTCCACATACAGTAAGGTACTAACCAATTCCAGGGCCAAAACAAGTGACTAAAGTTTCAGTTGGCAGACATAAATATATACAATCTCTCTGTTTATTTTCTTTGCAGAAACTGTTCTTCCATCCAATATCAGTCCAGACCAGTGATGACAACAATTCAGAGACATAGAAAGGACACTGGACGAGGCACGCCATAAAAGATTTCCGGTCAGGATGCAGATTTGCACATCCACCGTTCTTCAGTTATACTGAACAGACACCAGTACGCAACCACATGTCGTGACTGCAGACATCACAAGGCTAGGGAAAAATTCTGTGCCCCAAATCGGCACGGGGGTCGGCCAGTACAGTACAGTACAGTATTATCCAGGAATATGAGATCCTAGCAGGATACCCCCGAGCAGCGGAGCCCACCCAACCCCATCCAGACGAGCGTCGGATCGGATCGGATCGATCCATGGCACCACCGCCCAAGCTCGGACGAATCACACGGCGCTTCACATCGCTAACCTACCTACCCAACGAGACGGGGAAAAGGGGCTACGAGGGTTTCGAGCGAAGGGCGGAGGGAGGGAGGGGTCGACCTGGGAGACGAGGCCGGGTAGGGCGGAGCTGGCGAGGAGGAGGCGGTCGAGCGCCGGCTCGGCCGCGGCGGCGGCGGCGGCGGAGGAGGGGGGAGCGGCCGCGGCGGTGAGGGTGGGGGGCTTGCGGCGGAGGGATCCGGGCGGCGCCGGGTGGGGCGTCCTGTTGCCGGAGAGGACGCGCAGGGGGCGCCGCCGCGCCGTCGACTTGGGTCCCTGGCTCTTCTGCATCGGATTGGATTGATTGCCCGGAGAGGGAGGGGGGACAGGAGGTGGGTGGTGCCCAACGGTCGGGAAGGGGAGTGGATTTGAAACCCTTGCGGCTGTGCGCGTCGGCGTCGCGGTTTCCGGAAGAAGGAGGGGAAACCGCGACGCCGGGGGGTCGTCGCTTTGAGATTCGTGCGGGTATTTGTGAATACTATTTCAATATTAAGAAGGCTAAAAATTGCCTGCCGTCCATTTTGCGTGCACGGATCTCGATGCGGACTTTGTGTCCACACCGAGGTACCACTCCGAATCACGAACTGCGCAAACGGCCAAATATGCCATTCTCTTTAATGCCCACTCCCCTCGGACTACTAGTAAAACAAGGGGATGGAGCAGACCTCCTATGAGTTTTGTTAAGCTGAATGTTGATAATTATTTTGATCATGATCTACTTAGGTGCACAACAAGGGATATCCTCGGAGATGACAAAGTAAAGTTCATTGTTGGTGAAAACTGAATGATTGATTGGTGTACTGACGTATTAGCAGCAGAAGCATTGGCTCTAAGGTTTGGCTTATTCCTTGCACAAAAGGTGGGTTGCAATCGTCTTGTTGTTAACTCTGACAATATGGGAGTGATTGACGCAATGAAGAAGGAGGACAAATCGGCGGGAGCGGTGTTTGATGATTGCTATTTTATGGCTTACGGAATTTTTTTTATTAGGTTCGAACGTTATAATAAGGAAGCAAATAAGATGGCTCTGCCAGGTTAGCGAGATTTTCCATCACAAGGGATTAGTTTGAAAGGCCTATGAATGATATTTTACCTTCTCTTATTGACGATGTGACAGCTATTTCTATTTAATAAAGTTGATGTTTCTTTTTAAAAAGAACAATGACATGTTTTGTAGCAGCACCCTCCTCCCCACTCATCTATCCGCGGGGAGCATACCTGAGTAGATCTTCGACGTGGGGGTGGGACGCCCGGTGCCGGGAGGAAATACTCACGCGCTTTTGATTTCGGACTTGCTGTGAGGCGGAGGTGCAACTAGGGCGGGAAAGCCGCTGCCGGCAATGCGTTGCTTCTTCTAACGGAAAAGTATGGCCACACCGAAATTTGTTGGTGCTCCCGGGAGCCCGCGCTCCTGCACGCAGGACAAATATTTCAATTTCTGTTGGACTTGGACATCCTCGTGCAGTCGTGCTTGCTGGGATCGCTCGTGTAGCAGTCTGTGCGAAAATTCATTACCACACATATGTATGAACTTCTGTGACACCGAAATGATTTGGACATTTGCATATTCAGCCACATGTTACCAGATCAGTTTGGCCGGCCGGCCAAGTCAATATTTCCATGCTGCCAAAATTTCGGAACAGACTAGCGTTGGAATTCCGAGGCAGTCCTCCATATATTTATTTCTCAAATTTATTTATTCCAACAATGTACAATTTATACTTTTTTCAGATCAATAAACTGTTCGTTCACACACTTGTACTCCCTCCGTTCCTAAATATTTGTCTTTCTAGACATTTTAAATGACTACTACATACAGATATATGTAGACATATTTTAGAGTATAGATTCATTCATTTTGTTCCGTATATAGTCATTTGTTGAAATGTCTAGAAAGACAAGTATTTAGAAACGGAGGGAGTACTATTTAGTTCACTTAGCTACAAATTTTATTCATGAAAGTCACTTTACCACAAAAATATAAATACAAATAAATTTTAAAGAACTATTTTTCTTTCCTTCTAGGTATATACTCTTATCGATATCAGATTGAGAGATATACAGGCAAGCCAACTATACTTCCAATTATCAGCCTACTTAATTTGAATTAGCCCATAACTTACAGCTTAGAAGCAATTATGAAACGGCTTATGGACTGTGGTGGTCGATATCTGGTTCTATCTTGTGCTAGCCCAGTGCGTGTAGCTCCTACTTGCATAGGGTCTGAAGAAGGGTCCAACTACTTTGGGTCTATAGTACGCAGACTTTCCTTACATTTCTGTAGAAGGCTGTTTTCAAGACTCAATCCGTGACCTCATAATCACAAAACAACAACTTTACTGCTGCTCCAAAGCTCCCCTTCCTGTGTTATAATTAAGAGAAAGAGTTTTTTTTCATGAAAATACCAACATATATAAAAGAACCGAATTAGGTGAAAAATGAGAAAGGAACTGATTTTGTTTCCGGAAAACTTGTGGTCAAAATAAACCAGCAAAACAGTGTGGAGGATATCTACGTCTCTATTGGCAGATGGAAATTTTGTTGACGCATGCGCTTGTTTCCAAAAAAATGTGGAAAAAATCATAGAGAAAGAAATGTCCACCTTGTGTGCTGGTGGTGCCGCGTCGCACTCCCAATTCTGATGGTGCCGCATCAACAAAGTGGTTGTGCATCCGTTATCGTGTTCGGACGTCAAACGAACCGCATCATCTCCGGTGAGGTAGCGATGACACGCCTCATGCCGTACCTATGCATCATTTGGGCAGACACGATGGATTTCTGGCGGAAGGTGTATGACCACTATTGTCGGGTGGCCTCCTCCAGGAGCGGCAGAGCGAAAGGTGGAAGGCCATCTCCTCCTCAGAGCCGCGTGGAACGAGCTCCGGGTCAATGGATCTGAAGGTGTAGGACTCTGATCCACTGCCCGCCATCCCGGAGAAGGTGGGAGGTTGCCGGATGAGAGCTTGTGGGCGGAGGGGACTGGACTGGAGAAGAGTGGAGTGGAATGCGGCTAGGGTTTCGACCGGAGTGTGGATAGGGTCCCACTTATGTGGGGTATCAGATGGGCCAGCGTAAGTAGGATCCAACATGACGGACGTGCCCAAATGCGTCCGAGCTTCCAAATATCTGCTCCAGATATGAACTGGATATGAGAAATGACGGTCAGTTTGGGCATTCGGGCTGAAAATGGGGCGCTCGGTTGGGTTGCGCCCGGGTACACCAGACATGCGTCCGGACGTTTGGGGAGTGTACCGGCGGTTCAGTTGTAGATGCTCTTATTGCCATATGGAAATTTTGTTGACGCATGCGTTTGTTTCCAGAAATTGTGGAAAAAAGAAATGGACTCATCATGGAGAAAGAAAAGTCCACTCCCAACTCTATATAATGCTCCCTGCAGGCTGCAGCAAAAGCCCATTTCCATCAAAAGCAGTTCAGTTCAATCACAGGCAGCCTCTCGATCGCCGCCAAGTCGCCACACTTCCGATTGCATACACCACATCATCTCCTTCTCCAAAGATGGCCGGACGCATGGCGCTTGCGGTGGTCCTGCTGAGCGCGGCGGCTGCCATGGCGGCGGCGCAGTCGGCGTCGAACGTGCGCGCCACCTACAACTACTACAGCCCGGAGAAGATCAACTGGGACCTCAACGCCGCCAGCGCCTACTGCGCCACCTGGGACGCCGGCATGTCGTACGCCTGGCGCTCCAAGTACGGCTGGACGGCCTTCTGCGGCCCCGCCGGGCCGACCGGCCAGGCGTCCTGCGGCAAGTGCCTCCTGGTAATCGATCAAGGACAATCTTTTCTCAGGCGTCTGCCTTTCTTCCTCTTGTTTTGTGTGGGCTTGCTGCTGGAACGGCGTTTCCCCTGTGATGTAGGTGACGAACACGGCGACCGGCGCGCAGATCACGGCGAGGATCGTCGACCAGTGTAGCAACGGCGGGCTGGACCTGGACTTCGACACGGTGTTCAGCAAGATCGACACCGACGGCCAGGGCGTGGCCCAGGGCCACCTCACCGTCAACTACCAGTTCGTCGACTGCGGCGACAACTGATTAATTAAATTAACCCGTGCTCAAGCGCTATGGAAAATAAGAAGCTGCAAATAAAAGTACAGTAATGTGCTATTTGTATTGATGCACTTCGTAATAAATAAAGTGGAATGAATTGGACGTTATTGTTGAAATATTCTTACCGTGGAGCTACTATGAAAAGTCAATGAGATAGCGCAAAATGCCAACGGCGGTCGGCCTCCATGGAGGTGGCTATTTTGAAAAAAATCGAAAAACATATTTTAAAGTTTCAAAAATTTCTGAAAAAAAAAATCATAGACCTCCATGAAGGTGGGTATTTTGAAAAAAAAATCAAAAACATATTTTAAAGTTTCAAAAAAAATCTGAAAAAAAAACATACATGTTAACATGGATGTGTTCTACATGCGTATAAATACATTATGACGAGAGTTACAAATCGCGGTTTCAACCTGATGAGCAGTGCAAACACTGTTCGCTATTAGAAATGCACGATTTTCTCTTTTTTGTGTAGCTCTCAGCACAATGTATTTCGTTGTGATAGTTTATACACATGTAGAATACATCCACACGAATGTGTAGAAATTTTTTCAGAATTTTTTGAAACTCCAAAATGTAATTATTGAATTTTTTAAAATATCCACCTCCATGAAGGTCACCCACCAAAAGCCCTCACTCTGAGCTGCTTCCGCTATTTATCTCAAAAGAAGTGTGTAAAAAGAAATAAATTCTGTGTATACTTGCTCCGCCCCAAATTAGTTGTCTTAGATTTGTCTAGATACGGATGTATCCAGACATGTTTTGTGTTAAGTACGTATATCCATATACAAATCGAAGACAACTAATTTGAGACACGACGGAGGTCCCCACAAAAAAAATGAGGGAGCTAATAACTTAATATTTGTAATGCCACTTCTTCGTATTGCCATAACTCCCATTCAGTTGAGATGTTGCAACAATCCACTTGAGGTCACAAAATGCGTCTCACTGGTTTGAAATTTCTGGAGAGCCGAAATTTTTGGCTGGAGGACAGAATCGTCTTCCTGTGTTTATACAGTTACAGAGCTACCAGTTACTAAGAGACACAGCTCTCCATGGATGCTCCAGCTACACACAGACAGGATCACAGGACCCTGGCGCGACTCGGCATCGCTGCTCCCGAGGAACAACCCGACATATATCTATATCCAGGCTAGGCTCCTTAGACCTCGGCCTCAAGGTACTGAGAATGAGCTGCAGCGAGGAGAGCGGCCCCGATACCTGACCCGTCGTTCGCGAGCTTGATGACAACGGAGGAGGATACTTCCTCCCCTAGCATCTCGCGCAGGGTGTTCTCCAGGGTTTCACTGAAGATTGTGTAGTGCTCGTAGAGCCCGCCGTCCATGGCAATAACCGTCCTGTGCTTGTCGCTGCCGGGGATATCCCGTCCAAGCTTTTTGAGGACCCCGTGTATCCCTGCAGCAGCAAGGCGCGCCCCACGCTTTGCAACGATGTCGCATACGGCCACAACTAGCCGTCTCGTTTTAAGTGAGGTGCCCTGGATCTGCAAAATAAGTCAAGGATTTGGATGTGTTCAATTAAGTGTTACCATGAAGGGAATATTTGAGACAAGCGCTAAAATGGGGAGAAATGGTAAGGAGATTACCCCTAGGACATCTTTCAGTTTGGCTCCAACTGTTCTGAGATCAGCTGACGTGTCATGGTGCATCATTGACATATGTGGCGTCCTGGATACATCATCTCAAGCTCTCACTCTCTGGGTATATAACTAAAGATATCCCACAGGAAAATGGTGTGGGTGGCAGACAGAATTTATCTGACTTCTTTAAAGACTGGACTGCTGTCAATCTAATAATCAGGTATGAAGTTATGCTTGGCAACTTTTTTACTATGTCAATTGTCAAGTATGTTGCCAATGCATTTCTACCGGGAGCTTATTAACGGACAAATGCAAGAATTCTAGCCCTAGACCATATAGTCTTCATGGTTACAGTTTTAGTTCATCTATCCTTCTACCTCAATTCAGCATGGCAAGACAAACACTGTAGCATTTCTGCTTATCTGTGTTCTGTACTTTATTATGAAACAGGCCATATCTGTTGAAGTATGCTGGCAAAATCGAGTTGAGACTATGCTTACCTAAGAATAAATGGGATCTTTAGTTTTGGTGGTATATCATCACCAAAAAGAGAAGCTTCTTCAGTCATCTTTAACAAGACTCTTCTTACAATTTCCCCCAAATACATACCAGAGATCAGCTTTTCATAAATCTACAAAAAGAAAATTAGTTATAGCCAGCAATGAAAGAAAACAACAAGATGTATCTCTTTAGTATGAGACCTGTTCACCAGGATTCAGGCTTTCTGCATCTAATGCTTGATCAAATTCAGTCAAAGGAAGATGGGACGATCTGAAGTTCCCCCATTCCATATTTATTACCTGTGACAAATCACAAAACTCATGACAGTCCTGACAACTATCTCACTCTTAGGAATAGACTAAGCATGTACAAGCAACATGAATTTCGATAATTACATACGACATGTTGTTTCTTCTCCAGTTTTTCACTATCATCGATTACCTCCGTCCCGAAAAGCTTGTATTAGATTTGTCTAGATACGGATGTATCTAACACTAGATAACCTTTTCGGGGCGGAGGGAGTATTTTCTTTTGGCATCACCATACATTTTTTGAACATCTGTATAGTTTTTGCCTTGTGAAGCACAATAACACTCACCATATCTCCTGACTTGGGAAGGAGGCCATGCCATTTAGGAATTGCATTGGCACGTTCCACGTATGCTGCATTGGTACCTGTACCCAGAATAACAGCAGCAACAACATCATTGTCATCGTATCTGCCCCCAGCCAATGTCCCTATAGTATCATTTACCTACATAAGATCATGTGGGTACATGTCAGGTTATAGAAAAGATAATCGTTGGAGTTTGGACACAGGATACATAACAAAAATTATCATGTCACTTTCACAGCAGAGAAACTAACCAATGCTGTCACTTTCATATCAAGCCCCTGACGGTCTAGAGCACTGCTTAATTCAGCCACCACATCTGCGCCTACCTGACTTCACAGCAACATGCAGTAACTAGTATGTTCCAGATAAATTTGTAAGTTCCAACAACCATAGGTGATACAGGCATAATTTTGAGTAAACAGCATATGTTTCCAGTGAAAGGTCAAGTCTTGTCAGCCATTGTTAGGAGTATAATATTAATCTGTGTGATGTGTATGAGTTGACACCATAACAAGAACTAACCGTTTCATCAATAGAAAAACCCTTTGTCCACTTGATAAGAGTTCCAGATGCAATTGAAGACTGCTTTACTGGAAAAGAGAAAGTAAAACCAAGCTCTCTTTGCCTTCCCTCAAGAAGATGAAAGTCTTCACCCTCTGAGGCAACAAATTTTGCCAAAGCAGCGGCAATAAAATCAAATAGTTCCTGAAAAAAAAACATGACATGTGACATACTTATCCATTGATCAGAAAGGGTGCAAAACTGACTATGGAACAGTTTTACTTGCGAGGTCCCAGTCATTAAGTGTGCCGGGATTGAGATCTCATCACATTCTTGCTTCACAACTCGCCCTTCCTTGCCTCCTAACTGAACACGTAAAACGCGAAAATTTGTCCCTCCAAGGTCAAGTGCATAAAATAGCCCCTTCTCTTGCCTGCCAATGTGGCCCTCGACATATTAGATATATAAATGCAAAGTGCAACTGCATGAAATGGTTCAATGATTCACTGGAGGCTGCAGCTCCACATATTAGTTTAAACACAGTGTATGGCACGTGTTAGTATAAGATACCCTTTGTATAGTGTTTAACAGAAAAATACAGAAAGACCATCAAATGTATGTGCTGCAATTCACCATAAGAACTACAGGATTACATGTAACCACCGCAGCAGACGACTAAAAATTGCTTGACCTTATACACCATAAGACCAATAGACTTTCAGAAACATTTCACTTAAAGTTGTAAGGCAGTTCAGAACGACTAACAACCTTAGTCCTGTTCGGTCTCAACTAAAGAACAGTGGTCTACATCTTGCAGTAACCATATGATCAGGGACTCAATAAGGTTGGCACATCCATCCAACCATAACCTACACGAGAGAAGTTCCAAGAATTAATTGGCAAGTGACAGTCCCCCCCCCCCCCCCCCCCCCCCCTAAAATCACACAATATATATGTGATAAAGCAAACAAATTTCCCTCATTTTTCTAAGCCCGGCGACAAATTTGCCTCAATCTATTGACAACACAGAAAAGAGTAGCATGTTTTCCTCAGTTACACAAGCATGCCCGGTTTTTTTTTTAGATGCACATACATGCCCAGTTGGTACAGAAGCTGTAGACAAATCATCATCACAACAGTAGCACGGGACAACCTTAAAACGGTCAAATCTACAGACAGAATCTTGCCCATTTCACGGAATCAGGAACCTGACCCTGCAGCCCATTTCTAGCATAACACGTTAGAGGGGAGGGGGCCGCGACAGCAATCCCGCAACCGCGGAGCAACCCAGGCACCAGACAGCGACAAAAATCCCTAGTGTGACTCCTTCTCTTGTTCGTTTTTTTTCTCTCTCGCAGGAACAGACGGAGGAAAAAACAAGGGCAGATCCATTGGACCTGACGACGCTCGCTCGAGGCACACCGGCTCCAGACGAACGGATTAGGCAGGGCCAGGGCAAGGGAATCTCCCAAGCCTCCACCCCGGCGGACGTCCGAATCCAAATAAAGCAGGGAGAGGAAGGAGGAGCGCGCGTTACCCCGAGGGGAGGGAGTCGACGTAGCTGATGATCATCCCGAGCTTGCTGCCGCCCTCGGAGGCGAGGCCGGCGTGCATCTCGACGGCCATGGCGTCGGCCACCTGGCGCAGCCGGGCCGGCGGCGCGGCGGAGCGCTCCTCGAGGCCCCGCAGCACGGCGTCGGCGCGGCCCCAGCGCTTGGCCTCCCGCATCTGGCGCCGCGCCAGCAGCGCCACCCCCACCGCCGCCGCCGCCGCGACCGCCGCCACCGCCGCCTTCCTCATCGCCCGCCCGCCCGCCGCCGCCTCTGCTCTGTACTGTGCTATCGCCTCCCTCGCCACCGCCCCTGCCCGACTGGCTGACTGACTGGAGCGGGCGGGCGATCCCCCTCCGCCGTAAATATGGGCGGGGGGCGGGGGCCGTTCGGGAATGCGTCGTCGGCTCCTTTCTTAGCCGTTTGCGCCTGCCTGTGGGAAGGGGGTGGGCCTATGGATGGGGCGGTGTCGGGCCGGGGCGGTGGGCGGGTGGCTTTCGCGGGCCTGTGGGGTGGGGTGGGAGTGGGCCGTGACGCGGAGGGGACGGGGAGCACGTGGGTTCGGCGCCGGGTGCGCGGCACGTGGCGGGCGAGGTGGGGGCAGGCGGATTGACCTTTTCGCTGGTGCGTGCCCGCATGTGGCGCGAGTGCCCCGGACCGGACGGGACCGTTTCCTCTTTGTACGCTCCGAAACTTCCGAAATCCGAAAGGGCGCACCGAACAGATGGGTTTGAACGATGGGTTTTTGTTTCTTGCGATGATGAAAGCTCGTCGGCACGGTTTTGAGTAATGGAGCAGTTATTTTACCACTAACCGGAATCCATTCTTCTTAAGGACGAAAGGGCTGAAAGGAGCAGTTACGCATGGGACAGCATCGAGATAGCAGGCAAGCTATGCCCCTCTGAGATACATACATATAGACAATAGTGGCAATATAAATATGTCACCAAAACATAGTATATGATTACATATATGTATGATTTGTGAACATGTACCCAAATACTCCACATTGTCTTCAACAGATGGACTCGGAGAGGGGGGAAGATATAACACATTATCATAGTTTGTTTTTAAGCATCAGCAAATACAAAGTCAACAACATAAGCGTGTGTCCACTGTACCAAATGAAATGAATTCATCGGTCGGCCATGTTGGCATGAAGATTATGGATTTTCTTGCACATAATGGAATTCTCATTTGATGTCCTCGCCTAGCAATGACTTTTGTTTAAACAATCATAGGGGGAGAGCAGCATCCCCACCTAAATACATTACTCAAAGCGGCAAAGGCGAGGTAACAAGAGTGCGCTAGCGTGCAGGGAAAGGTATTTGCGCAGAATTGTAGCCCTAGTCGTGTGATCTTCATTGCAGAAACACACGAACATCCCTAGTCACAAAATTTCCAAAGAATAGAGAAATGGACCGAGGCCAAATGTCATAGTCGAGTCCAGCCGGTGAAGCCATGTTATTGCAGCAAGTGAATGTGGTGCGGCAGCCCACACCTGAACCACAATCGGGCAGTGAACGGACAAGTGAATAACATCCTCCACTTGGGCATCATGTCGACGATAGATTGAATCATCAGTGATCATCTTCTCGTGGAGGCTGCGCATGGTGTTGACACGATCCTTAAAGAGGAGTCAACCAAAAAATCTTGACCTCGATCGGAACCTTGGAGGACCAAATAAGCACGGCGAAAGGATCGACGTTGTCCTTGTCGGTGAAGATGGAATAGGCCTGTCTGGAGGAGAAAGGTATGCTATGCAGGAGGAACCTGACATCATAAACATCATCTGGGGTGAAGTTCTGCAATAAATATTTACGAAGTCGCCACAGGTACCTAGTAGTAAACGTGCATATCATACAACTAAAATAATAGCATCATAACTTTTAAGGTAAATATAGGAAATATGCGAGCACTCGTGACAAGCTCAGGACTTAAATCCGGATGGGCTGGTCCCACTACAAGGAAACTAGCCATTTAAGGTATACTTACTTTGCCTGTTATGTAAAACTTTGACAGCCGAAATCCCTGTGGGCTGGTTCCACCACATTCTTTTATCCAAAACATATTACTCCCTTCATTCCTTTATATAAGGTGTATTTATTTTTTGATAAAATTTCATAATGTAAGATGAATTTCTTCTAATTCCTCGTAATTTCCTTGTTAGCCTGATACGGCTTGAACTACGTCGGTATTTTCCCAAAGAGAAAAGGATGATGCAGCATAACTATGGTAGGTATTTCCCTCAGTGATGATATTAAGATTATCGAACCAGTAGGATAAGCACGCAACACCACGTGAAACGGCTCCTGCACACAAAGAACAAATACTTGCAACCCGACATAAAAGAGGGGTTGTCAATCCCTCACGGGTAAAAAGATAGGTAAAATTGTAGTAGATTGGATAAATGGATCTCGCGAGAACGCGAGATAAAATAAATAACAAAAAATTGCATCAAGGTATTTTTGTGTTTTTAGATTAATAGATCTGAAAATAAAAGCAAATAAAAATAGATCTTGAAGGCAAATATGATAAGAAGAGACCCGGGGGCCGTAGATTTCACTAGTGTCTTCTCTCGAGAAAAATAGCATACGGCGGGTAACAAATTACTGTTGAACAATTGATAGAACTTCAAATAATCATGACGATATCTAGATAATGATCATTATATAGGCATCACGTCCAAGATTAGTAGACCGACTCCTGACTGCATCTACTACTATTACTCCACACATCGACCGATATCCAACATGCATCTAGTGTATTAAGTTTATGGGGAAACAGAGTAATGCAATAGGAATGATGACATGATGTAGACAAGATCTATTTATGTAGAAATAGACCCATCTTGTTATCTTTAATAGCAACGATATATACGTGTCGGTTGCCCTTTTGTCACTAAGATCAAACACCGTAAGATCGAACCCATCACAAAGCACCTCTTCCCATGGCAAGAAAAATCGATTTAGTTGGCCTAACTAAACCAAAGATTCGAAAAAGAAGTACGAGGCTATAAGTAATCATACATATAAGAGATCAAAAGACTCAAATAACTTTCATGGATAAAAACATAGATCTGATCATAAACTCAAAGTTCATCGGATCCCAACAAACACACCTGTTGGGGATATAACTATCAATTATGACCCGCCCAGGAGGGGCCGGGTCAGCCCCAATGGCGGGTTACACAAGAAGCCCAGTAAACCTTAAAGACGATAGTTTGTCAAATCTTATAGAAGGCCCAAAGGCCTAGAGGCGGCTTAAGTGTAACGCCCGGATAATTAAGCTACAGTGATTCCCCGCTAATGATGCCACGTCACCACGGTTACTGTGGTAAACCCTCGATAGTTCAGAACCGAAACAAGTTCAAAATTTAAATAAAAGAAAACAATAAAAGTTTTCAAAAATTAAAACAAAAATGTTCGGTGGTTGCCTAATATTACAAAGATAATTATGGGGTAAGGTTCACAATTTTATAAAATGCCTAAGTGTTTATAAATAAATAAAAACAGAAAAGAAAATAAACAAAAGAAAAGAAAACAGAAAGCAAACAAACATAAAACAAAAAAAGGGGAGAGAGTGAGAGCAACCCCCCTCTCCCAGTGGGCCTCGTGGCCCAGCTGGCGTTTCAGCCGGCCGGCCAGGCCGGCCCACTCCCTTGCACACCCCTCGCTCGGCCTATATGGCCCCTTCCCCGAACCGGAAACCCTAGCCCGACCCCCACTCGCCCCCGCACTCCCCCCCCCCCCGATTCCCCCTCAGCCTCCCTCCCCGATCCAGATCGGATCGGGGGCTCGCCGCCGCCGCCGCCCGGAACCCCCCCGACCCCGTCGCCACCACCACCGTCGCCTCGCCTGGACCTCACTGGAGCCGCCTCGCCGGAACGCTCCCTCGCCAGATCTCCTCCCTGTCTCCGTGGTCGTCCCCGTCCTCCTCCACAACGGCTCCGTCGAGCCTCGCCGCCCCCTGGTCTCTACTCGAACGTGAGGCCTGCCTCCCCTTCTCTTCCCTCTCCGACCGGCGCCACCTCCCGCTCGTCCCCGCGCGGTAGCACGAGCCGCTCCACCGCTGACCTTCCCCCTCGTGGCCGCGCCGTGTGCACGACGCGCCCGCACGCTCGTCGCATCACCGACGCCTGGCCGTGCCTCACGGCTCGTCGGAGGCCGCCAGCCCGCTCCTCCCGTCCATCCCACTGGCCCCGTGCTTCTCCGGCCACCTTCGGCGCCGGCGCCCATCCGCGCACCGCCCCGGCGCCCCACTGCTCCCGTAGCCCCGCCACGCCTCGCGCGGCTACTGGCCACGACGCGCCTCGCCGACCTCTCCTTGCTCGCCGCCGTTCGCCGAGCCCCCTCCTGCCCCGCCGTCGATGGCCCCGGCCTCACATCGCTAACGGGCGGGCTGTGGCTACGCTCGCTTGCCCGTCCCCAACGCCCGCTAGCAACCAAACCCGCTATGGCCCCTAGGGCCAATGACATGTGGGGCTGCCCCCTTTGAAACGTTAATAATAATAATAATAATAAAATATTAAATAGATAAATAAATAATAACTGAAATAATTAAAATATTAATTAATTAATTAAGTAATTAATTAAGTTAACTAATCCTGATTAGATTAACCTAATCGCTAATTAAATTAACTAATCTGTAATTAACCTAAACAGAGAATGACAGGTGGGTCCCACTGGACCCACACGTCAGGTTGACCAGGTCAATGGTCAACGTTGACTGCTGACACCACTCTGATGTCATGCTGACGTCATCATTTACTATTCAGGATAATGTTGGTTTAAATAATTAATTAAATTCCAGAAATTAATAAAATCTTTAGAAAATCATATCTTTTAATCCGTAACTCGGATTAAAATATTTTCAACATGAAAGTTGCTCAGAACGACGAGACGAACCCGGACACGCAGCCCGTTCGTCCGCCACGCATCCCTAGCATAGCGAACACGCAACTTTCCCCCTCCGGCTCCTCTGCCCGAAAACGCGAAACACCGGGGATACTTTCCCGGATGTTATCCCCGGTCACCGGTATCACCTGCTACTGCGTTAGGGCACCTCTAACGCCGTTATTTGTCATGTCATGCATCTCTATGCATATGCTTGCATTATATTTATTGTTTCTTCCCCCTCTTCTCTCGCTAGACACCGAGACCGACGCTGCTGCTACCCCGTACGACTACGGAGTTGACGACCCCTCTCTCTTACCAGAACAACCAGGCAAGCCCCCCCTTTGATCACCAGATATCGCCTACTCTTCTCTATACTGCTTGCATTAGAGTAGAGTAGCATGTTATTGCTTCCCGTTAATCCTATACTGATGCATAGCCTGTCCTTGCTACTACTGTTGTTACCTTTACCTGCTATCCTACTGCTTAGTATAGGGTGCTAGTTATCATCAGTGGCCCTACATTCTTGTCCGTCTGCCATGCTATACTATTGGGCCGTGATCACTCGGGAGGTGATCACAGGTATATACTATATACTTTAAACATGATACATGTGGTGACCAAAGTCGGGTTGGCTCGAGGAGTACCCGCGAGTGATTCACGGATTGGGGGCTGAAAGGACCTTTGTTCCGACGGCCCTCTGTGTGGATCTTTGTGGCGGAGCGACAGGGCAGGTTCCGACCACCTAGGAGAGAGGTGGGCCTGGCCCCGGTCGGTGTTCGCGGATACTTAACACGATTAACGAGATCTGGGTATTTGATCTGAGTCTGGCCATTTGGTCTATACGCACTAACCATCTACGTGGGAGCAGTTATGGGTATCCCGACGTCGTGGTATCAGCCGAAGCCTTCGTGACGTCAGCGACTGAGTGGCGCGCGCCGGATTGGACTGGAAGGCCACTAGGCTAGGTCTGCTTTCGGCCGCGTTCGCAACGTGCAGGTGTGCAAAGGGCGATGGGCCCAGACCCCTGCGCCATAGGGTTTAGACCGGCGTGCTGACCTCTCTGTTGTGCCTAGGTAGGGCTGCGACGTGTTGATCTTCCGAGGCCGGGCATGACCCAGGAAGTGTGTCCGGCCAAATGGGATCGAGCGTGTTGGGGTATGTGGTGCACCCCTGCAGGGAAGTTTATCTATTCGAATAGCCGTGTCCCTCGGTAAAAGGACGACCCGGAGTTGTACCTTGACCTTATGACAACTAGAACCAGATACTTAATAAAACACACCCTTCCAAGTGCCAGATACAACCGGTGATCGCTCTCTCACAAGGCGACGAGGGGAGGATCATCGGTTAGGTTTATGCTATACGATGCTACTTGGAGGACTTCAGTCTACTCTCTTCTACATGCTGCAAGACGGAGGCTGCCAGAAGCGTAGTCTTCGAAAGGACTAGCTATCCCCCTCTTATTCCGGCTTTCTGCAGTTCAGTCCACTTATAATAGCCTTATCCCAGTTGATACCAATGCATACATATGTAGTGTAGCTCCTTGCTTGCGAGTACTTTGGATGAGTACTCACGGTTGCTTTCTCCTTCTTTTCCCTCTATCCCGTCTACCTGGTTGTCGCAACCAGATGTTGGAGCCCAGGAGCCAGACAGCACCGTCGACGACGACTCCTACTACACCGGAGGTGCCTACTATTACGTGCTGCCCGCTGACGACGACCAGGAGTAGTTAGGAGGATCCCAGGCAGGAGGCCTGCGCCTCTTTCGATCTGTATCCCAGTTTGTGCTAGCCTTCTTAAGGCAAACTTGTTTAACTTATGTCTGTACTCAGATATTGTTGCTTCCGCTGACTCGTCTATGATCGAGCTCCTGTATTCGAGCCCTCGAGGCCCCTGGCTTGTAATATGATGCTTGTATGACTTATTTTATTTGTAGAGTTGTGTTGTGATATCTTCCCGTGAGTCCCTGATCTTGATCGTACATGTTTGCGTGTATGATTAGTGTACGATTAAATCGGGGGCGTCACAAGTTGGTATCAGAGCCGACTGCCCGTAGGAATCCCCCTTCCACACTTCTTGGCCAAAGTCGAGTCTAGACATTGTAAAACTTTTTACTAACCTGGCTGTGTGCCTTACGGGCCCACGTCGCCATCGGGTGATATTAGGATCTTTTACTCCTCGATCCTTACTCTGGGACTCTGATCTCTCTTTTACTCGGGTTAAACAAATTTACTAACTCTGACACTAGGATCCCGTTACGACGTCCACCCCAAAGTTGGATAAAGCCATAGTTAATCCTTAGAATAGTATTTTGAACAATTTCCACACTGGCAATTGACTCCTTTGAAACATCTTTGTTTTCAGATGGAACCTACTAGGCAGGTCGTACGCCACACGACGGCCATTGGTGCCTCGGGATCACCTGCCGTGCTGGCTGAGATGATGACCTATCTGGGTTATCGCTGGCACCCCGAGTACACCGTCTATGAGGAGTATCAGGACTTCAACCAGGAGCAGTACCGTGCCGTCGTCCACCTCTACTCTCGGGAGTATGACTCCACTACTGTGCTGCACACTGCTCATGGTGTTGGAGTGACTATCGATATGGCGGTCCACGATGCTGCTTATGCTGCTCTGACACGTCTTCGTGGTGAGTATCAGGAGTTGGACAACTCCCCTTTCAGGCACATTGCTATCGCATCCGATGTTGGTGCGGAGGGTTACTACACTGCGGCCTACTCCACTGTCACCCGCGAGCCCTACTACCATCAGAACCTGGTTCTGCATGCTGATGGGCTGGATAGGGCTAACCGAGCTCTTCGACACGAGTTGTACACCACCCGTCAGCACCTGTATCGTGCTCTGACACTGTTGCACCCCTTTGTCCGATCTGGTGATCTGACGCGTTCTGCGATCCACCCCGCCAGGACCGTGATGCCCCAGGGCGTCGGCTGGCCAGATGTGGGAGGTTACTCTCCTGCATTGGGCCCTCTCCTGCCACCTGCGCATCGGGTTCCGCACCAGAGTATCCGCGGACCCCAGGCTACTCGCGTGGAGGTCTTCCCTTCGCGTCACTACCAACTGTCGGGCTACACCTACCTCCACAGTACCACGTGGGACTGATGTAGACTTACTTGTTAGTGTTAGATGCATTCGCCGCGAGCCTGCGTGCCGCCTATGATGTCTTAGACTTTGTACCAAACTCTGAGTAACGAACTCTATGCATGGTCTCTTTTGTAAGATATGCCGACTACTATGTAGTAACTATCGTGCTGCTTTCATTGTGCATGTTTCCTCATGAATGATTCTTGTCTTTGCAAATTGCTAAATGCTGAACTACCCCTGTTAAATATTAGCAGGATGGTTAGACCAGGTGGTCGTGGTCGTGGTGGCAACCCCCCACCACCGCCTGAGTACATGGCTGGGATGATGCAACAGTTTGAGCTGAATCGTCAGTTCATGGAGAATATCATGGCCCAGTTCCCTCGTCCCAATATGAACCAGCAGCCAACCCAAGTGACTCTGCAGGATTTCATGCGCCTGAACCCTACTGTGTACCGCAGCTCAACTCAGCCTCTGGATGCTGATGACTGGCTCCGTGACATCACCTATGAGATGGAGTCTGCTGATGTAGCCCCTGCCAGCTATGTCACCTTTGCTTCCTTCTTCCTGAAAGGACCCGCAGCTCAATGGTGGGACAGCCACAGGCGTACTCTGCCAGCTGGAACAATCATCACCTGGCCAGACTTCCAAGCTGCCTTCCGTGCTCGCTTCATTCCTCAGGGAGTCATGGACCGGAAGAAGCGTGAGTTCCGCAACCTCACCCAAGGCAACAAAACTGTGGAAGCTTATCAACGGGAGTTTCTGGACTTGTCCCGCTATGCTGAAGAGGACATTGCAACTGATGCACGCAGACAGGAGAAGTTCCGGGATGGCCTTCAAGCTGACATCAAACTCGCACTTCTAGTGCATGACTTTGCTGATTTCGCCACTCTGGTGAACAAAGCCATCAATGTCGAAACTGGTCTGCAGGAATACCAGAGCTCTCACAGGCGCAGCCGTGACACGGGCTCATCTTCGGGCCCGTCCTCGCAGAAGCGCAGGATATGGATTCCCAACAGCGTGTACCAGCCTAATGCACCTGCCCCAAGGCAGTCCTATGCTGCACCTCGTCTGCCTACTGCTCCAACTAGGCAGCCAAGGCTTCCAGCTCCACCACCCCAAGCTCCTGTTCCTACTCCCGAGAATGGTTTGTGCTTCAGGTGTGGACAACCAGGGCACCGTGCTAGGGAATGCAACCAGAAACAGAATCAACTGGCCCTTCCAGCAACTGGCCGTGGAAACAACCAGCCCCGCAACAACAATGCCAAGTCTTATGGTCGCGTTCATGCCAACCATGTTGATCTGAACGAAGCCCAAGACCAGCCTGCTACCGTGATGGGTACACTCCTCATAAATTCAGTACCAGCATCTGTCTTATTTGATACAGGGGCATCACATTCATTCATATCAGCTGAGTTTGCATTCATGCATGGCATTAAATACGAAGAGATGAACACTGCAATTGTGGTACACACCCCTGCGGGCCAGTGTCAAACCTCTATGGTTAGTCACAACGTCCCCGTTGAAATTGAAGGACTGGAATTCCTTGCCTCCCCCATCGTACTAAAGTCCTGTAGCATCGACCTCATTCTGGGAATGGATTGGTTGAAAGCGCATACTGCTTCTATAGTTTGCGCCACTAAGGTCGTCCATCTGCTACACCCTTCTGACGAAATAATAGCTTACCAAGCTCATCTAGTTCAGAACGCCGAGGCACGACTTTATGCCTTGAATGCGTTGAACACTGCACCACTCGAGGGCATTGAAAACATTCCCGTTGTTCGTGAATTCCAAGATGTCTTCCCAGAAGAACTTCCAGGGATTCCTCCTGCTAGAGCTGTCGAATTCATCATCGACTTGAAACCCGGCACTACCCCTATAGCTAAACGACCCTACAAGATGCCGCCGCATGAACTCATTGAGCTTAAGGAGGAAATCGACAAATCTCTTGTCAAAGGTTTCATTCGTCCAAGTTGCTCTCCTTGGGGAGCACCTTCTCTCTTTGTTAAGAAGAAGGATGGGACAAATCGATTAGTCCAAGACTACCGTCCTATAAACTAAGCTACCATTCAGAATAAATACCCACTTCCTCGGATCAATGATCTTTATGATCAGCTGGCTGGCTCATCAGTGTTCTCCAAACTCGACTTGAGGTTGGGTTACCACCAGATCCGTGTTCGTGAAGAGGACATTCCAAAAACCGCCTTCGTTACTCGGTATGGATCATACGAGTACACCGTCATGTCATTCGGCTTAACGAATGCTCCAGCCACCTTCTCTCGTCTGATGAATTATATATTCATGGATTACCTCGACAAGTTCGTCGTGGTTTATTTGGACGATATCCTTGTATTTTCCAAGAACAAGGAGGAGCATGCTGAACATCTTCGTCTTGTGCTGGAAAAACTTCGAGAGCATCAACTGTATGCTAAGTACTCCAAGTGTGAATTCTGGCTCCCCGAAGTAACCTATCTTGGGCATGTCATCTCCAAGGATGGTATTGCCGTCAACCCTGAACGAGTTCAGGCTATTCTCGATTGGACTCCCCCGAAGAACGTCAAGCAAGTCCGAAGTTTTCTCGGTCTCGCCAGCTATTGCCGTCGATTCGTCGAGAACTTCTCCAAGATTGCCAGGCCTCTGACTAATCTGTTACATAAGGGTGTCAAGTTTGATTGGACAAACAAGTGTCAGGATAGTTTCCAGGCGCTCAAAGACAAATTGACTTCTGCCCCCGTACTTGCTCCACCTGATACTAAGAAGGACTTCGTCATTTACTGCGACGCTTCCCGTCAAGGATTAGGCTGTGTCCTAATGCAAGAGCGCAGAGTGATTGCTTATGCCTCTCGTCAACTGCGCCCTCACGAAGAAAACTACCCAGTTCACGACCTCGAGCTTGCTGCTGTCATTCATGCACTGAAGCAGTGGCGACATTACCTTCTCGGTAATCGTTGCGAGATCTTCACCGACCATCAAAGTCTGAAGTATCTGTTTACCCAGCCAGATTTGAACCTACGTCAGCAAAGATGGATGGAGACTGTTGCAGACTTTGACGTGGGTATATCCTATACCCCCGGCAAGGCTAATGTAATGGCTGATGCCTTGAGCCGCAAGTATTGCTGTAACCACCTCCAGGTTCACAAAGTTCACCCATCGCTTGTTGAAGAATTTAGAAGGCTGAACCTCCATATTGTTCCTCCGGGATCACTCGCTCCCCCTCCCGAAGGTTTCCCCAAACAGAACCTCCATGTTGTTTCCAAGGGTTCTCTCAATACCCTGGTTGCGAAACCAGATCTTGTGGACACCATCAAATGGATACAGAAGTGTGACGATGAAGTCCTCAAGATTAAGCGCGACCTCAAAAAAGGAAAGCCCTCATTCTTCAGTATTGCTGATGATGGCGCCTTGTATTTCAAAGGCCGCCTAGTGGTACCTTGTTCGAAGAAAAACCTGGATAAAACTAACGGGGTTATGCAAGAAGCCCATGATACGCCTCTGTCCATCCATCCTGGTAGTACCAAGATGTACCAGGATATTCGTCAAAGATTCTGGTGGTCTAATATGAAGCGGGACATTGCTCGTTATGTTGCTGAGTGTGACGTTTGTCGCCGAATCAAAGCAGAGCATCAAAGGCCTGCTGGAACTCTGCAACCTATCTCTATTCCTGAATGGAAATGGGACCATGTTGAGATGGACTTCGTCACTGGATTTGCCAAATCTCAGAAAGGTAATGATGCTATTCTTGTCGTCATTGACCGGCTTTCCAAAGTTGCCCATTTTCTGGCGGTCAAAGAGACAATCACTGCTAGTCAGCTTGCTACTCTCTACATGGCCAGAATTGTTTCACTCCACGGTATCCCACTGGTTATCAGTTCAGACCGTGGCAGCTTATTCACTTCAAGGTTTTGGGCGAGTTTCCAAGAAGCTATGGGAACTCATCTGTCGTTCAGTACTGCGTTTCATCCTCAGTCACAAGGACAGGTTGAACGTGTCAACCAAGTTCTCGAAGACATGCTTCGAGCTTGTGTAATCTCATTCGGCAAGAAATGGGAGGAATCTCTTCCATATGCCGAATTCTCTTATAATAATAGCTATCAAGCTAGTCTGAAGATGTCCCCCTTCGAAGTGTTATATGGACGAAAGTGCCAAACCCCTCTGAACTGGTCAGAAACTGGGGAACGTCCACTCTTCGGTCCGGATATTATCCAACAGGCCGAAGAACAAGTTCGCATTATTCGCGAGAATCTCAAGACTGCTCAGTCACGTCAGAAAAGTCAGTATGACCGTCATCACCAAGACATGGTCTATCAACCTGGCGAAAAGGCTTATCTTCGAGTTACACCAATGAAGGGTGCTCACCGCTTCGGGATCAAGGGAAAGCTAGCTCCTCGCTATATCGGTCCCTTCACTATTCTCGAAAGGCGTGGAAAGGTGGCATATCAACTGGAGCTTCCGCCGAACCTTTCTCAGGTTCACGATGTGTTCCATGTGTCACAACTCCGCCGTTGCTTCAAGGACCCAATCCGAGCAGTGGATCATGAAGTGCTCGAATTGCAGCAGGACCTCTCCTATAAAGAGCATCCGGTCCGCATTCTTGACCAAGCTGAACGCCGCACACGTCAGAAGGCGATCAAGTTCCTCAAGGTCCAGTGGTCGAATCACTCTGGAGACGAGGCCACTTGGGAACGCGAGGATCGCCTGCGTATTGAATACCCCGCACTGTTTCCTTCTACCTCCTAAAATCTCGGGACGAGATTTCTTGTAGTGGAGGAGATTTGTAACGCCCGGATAATTAAGCTACAGTGATTCCCCGCTAATGATGCCACGTCACCACGGTTACTGTGGTAAACCCTCGATAGTTCAGAACCGAAACAAGTTCAAAATTTAAATAAAAGAAAACAATAAAAGTTTTCAAAAATTAAAACAAAAATGTTCGGTGGTTGCCTAATATTACAAAGATAATTATGGGGTAAGGTTCACAATTTTATAAAATGCCTAAGTGTTTATAAATAAATAAAAACAGAAAAGAAAATAAACAAAAGAAAAGAAAACAGAAAGCAAACAAACATAAAACAAAAAAAGGGGAGAGAGTGAGAGCAACCCCCCTCTCCCAGTGGGCCTCGTGGCCCAGCTGGCGTTTCAGCCGGCCGGCCAGGCCGGCCCACTCCCTTGCACACCCCTCACTCGGCCTATATGGCCCCTTCCCCGAACCGGAAACCCTAGCCCGACCCCCACTCGCCCCCGCACTCCCCCCCCCCCGATTCCCCCTCAGCCTCCCTCCCCGATCCAGATCGGATCGGGGGCTCGCCGCCGCCGCCGCCCGGAACCCCCCCGACCCCGTCGCCACCACCACCGTCGCCTCGCCTGGACCTCACTGGAGCCGCCTCGCCGGAACGCTCCCTCGCCAGATCTCCTCCCTGTCTCCGTGGTCGTCCCCGTCCTCCTCCACAACGGCTCCGTCGAGCCTCGCCGCCCCCTGGTCTCTACTCGAACGTGAGGCCTGCCTCCCCTTCTCTTCCCTCTCCGACCGGCGCCACCTCCCGCTCGTCCCCGCGCGGTAGCACGAGCCGCTCCACCGCTGACCTTCCCCCTCGTGGCCGCGCCGTGTGCACGACGCGCCCGCACGCTCGTCGCATCACCGACGCCTGGCCGTGCCTCACGGCTCGTCGGAGGCCGCCAGCCCGCTCCTCCCGTCCATCCCACTGGCCCCGTGCTTCTCCGGCCACCTTCGGCGCCGGCGCCCATCCGCGCACCGCCCCGGCGCCCCACTGCTCCCGTAGCCCCGCCACGCCTCGCGCGGCTACTGGCCACGACACGCCTCGCCGACCTCTCCTTGCTCGCCGCCGTTCGCCGAGCCCCCTCCTGCCCCGCCGTCGATGGCCCCGGCCTCGCATCGCTAACGGGCGGGCTGTGGCTACGCTCGCTTGCCCGTCCCCAACGCCCGCTAGCAACCAAACCCGCTATGGCCCCTAGGGCCAATGACATGTGGGGCTGCCCCCTTTGAAACGTTAATAATAATAATAAAAAAAATATATTAAATAGATAAATAAATAATAACTGAAATAATTAAAATATTAATTAATTAATTAAGTAATTAATTAAGTTAACTAATCCTGATTAGATTAACCTAATCGCTAATTAAATTAACTAATCTGTAATTAACCTAAACAGAGAATGACAGGTGGGTCCCACTGGACCCACACGTCAGGTTGACCAGGTCAATGGTCAACGTTGACTGCTGACACCACTCTGATGTCATGCTGACGTCATCATTTACTATTCAGGATAATGTTGGTTTAAATAATTAATTAAATTCCAGAAATTAATAAAATCTTTAGAAAATCATATCTTTTAATCCGTAACTCGGATTAAAATATTTTCAACATGAAAGTTGCTCAGAACGACGAGACGAACCCGGACACGCAGCCCGTTCGTCCGCCACGCATCCCTAGCATAGCGAACACGCAACTTTCCCCCTCCGGCTCCTCTGCCCGAAAACGCGAAACACCGGGGATACTTTCCCGGATGTTATCCCCGGTCACCGGTATCACCTGCTACTGCGTTAGGGCACCTCTAACGCCGTTATTTGTCATGTCATGCATCTCTATGCATATGCTTGCATTATATTTATTGTTTCTTCCCCCTCTTCTCTCGCTAGACACCGAGACCGACGCTGCTGCTACCCCGTACGACTACGGAGTTGACGACCCCTCTCTCTTACCAGAACAACCAGGCAAGCCCCCCCTTTGATCACCAGATATCGCCTACTCTTCTCTATACTGCTTGCATTAGAGTAGAGTAGCATGTTATTGCTTCCCGTTAATCCTATACTGATGCATAGCCTGTCCTTGCTACTACTGTTGTTACCTTTACCTGCTATCCTACTGCTTAGTATAGGGTGCTAGTTATCATCAGTGGCCCTACATTCTTGTCCGTCTGCCATGCTATACTATTGGGCCGTGATCACTCGGGAGGTGATCACAGGTATATACTATATACTTTAAACATGATACATGTGGTGACCAAAGTCGGGTTGGCTCGAGGAGTACCCGCGAGTGATTCACGGATTGGGGGCTGAAAGGACCTTTGTTCCGACGGCCCTCTGTGTGGATCTTTGTGGCGGAGCGACAGGGCAGGTTCCGACCACCTAGGAGAGAGGTGGGCCTGGCCCCGGTCGGTGTTCGCGGATACTTAACACGATTAACGAGATCTGGGTATTTGATCTGAGTCTGGCCATTTGGTCTATACGCACTAACCATCTACGTGGGAGCAGTTATGGGTATCCCGACGTCGTGGTATCAGCCGAAGCCTTCGTGACGTCAGCGACTGAGTGGCGCGCGCCGGATTGGACTGGAAGGCCACTAGGCTAGGTCTGCTTTCGGCCGCGTTCGCAACGTGCAGGTGTGCAAAGGGCGATGGGCCCAGACCCCTGCGCCATAGGGTTTAGACCGGCGTGCTGACCTCTCTGTTGTGCCTAGGTAGGGCTGCGACGTGTTGATCTTCCGAGGCCGGGCATGACCCAGGAAGTGTGTCCGGCCAAATGGGATCGAGCGTGTTGGGGTATGTGGTGCACCCCTGCAGGGAAGTTTATCTATTCGAATAGCCGTGTCCCTCGGTAAAAGGACGACCCGGAGTTGTACCTTGACCTTATGACAACTAGAACCAGATACTTAATAAAACACACCCTTCCAAGTGCCAGATACAACCGGTGATCGCTCTCTCACAAGGCGACGAGGGGAGGATCATCGGTTAGGTTTATGCTATACGATGCTACTTGGAGGACTTCAGTCTACTCTCTTCTACATGCTGCAAGACGGAGGCTGCCAGAAGCGTAGTCTTCGAAAGGACTAGCTATCCCCCTCTTATTCCGGCTTTCTGCAGTTCAGTCCACTTATAATAGCCTTATCCCAGTTGATACCAATGCATACATATGTAGTGTAGCTCCTTGCTTGCGAGTACTTTGGATGAGTACTCACGGTTGCTTTCTCCTTCTTTTCCCTCTATCCCGTCTACCTGGTTGTCGCAACCAGATGTTGGAGCCCAGGAGCCAGACAGCACCGTCGACGACGACTCCTACTACACCGGAGGTGCCTACTATTACGTGCTGCCCGCTGACGACGACCAGGAGTAGTTAGGAGGATCCCAGGCAGGAGGCCTGCGCCTCTTTCGATCTGTATCCCAGTTTGTGCTAGCCTTCTTAAGGCAAACTTGTTTAACTTATGTCTGTACTCAGATATTGTTGCTTCCGCTGACTCGTCTATGATCGAGCTCCTGTATTCGAGCCCTCGAGGCCCCTGGCTTGTAATATGATGCTTGTATGACTTATTTTATTTGTAGAGTTGTGTTGTGATATCTTCCCGTGAGTCCCTGATCTTGATCGTACATGTTTGCGTGTATGATTAGTGTACGATTAAATCGGGGGCGTCACATTAAGGTCCGGTATTGTGAACCGTCGTATGTAAGGAAAGACTTGTAAAGAAAGAGATGTAAAAGAAGTCACCGAGCCGGACACGATTATGAGCCGGCCGGGACTCTGTAGACCACCAGGCGTCGACCCGTGTATATAAGGGGACGACCCGGTGCCGGCTTAGGGCAAGAAAACAAGAGATCGATAACTAAGCCAGCGAGTTAAGCCTCTTGGCGATCGAACCCCCAGCAATACCAACACAACTAGACGTAGGCTTTTACCTTCATCGTAAGGGGCCGAACTAGTATAAAACCTCTCGTGTCATTTGTCCCGATTAACCCCTTTAATCTTCCTAGTTGCGATGGCCTTATGACTAAGTCCTTTCTCTAGGACATCTGCCGTGATAATTCCACGACAGTTGGCGCCCACCGTGGGGCCAGCGCACGGTGGATTTGAGTTCTTGAAGGGCAACTTCGAAGGGCTCAAGGGATACGCTATGGGCCGGATGACCAAGAGTCGTCGCGGCAAGCTCTACATCGATGGCGAAGGCTGGGGCCCCGAGGCCCGCTCAATTGAGTACGGGTACCGGGTCCCCTTCGGCGGAATTCATGTCTTCATCGACCGGATCGGCGAGTCAGGCCCTGAGCCGGACGTCCACACCAACCTCATCGAAATAGCTCAACACGCAAGGACCACCCATGTTCAATCTGTCGTGAAGCATGCCTTCGTAGGTTGCGTCCACGGCGGTGAATACTCTGAAGGATCGGTGGAGGGCGGTGAGACGGTCGTCTGTTCTGACACTGCATCATCAACGGGCGAGACGGACTCTTTGTACCAGCTGCAGGATGGCATGCTCGGGGGTTGTTCCGATGGCAGCAATATTCCGGACCCCCTTGAGCCGCCGAATTGGACCGGAGTCTTCATGGCAGGGACACGGCCCGGGCAGAACTCCACAACAGCAACGGCGACAACTACCGGGTCGGCCGCAGCCGGGTCAGGAGACCCCGCGCCCCCCGGCTCAGATTCTAATGGACCTCACGGATAAACTGACGACTCTGGTGACTGCTGTGGTAGAGTCGGTGGATAAAGCCCAGCATGACACAGAGGTGGCATGCGTACGTGAAGAGATGGTGCAAGCTAAGGAAAATTTGGCCGTAGAGGAAGTCAGGATGGCAGCGGAACGGGCGGCTCTAGACGTTTGTGCTCAACAGCTTCAAGCAGAGACCTTCTGGCTCTCGGTGGATCTGAACGCGTCAAACGAGGTCATGAGGAGAAGGCATCAGCAAACTCAGTCACGTCTACCTCTGATGCTTGATCCTAGGAACCTATTCCATACACCCGGAGCTGGGGGAAGCAACCCGCCGGAGGCACACCGGATCACGACATCCGGCGCGCCGGTCCAGCCGCGTGCCATGGAACCACCTCGTATCGTTACCACTCCGCCTCACTACATACCAACTGAAGGAAATATGCCCTAGAGGCAATAATAAAGTTATTATTTATTTCCTCATATATCATGATAAATGTTTATTATTCATGCTAGAATTGTATTAACCGGAAACATAATACATGTGTGAATATATAAACAAACAGAGTGTCACTAGTATGCCTCTACTTGACTAGCTCGTTAATCAAAGATGGTTATGTTTCCTAACCATGAACAAAGAGTTGTTATTTGATTAACAAGGTCACATCATTAGTTGAATGATCTGATTGACATGACCCATTCCATTAGCTTAGCACCCGATCGTTTAGTATGTTGCTATTGCTTTCTTCATGACTTATACATGTTCCTATGACTATGAGATTATGCAACTCCCGTTTGCCGGAGGAACACTTTGTGTGCTACCAAACGTCACAACGTAAATGGGTGATTATAAAGGTGCTCTACAGGTGTCTCCAAAGGTAGATGTTGGGTTGGCGTATTTCGAGATTAGGATTTCTCACTCCGATTGTCGGAGAGGTATCTCTGGGCCCTCTCGGTAATGCACATCACATAAGCCTTGCAAGCATTACAACTAATGAGTTAGTTGCGAGATGATGTATTACGGAACGAGTAAAGAGACTTGCTGGTAACGAGATTGAACTAGGTATTGGATACCGACGATCGAATCTCGGGCAAGTAACATACCGATGACAAAGGGAACAACGTATGTTGTTATGCGGTCTGACCGATAAAGATCTTCGTAGAATATGTAGGAGCCAATATGGGCATCCAGGTCCCGCTATTGGTTATTGACCGGAGATTTGTCTCAGTCATGTCTGCATTGTTCTCGAACCGTAGGGTCCGCACGCTTAACGTTACGATGACAGTTATTATGAGTTTATGCATTTTGATGTACCGAAGTTAGTTCGGAGTCCCGGATGTGATCACGGACATGACGAGGAGTCTCGAAATGGTCGAGACATAAAGATCGATATATTGGAAGCCTATATTTGGACATCGGAATCGTTCCGGGTAAAATCGGCATTTTACCGGAGTACCGGGGGGTTACCGGAACCCCCCCGGGGGATTAATGGCCCTTCATGGGCCATAAGGGAGAAGAGAGGGGCCGGCCAGGACAGGCCGCGCGCCCCTCCCCCCTAGTCCGAATAGGACAAGGAAGGGGGGGCGGCGCCTCCCCTTTCCTCTTCTCCTTCTCCCTTTCCTATTCCAACAAGGCAAAAGAGGGGGGAGTCCTACTCCCGGTAGGAGTAGGACTCCTCCAGGCGCACCCCTTGGGGCCGGCCGCACCTCCCCCTCCCTCCTTTATATACGGGGGCAGGGGGCACCCTAGAACACACAAGTTGATCATCGTGATCGTTCCTTAGCCATGTGCGGTGCCCCCTTCCACTATATTCCACCTCGGTCATATTGTTGTAGTGCTTAGGCGAAGCCCTGCGACGGTAGAACATCAAGATCGTCACCATGCCGTTGTGCTGACGGAACTCATCCCCGAAGCTTTGCTGGATCGGAGCCCGGGGAGCGTCATTGAGCTGTACGTGTGCTAAGAACTCAGAGGTGCCGGAGTAACGGTGCTTGGATCGGTCGGATCGGGAAGACGTACGACTACTTCCTCTATGTTGCGTCAACGCTTCCACTTCGGTCTATGAGGGTATGTAGACAACACTCTCCCTTCTCGTTGCTATGCATCACCATGATCTTGCGTGTGCGTAGGAAATTTTTTGAAATTACTACGTTCCCCAACACCAACACCGCCGGGTCACTTCTCCAACCCCTTGGAAAACCTCATCGCAGCGTCAGCTCGTTTGGCGGATCTCCCAATGGAAGGTGACTCACCGGCGTCGGTCGAAACGTGGAGGGTAAGAGAACTTCTTCAAACAGCTCTAGCATAGCAGGATGCATACTCCTGCAGTCGAGACATGATCCATTCAACTCCTCGCGCAAGCTGGAGCTCGATCTACAGTAGGCATATGAAATCCGCAGACATGTCAAGCAATGCTCAACACCGCAACCGGCCACACAGGCATGAGCCGGTGCGGGCCGAAGCCATTAACTTGGCGGATCAGGAGAGGATTCGACAAGTGGCGGAACGAGCAGTTCAACTGGCAGCAGATCAGGCGGTTCATCAAACTTTTCCGGCTTATCCAGCAACCTCGGTCGAGGCAGGAGTGGCCACAAGAACCGGAGGCGTCCCTTGCTTGGTGTCGGCCATACGTAATGAGCGTTTGCCAAAGGACTTTAAGGGGCCTCGTAAGGTGCCTAATTACATGGCTGACTTACAGCCCGGGGCTTGGATTGAGAGTTATGAGATGGCTATGGAGTTGTTCGAGGTCAGCAACGCAGCAATGGCCAAGTATTTCACTATGATGTTGGATGGGACAGCTCGTACTTGGTTGAAGGGGTTGCCGCCTAATTCTATCGGCTCATGGGCGGAGTTAAAGGCCCGGTTCATCCAGAACTTCAAAGACACGTGTAACCAGCCTATGTCAATTGTGGACCTAACTAATTGTAAGCAAGAGGACGGTGAGTCTACAGCCCGTTGGGTGCACCGGGTCAAGGAGATAATACATTCGTCTGATAAGATGGATGCCGGCTCAGCAGTTTTGATGTTAGAGAAAAATTGCCATTTTGAACCTTTGAAGCAGAAGTTGGGGCGGCTCAAGCATGACTGTAATGACATGGGCCAGTTGATGGCGGCTCTCGTCAAGTATGCTGATTCTGATAGTACCAAAGACCCACTGTCTGACGAAGAAAAGACAGTGAAGGGAAAGAAGAACGACAACAGCAAGGGTCACCAGCATAACCCGGCAAATCAAGGAGGTAATAAACATAAGGCTGATGGTTTGTTGCTAACACCAATGCACATGGCAGAAATCAACGGTGCAAGGGCAGACAACCCCCTCGGTCGGGCGGGTCAGGTCCCGCCCTCGAGCAACTATTAAATGAACCTTGTCCAAGGCACGGCACCCGGGAGAAGCCAGCCACCCACCTGTGGAAAGATTGTATGATCATGAAGGCATTTAAAAATTCAAACGCGTTTGATGGAGGTCACGGCCCAGGTGGCGGTTCAGGTGGAGGCAGTTTCGAAGGCCCGGGCGCCGGTTCAGGTGGAGGAGGATTTCACGATCAGGGCCATCATGGTAACCAAGGAGGATATAATAGACAACCCGGCCAAGGTAATCAGCAGCAACAGT
Organism: Triticum monococcum; assembly: GCA_034509565.1. Taxonomy (NCBI): domain Eukaryota; kingdom Viridiplantae; phylum Streptophyta; class Magnoliopsida; order Poales; family Poaceae; genus Triticum; species Triticum monococcum. Next base: position 585,957,979 of record CM067841.1, read on the forward strand.
CCGGATACCAGAGCAACCCAAAACAACCAAATAGTGGGCAATACCATGTATTCACCACTAGTTTATGTAAGAGGGACCAGAAGCTTCACAAGAGGGCCGTCAATGCCGTTGAGTCGGCAATTCCACGTTACTTACGTTGGTCAGAGCAGCCTATTATGTGGAGCAGAGAGGATCACCCACCCCGGGTCGATAATTCGAGTCACTTGGCTTTGGTAGTGGCGCCTCAGGTTGGTGGATACAAATCCACCAAGGCACTCATGGATGGAGGCAGCAGCATCAACATCCTCTACTATGAGACGTTCCGCCGGATGGGGTTGACTGATAAGAGTCTTAAATAATCCAACACTGTTTTTCACGGTGTGGTTCCTAGCAAGTCGGCGTATCTAGTGGGTAAGATTGAACTGGAAGTAACCTTTGGGGATGAGTATGATTCCAGAGCAGAAAAATTAACCTTTGAGGTGGTGAAGATCAAAAGCCCATATCATGCTCTGTTTGGACGGCTGGCTTATGCCAAGTTCATGGCTCGGCCGTGTTATGTATATTTACAGCCCAAGATGCCGGGCTATAAGGGCACCATCACAGTACATGGTGTAAGTGCATCTAGTGCCGCCCCTACTTCGTTTTGGAGTATTGACGACAAACCTAGTTGAGGGACTAATGTGTTTGTGAGAATTGCAGGATAACACAGGTAGAAGTCCCTCATTGATTCGGTTTTCCTACCAGAGATGACCCCTGAAAATGTATGAAGACATTGATGTCAAAGGTGGTATATGAAGATATTCACATTGAAGACTATGACAAGAGAAGACACCGCATGAAGCCTATGGAGCTCGAAGACTTAGATCTTCCGTAGTTCTTTTTCTTCTGTGTTGAGTCATAGGAACCACCGTACTGTTAAGTGGGGTCCAAGAGAACCAGTCAGAATGACTGAAGTGATGATTAAACATAACCTATGTCTTCGAGTGAAGACTATGAGAGCGAATCTTGTCCAGAGTCGGACAAGTCAGCTTTGCTTGTAGCCCAAGTAAAGTTGCCGTGTGAGTTTGAAATCTGACTGTTGGAACATGTGTCAGTTCCTTAGTGACCCAGGGTCATTTCGGACAAATCAGGTCGGGTTGCCTAGTGGCTATAAATAGCCCACCCCTACAACCATAAACGGTTGGCTGCTTAGATTCAGAGTACGGCTTTTGTTGTTTGAGAGCAACCCACCTTGAAGCCTTTGAGAGAGAATTCCTTGTGAGGATAAAGCCCTAACCACCCAGAGCCAAAGAGAATTAGGCATCACTTAGGTCTTCTTATCTGTGTGATCTGAAGACTTATTACACTTGAGGACTGTGCATCCTCTAGCCGGTTAGGCGTCGCGTTCTGAGCATCCAAGAGACATTGTGGATTGCCGGTGAATGAAGTCTGTGAAGGTTTGGGAGTCTACCTTGAAGACTTACCAGAGTGATTGGGCGAGGTCTGTGTGACCTTAGCTCAAGGGGAATACGATGAGGACTGGGTGTCCTAAGCTGCGTGTTCAGGACTGGGTGTCCGGGACTGTGTGTCCTCAGGTTTAAATACCTAGCCGCCCTAACCAGACGTACAGTTGTCACAACAACTAGAACTGGTCCAACACATCATTGTCTTCAACAAGTCACTGGTTTCATCCTTCCCTTCTCTTTACGTACTGTTACTCCTTGTGAAGTCATTGTATGATTGCACTATCTTTTATCTTCACTGAGTGACTGCTTGTTCTGTTTGGCTTCATAATATCTTCCTACCTGATCCTTACTACATTGCAGCTATTTGTCATTGTGCTTTCACTCTATTGAATACTTGACTATGGCTTGCCTAGTGTAGTCTACCTTCCACTGCAGGGTAATAGGTTTATTTCTACTGTTTGTCTTCATAACTTCCACGTTTTGAAGACTTTCATAAAAATCGCCTATTCACCCCCCTCTAGTCGATATAACGCACTTTCAATTGGTATCAGAGCAAGGTGCTCCATTGTTCTGTGTGATTCGGTTTAACCACCTGGAGTTTTAGCTATGTCGACTGCAGGGATAATTAAAGTCTCCGCTGCGTGCCCCGTCTTCGATGGAACTGAATATCCCTACTGGAAGAATAAGATGCGCATGCATCTTGAAGCCATTGACGTCGACCTATGGTATGTCATCAAGAACGGCGTTCCCAAGGCTGGAGAAGGTGTCACTGCTGCTGATGTCAAGAAGTTCGTTCAACTGGACTCTACTGCCAAGAACATCATCTGTGGTCATCTGACCAAAGGACAGTATGGCCGTGTGAGTGCTTTGGAAACATCTAAGCTGGTCTGGGACTGGCTCTCCAAGGTCAACGAAGGCGTCTCAACCCAGAAAGATCAGAGAATCAGTGTCCTTCGCAACCTCTTCAACCGCTTCAAGCGAAATGACAATGAGAATGTCCAGCTCACGTTTGATCGACTCACTGACATCACAAATGAGCTTCAAGCCCTTGGCGCTACTGAGATCACCAAGCATGAAGTCGTCAAGACACTACTGAGATCACTTGACAGTTCGTTTGACACCCTAACCCTGATGATTCAAGAACGACCTGATTTCAAGACACTCGATCCGTCCGACATACTTGAGAGGCTCAACACACATGAGTTTCAGCTTTCTGAGAAAAGAGATATCTACGGTCCAAACTATGGGCGAACTCGTGCCTTGAAGGCAAAAGTTGTCTCCTCATCTGAAGAAGAATCTGACAGCAGTTCTGATGATCCTAAAGACATTGGAAAGGAACTTGCTATGCTTGTGAAGAAGTTCCAAAAATTCACCAAGAAGAAAGGCTTCAGAAAGTCTTCATGATCAAGCTCAAGGAATGATGAAGCTTCTGCTCATGACTACAAGAAGAAAACATGCCACAAGTGCAAGAAAACTAGACACGTCATCTCTGAGTGTCTGCAGTGGGACAATGAGAACAAAAAGAAGAAGAAGAGCAAGGAATATGACTCTGACGACAAGAAGAAGAAGAAATACTCAAAGTCTTCTTCCAAGTCTTCCTCAAAGTCTTCATCACACAAGAAGAGCTCATCTAGCAAGGCACATGCGTTTGTTGGCAAGGAAATGGATTCAGAGGAGGAGTCCGCTTCTAAGGAGGCAGAGGTGGAGTCTGAGGAGGAGTCTGATTCTGGCGTTGCAAGTCTGGCTACAGCATATGTTGCCAAGTCCATCTTCAACACTGAAGACAATGACTTCACCACCGACACCGATGCAAATGACAAGGACTACTCTGCTTCTACCTACTGCTTCATGGCACGCGGTGCCAAGGAAAACACACGCACTACTCACTACCAAACATCTAGTGACGATGACTCTGATTGTGGTTCAAGACCCAGCTACAAAACACTTGCTAAAATTGCAACTGAACAACAGAAAGCCATGGAACATATTCAAAAACTGTTAGACAAAAGCGATGATCTGTTGGGCGCTGAAATGACTCGATCTGAGTCCTTGATTGAAGACATAAAAAATCTTCACATTAAGTATGAGGAACTTGAAAGTCGTCATGAAACGCTCTCAACAACTCATGAAAAGCTTTCCTATGATTATCTTCAAAGGAAGCAAGATCTTGAGAAATTGAGAGCGGCTCATGAAGATCTTCAAAAGGAAAATGAGTCACTTCACGCCGAACAGATCAGTTCCGCTCAGAAAGGATTTGAACCACCATGTCTTAAATGCATTGAGCGTGATAATGCTACTTTTGTTGTTGAATGTTCTACTGCTGCTACTGTTGTAATATCTTCAACTGTTGATGTGGTAACTAACCCCTCTGCTGAGGATACCACTGCTATTGCTAATGAGAATGCTAGATTGAAGACATTGCTTGAAACAGGGATGTACAAAAGCCTTAAAGGGCACCAGACACTATGTGATGTCCTCAAAAGGTAGATTCTGAACCGAAACCCGAGGAAAGAGGGTGTTGGGTTCGTAAGGAAAATGAATGCTGACGGCTCTTACTAGAAACCTGAACAGTACCCCAAAACCACATGGGTTGCTGCAAAGGAACCTTCAGCAGATCCATCCAATCTGTCTGGCTTCACTTGTGCTAACCCCATTGTCATTGATGAATCCTTTGATGCAAACTATAAACTGTTTAAGAATCAGAATGGTGAAGTGTTTGCCAGGTACATTGGTACTAACTGGAGGAATGGACCGCCTATGAAGAAGATCTGGGTGCCCAAAAGGTGTTTGGAAAATCTTCCTGTGAATGTCATCATGACACCACAGATGAAGAAGACTAACCCCAGACCACAGGCTTCATATGGCCCAAAGGCTTCATACAGACAGAGGACTCACCTGAGTCGTACTAACGCAAATGTTTTGCAGGGAAACCATACTCAGGCCTATGAATATGAGCGCGGTTCATCAAACCGCCATGTTCATAACACCAAGAACTATTCTGCTTATTCTTATGAGTACTATTGTCCGCCTGCAAGACTTTTTGCTAGAGCTCCAAAGCCAAAGTTCTCAGGCGCTGCACTTAGACTTATTGCTTCCAAGCCACCCTTGAAGATGTGGGTGGCTAAGAAGGCTTAACTCTCTTTTGCAGGGAAAGGTCTCCAGCAGAAAACCAAAATCGTCTGATGCTATTGCTGGGGACCTTAAACATCTTGTGGGGTGCAAGATCAAATGCCCGAATGGTCTTACTATGTACTTCGTTCCTGAATCGCTTGCTACTCTCCCTATCAGTCCTAATCTGGATCTATGCTTTCATAACCCACTGGTTCGTCAAATGTTTTTGCTTCACAATTCTCTTCGTGAAGCCTATCCCCCTAACTGCACTGTAGGATACGACACCAGCGTCTTCAGAATGGATTATTGATAGTGGGTGTACCAACCACATGACTGGCAAAAGAAGCCTTCTTATGGACTCAACCTTACGTCCATCCGACAAGAGCCACATAACATTTGCTGACACTGGTAAAAGTAAGGTATTGGGTCTAGGTAGAGTTGCAATCTCAAAGGATCAACACATGGATAAAGTCATGCTTGTTGAATCCCTTGGCTTCAACTTAATGTCTGTCTCAATGCTTTGCGATTTGAACATGATCGTAATATTTGGAAAATATCATTGCCTTGTTCTAATGGAATCTGACAAGTCTCTAGTGTTTGAAGGGTATCGGAAAGATGATTTGTACATGGTAGATTTCTCAGCAGGACCACAGCTTGCCATATGTCTTCTAGCAAAAGCTTCAGAATGCTGGCTCTGGCATCGGAGGCTTGGGCATGCTGGCATGAGGAACCTCCACACCCTTGCAAAGAAGAAGCATGTCATAGGCATCGAGGGCGTCAAGTTCAAGAAAGATCACTTATGCGGTGCCTGTGAAGCAGGGAAGATGACGAGGGCCAAACATCCCTCGAAGACAATCATGACAACTACTCGACCCTTCGAACTGCTCCACGTGGATCTTTTCGGTCCCACTCATCATTACTCAACTCTCACTACTACTGCTTGTCTCTATGGCTTTGTCATTGTTGATGATTATTCTAGATATACTTGGGTGCACATAATCCTCTACAAGACTGAAGTGCAGGATGTCTTCAGATGCTTCGCCAATCGAGCAATGAACAACTATGGCGCCAAGATAAAGCACATCAGAAGTGACAATGGCACTGAATTCAAGAACACTGGCCTTGATACATATCTTGATACCTTGGGCATCACATATGAATTCTTAGCCCCATACACGCCACAGCAGAATGGCGTCGTCGAACGCAAGAACAGAACACTCATTGAGATGGCCCGAACGATGCTAGATGAATACAAGACTCCAAGAAAATTCCGGCCTGAAGCCATTGATACTGCATGCCATACAATCAATCGTGTTTATCTTCACAAGCTTCTGAACAAGACATCATATGAGCTCCTTACTGGCAAGAAGCCAAATGTCAGTTACTTCAGAGTATTTGGCGCCAGGTGCTGGATCAAGGATCCACATCACACTTCAAAATTTGCATCAAAAGCACATGAAGGTTTTATGCTTGGATATGGAAAGGATTCGCACTCCTACAGAGTCTTCAATCTCTTTCATTATAAAGTGGTTGAAACAGTGGATGTGCGATTTGATGAGACTAACGGTTCAAGAGAACACCTGCCGAATGTGCTAGATGAAGTTCCATCCAGCGAATCAATCAAGCTAATGGGAACTGGAGAAATCATACCCTCTGAAGCTCAACCTGAAGAGGAACTTATCATCTCTGCACCTAATCAACCTGAAGACAATGCTCAGCCTGAAGACAATCCCACTAACAATGACAATGATCAGCAAGAGCAAAACCTTCGCCTTGTACATCCTCGTGTTGCCAATGAAGTGTAGATTGAGAGAATAATTGACAGCATCAATGCACCCGGTCCGCTCACTCGATCAATGGCAACTCAGCTGGCAAATTTCTGTGGGCACTTCGCATTCGTCTCAATAACAGAACCCAAGAAAGTTGAAGAAGCCTTCACGGAACCTGAATGGATTCAAGCTATGCAAGAAGAGCTTCAACAGTTTGAGCTGAATAATGTATGTGAACTGGCTAAGCGTCCTGATCCTCGGAAGCACAACATAATAGGCACCAAATGGATATACCGCAACAAGCAAGATGAGCATGGTCAAGTTGTCAGAAACAAAGCTCGTCTCGTTGCTCAAGGATATACTCAAGTGGAAGGCATTGACTTTGATGAAACATTTGCTGCTGTGGCTAGACTTGAAGCCATACGCGTACTGCTGGCCTATGCAAATCATCATAACATACTTCTATATCAAATGGATGTGAAGAGCGCCTTTCTCAATGGCAAGATTGAAGAAGAAGTGTATGTTGCACAACCGCCTGGCTTTGAAGATCCAAAACATCCTGACATGGTATACAAGCTCAACAAGGCACTGTATGGCCTCAAACAAGCCCCTCGGGCCTGGTATGACACACTCAAATACTTCCTGAAGAGCAAAGGCTTCATACCTGGTTCCCTAGACCCCACTCTCTTCACGAAGACATATGATGGTGAACTGTTTGTGTGCCAAATATATGTGGATGACATTATCTTCGGCTGCACCAATCAGAAGTACAGTGAAGAGTTTGGATATATGATGCAAGAGCAATATCAGATGTCCATGATGGGAGAGCTGAAGTTCTTCCTCGGTCTTCAAATACGACAGCAACACAATGGCATCTTCATATCTCAAGAGAAGTATCTCAAAGATTGCCTGAAGAAGTTCGGTATGCAAGACTGCAAAGGCTTCACGACGCCAATGCCAGCCAAGCATCATCTGGGTCCTGACGACAATGGTAAAGAGTTCGATCAAAAGGTATACCGCTCCATGATTGGTTCTTTGCTTTATCTATGTGCATCTAGGCCAGATATTATGCTTAGTGTTTGCATGTGTGCTCGATTTCAAGCGGCACCAAAGGAGTCGCATCACTTAGCTGTGAAGCGAATTCTTCGATATTTGGCTCACACTCCAACTCTAGGATTATGGTATCCAGAGGGCTCAGAGTTTGATCTGGTTGGATTCTCGGATGCTGATTATGCTGGTGACAAGGTGGATCGCAAGTCTACATCAGGCACATGTCACTTTCTGGGACGATCACTTGTATGTTGGTCTTCAAAGAAGCAGAACCGTGTATCTCTCTCCACTGCTGAATCTGAATACATTGCTGCTGGATCTTGCTGCGCTCAGCTTCTGTGGATGAAGCAAACACTCAAGGACTATGGCATTCATCTGAAGCAAGTGCCACTCTACTGCGACAACGAAAGTGCCATCAAGATTGCCAACAACCCAGTTCAGCACTCGAAGACAAAGCACATTGAAATTCGTCATCACTTTCTCAGAGATCATGTTGTGAAGGAAGATATTGATATCATACACGTCAACACTGAAGAGCAATTGGCAGATATCTTCACCAAGCCCTTGGATGAGAAGAGATTTTGCAAATTACGGTGTGAGCTAAATATCTTGGAATCCTCAAATGTCCTGTGATTAGGCACACATCCTAACACTTATGCATATTGATGACTTAGATGTGCAACACACGAAGTAAAGTATATCTTCAATCAATGAAGACATACATTCTAAGTGTGAATACATTAATGTGGAATTTGACTTTGGAGCGCCACGATAATTGTGCGCCGTGTCTGGGTCTAATACTTCCTATACGGTGGGTAATGCCACCACCAAATGTTCCGTTTGAAGTGTTTCACTCATGGCGTTACATTTGCTATGTCTTCACATTTGGTTTGGCTTCAATCTCAACATGTATTCATGATTATCTTCACTATGTTGATTATATATATATATATATATATATATATATACTAGTGTTCTGTCCTCTACAGCATTGACTTATAGCTATGTCTTCTTGTTGAATCTTTTGAACTAAGTGAATGTGATCGGACCCTAACCTCTCTATGCTTTCTATCTCAAACTCTATCTCTCCAAATCATATGCATTCTATTGAAACTGTCGAATGTCTTCTCTGCGTCCTTGTCAGCAGAAGACACAGAGACAAACATTAAGTCCGTTTTCAATGCTCATTCCTTCACCTGAAACCCGGAGAAGTGGGAACGACCACCTGACAATCCAGGCGTGCGTGGGACATGAAACAACCCCCGATATGCTGCATGACGGCCACGTGCCCCTCAGATGTGAATCACCAGGGGCACCTGTGTAATAATGCAGTGCCGCCCCTGTACCTATAAATACACACCATAGTCATTATCTCTTCTTCCACTCTCGCACGAACCCTAGCGCCACCGCTAGCCCTCGACGACGCCGGCGACGAAGCGCTTTGCTGCCGCAACCTCTCCGACGCCGTCTTCACGCCGACCGCGGACATCGTCCTCTCCGCCATCGCCGTAGGTGTCCTCCGTCGCCAAGTTAGGGCACGGAAGATCGAACTGCTCGGCCTCCTCTTCCACTCCGTCTAACAGTTCTTCGTGTGGTAAATAAAACTTCCTTTTTACGGCCCCTTTGATCCTATAGCTTTGTCACTTTCTACCACAAGCAGTTTCTATTCACACAAGTTGGATCTCTTTCATACTGCATCTCATAACATGCCTAGTATGTTGACTTATGCTTCACAAAGCAGTTAGATTCCTCACTTGTACTGATCTCTGGATTCGTACAAATCTGGAACCAACTCCTTATCTATGAGTGAATGTCTTCGCACGATGAGGTCAATGTCTTCTAAACTGATTTATCTTCAAAATCTTCTGAGAATGCATATGACCTCTTCCCCTTCCCTCGCACCTTAATGCTGTCACAGGTACATGTTCGTGGGAGAATCCCTTGGTTCTCATAGTTTGCATTCATTTGCAGAATTCTTACAACATCACATAAATTCTCCCGAAGCCAGTTCCTATTTGTCCAGCAAGCGAAAACCTTTGAAGCCTCTGAACGTATTGAAGCCTTTCAGTTTAAAATTCATGGCTTCAGAGAAATCTGCAAGGAAGGGTGGCAGAAAGCATCGAGGAGAAACATCAAGAGATCTGCCTGATGACCTCTCAGAGCTGTACAAGACAGATCCTGAAGAGGATTACAATCAGCGCAAGACACGAATCCAATGGATTCGATGCTATTGGGCAAAACAGTGGTTCAAGTACAGATTTGTGACCAAGGAATATGCTGAAAAGAATGCCATCAAGCGACCATGGGGAGACATCCTCTACAAAAATCTTCAACCCAGGACCAGAGATGAAGCCATTAAACAAGGCTTCTATCCCTGCATGGTCCGTGAACCACAGCGTGCGGATGCTGACCCATCGTCACTACTATGGTGTCGTTACGACATTCTGTTCAAGCGCAACTTCCAGTTTGCCCAGAACTCAGCAAAGCAGAATAAGAAGACATTGGGACTAGACTTCAACCCTGGTCCTTCTGCTCCAAGGGCTGGCGGCACACGCGATGCAGAACCCAATGCCGTCGGTCCTTTCTACAACCTTGAAGGTCTCATCACCCATATCTTGGTTCAAGGGACAGCCGTGAATGAGCCTGCAGATGACGCTGAATTAGATGAAGCACCTACAGCGCCGAAGCCAAAGAAGCAGCCTAAAGCTTCAAAGCCGGCCTCTGCACCAAAAATCTCACGGGCGATGCCACTAGCAACTGCATCTCCTGAAGACAGTGTGCAGTCTGAAGATTTGTCACGCATCTCCAAGCCCCAGAAGGTCAAGATGCCTCTGCCACACACCGGCCAAGAGCTGACAGCTACTGCCATTCTGCGCAATGATGCCATTGATATGTCAAGTGATGAAGATCTTGCAGATGATGCTCTTGAGCAACTCATCAAGAGCAAAGAAGAAGCAGAAATCTTCAACAATCTGCCTCTCTTTGACGTGGCAATCATCCACAACTTCATTGATGAATGATTTGACACGCCCAACATCAGCTTCGACGATCTGCAACTTCCCATTGGCCTCAGTGTCGCCTTCCATGGCGCCATTGCTTCAGAGTTAGCTATCGCCCAGAGCGTTGTTGAACTGAAGATTGACTTTGAAAAATCTCAGTTCAAGAAGCATATGGCCAAGCTCAGCGTGCAAGAAGTGAAGAACTTCAAGATTATGCTGCACGAGCTCAAGGAAGCCTTTCTCAAGAAACGTGCAGAAGCTCAGGGTTCTCGTGAGCGCATGAAGGTTCTGGCTGACAGATGTGTGCAAGCCTACAATGAGGCTGAGAAGCGCAAGGCCCTTGGGCGTCCTGGCATCGACCCTAGGATGGCTGCAAAGAAGAAAAAGAAGCCCGCTACGGCTGAACCCGACGCACCAAGGCAGGAAGCAGATCCCATTGTCTTCCCAACTAGCATGACTAGCCCGAAGCCAAAGGCCAAGTCAACCGCTTCAGAACTGAAGAAGACGAGGACTGCTGAGGCTGAAGCCAGGAAGAGGAAACATGCTGAAGCCTCTCCTACTGCCCCCTCCAAGAAGAAGAGGAAGACCAAGAAAGAACGGGCTGCTCCCACAGAGCCCTTGATTGTTGAACCCATCTCCATGGTTCACCCTGATGCTGAACCTCAAGAGCGCCAACTGACTGTCCATGAGCCTTCTTTCACAGGGGCTCATGAAGCTGAAGACATTCCAGCAGCTGATCCCATCACTGCTGAAGACATTGGTCACCATGACCATGTTGAAGATGATGCAGTTCTTCCTCAGCTCGAGCACCAACAGGTATCATCGCCTGTGCTAACGCACAGCGAACTCATCAGCATTGGTCGTCCACTGACGCCAATTGCGCAGGATGCTTCATGGGCTGATCGCCCACAAGAGGAAGAAGACTCTGAGGCCCAGCCAACACCAACTCCACAGGCGTTCCCCGCGTTGTGCAGGCTTCGCAAAGGTCCAAGGCCTCAAGTCTCTGCGTCTGAAGCTAAAACTGCTGAAGACATTCCGGCTGCATCAGCCGATGAAGAAGAAGTACCACAAGCTGCTACTCCCCTGTCTCACCAAGAAGCGGTTCTCGAGGAGAACGTGATTGTGACCGACCCTCCAGCTCGTCAAGTGGAGGTTGAAAATCTTGAGGCTGCCACCACTAACACCACTGAAGGCACTGACGCTGTCATGGCTGAAGCAAATGTGGAGCCCTTACCAACAAAAGCACCAGAAGTCAGCGAAGCCACTGATCCCGCTGCTTCTGTTCCTGCATCTGCTACCGGTCCCCAGTTCGACTATCATGTTGAGCACAGGCCTCAGATACAGAAGCCAATCCCAAGATTGCCCAGGTTCTCAGGTCCTGCATCAGCACCTGGATCCTTCAATATCAATGGCTTCAGAGCAGACAACACATTCTTTAATAGCTCCAGGAACCCCTACTCAAGGGAAAGAATATCATCTGATCGGTTCTGGAGCTATCCGCAGCGAAGCTATTACTCCTGCATTCTTTACAATCAAGGTCGCATCTTCCCACACAAGCGTCTTGACATTGAAGCAATAGCTGGTCTGCCCTGTCTGGAAGAAGCTCTGGATTGCTTCAAAGAGGTTGGATTGCTTCCGTTCGTCACTGACCAAGAGCATTGGAATGAAGAGTTGATGCTCCAATTCTATGCCACACTTCACATCCGCGGGTATAACAGAGATCCGAAGACTTGGGTCCTGGAGTGGATGACAGGAAACGTTCATCACGAAGCCAAAGCCTTTGACATCATTGAGCTCACTGGTCTACCCACTCTTGGCGATCTCTACGAATCTGGCTATCATCTTCATAGTGAAGCTGTAGAGAGCATCTTTCAGAAGCCTGAACCTAATATGAGTCAGATGCTCAGTATAATGAAGCCATTGCCCCAAGATGCTGCATATCCCAAGGAGTTCTTCGTTGAAGACCTTGAGTATCTGCCAAGGACTATTTATCACATCATAAGGCGAACTCTCTGGCCCATCAAAGGGCACTCTCCACATGCCAAGCTGGAAGGTGCAATGAAGACTTTGGTCTTCTATATTCTTCATGGAAAATGCTTTAATGCATAGGACTTCTTCATTCGCCAACTTGCTGCATCAGGCTCTGATCTTTTTGGCTTGAAGTTCTACGCCCCATGGGTAATGCGGCTGATCAAACTTCACTCAGTTATCTCATATCAGCCATCTGCTCGCAATCATCGGATCTTTCTGCCTGATGTGGATATGTCTATTGAAGCCATCTATCCTGAGCCTGCCAAGGAACCTCTAAGTCTTCAGAATGCAGAGCATCAAAGTTTTTCTCAGAACGTTGAAGGCGTTGAAGCAGTAACTCGTGTGTATCCTTTGGCTGGCACTACACATGCACCGCATCCTGCTCTCATTGAAGCCACCGATAGCACCATTGCCCAACGACCCAAGAAGCGCACTCGTGTTCTCAATGACCGAGAGCTTCTGGTGGCTCTTCATCAGAAACAGGATAGGCATCATGACTGGCTGAAGCGTCAAATGCAAAGCCTCTTGGTGGATGTTAATCGCATTCGCAATCTTGCCACCAAGAATGCCTTTGTTGCTCATGAAACCTCTCGACGCACATGGAAAGGGCTGACGCTGATGTGTTCTGAAGATGATCTTCAAGAGGATGGCTTCTCTGAGCGCTTCAAGTTTGACTCCACACCTCCTCGAAGGGCAGTGCTGCGACGAACTCCATCTCTTGAAGACTCTGAGTTCTCTTCCTCTGCTGCAACAGTAAATGCCAGAGTCATCGAGGATGAAGATGATGCTACTTCACCGCCACCTCCTTCAGCACGCGTCGACACTGCTCCAAGTTCTTCTGCACCGCCGAACACCACTGATGACCCTGCGGCTTCACCTATTCTTCATGGGAACGAGTAGATTCTCTATGTCTTCGAACCTTTTTGGTCCTTACTGACAAAAGGGGGAGAAGCATATGAGTTTGATAGTCTTCAAGCGGGTCCATATGGGCGGGTGCTTTATATTTTGCTTCGTGTTTACAACTCTCATTTTGATACATTTGGTTCTTTGAGTTGTAACACTTAAACTCGATGGTCGTCTGCTACTTATTTGCCACCTTGTGATGCGATGATAAATTCCGCATGTGCGACGATAAATTCCGCACTTAGATCATTTTTCAGACGTCCATTTTCCATTATGCATGTCATTATCTTCACATACCTTCACATGCATAGTGGATTGTCATCATAAGTTGAAGTGGATCTCCACAAGCACAACCTGCCATGTGCATTTGCATTCCAAAAGCAAATTACTTATATGCACATCTTCAGGGGGAGCCCTTGCAACTTATGAAGACAATTCCTTATCCTTTACAAGTTCACATATTGTATTCCCCGTTGAAAACTTCAACTAGTCTGTCATCAATCACCAAAAAGGGGGAGATTGTAAGTGCATCTAGTGCCGCCCCTACTTGGTTTTGGAGTATTGACGACAAACCTAGTTGAGGGACTAATGTGTTTGTGAGAATTGCAGGATAACATAGGTAGAAGTCCCTCATTGATTCGGTTTTCCTACCAGAGATGACCCCTAAAAATGTATGAAGACATTGATGTCAAAGGTGGTATATGAAGATATTCACATTGAAGACTATGACAAGAGAAGACACCGCATGAAGCCTATGGAGCTCGAAGACTTAGATCTTTCATAGTTCTTTTTCTTCTGTGTTGAGTCATAGGAACCACCGTACTGTTAAGTGGGGTCCAAGAGAACCAGTCAGAATGACTGAAGTGATGCTTAAACATAACCTATGTCTTCGAGTGAAGACTATGAGAGCAAATCTTGTCCAGAGTCGGACAAGTCAGCTTTGCTTGTAGCCCAAGTAAAGTTGCCGTGTACGGTTGGAACATGTGTCAGTTCCTTAGTGACCCAGGGTCATTTCAGACAAATCAGGTCGGGTTGCCTAGTGGCTATAAATAGCCCACCCCCTACAACCATAAACGGTTGGCTGCTCAGATTCAGAGTACCGCTTTTGTCGTTTGAGAGCAACCCACGTCGAAGCCTTTGAGAGAGAATTCCTTGCGAGGATAAAGCCCTAACCACCCAGAGCCAAAGAGAATTAGGCATCACTTGGGTCTTCTTGTCTGTGTGATCTGAAGACTTATTACACTTGAGGACTGTGCATCCTCCAGCCGGTTAGGCGTCGCGTTCTGAGAATCCAAGAGACATTGTGGATCGCCGGTGAACGAAGTCTGTGAAGGTTTGGGAGTCTACCTTGAAGACTTACCAGAGTGATTGGGCGAGGTCTGTGTGACCTTAGCTCAAGGGGAATACGGTGAGGACTGGGTGTCCTGAGCTGCGTGTTCAGGACTGGGTGTCCGGGACTGTGTGTCCTCAGGTTTAAATACCTAGCCTCCCTAACCAGACATACAGTTGTCACAGCAACTGGAACTGGTCCAACACATCATTGTCTTCAACAAGTCACTGGTTTCATCCTTCCCTTCTCTTTACGTACTGTTACTCCTTGTGAAGTCATTGTATGATTGCACTATCTTTTATCTTCACTGAGTGACTGCTTGTTCTGTTTGGCTTCATAATATCTTCCTACCTGATCCTTACTACATTGCAGCTATTTGTCATTGTGCTTTCACTCTATTGAATACTTGAC
Organism: Triticum monococcum; assembly: GCA_034509565.1. Taxonomy (NCBI): domain Eukaryota; kingdom Viridiplantae; phylum Streptophyta; class Magnoliopsida; order Poales; family Poaceae; genus Triticum; species Triticum monococcum. The sequence continues at coordinate 585,973,007 of CM067841.1, forward strand.
TATGGCTTGCCTAGTGTAGTCTACCTTCCGCTGCAGGGTAATAGGTTTATTTCTACTGTTTGTCTTCATAACTTCCACGTTTTGAAGACTTTCATAAAAATCGCCTATTCACCCCCCTCTAGTCGATATAACGCACTTTCACATGGGAGTCGAAAAATAGCTTTGGAGTGTGAAGAAGGTGATGCTGCCTATGCTAAATCTGTTTGTGCAACAAAGGAGTTAAAGTTTTACAAAGATCATGTTGACTCGGCAGACATGACGTCATTAAAGAAACCAACAACAGAGCATGAGCCGGTATTGAAATTCAAATCAACTGATGACACCAAGATGGTTGACTTTGTGCCTGGCGACTCATCCAAGCAGTTCATCATTAGTGCAAACTTGGATCCAAAATAGGAAAGCGCGCTCATCGAGTTCATCTGTGAGAACCAGGACATCTTTGCATGGAAACCTTCAGACATGCCGGGTGTCTCGAGGGAACTCGCTGAGCATACTCTCAATATTGATCCAAAGTTTAAACCTGTTAGACAGTTTCTCCGACGGATCAATGAAGAAAGGCGCAAGGCCATTGGAGAAGAGGTGGCCCGGCTCTTGGCGGCCGGGTTCATCGTAGAAGTCTTTCACCCAGAGTGGTTAGCCAACCCGGTGCTTGTACTAAAAAAGAATGGCACCTGGCGTATGTGTGTGGATTACACCGATCTGAACAAGGCTTGTCCGGCTGATCCTTTTGCCCTCCCCTGTATCGATCAGATCATCGATGCTATGGCGGGTTGCGGATGTTTGAGTTTCTTGGATGCTTATTCAGGTTACCATCAGATCAAGATGGCGGTCAAAGATCAGGAGAAGACAACTTTTATCACTCCCTTTGGAGCTTTCTGCTATGTATCTATGCCTTTTGGGCTTAAGAGTGCCCAGGCGACTTATCAATGGTGTGTGCAGAATTGTCTTCATAATTAGATTAGACATAATGTTCATACCTATGTGGGTGATATAGTGGTAAAATTCAGGACAGAGGAAACCTTGGTTGCGGATCTGAAAGAGACCTTTGATAATCTCCGGGTCTACAAAATGATGCTTAACCCGGCTAAGTGTGTTTTTGGAGTCCCAATCGGCAAGCTCTTGGGTTTTTTGGTGTCCAATCGAGGTATTGAAGATAACCCGGAGAAAATCAAGGCAATTACATCCCTGGCCAAACCAACATGCATCAATGACGTTCAACGGCTGGCAGGTCATGTTGCTGCTTTGAGCCGGTTCATAAGCCGATTAGGGGAGAAGGCAATGCCTTTGTATCAGATGATGAAGAAAACAGATGATTTTGTTTCAAGTGATGCTGCAAACTCTGCTTTTGAAGATCTGAAGACACGGCTTGCTGAGCCGCCGGTCCTTGCTGCTCCAGTTGAGAAAGAACCACTGTTGTTATACGTGGTCGCCAACTCACGAGCTGTTAGTGTGGTTATTGTGGTGGAGCGCAAGGAGGCTGGCAAGGAACATCCGGTTCAATGGCCGGTTTACTAGATCAGTGAGGTGTTAATTGAATCCAAGCAACGATATCCACATTGGCAGAAGCTCGTATATGGGGTGTTTATGGCAAGCCGGAAGCTTAAACATTATTTTCAGGGTCATCCAATCACTGTGGTCAGCTCTGCTCCTTTGGGAGACATCATTCAAAATAGAGAAGCCACTAGACGAGTCGCCAAGTGGGCCATTGAGCTTGGGTCTCATGGGTTGAAGTATGTACCACGTATTGTGATCAAATCTCAAGCACTGGTTGACTTCATTAATGACTGGACAGAGATGCAGATGCCAGAAGAGAAAGCAGACAACACATACTGGACTATTCATTTTGATGGGTCCAGACAGTTGGAAGGCTCGGGGGCTGGAGTTGTTTTAACCTCTCCTCGAGGTGAAAATTTTTGTTATGTGTTACCGCTGATGTTTCCTTGCACTAACAATGCAACGGAGTATGAAGCCTTGTTCCATGTTCTTAGAGTGGCAAAAGATATGAGTTTGAGCCGGGTCAGATGTCTTGGCGACTCAGATTTAGTGGCTCAACAGGTGTGAGGCAAGTGGGATTCCAAGGATTCTCTCATGGCGGCTTATCACCGGGAGGTTAATGCTGTTGCAGGGCATTTTAAAGGTTATCGGGTGGAGCACATTGACCGTAGGAAGAACGAAGCGGCTGATGCTTTAAGCCGGTTGGGGTCTCAGCGTAAGCCGGTACCACCTAACACCTTTTTGAATGTTTTGCATAACCTGTCTGTCAAGTTGCTCACATAAGAAGATTTAGTCGTTCCTGACCCGGAGGCGCAGTTGGTGGCGGCTCTTCATGTCATCCCAGATTGGACAGTGCCGTTCTTGGCTTACATGACCCGGGGAGAGTTGCCAGCAGATGGGACTCTGGCTCGACAGATAACCCGGCGGTCTAAGTCAATGATGATTTCAGATGGAGAACTATACCATCGCAGCGTCTGTGGAGCGTTTCAGTGGTGTGTTTCCCCTGAAGAAGGCCAAAAAATACTTCGTGAGATCCATGAAGGCGATCGTGGTCATCACCCCGGGTCAAAATCTCTGGTGGCCAAGGCTTTTCGTCATGGTTTTTACTGGTTGACAGCTCACGCTGATGCAGAGGATTTGGTCAGCAGATGTGATGGATGTCAAAAGTTCATGACGAGCACATGTGCCGGCTCAAGAGCTCTGGATGATTCCAATCACTTGGCCGTTTGTGATCTGGGGGCTTGACGTGGTGGGAGCTTTCAAAAGATCTAAGGATAAAAAGACACATCTCTTGGTGGCAGTTGATAAATTCACTAAGTGGGTTGAGGTGGAGCCAGTAAGTAAGTGTGACGCGCCCACGGCGGTTCGGTTCATAAAAAAGGTGATCTTCCATTTTGGTTTTCCACACAGCATTATCACGGACAATGGCACTAATTTATCCCAAGGGGCTATGGAGGAGTTTTGTCAACGTGAACATATTCGGCTTGATGTTTCTTCCGTAGCTCATCCTCAATCTAATGGTCAAGCTGAGAGAGCAAATCAGGAAATTTTCAAGGTCTCAAACCCCGGCTTATGGTTCCCTTACAGTGAACACCGGGTTGTTGGGTAGAGGAATTACCCTCGGTGATGTGGAGTATCAACACCACACCTAACAAGTCTACATGTTACACACCTTTTTTTCATGGTGTATGGAGCAGAAGCAATGTTGCCTAGTGACATCCGTCATGACTCGCCCCACGTGGCGGCTTATGTTGAAGCTAATAATGAGCAAGCCAGACAGGCCGCACTCGACTTTTTAGATGAAGAAAGAGACCTAGCAACGGCTCGATCAGCAATTTATCAACAGGACCTGCACCGTTATCACATCCGTCGGGTTAAGTCTAGAAGTTTTCAGGAAGGTGACCTGGTGCTCCGGCTCATCCAGGATCTGTCAGATGCACACAAGTTATCCCCACCTTGGGAAGGACCCTTTGTGGTCAGCAAGAACTTAAACAACGGGTCATATTACCTCATTGATGTTCGAGAGCACAAAGACTCACGTAAGTCGGAGGAGGAGGCCCGCCGGCCGTGGAACATTGCTCAACTTCGGCCATACTACACCCGAGCCACCGGCTCTCATCATGTACATACTTCAACATTGTATATACCATGACAAGTAATAAAGCAGGACCATCGGTCTCTTTCCTTTTCAAAAGATTACGTATCTTTGTTATGTTTTATTTTCAACTGACTATTAAGGAGCTGATCATATTTGAATCAAGTCTAACCTTTTTTGTCTAGCTTATGATCGTATTCGAATCTAGCTGCAATATCATGGTCACTTGGGGGCTTCCTATTCAAACATAGGTCGTATTCGAACCAAAAGAACATAGCTGTCGTAACCCTCTTGATCGGCTCAAGGCCAACCTCACTTGGAGGCTTCTTGATCGTATCCGAATCATAGCTTAACCCCTTTTGGGTCCGACTTGGATCGTACTCGAATCAGGGTCATTAAAAACCTCTCAAGGTCATTTGGGGGCTTCCTGTTCAAACATAGGTCGTATTCGAACCAAAGAGAACATAGTTGTCGGTACCCTCTTGATCAGGGCAACGCCAAAGCCACTGGGGGCTATATGGTCGCATTCGAATCTTAGCTTAACCCCTTTGGTCCGGTTTACTGATCATATTCAAATCAGAAGCCCCCAACCTTTTCAATACAAGGTTAAATTATACTTATTATCTGTTGTTAGCCTTTTTAATTTTTTGTTGTCTCAATATTACAAATAATTAGCCTCGTCTTCTTCGCCGGCTGGACTATTTGACAACAAAGCCACCAGGGTATGATGATCATTGAGTATTCAGAAGCATTGACTTCTCAAAAAAATTGAGTTATCAACTTCATTACCCGGGTCATTTAAACCGGTGGTCTAAGGATCAAAGGTACATGTATGGTTATTGTTTATACGCAATTGCCTACTACATTAACCAACGGGTTAGTTTCAGCCTTGTTCTCTTTTTTCTGTTTCTGTTTTTTATTGTGGTAAACATATTGGCTGTAAGCCGGGTGTTCTAACCCGTTCGGTACTAAGCCGCCAAGCCAGTCTTTTCCCTCGTATCTACATGAACAGAGCTGAAATATTACAGGGACAACCATAAGTATGATGCACATATTGACATCAGGAAACACAGAATCACATATAAGTGTTTTATGCACGAGGGCATAAGAAAAGCATAGTGTTTTCACAGCTAAACTATTACAAGGTTTTTATAAACCCATGAAGATGATTATTGCTCCTCCCTCGCCGGTTCACTGCCCTCTGTTGGCTGGAAGCTGGGTTTTGACCAGTCAAAACCATTCACGGCGACAAATTCGGCTTCTTCGTCGATCAGGCCGGCCAGGTCAACTTCCGGGGCAAATGTATTTTCTCTTACAGGCAGGATCAAATCTGTCACCTTGTACGGGGGAGTCGCCATCTTCTTATTTTCAACATCAAAACCCGGCTGGTATTTGTCGATGTTGGTGTCATCTCCAAGGGTAGTTGCCTGAGGTCGGACTCCGTGCACGCAAGCCATGAAGTCATCTTGCTCAAAGGGAGATCCGTCTTCCTTCACGACGGGATAGCCTCTGGCCACGTCCGCCGGGTCTAGGTCTGGCACCCAATCCTTGGAGCGGCTCAGGGCAGTCAAAGCTCCGGCTTGCGCACATGAGCGCTTCACTTCTTGAATTCTAGCAGGCAGGATTGACGGTTTCTTCAAGACGTCGCTGAGTCGGTTGGGTCCTTGATTGGCAGGAGATATGGCGGCAAGTGCCCGTTGTGCGCCAATATACAGTTGTTCTACTAAGGTATACACTGCCTTCAGTTTAATCAAAGGATCTTGGCTCAGGTTTTTGCTTCGTGGGCCTGCACATATTTTATACACAAAGTCAGCTGGCGGCTTATATTCCATATCAGTAAAAAGTGCACAAGATTAAAGACAGACAGCTTACCAAAGATGGCGGCCACCATTTGAGACACCCGGCCTTTTAAACCATTCAGTTCTGTTGAAACCTCTTCAAGGGCTTCTTTGGCCTTTTCGGCATGTTGTGTCAGAAGCATTTTTTCCCTGCCCAGGTTTTCTTCCTGGCGGTGAAGCTGGTCTTTAAATTTTCCGTCTCAGAGAGACTTATTTGTAGTTTGGAGTTAGCAGATTTGATTTCTATCTCCTGACTCACTAGTCGGGTCTTCGCATCAGTCAATTGCGAGTTCAGTTCAGATAAGGCATTCTGCAAAAAACACTCAGATGAGTCAAGATTTTGCTTAAAATTCAAAAATCAAGATTCAAGTCTCAAGTACTTTACAAAAAACCACTTTACACTTGGGGGCTAATGTATGCCAAAACAAAATTTTATGACTCTAAAGACATACTTTAAGTCCCAAGTACTTTACAAAGTAACAACACTTGGCACTTGGGGGCTAATGTATGCAGTTCAGCAAGTTTCTCAAGGTTAAGCCGGAGTATTAAGTCCTCTGAATATGGTACAAAACAATTTAAAGTACCGGCTCATTTATGATCAAAAGGAACCGGCCCTCGGGGACTACAGGTGAAGCTTTGTTCTATTTTAGTGAATTCAAGAAAAGTTTCAAAGGTAAATGTCTTGGCCTATATTGTAAAATCTACAGATCATTCCGGTTCTCTCATAATCTGAAGACTTGGGGGCTCGAGGAATATAGATAAGCCGGAAGAACATACCTCGTATTTCAACTGCAACTTTGACCATTTCGATCTCAGAGTCGCGACTGGAGTGCACATGGCCGAGATAGCCGGATAAAATATCGTTGGCATTTAGATGATCATAATTGGCAACGTAAAAGCGCACTTTCTGCCTCTCCAATGCCTCTTGTTTCACCGTGTGGCGAGCCAGCACGGTTGGATTCCCCGGTTCAATAAAACGGCTCTCGGTGATCAAAACATCTTGTGCAGACGGTGATGGAGGGTTGGCTGAGCTTGATGGTCCAGTTGCGGAAGGGTTCACGGTGGTCTCATCAAACAACGGCTCAGGAGGATTTGCTTCTGCATCGATAGGCGGGTCTTCTGGAGCATCAGTTAATTGAGGAGAAGATGGCCTGGCCGGGTCAGATGCAAGCATTGGCGGGTCTTCCGCCGGTTTAGCTGCCTTTGCCTTCTTGGACTTAGCTTGGCCACTAAGAGAAATGTTGCAGGACTGTCAGTATAAAAATACAATTTGAACAACCCGGAAAAAGGAGGATTTTTCATTACCCAGGGGCAGTCTTGAAGGCCAGAAATTGAGTCTGTGATGAGTCGCCAGAAGAGCGAGACACCTCCTGAAAATATAAAATAAAGTTAAAGTATTGCAAGGGAAAGGATCCATTAAATAGAGTTAAGGACAAAAGAAGTAAACCTCATTCCGACGCTTCTGAGGAGTTTGTTGAAGAACAACAGCCAGTTCGTCTTCGTTTCGAGCTTGACGGCGGCTCTCATGTTGCTGCTTTTTCAAAATAAAGTTGGGATCCAAGTGAGTTAAAGGGTCGAATTTTTTGTCTTGGCAAGCGCTCTGAGTCGGAGGAAATGATAGTTACCTCTTCTTCCATGGCCTTACTGGCCCCAGTGTCATCCTGGTAATGATCAGTGTTAATAAGATTATTAAAAATTGGCCAAGGGAATCAAGGGCTACCTCCGACTCAGATGTATCGTCAAGCTTCATCCAATCTTCAGCAGTGTTCTTCTTCTTCTTTTTCGACCTCCGGGTCGTCTTCTTGGCGTTTATGGCTGCGGCTCTCACTTTCTTGGCAGCCTCGTGGTCATATTTAACTTTCCAGAAGTCAGAGTTGGCCTGCAGACAGGTAAAAACACGATGAAAAGGTCAGGCAAGTATTAAACAATACGACTGGGAAAAATACAAAGGAGAAGAGATCAGAATATCCTTACTTCTGGCACCGGGTTAAGCTTGCAGAAGGGGTTTAACCCGACAATACTGCAATCTTCGTATTTTCCGTTCACCAGAAGGGTTGACATTGAAACAATATCTTCTTCTGTTACTTGAGCAGGGATGTGACGAAGAGAGTCATCCGTGCCTCCACCATACTCATACATCAGCTTTGACCGACGGCTTAGAGGGGTGACCCGCCATGAGATCCAACAGTGGGTCAGATCAACTCCAGTTAACCCGTTCCCTAACAAAGCATTAATCCTTTTGATGGATGGTATCAGCTTTCTGCGTTCAACGGCAGTGAGTGCTACGTCTTGAGCTTGTGTTGGTTTTCCCCGAAGAAGAAGGGATGATGCAGTAGAGTAGCGTAAGTATTTCCCTCAGTGTTTGAGAACCAAGGTATCAATCCAGTAGGAGCCCACAATCAAGTCCCTCGTACCTGCACAAAGCGATAGCTACTCGCAACCAACGCGATTAGGGGTTGTCAAGCCCTTCACGGTCACTTACGAGAGTGAGATCTGATAGATATAATTTTTTTGGTATTTTTGATATAAAGATGCAAAGTAAAAAGTAAAGGCAAAGTAAAAAGCAAAATAATATTAAAGTGATGGAGATTGATATGATGAGAATAGACCCGGGGGCCATAGGTTTCACTAGTGGCTTCTCTCAAGAGCATAAGTATTCTACGGTGGGTGAACAAATTACTATTGAGCAATTGATAGAATTGAGCATAATTATGAGAATATCTAGGCATGATCATGTATATAGGCATCACGTCCATGACAAGTAGATCGAAACGATTCTGCATCTACTACTATTAATCCACTCATCGACCGCTATCCAGCATGCATCTAGAGTATTAAGTTAAAAATAGAGTAACGCCTTAAGCAAGATGACATGATGTAGAGAGATAAATTCATGCAATATGAAATAAATCCCATCTTGTTATCCTCGATGGCAATGATACAATATGTGCCTTGCTGCCCCTTCCGTCACTGGGTAAGGACACCGCAAGATCGAACCCAAAGCTAAGCACTTCTCCCATGGCAAGAACTACCAATCTAGTTGGCCAAACCAAACGGATAATTCGAAGAGACTTGCAAAGATAACCAATCATACATAAAAGAATTGAGAGAAGATTCAAATATTATTCATAGTTAGACTTGATCATAAACCCACAATTCGTCGGTCTCAACAAACACACCGCAAAAAGCAGATTACATTGAATAGATCTCCACAAGAGAGGGGAGAACTTTGTATTGAGATTCAAAGAGAGAGAAGAAGCCATCTAGCTACTAACTATGGACCCGAAGGTCTGAGGTAAACTACTCACACTTCATCGGAGGGGCTAGGATGATGTAGAAGCCCTCCGTGATGACGGCCCTCTTCCGGCGGAGCTCCGGAACATGCCCCAAGATGGGATCTCGTGGATACAGAAAGTTGCGGCGGTGGAATTAGGTTTTTGGCTCCTGTTCTGATCGTTTGGGGGTACGTGTGTATATATAGGAGGAAGAAGTATGTCGTGGAGCACCGAGGGGCCCATGAGGCAGGGGGCGCGCCCCCCACCCTCGTGGCCTCCTCTTTGATCCCTTGTAGTATGGTCCAAGTCTCCTGGATCACGTTCGGTGAGAAAATCATGTTCCCGAAGATTTTATTCCGTTTGGACTCCGTTTGATATTCTATTTATCCGAAACACTAAAATAGGCAAGAAACAGCAATTCTGGGTTGGGCCTCCGGTTAATAGGTTAGTCCCAAAAATAATATAAAAGTGGAAAATAAAGCCTAATATAGTCCAAAACAGTAGATAATATAGCATGGAGCAATCAAAAATTATAGATACGTTGGAGACGTATCAGGCATCCCCAAGCTTAATTCCTGCTCGTCCTCGAGTAGGTAAATGATAAAAAGAGAATTTTTGATGCGGAGTGCTACTTGGCATAATTTCAATGCAAATCTTCTTAATTGTGGTATGAATATTCAGATTAGAAAGATTCAAGACAAAAGTTTATATTGACATAGAAAATAATAATATTTCAAGCATACTAACAAAGCAATTATGTTTTCTCAAAATAACATGGCCAAAGGAAGTTATCCCTACAAAATCATATAGTCCGGCTATGCTCCATCTTCCCCACACAAAGTATTTAAATCATGCACAACCCCGATGACAAGCCAAGCAATTGTTTCATACTCTAACTTTTTCAAAACTTTTTCAATCTTCACGCAATACATGAGCGTGAGCCATGGATATAGTACTATAGATGGAATAGAATGGTGGTTGTGGAGAAGACAAAAAGGAGAAGATAGTCTCACATCAACTAGGCGTATCAACGGGCTATGGAGATGCCCATTAATAGATATCAATGTGAGTGGGTAGGGATTGCCATGCAATGGATGCACTAGAGCTATAAATGTATGAAAGCTCAACAAAAGAAACTAGTGGGTGTGCATCCAACTTGCTTGCTCAAGAAGACCTAGGGCAATTTGAGGAAGCCCATCATTGGAATATACAAGCCAAGTTCTATAACGTAAAATTCCCACTAGTATATGAAAGTGACAACATATGAGACTCTCTATATGAAGAACATGGTGCTACTTTGAAGCACAATATATGAGACTCGCTATATCATGGTGCTACTTTGAAGCACAAGTGTGGAAAAATAGGATAGTAGCATTGCCCCTTATTTATTTATTTATTTATTTGGGCCTTCTTTTTTTCTTTGGCCTTTCTCTTTTTTTTGGGACAATGCTCTATTGAATGATGATCATCACACTTCTATTTATTTACAACTCGATACTAAAACAAAGTATGACTCTATATGAATGCCTCCGGCGGTGTACCGGGATATGCAATGAATCAAGAGTGACAAGTATGAAAGAATTATGAACGGTGGCTTTGCCACAAATACTATGTCAACTACATGATCATGCTAAGCAATATGACAATGATGGATGTGTCATGATGAACTAGATGGTGGAAAGTTGCATGGCAATATATCTCGGAATGGCCATGGAAATGCCATAATAGGTAGCTATGGTGGCTGTTTTGAGGAAGGTATGTGGTAGGTGTATGATACCGGCGAAAGTTGCGCGGTATTAGAGAGGCTAGCAAGGGTGGAAGGGTGGGAGTGCGTATGATCCATGGACTCAACATTAGTCATAAAGAACTCATATACTTATTGCAAAAATCTAGAAGTTATCAAAGCAAAGTATTACACGCATGCTCCTAGAGGGATAGATTGGTAGGAAAAGACCATCACTCGTCCCCGACCGCCACTCATAAGGAAGACAATCAATAAATAAATCATGCTCCGACTTCATCACATAACGGTTCACCATACGTGCATGCTACGGGAATCACAAACTCTAACACAAGTATTCTTTAAATTCACAACTACTCAACTAGCATGACTTTAATATTATCACCTCCATATCTCAAAACAATTATCATGCTTCAATCTTTTCTTAGTATTCAACACACTCAAAAGAAAGTTTCACAAATCTTGAATACCAAGCATATTATTATTAGGAAAATTACCATGCTATTAAGGGACTCTCAAAATAATTTAAGTGAAGCATGAGAGATCAATAGTTTCTTTAAAGCGAATCCACCACCGTGCTCTAAAAGATCTAAGTGAAGCACATAGAGCAAAATTATCTAGCTCAAAAGATATAAGTGAAGCACATAGAGCAAAACTACTTAGCTCAAAGGATATAAGTGAAGCACATAGAGTATTCTATCAAATTTTAATTCATGTATGGCTCTCTCAAAAGGTGTGTATAGCAAGGATGATTGTGGCATACTAACAAACAAAGACACAAATAATACAAGACGCTCCAAGCAAAACACATATCATGTTGGTGAATAAAAATATAGCTCCAAGTAAATTACCGATGGAAGTGGACGAAAAGAGGGGATGCCTTCCGGGGCATCCCCAAGCTTTGACTTTTTGGTGTCCTTGGATTATCTTGGGGGTGCCATGGGCATCCCCAAGCTTAGGCTCTTTCCACTCCTTGTTCCATGATTCATCAAAATAATTCACCCAAAACTTGAAAACTTCACAACACAAAACTCAAAATAGAAAACTCGTGAGCTCCGCTAGCGAAAGAAAACAAAAGACCACTTCAAGGTACTGTAATGAACTCATTATTTATTTATATTGGTGTTAAACCTACTGTATTCCAACTTCTCTATGGATTATAAACTATTTTACTAGCCATAGATTCATCAAAATAAGCAAACAACACACGAAAAACAGAATCTGTCAAAAACGGAACAGTCTGTAGTAATCTGTAGCTAGCGCAAGATATGGAACCCCAAAAATTCTAAAATACATTTCTGAACTTGAGTAATTTATCTATTAATAATATTCAAAACGAATTAACTAAATATCACTCTTCAAATAAAAATGACAGCAGTTCTCGTGAGCGCTAAAGTTTCTGTTTTTACAGCAAGTTCAACAAGACTTTCCCCAAGTCTTCCCAACGGTTCTACTTGGCACAAACACTAATTAAACACAAAAAACACCAAAACAGTGGCTAAATAATTTATTTATTACTAAACAGGAGCAAAAAGCAAGGAATAAAAATAAAATTGGGTTGCCTCCCAACAAGTGCTATCGTTTAACGCCCCTAGCTAGGCATAACGAGCAAGAATAGATCTAGGTATTGCCATCTTTGGTAGGCAATCCATAAGTGGCTCTCATGATAGTTTCATATGGTAATTTTATTTTTTTTCTTGGAAAGTGTTCCATGCCCTTTTTTAATGGAAATTGAAATCTAATATCCCTTCCTTCATATCAATAATCGCACCAACCATTCTAAGGAAAGGTCTACCAAGAATAATAGGGCAAGAAGGATTGCAATCTATATCAAGAACAATAAAATCTACGGGCACATAATTCCTATTTGCAACAATAAGAACATCATTAATTCTTCCCATAGGTTTCTTAATAGTGGAATCCGCAAGATGCAAGTTTAGAGAGCAATCATCAAAATTACGAAAATCTAATAAATCACACAAAGTCTTGGGAATAGTAGATACACTAGCACCCAAATCACACAAAGCATAAAACTCACGATCTTTAATTTTAATTTTAATAGTTGGTTCCCACTCATCATAGTGTTTTCTAGGGATAGAAACTTTCAACTCAAGTTTTTCTTCATAAGATTGCATCAAGGCATCAACAATATGTTCGGTGAAGACTTTATTTCGACTATATGCATGTGGAGAATTTAGCACGGATTGCAACAAGGAAATACAATCAATCAAAGAGCAAATTTCATAATTAAATTCCTTGAAATCCAATATAGTGGGTTTAGCAACATCTAGATTTTTATTTCTTTTAATCCCACTTTCATCAATTTCATCATTAAGATCTAAACACTCCGAATTTTTAGGACGCCTTGTAGGCAAAGGAATATCATATTCAGTTTCATCAAGATTCATATTGCAAAATAAAGATTTAATTGGAGACACATCAATAACTTTTAGATCTTCATCTTGATTTTCATAGGAATTGGGAGAACACGCTTTAATAAAGGCATCTTTGGAAGCACGCATCCTAGCGGTTCTTTCCTTACACTCATCAATTGAAATTCTCATGGCTTTTAGAGACTCATTGATATCATGCTTAGGTGGAATAGATCTAAGTTTCAAAGCATCAACATCAAGAGCAATTCTATCAATGTTCCTAGCCAAATCATCAATCTTAAGCAATTTTTCTTCAGTCATAGCATTAAAATTCTTTTGCGAAGAAATAAATTCTTTAATATTAGATTCAAAATCAGAGGGCATCTTATTATAATTTCCATAAGAGTTGTCATAGGAATTCCCATAATTGTTAGAAGGATTACTAGGATATGGCCTAGGATTAAAATTCCCTCTATAGGCGTTGTTACCAAAATTATTCCTACCAACAAAATTCACATCCATAGATTCATTGTTATTCTCAATCAAAGTAGACAAAGGCATATCATTAGGATCAGAAGAAACACTCTTAGTAGCAAATAATTTCATAAGTTCATCCATCTTTCCACTCAACACATTAATTTCTTCTATCGCATGCACTTTTTTATTAGAAGTTCTTTCAGTATGCCTGTCGGTGTACTAAGTAGGGGTACCTTAGTATCCCGAACTTGTGCACGGGCAGTCACAGCGTCCCGCGGCAAGGCTTGCCGGGTGACCGCCAAGATCCTCCACGGTTCCTTTGGAGCCATTCAAGAACAAAGTATCCAAGACCCCGGCAAGAGGAGCTTGCCGGGAAGGAGACAAGACTCCGGCAAGAGGAGCTTGCCGGGAAGGCCAACCAAGGCCCGGTGAGCGACGAGCTCCCGGACGCGACAAGACAACAACCGCGGAAAGGTGCTTGCCGCGGCAAGCTTCCACTCTGTACCTGCGCTCCAGCACATCCACCAACGTGTCGCTCTGGGACCCTCCCAGGCGTACGTGGCGGAAGGCTGTGCAGCCAGAGGTACACGGTGGCAAGCGGCGCTGGCAAGATTGCCATCGTGGCAAGTAGAGGCGTCCCTGGCGGTCCCTTTCTGCACCGTCTAGGCGACACAGACAGGCATTTAATGCCCTTGTCCCCTGCCGTCAGGGTTAGGTATGATATCACTGTAGTAGGCGGTGGTGCCAACCGCCATGTCTTTTCCATTTTTGCCCTCATCTATGTTGCCACCTGTCGGTGACCCCTTAGACATATAAAAGGAGGCCCATGTGCAACGTAGGGGGGGTCGGCCAACAGAACACTCTCACGCTCAGTCTCGTTAGCTGCTGGTGCGTACTGTAGCACACCGCGCTCCTGAGCAGGAAATCAATACAAACACAAAGCAGGAGTAGGGTTTTACGCATCCGTGCGGCCCGAACCTGGGTAAACTGATCGTGTCGCTCGTGCGCATCGCCTCGATCTGCTCTTCGTGCTCTCTCCGCCCCCCGCCGAACCGAAAGGGGCCCGGTCCGCCGTGGTCCCATAGGTGTCCGTGGGATCAGCACCCCCGACATCTTTGGCGCGCCAGGTAGTGGTGCATCAAGGTTGTGTGAACCTGATCCGGCGTTCGCATGGGCTAAATCTTCATCGTCTTCATCGACATGCCGCCGAAGAAGAAGGCTTCGGAGGCGGCTGCTCCGCCTACGCTGAACCCACCATCGCCGAAGCAAACGGCTGGTGGGGTAGACGCCGGCGGAAGAACGGGCGGCGACGAGGGAGCTCACGGTGCTGCCAGGTCCAAGGACAAGACTGTGCTGCACATCGGCGGCGCAGTGGGCTCCCACTACGACCGGGCGCACTCCAAGACCTCGGCGTCCGTACACGCACCGCGCCCATCTCAGGAGGCGCGGGACCAGCAGCGTTATGGTACTCATGGTACCATACGCTTGCTGGGCCAAGATCAAGCTGGTGGATCCCGGAGTGCTCAAGACCAGCACGCATGCCAACATGCTGGCGCGAGCGGGGCACGGTTTCCTGGACGAGATACTGCTCCTTCTAACGTAGTTAGAAGTCCGAGCATATCCCGTTCCTCGCACCGCTCACCGCCACCGCCCGCCACTCTGGCAGAAGCTTTGGCGCGAGCTCAACTGCTCCTAGACTACCCTCCACCGGCAGACAAGATCGACGACTGGAGGGCCACCATTCAGAGCCTCATCGGCTTCGCCAAGGGCGACAATCCCCGGCAGCCGAGTACTTTGCTGCCGCGGCAAGTCAGCCAGGCGCAAGCCGGTGGCGATAAGACCGGTGGGGGTGCAACCACTGTGCACTCTCCGCCCCGAAGGCCAAGATCGCCGACTCGTCGGATCCACCACGACAACGACTCCACCACATCATCAGATCCGCGAGCTCGTCGCGATCAGCGCCAAGTTCTTCACGAACGACAGCAAGAAGATGCTCGTACTCGCATCGAGCGCCGAAGAGAAGCGCGACGTCAATCAGACCTACGCGCTGGGCCTTCTGTCGACATGCATGCGCCCCGAGAACCAAGCGACTTGCCGTACGCGGTAGGTTGCCCTGCGTTTACCCGTGAGCTGCGGCAAGTCCAGTGGCCCAGCCAGAAGAACTTCAAGCCAGACGTACCAGAGAAGTACGACGGCAAGTCGCACCCGTCAGAGTTCCTCAGCATCTACACCATCGCGGTGCAAGCTACCGGGGGGCAAGACGACAAGGTCCTTGCCAACTACTTCCCACTGGTGCTCAAGCCCGACGTTAGGTCCTGGCTCATGCACTTCCCGGACAACTCCATATCCTCTTGGGCAGACCTATGCCATCAGTTTGTCGGCGCCTTTACAGGCGGACACAAACCTCATGGCCAAGAAAGTGATCTTCACCTGCTTGCCCAGAAGGAAGGAGAGCCCATGCGCAAGTATATTCAGAGATTCAGCCGTGTACAGCGCAACATCCCAGATATCCACCCTGCCACGGTCATCAGCGCGTTCCATCAGAACGTGCGTAACCGCAGGATGCGGGAGGAGATGGCGATGTGCAGGATCAGAGACGTCAGTGAGCTCTATGCCCTGGCCGACAAGTGTGCACGTGCTGAGGAAGGGAGGAAACTCCTCGAAGAGAATACTGGAACAGGAGGATCTGACAGCGAAGATGCTGCCCCGGCAAAGAAAAACCGGCGGCGCAATAACAGGAAGAAGAAAGGCAAAGAGGTGCTAGTCGTCGAGCAGTCCGGCAACGACGGTAGCGCCAAGAAAGCCAAAGTTGGTAGCTCCGGCAAGGAGGTTGCCGCATGCACCAACTGCCAGGCTGTGGCGGCCGCCAACAAGCAGGACGGCACCGACAAGCAGTATTGCAAGATCCACCGCACCAAGGGCCATGACCTCCAGAGTTGCAAGAAGGTCGAGCAGCTTGTCCAGCAACAGAAAGCTGAGTACAAGCGGTGCGACAAGGAGAGGGCCTAAGGAGGCGCTGGAGAAGCAGGCAAGAAGCGCGCCGGTCGGGGAGGGCGCCGCGGCAAGGCCAAGCAGCGGCAAGGAGACAGACCTCCCCGCGGTCGCGACAAGGATGACGACGATGACGACGATGAAGACATGGATGATGTTGAGAACAGTGAGCAGGAGTTTCAGAAAGCTACAGAAGTCTTGTGCGTTGACGGTGGTGCTTCTCTGCATACTTCCCACCGCCAACTCAAGCAGTGGCTGCGGGAAGTTAATGCGGCAGAGCCACCTGTCGAATCGCGCAAGCTTCTGAAATGGTCCAGCACATTGAGGACCACCCTGATCGCACAACTGCGGTCGGGTGCTTGCCGTTGTTGGTTTCACCAACTATCCGCAACCTCAAGGTCACCAAGATGCTAGTTGACGGCGGGGCCGGCTTGAACCTGATCTCCTCCGCCGTACTCCAGAAACTCCAGATCCCTGACAGTGAGCTCGAAGAGACCGGTACATTCCAAGGAATCAACCCGGGAAGGAGCAAGCCGAAGGGGAAGGTCACGTTGCCGGTAACATTTGGCAGCGAGATGAACTTCAGGACTGAGAGGGTCACTTTTGACGTTGCCGATTTTCCATTACCTTACAATGGGATACTTGGCCGTCCAGCGCTCGCCAAGTTCATGGCAGCCTCTCACTATGCATACAACATGCTCAAGATGCCAGGCCCGATAAGCGTCATCTCTGTCCCTGGCGATAAGAAGGATGCTCTTATCTGCGCCGACAAGATCTACCGGGAAGCAGCTGCCGCAACAGATCGCAAGTCACTTGCCGCTGAAGCTCCCGGGGGGAAGAAGAAGGTCAAGTCCGGCAAGAGCTCTGATGCCCACTCTGGCAAGCGCACCTCTTCGGAGTGCTGCGCTACCGTCGAGGACGCACCATCGAGCTCCACCGGCAAGTCTAAGAAGGCAATGGCGGCTCCACCACATACCAAGAAAATATCCGCCAAGGAGGACGGCACTTGTGGTACCTTCACCATCAGTGCCACTCTTGATGCCAAATAGGAAAGCGCGCTCATTACTTTCCTGCGGGCGAATATCGACGTGTTTGCGTGGCAACCGTCTGACATCCCCGGTGTTCCCAGGAAAGTAATTGAGCACCATCTTGCCGTTTGTCCTCATGCGCGGCCCGTCAAGCAGAAGGTCAGGAAGCAAGCAGTGGAGCGCCGAGAATTCATAGCAGAAGAAATCAAGAAATTGGAAGCAGCAGGCCTTGTCAGAGGAGTGCTCCATCCCACATGGCTGGCCAATCCTGTAGTCGTGCGCAAAGCAAACGGGAAATGGAGGCTTTGTATTGACTTTACTGATGTTAATAAAGCTTGTCCCAAAGAACCATTTCCCTTGCTGCGCATTGACCAGATTGTTGGCTCCACGGCTGGATGTGACTTGCTTTCATTTCTTGACGCATACTCAGGATACCATCAAATCTTCATGGCAGAAGAGGATGAGGAGAAAACCGCTTTCATTACTCCATGTGGCACGTACTGTTTCATACGGATGCCTTTCGGATTAAAGAATGCTGGTTCAACATTTGCAAGAGTAGTCCATGTCGCTCTTAAGCCACAAATACACAGAAATGTGGAGGCCTACATGGATGATATAGTGGTCAAGAGCAAGGACAGGGAAACTCTGATTCAAGATTTAGAAGAGACCTTTGCAACTCTGCGCAAGATCAACCTCAAGCTCAACCCCGAGAAGTGTGTGTTTGGAGTCCCCTCCGGCAAGCTTCTCGGGTTCTTTGTGTCTCAGCGGGGAATTGAAGCCAATCCCGACAAGATCTAGGCGATTGAGCAGATTGAAGCACCAAAGCGCGTCAAGGATGTACGAAAACTTGCCGGTTGCGTGGCTGCTCTCAGCAGGTTTATTTCTCGGTCTGCTGAGTGTGCCCTGCCGTTTTTCAAAATTTTGAAAAAGGCAGGTCCAATGAAATGGACTCCAGAAGCGGAGGCTGCGCTGCAGGACTTGAAGAGATACCTGTCCTCCACTCCAACACTTGT
The DNA here is from genome assembly GCA_034509565.1 of Triticum monococcum. NCBI lineage: Eukaryota > Viridiplantae > Streptophyta > Magnoliopsida > Poales > Poaceae > Triticum > Triticum monococcum. Next base: position 585,991,331 of record CM067841.1, read on the forward strand.
CGCACCTAAGCCGCAAGAGAAGTTGCTGCTGTATATAGCGGCAACCAATCAAGTGGTTAGTGCTGCGTTAGTTGCGGAGAGGGAGGCAGACGATGAGCCAGCAACCGCGGCAAGCACATCCGGCGACAAGCAGGGGGCTTCCCCGACAAGCTCTGGTCCCGACAAGGATGGATCTGCATAGGTGCGCGAAGAGATACAGAAGAGAATGGTGCAGCGCCCAGTTTACTTTGTCAGTTCCCTTCTGCAGGGGGCTAGGTCAAGGTACTCTGGTGTGCAGAAGTTGCTTTTCGGCCTTCTCATGGCCTCGAGAGAGCTGCGCCATTACTTCCAAGCACATGAGATCACAGTTGTCGCTCGCTTTCCGCTGAAGAGGATACTGCAGAATCTAGAAGCAACAGGCAGGATTGTCGAGTGGGCACTGGAACTGTCAAGCTTTGGCCTCAAGTTTGAGAGTACATCAACTATCCAAAGCAGAGCATTGGCAGAATTCATAGCAGAGTGGACGCCAACACCAGATGAAGAAATTCCAGAGACGAGCATCCCCGTCAAGGAAGCGAGCAAAGAGTGGCTCATGTACTTTGACGGTGCCTTCTCGCTGCAAGGCGCCGGTGCTGGCGTGCTGCTTGTCGCACCCACCGGAGAGCACCTCAAGTACGTAGTCCAGATGCATTTTCCCAAGGAGCAAGCGACAAACAATACTGCAGAGTATGAAGGCTTGCTTGCCGGTCTCAGGATCGCGGCAGACCTTGGGATCAAGAAGCTCATTGTCAGGGGTGACTCGCAGCTTGTCGTCCGCCAAGTGAACAAGAATTATCAAAGTCTGTTGATGGAAGCCTACGTTGACGAAGTGAGAAAGCTAGAAGAGCACTTTGACAGCCTGCAGATGGAGCATGTCCCAAGAGCTCAAAACGACATTGTCGATGGCCTGTCAAAGTGCACCGCACTTAAGTTACCTGTGGAACCAGGGATCTTTGTGCTCAAGCTGACTCAACCGTCCGTAACACCATCAAGTGGACAGAGCAAGAAGAGGAAGTTGATTTCTGGCGACTATTTTCCGGCAGAGATTCCCGAAGCCGCCGCCAAGAAGGTCCCCAAGATCAACACCAAGAGTGCTGAGGAGCAGTCTGCTCCGGCAAGCCCTAGGATTTGTTCCGTCGAAGCAGACGCTCCCGACAAGTTTTGCTCCGGCAAGCTTGCCGGGGAACGTCAAGCTCCGGCAGAGCCGCAGGCCCTTGCCGTAGAAGCGGATGTTCCCGTAGCCGTAGATATGCCTTTAGTCCTTGTTGTCGAGCCGCAAGCTCCAACATGGGCACAGCAGATTGTCCATTTCCACCAGACAGGAGAACTTCCCGAAGAGCAAGAAGAAGCGGAAAGAGTAGCCCGACAGTCAAGTATGTACCAGTTTGTCGACAACACACTGTATAGAAGAAGACTGAACGGTGTGAAATTGAAGTGTATTCACCGGGAAGATGGACAAAAGCTGTTGGCAGAGATACATGGAGGCATATGTGGTCACCACATTGGCACAAGAGCACTTGTCGGCAAAGCATTCCGGCAAGGCTTCTTCTGGCCGACAGCCCTCCAGGATGCAACTACACAAGTAACCAAGTGTGAAGCGTGCCAGTTTCATTCCAAGCAGATACACCAGCCAGCTCAAGCTCTCGAGACGATCCCTTTATCCTGGCCATTTTCGGTCTGGGGGCTCAATATCCTCGGCCCCTTTCCCCGAGCAGTCGGGGGCTTTGAGTACTTGTACGTTGCAATCGACAAGTTCACAAAGTGGCCGGAAGTGGAACCAGTGAGGAAGGTGACAGCACAGTCAGCAGTCAAGTTCTTCAGGTCGATTGTCTGCCGTTTCGGAATCCCTAACAGGATAATCACCGACAACGGTACGCAATTTACGAGCCGCACCTTCATGCAGTACGTCCAAGATCTTGGCGCCAAGGTCGGCTTCGCTTCTGTTGCTCACCCGAGAAGCAACGGTCAAGCGGAGAGGGCAAATGCTGAAGTGCTGCGCGGGCTCAAGACCAGAACTTTCGACAGGCTACACAAGTGCGGAAGAAACTGGATCGAGGAGCTGCCGGTGGTTCTTTGGTCGATCAGGACGACGCCAAATCGAGCCACTAGACAGACACCTTTCGCTCTAGTCTATGGAGCAGAGGTAGTTCTCCCCACGAAACTCGTATACGGGTCCCCTCGAGTGCTCGCTTACGATGAGCTTGAGCAAGAGCAGCTGCGACAAGATGACACGCTGCTCCTTGAGGAGGACCGTCTTCAGGCTGCTGTGCGAGCTGCTCGCTACCAGCAAGCTTTGCGCCACTACCATAGCCGCAAAGTTAACGCCAGAAGATTCGAGGAAGGCGTCCTTGTTCTTCGGCGCGTTCAGTCCGCCAAGAATTCCAACAAGTTGATGCCGAAGTGGGAAGGCCCTTACCGGGTGAAACGAGTCACTAGGCCTGGCGCTGTCCGCCTTGAGACCGAAGATGGCATACCAGTGAGCAACTCCTGGAATATCGAGCATCTTCGCAAGTTTTACCCGTAGGCCTGTTCCGGCAACCACATTTTGTACAAGTCTTGCCGCTGTTGCATGTAATCCTTTGTACAAAGCCGGGCGCAGATCCCGTGCATAAAGCTTATGTGCTCCGCACACCTTGTCGATTTCATGCTTTTTATTATTTGCATGTGTTATCTGACACTTTGTGCAGCACTTACCCCCGGTAAGCAACAACGAGCCATAAGGCTCCATATCTTTATTTTCTCCTCTTTCTTTTTTCTCAAGAAAAGGAAGGTTTCCTCGCGCACAAGTTTGCCGGGGGGAAAGGAGAAGATACGGTATGGACCAGGCGTCGTTCAAGAAGGTTTCACCTTGCCGGGAAGCAAACAACAGAAAAGATAAGTTTCCAAAGTTTGAGCAATCAGATTCCCTTTAAATTTTTAAGTTATTTTCCTAGAACGACCGTGCTTTGTATGGAAAACCTGTGCGCGGAGGAACCAACTCGTAGCTAGTTGCGCCCTTACTGTTGTTTCGAGTCCGCTCAACAACTTAAGTGAGCTGCGACAAGGTTTCTTGTCGGCTACGGCACCGCCAGCAGGCTGCTGACGTTCCGCACTCAGCGCTCGCGGCAAAGGTGCCTGCGCCGGCAAGTCCCCTACAAGCGTAGGGTAAAAACATACAAAGGAAGGAATCAAGTAAAGGAAATAACATTGCAATCATTGCACAGAATAAAGTTATATTACAAGATAAGCTTGTCGCGGCTCTAACAAATTGTTCTCATGACATGACCAGAAGCGACAAGAAAAGAAGAAAATGGGTGGCCTAGTCTACGCGATCGCCCTCGACCCTCTTGATCCCGCTCACCCTGTCCACAATGGGTGCGACAAGGGTCATGAGCGCCTCCAGATCAACATCCGGCGGCAAGGACCTAAGGACGTTGGTGAGGTTGAGGCCCAGATTGCGGAACGCCACCTTCATCAGCACCTTAAGAAGAGCTCCTGAAGCATTGCGTTGAGCTCCAAGACAGTGAAGTTGTAGTTGAGGCCCGGGCGCAGCCTCATGATATCCGCCGCGTTCTTGAACTCCCAGGCGGGCCTCCTCCGTTCCTGCAGGGGGGCGATGCGGCGGCGAAGGAAGTCTGCGCCAGCGGCACCTACAGTGAGTCCGGCAAGCCTGAGGCGCTAGATCCTGGTGACAGAAATCCTCAGCCTACTGTCTTCCGGGGCCACGTCGCTCCAGTCGCTGCCGCGTGCTGCTGCTACTTGGCGCCGGGCGGTAAATGGCTGCGGGTTCTCCTCAACAATCCAACACCAATCCGCTCTCCACTCCTCCCACTTGCCGCGGAACTCGCCCTCCAGATACGAGTCCTTCTTGCCGGACCTTGAGATCCAAGCAATTCCGCCGGATAGAGGCTCTCCTCTCTCTACTCGGGGCATGAAGAAATGGCGGAAGAGAGCTACGTTTGGGTGGACTCCAACAAAGTTTTTGCAAAGGTGTGCGAAAACTGCCATGGTCAGAACGGCGTTGGGGGTGAAGTCAAGGAGGCAGAGACCATAGTATTCATGATGTCGCAAAAGAATTCAGAGAAAGGCGGGCAGAGCCCGCAGTAGAAGAACACGGCGAAGAAGGGATAGCCGTTTGGAGCCAGTTTGTGAGCAGTGGCTGGGAGTACCTTCGTGCTCGGGTGAGCCCGCGTCTCCGTCGACCAGAAGAGGTAGTAGTACTCCCTCAGCTCCTTCGCGGCAAGCTTGGGGGGGGGGAGATGGCCCACTCCTTCCGCAGCGCCGCAAGCCGCTGCGCCTCGGTCGACTTCACGGCCTTCCCCTTGTCGGCTTTCAGAGCCATGGCGGAGGTGGTGGAGGAGGTCGACGGCGTTGGTGGTGCTGGTGGCAATGGGGGGCAGGGCGCTGCTCTCTTGCTGCTTTGAGAAGACGGAGGCGGGGTGGAGGCTTCTGAGATTGGAGAAGAAAGGGGGCGAGTGGGCGCACCACCCCTGCTTCCCCTTGCTTATAAAGGGGGAGGTGGCGGACGTTCCGCCTTTCCTAATAAAGAAACTTCCCACGATCTCTCCCACGACGCCGCGTTCGACGCGTGCCGTTCGGGGAGGGCGCGGTGGATGCGGAGTAAGATACGGCATAACCTAGGCCGCGCGTGCCCGTGCCCTGTTTTGGGCCTGGCCCAACAGCGCTCGGCACCGTGTATGGCCCAGGCCCGGGGGCTCCTGTCGGTGTACTAAAGTAGGGGTACCTTAGTATCCCGAACTTGTGCATGGGCAGTCGCAGCGTCCCGCGGCAAGGCTTGCCGGGTGACCGCCAAGATCCTCCATGGTTCCTTTGGAGCCATTCAAGAACAAAGTATCCAAGACCCCGGCAAGAGGAGCTTGCCGGGAAGGAGACAAGACTCCGGCAAGAGGAGCTTGCCGGGAAGGCCAACCAAGGCCCGGTGAGCGACGAGCTCCCGGATGCGACAAGACAACTACCGCGGCAAGGCGCTTGCCGCGGCAAGCTTCCACTCTGTACCTGCGCTCCAGCACATCCACCAACGTGTCGCTTTGGGACCCTCCCAGGCGTACGTGGCGGAAGGCTGTGCAGCCAGAGGTACACGGTGGCAAGCGGCGCTGGCAAGATTGCCATCGTGGCAAGCAAAGGCGTCCCTGGCGGTCCCTTTCTGCACCGTCTAGGCGACACAGACATGCATTTAATGCCCTTGTCCCCTGCCATCAGGGTTAGGTATGATATCACTGTAGTAGGCGGCGGTGCCAACCGCCATGCCTTTTCCATTTTTGCCCTCATCTATGTTGCCACCTGTCGGTGACCCCTTAGACATATAAAAGGAGGCCCATGTGCAACGTAGGGGGGGGGTCGGCCAACAGAACACTCTCACGCTCGGTCTCGTTAGCTGCTGGTGCGTACTGTAGCACACCGCGCTCCCAAGCAGGAAATCAATACAAACACAAAGCAGGAGTAGGGTTTTACGCATCCGTGCGGCCCGAACCTGGGTAAACTGATCGTGTCGCTCGTGCGCATCGCCTCGATCTGCTCTTCGTGCTCTCTCCGCCCCCCGCCGAACCGAAAGAGGCCCGGTCCGCCGTGGTCCCATAGGTGTCCGTGGGATCAGCACCCCCGACAATGTCATTGAGAATAATTAACCATAATATTATCTAGGAGTTTAGTAGCATCTCCTAAAGTGATTTCCATAAAAGTGCCTCCCGCGGCCGAATCTAAAAGATTTCTAGAAGTAAAATTCAATCTGGCATAAAATTTTTGTATAATCATCCACAAATTCAAACCATGAGTAGGGCAATTACGTATCATTAATTTCATTCTCTCCCAAGCTTGTGCAACATGTTCATGATCAAGTTGTTTAAAGTTCATTATATCGTTTCTAAGAGAGATGATCTTAGCAGGAGGAAAATATTTAAAGATAAAAGCATCTTTACACTTGTTACATGAATCAATACTATTCTTTGGCTAAGACGAAAACCAAGCTTTAGCACGATCTCTAAGCAAAAAAAGGAAATAGCTTCAATTTAATGACATCATTATTGACATCTTTTTTCTTTTGCATATCACATAAATCAACGAAGCTATTCAGATGAGTAGCAACATCTTCGCTAGGAAGGCCGGTGAATTGATCTTTCATAACAAGATTCAACAAAGTAGTATTAATTTCACAAGATTCAGCATCGGTAAGAGGAGCAATCGGAGTGCTAAGGAAATCATTATTATTGGTATTGGTGAAGTCACACAATTTGGTAGTATCTTGAGCCATCGCGACAAACAAGCAATCTAACACACGAGCAAACAAAAAGCAAGCGGACAAAAGAGGCAAACAGAGAGGGAGGATAGAGAGAGAGGGCGAATAAAACGGCAAGGGTGAATTGGGGGGGAGAGGAAAACGAGAGGCAAATGGCAAATAATGTAATGCGAGAGATAGGGATTGTGATGGGTACTTGGTATGTTGAATCTTTGCGTAGACTCCCCGACAACGGTGCTAGAAATCCTTCTTGCTACGTCTTGAGCTTGCGTTGGTTTTCCCCGAAGAGGAAGGGATGATGCAACAGAGTAGCGTAAGTATTTCCCTCCGTTTTTGAGAACCAAGGTATCAATCCAGTAGGAGCCCACAATCAAGTCCCTCGTACCTGCACAAAGCGATAGCTACTCGCAACCAACGCGATAAGGGTTGTCAAGCCCTTCACGGTCACTTACGAGAGTGAGATCTGATAGATATAATTTTTTTGGTATTTTTGATATAAAGATGCAAAGTAAAAAGTAAAGGCAAAGTAAAAAGCAAAATAATATTAAAGTGATGGAGATTGATATGATGAGAATAGACCCGGGGGCCATAGGTTTCACTAGTGGCTTCTCTCAAGAGCATAAGTATTCTACGGTGGGTGAACAAATTACTATTGAGCAATTGATAGAATTGAGCATAATTATGAGAATATCTAGGCATGATCATGTATATAGGCATCACGTCCATGACAAGTAGATCGAAATGATTCTGCATCTACTACTATTAATCCACTCATCGACCGCTATCCAGCATGCATCTAGAGTATTAAGTTAAAAATAGAGTAACGCCTTAAGCAAGATGACATGATGTAGAGAGATAAATTCATGCAATATGAAATAAATCCCATCTTGTTATCCTCGATAGCAATGATACAATACGTGCCTTGCTGCCCCTTCCGTCACTGGGTAAGGACACCGCAAGATCGAACCCAAAGCTAAGCACTTCTCCCATGGCAAGAACTACCAATCTAGTTGGCCAAACCAAACGGATAATTCGAAGAGACTTGCAAAGATAACCAATCATACATAAAAGAATTCAGAGAAGATTCAAATATTATTCATAGTTAGACTTGATCATAAACCCACAATTCATCGATCTCAACAAACAAACCGCAAAAAGAAGATTACATCAAATAGATCTCCACAAGAGAGGGGGAGAACTTTGTATTGAGATTCAAAGAGAGAGAAGAAGCCATCTAGCTACTAACTATGGACCCGAAGGTCTGAGGTAAACTACTCACACTTCATCGGAGGGGCTAGGATGATGTAGAAGCCCTCCGTGATGACGGACCTCTTCCGGTGGAGCTCCGGAACAGGCCCCAAGATGGGATCTCATGGATACAGAAAGTCGCGGCGGTGGAATTAGGTTTTTGGCTCCTGTTCTGATCGTTTGGGGGTATGTGTGTATATATAGGAGGAAGAAGTACGTCGGTGGAGCACCGAGGGGCCCACGAGGCAGGGGGGCATGCCCCCCACCCTCGTGACCTCCTCTTTGATCCCTTGCAGTAGGGTCCAAGTCTCCTGGATCATGTTCGGTGAGAAAATCATGTCCCGAAGATTTTATTCCGTTTGGACTCCGTTTGATATTCTGTTTATCCGAAACACTGAAATAGGCAAAAAAAATAGCAATTCTGGGCTGGGCCTCCGGTTAATAGGTTAGTCCCAAAAATAATATAAAAGTGGAAAATAAAGCCCAATATAGTCCAAAACAGTAGATAATATAGCATGGAGCAATCAAAAATTATAGATACGTTGGAGACGTATCAGTGAGCTTGTCAGGAAGCGTGAACTTGGAGTCAAGACGTTCGGGGCGATAACCCGGCAGTGGCCTCTCGTTTGCCGGTGAAATGTCTTGGCAGTAAAACCAAGTCTGATTCCAGTCTTTTGGATGACTCGGCAAGACTATGAGGGGGAAGATAGCGCCCTACCGGCGTTGAATTGAGATGCCTCCAAGCTCTAAGCTAAGGCCGTTGGTGCACTCGTTCTGCCGGTTCAGATAAAAGTATTCTTTAAACATCTCCATGGTCGGCTCTTGTTGAAGATACACCTCACAGAGCACTTGGAAGTTACAGATGTTAGATATGGAATTCGGTCCAATATCTTGAGGGTGGAGTTTGAAAAGGTGGAAGACCTCTCTGAAGAAGTTTGAGCCGGGCGGTGAGAAGCCACGGTTCATATGGTCAGTAAAAACAACCACCTCACCTGCCCTTGGATTGGGCCGTTCTTCGTCTGGGTTAGGGGCACGGTAAGACATGACGTCTTTTCCTGGCAGAAATCCTATGGTGAAGAACTCTTTCAAACGTTCCTCGGTTACGGTTGAGGGAACCCAATTACAGATGGTTGGTGCTTTGGACGGCATGATGTTCAAAGACAAACTGAAAAGAAAGACAACATGCTGGTTCAATTCAATGGTGATATTAACAGTTAAGTGATGATGATGCAAATAAGTAATTGCGACTTAATTAAGGGCTAATGTCATATAAGGAAAAGTAAGCCGACACAGTAAGCCGCCATGACTGCAGATATTTGAAGAAAGCAAATTTAGCTACAAATTTAGCTAAGTGTTGAGACAAACAAGTTTCCTAAATTGCTTGGTATTATTCCAGATCAAATGGTTATTCAAAATCCAAAAAAAAATCTAGACCTAAAAAGTTTGGTGTAGAGGAGTCCGTAAGTTCTAATGAGGTCTTTGAACCAGAGAAAGAGATCTGTGGGTATCAAGAGTAGGCACAAAACCACTACCGCACAAGCATACGTATCCTTTTGGATCAAGAAGAACTGTGCTGGAACAACTGCGAAGAACTACGATGAACCATGAAGAACACGCAGGAGCCTGGAAACCCTAATGTAGATCTGAGAAACAAAAGGAAGAACACTTACCGTCGCAGGTCTTCTACGGAGGTCGCCGCCATTTCTCTGGACCGATTCGGGTTGATGCAGCAGCCAAGGTCGACGGAGACGAAGGAGAAGCGCGATAGCGGTGAGGCTCGAGCAGCAGGAGGGTTGCGAGAGGAAGAAGACAGAGAGAGAGAGAGAGAGAGAGAGAGAGAGAGAGAGAAGAATGAGGAAGGCCGAAGCGTGCCTATTTATAAGGAAAATGTGAACAGACGGGTGTGAAAATCGACGGATAGCCGAATAATGGTTATCCAACTACACAGACGCCTCGATTCTCGGAAGACATTAAAGATGAAGATCCGTTGGGAGATGACGTCATAAAAGTTTTTTGCGTTTTTAAGAGATGATGTCATGGCGGGTTACAAGAACTTCTGCGAGGATAACAAGATGGATTTTGTTTAAGTGTTGAAGATTGATAAAGAACGAAGTTCAAAGTCAACCTGGGCCTAATGTTGGGGATATAACTATCAGTTATGACCCGCCCAGGAGGGGCCGGGACAGCCCCAATGGCGGGTTACACAAGAAGCCCAGTAAACCTTAAAGACAATAGTTTGTCAAATCTTATAGAAGGCCCAAAGGCCTGGAGGCGGCTTAAGGCCCGGTATTGTAAACCGTCGTATGTAAGGAAAGACTTGTAAAGAAAGGCATGTAAAAGAAGTCACCGAGCCGGACACGATTATGAGCCGTCCAGGACTCTGTAGACCACCAGGCGTCGACCCGTGTATATAAGGGGACGACCCGGTGCCGGCTTAGGGCAAGAAAACAAGACATCGATAACCAAGCCGGCGAGTTAAGCCTCTTGGTGATCGTGAAGGAAATATGCCCTAGAGGCAATAATAAAGTTATTATTTATTTCCTTATATCATGATAAATGTTTATTATTCATGCTAGAATTGTATTAACCGGAAACATAATACATGTGTGAATACATGGACAAATAGAGTGTCACTAGTATGCCTCTACTTGACTAGCTCGTTGATCAAAGATGGTTATGTTTCCTAACCATAGACATGAGTTGTCATTTGATTAATGGGATCACATCATTAGGAGAATGATGTGATTGACTTGACCCATTCTGTTAGCATAGCACTTGATCGTTTAGTTTGTTGCTATTGCTTTCTTCATGACTTATACATGTTCCTATGACTATGAGATTATGCAACTCCCGTTTACCGGAGGAACACTTTGTGTGCTACCAAACGTCACAACGTAACTTGGTGATTATAAAGGTGCTCTACAGGTGTCTCCGAAGGTACTTGTTGGGTTGGCGTATTTCGAGATTAGGATTTGTCACTCCGATTGTCGGAGAGGTATCTCCGGGCCCTCTCGGTAATGCACATCACCTAAGCCTTGCAAGCATTGCAACTAATGAGTTAGTTGCGAGATGATGTATTACGGAATGAGTAAAGAGACTTGCCGGTAACAATATTGAACTAGGTATTGAGATACCGACGATCAAATCTCGGGCAAGTACCATACCGATGACAAAGGGAACAACGTATGTTGTTATGCGGTCTGACCCATAAAAGATCTTCGTAGAATATGTAGGAGCCAATATGAGCATCCAGGTTCCGTTATTTGTTATTGACCAGAGACGTGTCTCGGTCATGTCTACATTGTTCTCGAACCCGTAGGGTCCGCACGCTTAACGTTACGATGACAGTTTCATTATGAGTTTATATATTTTGATGTATCGAAGGTTGTTCGGAGTCCCGGATATGATCACGGACATGACGAGGAGTCTCGAAATGGTCGAGACATAAAGATCGATATATTGGACGGCTATATTCGGACACCGGAAGTGTTTCAGGTGATTTCGGAGAAAACCGGAGTGCCGGAAGGGTTACCGGAACCCCCCCAGGGAAGTATTGGGCCTTAGTGGGCCTGAGGGGAGAGAGAGGGCAGCAGCCCAGGAGGTGGCGCGCCCCCTCCCATGGGGAGTCCGAATTGTACTAGGGGAGGGGGGTGCGGCCCCTCTTTCCCTCTCCCTCTCTTTCCTCCCCCTTCTCTCTTCCTAGTTGGACTAGGAAAGGGGAGTCCTACTCCTACTAGGAGGAGGACTCCCCCCTCCTTGGCGCGCCCCAAGGGCCGGCCGGCCTCTCCCCCTTGCTCCTTTATATACAGGGGCAGGGGGCACCTCTAGACACACAAGTTGATCTTCGTGATCGTTCTCTTAGCCGTGTGCGGCGCCCCCCTCCACCATAATCCTCGATAATATTGTAGCGGTGCTTAGGCGAAGCCCTGTGATGGTAGAACATCAAGATCATCACCACGCCGTCGTGCTGACGTAACTCTTCCCCGACACTTTGCTGGATCAAAGTCCAGGGATCGTCATCGAGCTGAACGTGTGCTAGAACTCGGAGGTGCCGTAGTTTCGGTCCTTGATAGGTCGGGCCGTGAAGACGTACGACTACATCAACCGCGTTATGCTGACGCTTCCACTTCCGGTCTACGAGGGTACGTAGACAACACTCTCCCCTCTCGTTGCTATGCATCACCATGATCTTGCGTGTGCGTAGGATTTTTTTTTGAAATTACTACGTTCCCCAACAGTGGCATCCGAGCCTAGGTTTTATGCGTTGATGTTATGCACGAGTAGAACACAAGTGAGTTGTGGGCGATATAAGTCATACTGCTTACCAGCATGTCATACTTTGGTTCGGCGGTATTGTTGGATGAAGCGGCCCGGGCCGACATTACGCGTACGCTTAGGCGAGACTGGTTCTACCGACGTGCTTTGCACACAGGTGGCTGGCGGGTGTCAGTTTCTCCAACTTTAGTTGAACCGAGTGTGGCTACGCCCGGTCCTTGCGAAGGTTAAAACATCACCAACTTGACAAACTATCATTGTGGTTTTGATGCGTAGGTAAAAACGGTTCTTTCTAAGCCCGTAGCAGCCATGTAATACTTGCAACAACAAAGTAGAGGACGTCTAACTTGTTTTTGCAGGGCATGTTGTGATGTGATATGGTCAAGACATGATGCTAAATTTTATTGTATGAGATGATCATGTTTTGTAACCGAGTTATCGCCAACTGGCAGGAGCCATATGGTTGTCGCTTTATTGTATGCAATGCAATCGCGCTGTAATGCTTTACTTTATCACTAAGCGGTAGCGATAGTCGTGGAAGCATAAGATTGGCGGGACGACAACGATGCTACGATGGATATCAAGGTGTCACGACGGTGACGATGGTGATCATGACGGTACTTCGGAGATGGAGATCACAAGTACAAGATGATGATGGCCATATCATATCACTTATATTGATTACATGTGATGTTTATCTTTTATGCATCTTATCTTGCTTTGATTGACAGTAGCATTATAAGATGATCCCTCACTAAATTATCAAAGTATAAGTGTTCTCCCTGAGTATGCACCGTTGTGAAAGTTCTTCGTGCTGAGACACCACGTGATGATCGGGTGTGATAGGCTCTACGTTCAAATACAACGGGTGCAAAACAGTTGCACACGCGGAATACTCAGGTTAAACTTGACGAGCCTAGCATATAACAGATATGGCCTCGGAACACGGAGACCGAAAGGTCGAGCGTGAATCATATAGTAGATATGATCAACATAGTGATGTTCACCATTGAAACTACTCCATCTCACATGATGATCGGACATGGTTTAGTTGATATGGATCACGTGATCACTTAGAAGATTAGAGGGATGCCTGTCTAAGTGGGAGTTCTTAAGTAATATGATTAATTGAACTTTAATTTATCATGAACTTAGTCCTGGTAGTATTAGCATATCTATGTTGTAGATCAATAGCTCGCGATGTTGCTCCCAGTTTATTGTGTTCCTAGAGAAAAATTATGTTGAAAAATGTTAGTAGCAATGATGCGGATTGGATCCGTGATCTGAGGATTATCCTCATTGCTGCATAGAATAATTATGTCTTTGATGCACCACTAGGTGACACACCTATTGCAGGAGTAGAGGCAGACGTTATGAACGTCTGGCTAGCTCAATATGATGACTACTTGATAGTTTAGTGCACCATGCTTAACGGCATAGAATCGGGACTTCAAAGATGTTTTGAATGTCATGGACCATATGAGATGTTCCAGGAGTTGAAGTTAATATTTCAAGCAAATACCCGAGTTGAGAGGTATGAAGTCTCCAACAAGTTCTATAGCTAAAAAGATGGAGGAGAATAGCTCAAGCAGTGAGCATGTGCTCAGATTGTCTGGGTATTACAATCGCTTGAATCAAGTGGGAGTTAATCTTCCTGATAAGATAGTGATTGACAGAATTCTCTAGTCACCATCACCAAGTTAGTAGAACTTCGTGATGAACTATGATATGCAAGGGATAACGGAAACGATTCCCAAGCTCTTCGTAATGCTGAAATCAACGAAGGTAGAAATCAAGAAAAATATCAAGTGTTGATGGTAGAGAAGACCACTAGGTTCAAGAAAAGCGCAAAGGGAAGAAGGGGAACTTCAAGAAGAACGGCAAGCAAGTTGCTGCTCAAGTGAAGAAGCCCAAGTCTGGTCCTAAGCCTGAGACTAAGTGCTTCTACTGCAAAGGGACTGGTCACTGGAAGCGGAACTGCCCCAAGTATTTGGCGGATAAGAAGGATGGCAAAGTGAACAAAGGTATATTTGATATATAGATTATTGATGTGTATTTTACTAGTGTTCGTAGCAGCCCCTCGGTATTTGATACTGGTTCAGTTGCTAAGATTAGTACTCGAAACGGGAGTTGCAGAATGAACAGAGACTAGTTAAGGGTGAAGTGACGATGTGTGTTGGAAGTGGTTCCAAGATTGATATGATCATCATCGCACACTCCCTATACTTTCGGGATTAGTGTTGAACCTAAATAAGTGTTATTTGGTATTTGCGTAGAGCATGAATATGATTTGATCATATTTATTGCAATACGATTATTCATTTAAGTTAGACAATAAATTGTTGTTTTGTTTACATGAATAAAACCTTCTATGGTCATACACCCAATGAAAATGGTTTGTTGGATCTCGATTGTGGTGATACACATTCTCATAATATTGAAGCCAAAAGTTGCAAAGTTAATAATGATAGTGCAACTTATTTGTGGCACTGCCGTTTAGGTCATATTGGTGTAAAGCGCATGAAGAAAATCCATGCTGATGTGCTTTTGGAATCACTTGATTATGAATCACTTGATGCTTGCGAAGCGTGCCTCATGGGCAAGATGACTAAGACTCCATTCTCCGGAACAATGGAGCGAGCAACTGACTTATTGGAAATAATACATACTGATGTATGCGGTCCGATGAGTGTTAAGGCTCACGGCAAGTATCGTTATTTTCTGATCTTCACAGATGATTTGAGCAGATATGAGTATATCTACTTAATGAAACACAAGTCTGAAATATTTGAGAAGTTCAAAGAATTTCAGAGTGAAGTGGAGAATCATCGTAACAAGAAAATAAAAGTTTCTACGATATGATCGCAGAGGTAAAATATTTGAGTTACGAGTTTGGTCTTCAATTAAAACAATGTGGAATAGTTTCACAAAATCGTGCCACCTGGAACACCACAACATAATGGTGTGTCCGAACGTCATAACTGTACTATTATTGGATATAGTGCAATCTATGATGTTTCTTACCGATTAACCACTATAGTTTTGAAGTTATGCATTAGAGACAGCTACATTCACGTTAAATATGGCACCATCTAAATCCGTTGAGACGACACCATATGAACTATGGTTTGGCAAGAAACCTAAGCTGTCGTTTCTTAAAGTTTGAGGTTGCAATGCTTATGTGAAAAAGTTTCAACCTGATAAGCTCAAACCCAAATCGGAGAAGTGCGTCTTCATAGGATACCCAAAAGAAAATGTTGGGTACACCTTCTATCACAGATCCGAAGGCAAGTTATTCATTGCTGAGAATGGATCCTTTCTAGAGAAGGAGTTTCTCTCGAAAGAAGTGAGTGGGAGAAAAGTAGAACTTGATGAGGTAACTGTACCTGCTCCCTTATTGGAAAGTAGTTCATCACAGAAATCTGTTCTTGTGACTACTACACCAATTAGTGAGGAAGCTAATGATGATGATCATGTAACTTCAGATCAAGTTACTACCGAACCTCGTAGGTAAACCAGCGTGAGATCCACACCAGAGTGGTACGGTAATCCTGTTCTGGAGGTCATGTTACTTGACCATGACGAACCTACGAACTATGAGGAAGCGATGATGAGCCCAGATTCCGTGAAATGGCTTGATGCCATGAAATCTGAGATGAGATCCATGTATAAGAACAAAGTATGGACTTTGATTGACTTGCCCAAAGATCGGCGAGCCATTGAGATTAAATGGATCTTCAAGAGGAAGACGAAAGCTGATAGTAGTGTTACTATCTACAAAGCTAGAATTGTCGCAAAAAGGTTTTCGACAAGTTCAAGGTGTTGACCATGATGAGAATTTCTCACTCGTATCTATGCTTAAGTCTGTCCGAATCATGTTAGCTATTGCCGCATTTTATGAAATCTGGAAAATGGATAAACAAAATTGCATTCCTTAATAGGATTTATTAAAGAAGAGTTGTATATGATGCAACCAGAAGGTTTTGTTGATCCTAAAGGTACTAACAAAATATGCAAGCTCCAGCGATCCATCTATGGACTGGTGCAAGCATCTCGGAGTTGGAATATACGCTTTGATAAGTTGATCAAAGCATATAGTTTTATACAGACTTACGGTGAAGCCTGTATTTACAAGAAAGTGAGTGGGAGCACTACAACATTTCTGATAAGTATATGTATGACATATTGTTGATCGGAGATGATGTAGAACTATTTTGCAAAGCATAAAGGAATGTTTGAAAGGAGTTTTTTCAAAGAAAGACCTCGGCGAAGCTGCTTACATATTGAGCATCAAGATCTATAGAGATAGATCAATCCGCTTGATAAGTTTTTTCAATGAGTACATACCTTGACAAGATTTTGAAGTAGTTCAAAATGGAACAGTCAAAGAAGGAGTTCTTGCCTGTGTTACAAGGTGTGAAGTTGAGTAAGACTCAAAACCCGACCACGGCAGAAGATAGAAAGAGAATGAAAGTCATTCCCTATGCCTCAGCCATAGGTTCTATAAAGTATGCCATGCTGTGTACCAGACCTATTGTATACCCTGCCCTGAGTTTGGCAAAGGAGTACAATAGTGATCTAGGAGTATATCACTGGACATTGGTCAAAATTATCCTTAGTGGAATAAGGATATGTTTCTCGATTATGGAGGTGACAAAAGGTTCGTCGTAACGGGTTACGTCGATGCAAGTTTTGACACTGATCCAGATGACTCTAAGTCTCAATCTGGATACATATTGAAAGTGGGAGCAATTAGCTAGAGTAGCTCCATGCAGAGCATTGTTGACATAGAAATTTGCAAAATACTTACGGATCTGAATGTGGCAGACCCGTTGACTAAACTTCTCTCACAAGCAAAACATGATCACACCTCAGTACTCTTTGGGTGTTAATCACATAGCGATGTGAACTAGATTATTGACTCTAGTAAACCCTTTGGGTGTTGATCACATGTCGATGTGAACTATGGGTGTTAATCACATGGTGATGTGAACTATTGATGTTAAATCACATGGCGATGTGAACTAGATTATTGACTCTAGTGCAAGTGGGAGACTGAAGGAAATATGCCCTAGAGGCAATAATAAAGTTATTATTTATTTCCTTATATCATGATAAATGTTTATTATTCATGCTAGAATTGTATTAACTAGAAACATAATACATGTGTGAATACATAGACAAACAGAGTGTCACTAGTATGCCTCTACTTGACTAGCTTGTTGATCAAAGATGGTTATGTTTCCTAACCATAGACATGAGTTGTCATTTGATTAACGGGATCACATCATTAGGCGAATGATGTGATTGATTTGACCCATTCCGTTAGCATAGCACTTGATCGTTTAGTTTGTTGCTATTGCTTTCTTCCTTACTTATACATGTTCCTATGACTATGAGATTATGCAACTCCCGTTTATCAGAGGAACACTTTGTGTGCTACCAAACATCACAACGTAACTTGGTGATTATAAAGGTGCTCTACAGGTGTCTCCGAAGGTACTTGTTGGGTTGGCGTATTTCGAGATTAGGATTTGTCACTCCGATTGTCGGAGGGGTATCTCCGGGCCCTCTCGGTAATGCACATCACCTAAGCCTTGCAAGCATTGCAACTAATGAGTTAGTTGTGAGATGATGTATTATGGAACGAGTAAAGAGACTTGCCGGTAACGAGATTGAACTAGGTATTGAGATACCGACGATCAAATCTCGGGCAAGTAACATACCGATAACAAAGGGAACAACGTATGTTGTTATGTGGTCTGATCGATAAAAGATCTTCGTAGAATATGTAGGAGCCAATATGGGCATCCAGGCTCCGCTATTGGTTATTGACCGGAGACGTGTCTCGGTCATATCTACATTGTTCTCGAACCCGTAGGGTCCGCACGCTTAACGTTACGATGATAGTTTCATTATGAGTTTATATATTTTGATGTACTGAAGGTTGTTCGGAGTCCCGGATATGATCACGGACATGACGAGGAGTCTCGAAATGGTTGAGACATAAAGATTGATATATTGGACGGCTATATTCGGACACCGGAAGTGTTTCGAGTGATTTCGGAGAAAACCGGAGTGCCGGAAGGGTTACCAGAACCCCCCGGGGAAGTATTGGGCCTTAGTGGGCCTGAGGGGAGAGAGAGGGCAGCAGCCCAGGAGGTGGCGCGCCCCCTCCCATGGGGAGTCTGAATTGGACTAGGGGAGGGGGGCGCGGCCCCTCTTTCCCTCTCCCTCTCCCTCTCTTTCCTTCCCCCTTCTCTCTTCCTAGTTGCACTAGGAAAGGGGAGTCCTACTCCTACTAGGAGGAGGACTCCCCCCTCCTTGGCGCGCCCCAAGGGCCGGCCGGCCTCTCCCCCTTGCTCCTTTATATACAGGGGCAGGGGGGCACCTCTAGACACACAAGTTGATCTTCGTGATCATTCTCTTAGCCGTGTGCGGTGCCCCCCTCCACCATAATCCTCGATAATATTGTAGCGGTCGTTAGGCGAAGCCCTGTGATGGTAGAACATCAAGATCGTCACCATGCCGTCGTGCTGACGTAACTCTTCCCCGACACTTTGCTGGATCGAAGTCCGGGGATCGTCATCGAGCTGAACGTGTGCTAGAACTCGGAGGTGACGTAGTTTCGATGCTTGATCGGTCGAGCCGTGAAGACGCACGACTACATCAACCGCGTTGTGCTGACGCTTCCGCTTCTGGTCTACGAGGGTACGTAGACAACACTCTCCCCTCTCGTTGCTATGCATCACCATGATCTTGCGTGTGCGTAGGAATTTTTTGAAATTACTACGTTCGCCAACAGTGGCATCCGAGCCTAGGTTTTATGCGTTGATGTTATGCACGAGTAGAACACAAGTGAGTTGTGGGCGATATAAGTCATACTGCTTACCAGCATGTCATACTTTGGTTCGGCGGTATTGTTGGATGAAGCGGCTCGGGCCGACATTACGCGTACGCTTATGCGAGACTGGTTCTACCGACGTGCTTTGCACACAGGTGGCTGGCGGGTGTCAGTTTCTCCAACTTTAGTTGAACCGAGTGTGGCTACGCCCGGTCCTTGCGAAGGTTAAAACAGCACCAACTTTACAAACTATCATTGTGGTTTTGATGTGTCGGTAAGAACGGTTCTTGCTAAGCCCGTAGCAGCCACGTAAAACTTGCAACAACAAAGTAGAGGACGTCTAACTTGTTTTTGCAGGGCATGTTGTGATGTGATATGGTCAAGACATGATGCTAAATTTTATTGTATGAGATGATCAAGTTTTGTAACCGAGTTATCGGCAACTGGCAGGAGCCATATGGTTGTCGCTTTATTTATGCAATGCAATCGCGTTGTAATGCTTTACTTTATCACTAAGCGGTAGCGATAGGCGTGGAAGCATAAGATTGGCGAGACGACAACGATGCTACAATGGAGATCAAGGTGTCACGCCGGTGACGATGGTGATCATGATGGTACTTCGGAGATGGAGATCACAAGTACAAGATGATGATGGCCATATCATATCACTTATATTGATTGCATGTGATGTTTATCTTTTATGCATCTTATCTTGCTTTGATTGACGGTAGCATTATAAGATGATCCCTCACTAAATTATCAAAGTATAAGTGTTCTCCCTGAGTATGCACCGTTGCGAAAGTTCTTCGTGCTGAGACACCACGTGATGATCGGGTGTGATAGGCTCTACGTTCAAATACAACAGATGCAAAACAGTTGCACACGCAGAATACTCATGTTAAACTTGACGAGCCTAGCATATAACAGATATGGCCTCGGAACACGGAGACCGAAAGGTCGAGCGTGAATCATATAGTAGATATGATCAACATAGTGATGTTCACCATTGAAACTACTCCATCTCGCGTGATGATCGGACATGGTTTAGTTGATATGGATCACGTGATCACTTAGAAGATTAGAGGGATGTCTGTCTAATTGGGAGTTCTTAAGTAATATGATTAATTGAACTTTTAATTTATCATGAACTTAGACCTGGTAGTATTAGCATATCTATGTTGTAGATCAATAGCTCGCGATGTTGCTCCCAGTTTATTGTGTTCCTAGAGAAGAATTATGTCTTTGATGCACCGCTAGGTGACAGACCTATTGCAGGAGTAGAGGCAGACGTTATGAACGCCTGGCTAGCTCGATATGATGACTACTTGATAGTTTAGTGCACCATGCTTAACGGCATAGAATCGGGACTTCAAAGATGTTTTGAATGTCATGGACCCTATGAGATGTTCCAGGTGTTGAAGTTAATATTTCAAGCAAATACCCGAGTTGGGAGATATGAAGTCTCCAACAAGTTCTATAGCTAAAAAGATGGAGGAGAATAGCTCAAGCAGTGAGCATGTGCTTAGATTGTCTGGGTATTACAATCGCTTGAATCAAGTGGGAGTTAATCTTCCAGATAAGATAGTGATTGACAGAATTCTCTAGTCACCATCACCAAGTTAGTAGAACTTCGTGATGAAGTATGATATGCAAGGGATAACGGAAACGATTCCCAAGCTCTTCGTAATGCTGAAATCAACGAAGGTAGAAATCAAGAAAAATATCAAGTGTTGATGGTAGACAAGACCACTAGTTTCAAGAAAAGGGCAAAGGGAAGAAGGGGAACTTCAAGAAGAACGGCAAGCAAGTTGCTGCTCAAGTGAAGAAGCCCAAGTCTGGTCCTAAGCCTGAGACTAAGTGCTTCTACTGCAAAGGGTCGGCTGTAGCCGAGTCAGGAGACCCCGCGCGCCCCCAGGCTTAGATTCTAATGGACCTCATGGATAAACTGACGACTCTGTTGACTGCTGTGGTAGAGCCGGCAGATAAAGCCCAGCATGACGCAGAGGTGGCACGCGTACGTGAAGAGATGGTGCAAGCTAAGAAAAATCTAGCCGCAGAGGAAGTCAGGGTGGCAGCGGAATGGGCGGCTCTGGACGTTCGTGTTCAACAGCTTCAAGCAGAGACCTTCCGGCTCTTGGTGGATCTGACTGCGTCAAACGAGGTCATGAGGAGAAGGCATCATAAAACTCAGTCATGTTTACCTCTGATGCTTGATCCTAGGAACCTATTCCATACACCTGGAGCTGGGGGAAGCAACATGCCGGAAGCACACCGGATCACGACACCCGGCTAGCCGGTCCAGCCGCATGCCATGGAACCACCTCGTATCGTTACCGCTCCGCCTCACTACGTACCAAACACCGCCGGGTCACTTCTCCAACCCCTTGGAAAACCTCATCGCAGCGTCGGCTCGTTTGGCGGCTCTCCCAATGGAAGGTGACTCATTGGTGGCGGTCAAAACGCGGAGGGTAGGAGAACTTCTTCAAATAGCTCTAGCACAGCAGGATGCGTACTCCTATAGTCGAGACAGGATCCATTCAACTCCTCGCGCAAGCCGGAGCCCGAGCTACAGTAGGCATATGGAATCTGCAGACATGTCAAGCAATGCTCAACACCGCAACCGGCTACACAGGCATGAGCCGATACGGACCGGAGCCCTTAACTTGGCGGATCAGGAGAGGATTCGACAAGAGGCGGAATGAGCAGTTCAACTGGCAGTAGATCAGGCGGTTCATCAAACTTTTTCGGCTTATCCAGCAACCTCTGTCGAGGCAGGAGTGGCCACAAGAACCGGAGGCGTCTCTTGCTTGGTGTCGACCATACGTAATGAGTGTTTGCCAAAGGACTTTAAGGGGCCTCGTAAGGTGCCTAATTACATGGCTGACTTACAGCCCGGGGCTTGGATTGGGAGTTATGAGATGGCTATGGAGTTGTTGGAGGTCAGCGACGCAGCAATGGCCAAATATTTCCCTATGATGTTGGATGGGACAGCTCGTACTTGGTTGAAGGGGTTGCCGCCTAATTCTATCGGCTCATGGGCGGAGTTAAAGGCCCGGTTCATCCAGAACTTCAAAGACACGTGTAAGCAGCCTATGTCGATTGTGGACCTAACTAATTGTAAGCAAAAGGACGGTGAGTCTACAACCCATTGGGTGCGCCAGGTCAAGGAGATAATACATTCGTCTGATAAGAGGGATGTCGGCTCAACAGTTTTGTTGTTAGAGAAAAATTTCCGTTTTGAACCTCTGAAGCAGAAGTTGGGGCGGCTCAAGCCTGACTGTAATGACATGGGCCAGTTGATGGCGGCTCTCGTCAAGTATGCTAATTATGGTAGTACCAAAGACCCGGTGTCTGACAAAGAAAAGACAGCGAAGGGAAAGAAGAACGACAATGACAAGGGTCACCAGCATAACACGACAAATCAACGAGGTAATAAACGTAAGGCTGATGAGTTTGTTGCTAACACCAATGTACAGGGCGGAAATCAACGGCGCAAGGGCAGACAACAAAGAGGCGGTGCGGGAGGCCACCGGGGATGGGCACCCCTCTGGTACTTCTTCGGCCCATCTTGTGTCTTCTGGTCTAGAAAAAATCTCCAAAAAGTTTCGCTATGTTTGGACTCCGTTTGGTATTGGTTTTCTGCAAAGTAAAAAACAAGCAAAAAACAGCAACTGACACTGGACACTATGTCAATAGGTTAGTCCAAAAAATGATATAAAGTCACTATAAAATAATTGTAAACATCCAAGAATGATAATATAACAGCATGAAATAATTAAAAATTATAGATACGCAGGAGACATATCATAGCCCTTCAGAAAAAGGAAAATATATCTCTTCTGATTGTCTGTATCTCCCCTTTTAGCAAAAGAAGGAAACTCTCTCTGTGTCAATTGCATGTATCTCTTACTTTTCAGGAGTAACTAATTTACTTGTCACTAACCAACAAATTTGCCAAGAGCAATTTCATCCTAGCATGTCTACAATTATGTGTCTTGATCATTGTGCCAAAAATAATACACCTTATATAAAGGAATGGAGAGAGTATCTATACCAATATAAAAAGACCCAAAGAGGTGTTGGGGAACGTAGTAATTTCAAAAAAAATTCCTACGCACACGCAAGATCATGGTGATGCATAGCAACGAGAGGGGAGAGTGTTGTCTACATACCCTCGTAGAACGAAGCGGAAGCGTTGATGCAACATAGAGGAAGTAGTCGTACGTCTTCCCGATCCGACCGATCCAAGCACCGTTACTCCGGCACCTCCGAGTTCTTAGCACACGTACAGCTCGATGACGCTCCCCGGGCTCCGATCCAGCAAAGCTTCGGGGATGAGTTCCGTCAGCACAACGGCGTGGTGATGATGATGATGTTCTACCGACGCAGGGCTTCACCTAAGCACTGCAACGATATGATCGAGGTGGAATATGGTGGCAGGGGGCACCGCACACGGCTAAGGAACGATCACGTGGATCAACTTGTGTGTCTAGAGGTGCCCCCTGCCCCCGTATATAAAGGAGCAAGGGGAGGAGGCGGCCGGCCAGGTGTGGCGCGCCAAGAGGGAGTCCTACTCCCACCGGGAGTAGGACTCCTAGTTGGACAAGGAGAAAGAGGGGGAAAGAGGAGGAAGAGAGGAAGGAAAGGGGGGCGCCGCCCCCCTTCCCTTGTCCTATTCAGACTGGGAAGGGGAGGGGCGCGCGGCCACCTCTTGCCTCCTCTCCTCTTCTCCCTTAAGGCCCATGTAGGCCCAATAACCCCCGGGGGGGTTCCGGTAACCCCCCGGTACTCCGGTAAAATGCCGATTTCACCCGGAACAATTCTGATGTCCAAATATAGGCTTCCAATATATTAATTTTTGTGTCTCGACCATTTTGAGACTCCTTGTCATGTCCATGATCACATCCGGGACTCCGAACTAACTTTGGTACATCAAAATGCATAAACTCATAATAACTGTCATCGAAACGTTAAGCGTGCGGACCCTACGGTTTAAGAACAATGTAGACATGACTGAGACAAATCTCCGGCCAATAACCAATAGCGGGACCTGGATGCCCATATTGGCTCCTACATATTCTACGAAGATCTTTATCGGTCAGACCGCATAACAACATACGTTGTTCCCTTTGTCATCGGTATGTTACTTGCCCGAGATTCGGTCGTCGATATCCAATACCTAGTTCAATCTCGTTACCGGCAAGTCTCTTTACTCGTTCTGTAATACATCATTCCGCAACTAACTCATTAGTTGCAATGCTTGCAAGGCTTATGTGATGTGCATTACCGAGAGGGCCCAGAGATACCTCTCCGACAATTGGAGTGACAAATCCTAATCTCGAAATACGCCAACCCAACATCTACCTTTGGAGACACCTGTAGAGCTCCTTTATAATCACCCAGTTAAGTCGTGATGTTTGGTAGCACACAAAGTGTTCCTCCGGCAAACGGGAGTTGCATAATCTCATAGTCATAGGAACATGTATAAGTCATGAAGAAAGCAATAGCAACATACTAAACGATCGGGTGCTAAGCTAATGGAATGGGTCATATCAATCAGATCATTCAACTAATGATGTGATCCCGTTAATCAAATAACAACTCTTTGTTCATGGTTAGGAAACATAACCATCTTTGATTAACGAGCTAGTCAAGTAGAGGCATACTAGTGACACTCTGTTTGTCTATGTATTCACACATGTATTATGTTTCCGGTTAATAAAATTCTAGCATGAATAATAAACATTTATCATGATATAAGGAAATAAATAATAACTTTATTATTGCCTCTAGGGCATATTTCCTTCAGTATCCCACTTGCACTAGAGTCAAAATCTAGATCACATCACCATGTGATTAACATCGATAGTTCACATCATGTGATTAACACCCACAGTTCACATCGTCATGCGACCAACACCCAAAGGGTTTACTAGATTCAGTAATCTAGTTCACATCGCTATGTGATTAACACCTAAAGAGTACTAAGGTGTGATCATGTTTTGCTTGTGAGAGAATCTTAGTCAGCGGGTCTGCCACATTCAGATCCGCATGTATTTTGCAAAATTCTATGTCTACAATGCTCTGCACGGAGCTACTCTAGCTAATTGCCCCACTTTCAATATGTATCTAGATTGAGACTTAGAGGCATCCAGATCAGTGTCAAAACTTACATCGACGTAACCCTTTACGGCGAACCTTTTTGTCACCTCCATAATCGAGAAACATATCCTTATTCCACTAAGGATAATTTTGACCACTGTCCAGTGATCTACTCCTAGATCACTATAGTACTCCCTTGCTAAAATCAGTGTAGGGTATACAATAGATCTGGTACACAGGATGACATACTTTATAGAACCTATGGCCAAGGCATAGGGAATGACTTTCATTCTCTTTCTATCTTCTGCCGTGGTCGGGCTTTGAGTCTTACTCAATTTCACCCCTTGTAACACAGGCAAGAACTCTTTCTTTGACTGTTCCATCTTGAACTACTTCAAAATCTTGTCAAGGTATGTACTCATTGAAAAAACTTATCAAGCGTCTTGATCTATCTCCATAGATCTTTGATGCTCAATATGTAAGCAGCTTCACCGAGGTCTTTCTTTGGAAAATCCTTTCAAACACTCCTTTATGCTTTGCAAAATAATTCTACATTATTTCCGATCAACAATATGTCATACACATATACTTATCAGAAATGTTGTACTGCTCCCACTCACTTTCTTGTAAATACAGGCTTCACCGCAAGTCTGTATAAAACTATATGTTTTGATCAACTTATCAAAGCGTATATTCCAACTCCGAGATGCTTGCACTAGTCCATAGATGGATCGCTGGAGCTTGCATATTTTGTTAGCACCTTTAGGATTGACAAAACCTTCTGGTTGCATCATATACAACTCTTCTTTAAATCCATTAAGGAATGTAGTTTTGTTTATCCATTTGTCAGATTTAAAAATGCGGCAATTGCTAACATGATTCGGACAGACTTAAGCATAGATACGAGTGAGAAACTCTCATCGTAGTCAACACCTTGAACTAGTCGAAAACCTATTTGCGACAATTCTAGCTTTGTAGATAGTAACACTACTATCAGCATTTGTCTTCTTCTTGAAGATCCATTTATTTTCTATGGTTTGCCGATCATCGGGAAAATCCATCAAAGTCCATACTTTGTTCTCATACATGGATCATATCTCAGATTTCATGGCCTCAAACCATTTCGTGGAATCTGGGCTCATCATCGCTTCCTCATAGTTCGTAGGTTCGTCATGGTCAAGTAACATAACCTCGAGAACAGGATTACCGTACCACTCTGGTGCGGATCTCACTCTGGTTTACCTACGAGATTCGGTAGTAACTTGATCTGAAGTTACATGATCATCATCATTAGCTTCCTCACTAATTGGTGTAGTAGTCACAAGAACAGATTTCTGTGATGAACTACTTTCCAATAAGGGAGAAGGTACAATTACCTTATCAAGTTTTATACTTTCCTCCCATTCACTTCTTTCGAGAGAAACTCCTTCTCTAGAAAGGAACCATTCTTAGCAACGAATGTCTTGCCTTCGGATCTGTGATAGAAGGTGTACCCAACAGTCTCCTTTGGGTATCCTATGAAGACATATTTCTCCGATTTGAGTTTGAGCTTATCGAGATGAAACATTTTCACATAAGCATCACAACCCCAAACTTTTAAGAAACGACAACTTTGGTTTCTTGCTAAACCATAGTTCATATAGTGTCGTCTCAACGGATTTAGATGGTGCCCTATTTAATGTGAATGCAGCTGTCTCTAATGCATAACCCCAAAACGATAGTGGTAGATCGGTAAGAGACATCATAGATCGCACTATATCTAATAAAGTACGGTTATGACGTTCGGACACACCATTACACTATGGTGTTCCACATGGCGTGAGTAGTGAAACTATTTCACATTGTTTTAATTGAAGGCCAAACTCGTAACTCAAATATTTTACCTCTGCGATCATATCGTAGAAACTTTTATTTTCTTGTCACGATGATTTTCCACTTCACTCTGAAATTCTTTGAACTGTTCAAATGTTTCAGACTTATGTTTCATCAAGTATATATCCCCATATTTGCTCAAATCATCTGTGAAGGTCAGAAAATAATGATACCTGCTGCAAGCCTTAATATTCATCGAACCACATACATCAGTATGTATGATTTCCAACAAATCTGTTGCTTGCTTCACTGTTCCGGAGAACGGCGTTTTAGTCATCTTGCCCATAAGGCATGGTTCGCAAGCATCAAGTGATTCATAATCAAGTGATTCCAAAAGCCCATCAGCATGGAGTTTCTTCATGCGCTTTACACCAATATGACCTAAACGGCAGTGCCACAAATAAGTTGCACTATCATTATTAACTTTGCATCTTTTGGTTTCAATATTATGAATATGTGTATCAATGCGATCGAGATCCAATGAACTTGTTTCATTGGGTGTATGACCATCGAAGGTTTTATTCATGTAAATAGAACAACAATTATTCTTTGACTTTAATGAATAATTGTATTGCAATAAACATGATCAAATCATATTCATGCTCAACGCAAAAACCAAATAACACTTATTTAGGTTCAACACTAATCCCGAAAGTATAGGGGAGTGTGCGATGATGATCATATCAATCTTGGAACTACTTCCAACACACATCGTCACTTTACCCTTAACTAGTCTTTGTTTATTCTGCACCTCCTATTTCGAGTTACTACTCTTAGCAACTGATCCAATATCAAATACTAAGGGGTTGCTATAAACACTAGTAAAGTACACATCAATAACATGTATATCAAATATACTTTTGTTCACTTTGCCATCCTTCTTATCCGCCAAATACTTGGGGCAGTTCTGCTTCCAGTGACCAGTCCCTTTTGCAATAAAAGCACTTAGTCTCAGGCTTAGGACCAGACTTGGGCTTCTTCACTTGAGCAGCAACTTGCTTGCCATTCTTCTTGAAGTTCCCCTTCTTCCCTTTTGCCCTTTTCTTGAAACTAGTGGTCTTGTCAACCATCAACACTTGATGTTTTTCTCGATTTCTACCTTTGTCAATTTCAAAATTACGAAGAGCTTGGGAATTGTTTCCGTTATCCCTTGCATATTATAGTTCATCACGAAGTTCTACTAACTTGGTGATGGTGACTAGAGAATTCTGTCAATCACTATTTTATCTGGAAGATTAACTCCCACTTGATTCAAGTCATTGTAGTACCCAGACAATCTGAGCACATGCTCACTAGTTGAGCGATTCTCCTCCAACTTTTAGCTATAGAACTTGTTGGAGACTTCATATCTCTCAACTCGGGTATTTGCTTGAAATATTAACTTCAACTCCTGGAACATCTCATATGGTCCATGACGTTCAAAACGCCTTTGAAGTCCCGATTCTAAGCTGTTAAGCATGGTGCACTAAACTATCAAGTATTCATCATATTGAGCTAGCCAAACGTTCATAACGTCTGCGTCTGCTCCTGTAATAGGTCTGTCACCAAGAGGTGCATCAAGGACATAATTCTTCTATGCAGCAATGAGGATAAACCTCAGATCACGGATCCAATCCGCATCATTGCTACTAACATCTTTCAACACAATTTTCTCTAGGAACATATCAAAATAAACACAGGGAAGCAGCAACGCGAGCTATTGATCTACAACATAATTTGCAAAATACTACCAAGACTAAGTTCATGATAAATTTAAGTTCAATTTAATCATATTACTTAAGAACTCCCACTTAGATAGACATCCCTCTAATCCTCTAAGTGATCACGTGATCCAGATCAACTAAACCATGTCCAATCATCACATGAGATGGAGTAGTTTCATTGGTGAACATCACTATTTTGATCATATCTACTATATGATTCACGCTCGACCTTTCGGTCTCCGTGTTCCGAGGCCATATCTGTATATGCTTGGCTCGTCAAGTATAACCTGAGTATTCCGCGTGTGCAACTGTTTTGCACCCGTTGTATTTGAACGTAGAGCCTATCACACCCGATCATCACGTGGTGTCTCAGCACGAAGAACTTTCGCAACGGTGCATACTCAGGGAGAACACTTCTTGATAATTTAGTGAGAGATCATCTTATAATGCTACCGTCAATCAAAGCAAGATAAGATGCATAAAAGATAAACATCACGTGCAATCAATATAAGTGATATGATATGGCTATCATCATCTTGTGCCTGTGATCTCCATCTCCGAAGCACCGTCATGATCACCATCGTCACCGGCGCGACACCTTGATCTCCATCGTAGCATCGTTGTCGTCTCGCCAATATTATGCTTCCACGACTATCGCTACCGCTTAGTGATAAAGTAAAGCATTACATCGCGATTGCATTGCATACAATAAAGCGACAACCATATGGCTCCTGCCAGTTGCCGATAACTCGGTTACAAAACATGATCATCTCATACAATAAAATTTAGCATCATGTCTTGGCCATATCACATCACAACATGCCCTGCAAAAACAAGTTAGACGTCCTCTACTTTGTTGTTGCAAGTTTTACGTGGCTGCTACGGGCTTAAGTAAGAACCAATCTCACCTATGCATCAAAACCACAATGATAGTTCGTCAATTTGACTCCGTTTTAACCTTCACAAGGACCGGGCGTAGCCACACTTGGTTCAACTAAAGTTGGAGAAACAGTCACCCGCAAGCCACCTTTGTGCAAAGCACGTCGGGAGAACCGGTCTCGCGTAAGCATACGCGTAATGTCGGTCCGGGCCGCTTCATCCAACAATACCGCCGAACCAAAGTATGACATGCTGGTAGGCAGTATGACTTATATCGCCCACAACTCACTTGTGTTCTACTCGTGCATATAACATCAAACCATAAAACCTAGGCTCGGATGCCACTGTTGGGGAACGTTGCAGAAAACAAAAATTTTCCTATGGTTTCACCAAGATCCATCTATGAGTTCATCTAGCAACGAGTGATCGGATGCATCTAGATACCTTTGTAGATCGCGAGCGGAAGCGTTCAAAGAACGGGGATGAGGTAGTCGTACACGACGTGATCCAAATCACCGGAGATCCTAGCACCGAACGGACGGCACCTCCACGTTCAACACACGTACGGTCAGCGTAACGTCTCCTCCTTCTTGATCCAGCAAGGGGAGAGGAGAGGTTGAGGAAGATGGCTCCAGCAGCACCACAACGGCGTGGTGGTGATGGAGCTGCAGTACTCCGGCAGGGCTTCGCCAAGCTCTATGGAGGAGGAGGAGGTGTTGGAGAGGGAGAGGGAGGCACCAAAGGCGTGGTCTAAGAGGCCCACCTTCCCTCACTATATATAGGGAGCCAAGGAGGGGTCCCTAGGAGATCCAATCTCCTAGGGGGGCGGCGGCCAAGGGAGGAGTCCCTCCCCCCCCCCCCCCCCAGGCACCTAGGGGGTGCCTTCCCCCTTTGGGACTCTTCCCTTCTTTAACCCTAGGCGCATGGGCCTCTTGGGGCTGGTGCCCTTGGCCCATGTAGGCCAAGGCGCACCCCCTACAGCCCATGTGGCCCCTCGGGGCAGGTGGCCCCACCCGGTGGACCCCCGGGACCCTTCCGGTGGTCTCGGTACAATACCGGTGACCCCGAAACTTGTCCCGATGGCCGAAATAGCACTTCCTATATATAATTCTTTACCTCCGGACCATTCCGGAACTCCTTGTGACGTCCGGGATCTCATCCGGGACTCCGAACAACATTCGGGTTACTGCATATACATATCCCTACAACCCTAGCGTCACCGAACCTTAAGTGTGTAGACCCTACGGGTTCGAGAGACATGTGGACATGACCGAGACGACTCTCCGGTCAATAACCAACAGTGGGATCTGGATACCCATGTTGGCTCCCACATGCTCCTCGATGATCTCATCGGATGAACCACGATGTCGAGGATTCAAGCAACCCCGTATACAATTCCCTTTGTCAATCGATATGTTACTTGCCCGAGATTCGATCATCGGTATCCCAATACCTTGTTCAATCTCGTTACCGGCAAGTCACTTTACTCGTACCGTAATGCATGATCCTGTGACCAGACACTTGGTCACTTTGAGCTCATAATGATGATGCATTACCGAGTGGGCCCAGTGATACCTCTCCGTCATACGGAGTGACAAATCCCAGTCTTGATCCGTGTCAACCCAACAGACACTTTCGAAGATACCCGTAGTATACCTTTATGGTCACACAGTTACGTTGTGACGTTTGGTACACCCAAAGCACTCCTACAGTATCTGGGAGTTACACGATCTCATGGTCTAAGGAAAAGATACTTGACATTGGAAAACTCTAGCAAACGAACTATACGATCTTGTGCTATGTTTAGGATTGGGTCTTGTCCATCACATCATTCTCCTAATGATGTGATCTCGTTATCAATGACATCCAATGTCCATAGTCAGGAAACCATGACTATCTGTTGATCAACGAGCTAGTCAACTAGAGGCTTACTAGGGACATGTTGGTGTCTGTTATTCACACATGTATTACGATTTCCGGATAACACAATTATAGCATGAATAAAGACAATTATCATGAACAAGGAAATATAATAATAATGCTTTTATTATTGCCTCTAGGGCATATTTCCAACAGTCTCCCACTTGCACTAGAGTCAATAATCTAGTTACATTGTGATGAATCGAACACCCATGGAATTCTGGTGTTGATCATGTTTTGCTCTAGGGAGAGGTTTAGTCAACGGATCTGCTACATTCAGGTCCGTATGTACTTTACAAATATCTATGTCTCCATCTTGAACATTTTCACTAATGGAGTTGAAGCGACGCTTGATGTGCCTAGTCTTCTTGTGAAACCTGGGCTCCTTGGCAAGTGCAATAGCTCCAGTGTTGTCACAGAAGAGTTTGATTGGCCCCGACGCATTGGGTATGACTCCTAGGTCGGTGATGAACTCCTTCACCCAAATTGCTTCATGCGCTGCCTCCGAGGCTGCCATGTACTCCGCTTCACATGTAGATCCCGCCACTATGCTCTGCTTGCAACTGCACCAGCTTACTGCCCCAGCATTCAAAATATACACGTATCCGGTTTGTGACTTAGAGTCATCCAGATCTGTGTCGAAGCTAGCGTCGACGTAACCCTTTACGACGAGCTCTTCGTCACCTCCATAAACGAGAAACATTTCCTTAGTACTTTTCAGGTACTTCAGGATATTCTTGACCGTTGTCCAGTGTTCCTTGTCGGGATTACTTTGGTACCTTCCTACCAAACTTACGGCAAGGTTTACATCAGGTCTGGTACACAGCATGGCATACATAATAGAACCTATGGCTGAGGCATAGGGGATGACACTCATCTCTTCTATTTCTTCTGTCGTGGTCGGACATTGAGCTGAGCTCAATTTCACACCTTGTAACATAGGTAAGACCCCCTTCTTAGACTGATCCATATTGAACTTCTTCAATATCTTATCAAGGTATGTGCTTTGTGAAAGACCTATGAGGCGTCTTGATCTATCCCTATAGATCTTGATGCCTAATATATAAGCAGCTTCTCCAAGGTCCTTCATTGAAAAACTCTTATTCAAGTAGGCCTTAATGCTGTCCAAGAGTTCTATATCATTTCCCATCAAAAGTATGCCATCTACATATAATATGAGAAATGCTACAGAGCTCCCACTCACTTTCTTGTAAACGCAGGCTTCTCCATAAGTCTGTGTAAACCCAAACGCTTTGATCATCTCATCAAAGCGAATGTTCCAACTCCGAGATGCTTGCACCAGCCCATAAATCGAGCGTTGGAGCTTGCACACCTTGTTAGCATTCTTAGGATCGACAAAACCTTCCGGCTGCATCATATACAATTCTTCCTTAAGGAAACCATTAAGGAATGCCGTTTTGACATCCATTTGCCATATCTCATAATCATAGTATGCGGCAATTGCTAACATGATTCGGACGGACTTCAGCTTCGCTACCGGTGAGGAAGTCTCATCGTAGTCAACCCCTTGAACTTGTCGATAACCCTTAGCGACAAGCCGAGCTTTATAGATGGTCACATTACCATCCGCGTCTGTCTTCTTCTTAAAGATCCATTTATTTTCTATGGCTCGCCGATCATCGGGCAAGTCAGTCAAAGTCCATACTTTGTTTTCATACATGGATCCTATCTCGGATTTCATGGCTTCTAGCCATTTGTCGGAATTCGGGCCCGCCATCGCTTCTTCATAGTTCGAAGGTTCACCGTTGTCTAACAACATGATTTCCAGGACAGGGTTGCCGTACCACTTTGGTGCGGAACGTGTTCTTGTGGACCTAAGAAGTTCAGTAGCAACTTGATCTGAAGTTTCATGATCATCATCATTAACTTCCTCTCTAGTCGGTGCAGGCACCTCAGGAACATTTTCTTGAGTTGCGCCATTCTCCGGTTCAAGAGGTAACATTTCATCAAGTTCTACTTTCCTCCCACTTACTTCTTTCGAGAGAAACTCCTTCTCTAGAAAGGATCCATTCTTGGCAACAAAGATCTTGCCTTCGGATCTGAGGTAGAAGGTATACCCAATAGTTTCTTTAGGGTATCCTATGAAGACGCATTTTTCCGACTTGGGTTCGAGCTTCTCAGGTTGAAGTTTCTTGACATAAGCATCGCATCCCCAAACTTTTAGAAACGACAGCTTAGGTTTCTTCCCAAACCATAATTCATACGGTGTCGTCTCAACGGATTTCGATGGAGCCCTATTTAAAGTGAATGCGGCAGTCTCTAAAGCATAGCCCCAAAAAGATAGCGGTAAATCGGTAAGAGACATCATAGACCGCACCATATCTAATAGAGTGCGATTACGACGTTCGGACACACCATTACGCTGAGGTGTTCCAGGCGGCGTGAGTTGTGAAACTATTCCACATTTTCTTAAGTGTGTGCCAAATTCGTGACTCAAGTATTCTCCTCCACGATCTGATCGCAAAAACTTGATTTTTCTGTCACGTTGATTTTCAACCTCACTCTGAAATTCCTTGAACTTTTCAAAGGTCTCAGACTTGTGTTTCATTAAGTAGATATACCCATATCTACTCAAGTCATCAGTGAGGGTGAGAACATAACGATAGCCACCGCGAGCCTCAACACTCATTGGACCGCACACATCAGTATGTATGATTTCCAACAAGTTGGTTGCTCGCTCCATTGTTCCTGAGAACGGAGTCTTGGTCATTTTACCCATGAGGCATGGTTCGCACGTGTCAAATGATTCATAATCAAGAGACTCTAAAAGTCCATCTGCATGGAGCTTCTTCATGCGTTTGACACCTATGTGACCAAGGCGGCAGTGCCACAAGTATGTGGGACTATCATTATCAACCTTACATCTTTTGGTATTCACACTATGAACATGTGTAGCATTACGCTCGAGATTCATTAAGAATAAACCATTCACCATCGGAGCATGACCATAAAACATATCTCTCATATAAATAGAAAAACCATTATTCTCGGATTTAAATGAGTAGCCATCTCAAATTAAACGAGATCCCGATACAATGTTCATGCTCAAAGCTGGCACTAAATAACAATTATTGAGGTTTAAAACTAATCCCGTAGGTAAATGTAGAGGTAGCGTGCCGACGGCGATCACATTGACCTTGGAACCATTCCCGACGCGCATCGTCACCTCGTCCTTTGCCAGTCTCCGCTTATTCCGCAGCTCCTGCTTTGAGTTACAAATGTGAGCAACTGCACCGGTATCAAATACCCAGGAGCTACTACGAGTACTGGTAAGGTACACATCAATTACATGTATATCACATATACCTTTTGTTTTGCCGGCCTTCTTGTCCGCTAAGTATTTGGGGCAGTTCCGCTTCCAGTGACCACTTCCCTTGCAATAAAAGCACTCAGTCTCGGGCTTGGTTCCATTCTTTGGCTTCTTCCCGGCAGCTTGCTTGCCAGGCACGGCAACTTCCTTGCCGTCCTTCTTGAAGTTCTTTTTACCCTTGCCTTTCTTGAACTTAGTGGTTTTATTCACCATCAACACTTCATGTTCCTTCTTGACTTCTACCTCTGCTGATTTCAGCATAGCAAATACTTCAGGAATGGTCTTTTCCATCCCCTGCATATTGAAGTTCATCACAAAGCTCTTGTAGCTTGGTGGAAGCGACTGGAGGATTCTGTCAATGACCGCATCATCCGGGAGATTAACTCCCAGCTGAATCAAGCGGTTATGCAACCCAGACATAGTGAGTATGTGCTCACTAACAGAACTATTTTCCTCCATCTTACAGCTGAAGAACTTGTCGGAGACCTCATATCTCTCGACCTGGGCATGAGCTTGGAAAACCATTTTCAGCTCTTCGAACATCTCATATGCTCCATGTCTCTCAAAACGCTTTTGGAGCCCCGGCTCTAAGATGTAAAGCATGCCGCACTGAACGAGGGAGTAGTCATCAGCACGTGTCTGCCAAGCGTTCATAACGTCTTGGTTCTGTGGGACGGGTGGGTCACCTAGCAGTGCTTGTAGGACATAATCTTCCTTGGCAGCTATGAGGATGATCCTCAGGTTCCGGACCCAGTCCATGTAATTGCTGCCATCGTCTTTCAGCTTGGTTTTCTCTAGGAACGCGTTGAAGTTGAGGACTACGTTGGCCATTTGATCTACAAGACATATTGTAAAAAAATTAGACTAAGTTCATGATAATTAAGTTCATCTAATCAAATTACTCAATGAACTCCCACTTAGACAAACATCCCTCCAGTCATCTAAGTATAACATGATCCGAGTTAACTAGGCCGTGTCCGATCATCACGTGAGGCGGACTAGTCAACATCGGTGAACATCTTCATGTTGATCGTATCTTCTATACGACTCATGCTCGACCTTTCGGTCTTCTGTGTTCCGAGGCCATGTCTGTACATGCTAGGCTCGTCAAGTCAACCTAAGTGTTCGCATGTGTAAATCTGTCTTACACCCGTTGTATGTGAACGTTGGAATCTAACACCTGATCATCACGTGGTGCTTCGAAACAACAAACTGTCGCAATGGTGCACAGTTAGGGGGAACACTTTCTTGAAATTATTATGAGGGATCATCTTATTTACTACCGTCGTTCTAAGTAAACAAGATGCAAAACATGATAAACATCACATGCAATCAAATAATAATAGTGACATGATATGGCCAATATCACATAGCTCCTTTGATCTCCATCTTGGGGCTCCATGATCATCTTGTCACCGGCTTGACACCATGATCTCCATCATCGTGTCTCCATGAAGTTGCTCACCAACTATTACTTCTACTACTATGGCTAACGCGTTTAGCAATAAAGTAAAGTAATTTACATGGCGTTTCTCAATGACACGCAGGTCATACAAAATAAAGACAACTCCTATGGCTCCTGCCGATTGTCATACTCATCAACATGCAAGTCGTGATTCCTATTACAATAGCATGAACATCTCATACATCACATATATATCATTCATCATTCATCACAACTTTGGCCACATCATATCACAAAGCACTTGCTGCAAAAACAAGTTAGACGTCCTCTAATTATTGTTGCAAGTTTTACGTGGCTGAAACAGGGTTCTAGCAAGAACGTTTTCTTACCTACGTGAAAGCCACAACGTGATTTGTCAACTTCTATTTACCCTTCATAAGGACCCTTTTCATTGAATCCGCTCCAACTAAAGTGGGAGAGACAGACACCCGCCAGCCACCTTATGCAACTAGTGCATGTCAGTCGGTGGAACCGGTCTCACGTCAGCGTACGTGTAAGGTTGGTCCGGGCCGCTTCATCCCACAATACCGCTGAAGCAAGATAAGACTAGTAGCGGCAAGGAAGTTGACAACATCTACGCCCACAACAAATTGTGTTCTACTCGTGCAAAGAGAACTACGCATAGACCTAGCTCATGATGCCACTGTTGGGGAACGTTGCAGAAAACAAAAAAATTCCTACGGTTTCACCAAGATCCATCTATGAGTTCATCTAGCAACGAGTGATCGGATGCATCTACATACCTTTGTAGATCGCGAGCGGAAGCGTTCAAAGAACGGGGATGAGGTAGTCGTACACGACGTGATCCAAATCACCGGAGATCCTAGCGCCGAACGGACGGCACCTCCGCGTTCAACACACGTACGGTCAGCGTAACGTCTCCTCCTTCTTGATCCAGCAAGGGGAGAGGAGAGGTTGAGGAAGATGGCTCCAGCAGCAGCATGACGGCGTGGTGGTGATGGAGCTGCAGTACTCCGGCAGGGCTTCGCCAAGCTCTATGGAGGAGGAGGAGGTGTTGGAGAGGGAGAGGGAGGCACCAAAGGCGTGGTCTGGGAGGCCCTCCTTCCCTCACTATATATAGGGAGCCAAGGGGGGGGGCGCCGGCCCTAGGAGATCCAATCTCCTAGGGGGGCGGCCAAGGGAGGAGTCCCTCCCCCCAAGGCACCTAGGGGGTGCCTTCCCCCTTTGGGACTCTTCCCTTCTTTAACCCTAGGCGCATGGGCCTCTTGGGGCTGGTGCCCTTGGCTCATGTAGGCCAAGGCGCACCCCCTACAGCCCATGTGGCCCCCCGGGGCAGGTGGCCCCACCCGGTGGACCCCCGGGACCCTTCCGGTGGTCCCGGTACAATAGCGGTGACCCCGAAACTTGTCCCGATGGCCAAAATAGCACTTCCTATATATAATTCTTTACCTCTGGACCATTCCAGAACTCCTCGTGACGTCCGGGATCTCATCCGGGACTCCGAACAACATTCGGGTTACTACATATACATATCCCTACAACCCTAGCGTCATCGAACCTTAAGTGTGTAGACCCTACGGGTTCGGGAGACATGTAGACATGACCGAGACGACTCTCCGGTCAATAACCAACAGCGGGATCTGGATACCCATGTTGGCTCCCACATGCTCCTCGATGATCTCATCGGATGAACCACGATGTCGAGGATTCAAGCAACCCCGTATACAATTCCCTTTGTCAATCGATATGTTACTTGCCCGAGATTCGATCGTCGGTATCCCAATACCTTGTTCAATCTCATTACCGGCAAGTCACTTTACTCGTACCGTAATGCATGATCCCGTGAACAGACACTTGGTCACTTTGAGCTCATAATGATGATGCATTACCGAGTGGGCCCAGTGATACCTCTCCGTCATACGGAGTGACAAATCCCAGTCTTGATCCGTGTCAACCCAACAGACACTTTCAGAGATACCCGTAGTATACCTTTATGGTCACCCAGTTACGTTGTGACGTTTGGTACACCCAAAGCACTCCTACAGTATCCGGGAGTTACACGATCTTATGGTTTAAGGAAAAGATACTTGACATTGGAAAACTCTAGCAAACAAACTATACGATCTTGTGCTATGTTTAGGATTGGGTCTTGTCCATCACATCATTCTCCTAATGATGTGATCTCGTTATCAATGACATCCAATGTCCATAGTCAGGAAACCATGACTATCTATTGATCAACGAGCTAGTCAACTAGAGGCTTACTAGGGACATGTTGGTGTCTGTTATTCACACATGTATTACGATTTCCGGATAACACAATTATAGCATGAATAAAGACAATTATCATGAACAAGGAAATATAATAATAATGCTTTTATTATTGCCTCTAGGGCATATTTCCAACAGTAATTTCAAAAAAATTCCTACGCACACGCAAGATCATGGTGATGCATAGCAACGAGAGGGGAGAGTGTTGTCTACGTACCCTCGTAGACCGAAGCGGAAGCGTTGACGCAACGTAGAGGAAGTAGTCGTACGTCTTCCCGATCCGACCGATCCAAGCACCGTTACTCCGGCACCTCCGAGTTCTTAGCACACGTACAGCTCGATGACGCTCCCCGGGCTCCGATCCAGCAAAGCTTCGGGGATGAGTTCCGTCAGCACAACGGCGTGGTGACGATGATGATGTTCTACCGACGTAGGGCTTCACCTAAGCACTACAACGATATGATCGAGGTGGAATATGGTGGCAGGGGGGCACCGCACACGGCTAAGGAACGATCACGTGGATCAACTTGTGTGTCTAGAGGTGCCCCCTGCCCCCGTATATAAAGGAGCAAGGGGAGGAGGCGGCCGGCCAGGTGTGGCACGCCAAGAGGGAGTCCTACTCCCACCGGGAGTAGGACTCCTAGTTGGACAAGGAGAGAGAGGGGGGAAAGACGAGGAAGAGAGAAAGGAAAGGGGGGCGCCACCCCCTTCCCTTGTCCTATTCGGACTAGGAAGGGGAGGGCGCGCGGCCACCTCTTGCCTCCTCTCCTCTTCTCCCTTAAGGCCCATGTAGGCCCAATAACCCCCGGGGGGGTTCCGGTAACCCCCCGGTACTCCGGTAAAATGCCGATTTCACCCGGAACAATTCCGATGTCCAAATATAGGCTTCCAATATATTAATCTTTATGTCTCGACCATTTCGAGACTCCTTGTCATGTCCGTGATCACATCCGGGACTCCGAACTAACTTCGGTACATCAAAATGCATAAACTCATAATAACTGTCATCGTAATGTTAAGCGTGCGGACCCTACGGTTCGAGAACAATGTAGACATGACTGAGACAAATCTCCGGCCAATAACCAATAGCGGGACCTGGATGCCCATATTGGCTCCTACATATTCTACGAAGATCTTTATCGGTCAGACCGCATAACAACATACGTTGTTCCCTTTGTCATCGGTATGCTACTTGCCCGAGATTCGATCGTCGGTATCCAATACCTAGTTCAATCTCGTTACCGGCAAGTCTCTTTACTCGTTCTGTAATACATCATTCCGCAACTAACTCATTAGTTGCAATGCTTGCAAGGCTTATGTGATGTGCATTACCGAGAGGGCCCAGAGATACCTCTTCGACAATCGGAGTGACAAATCCTAATCTCGAAATACGCCAACCCAACATCTACCTTTGGAGACATTTGTAGAGCTCCTTTATAATCACCCAGTTACGTTGTGACATTTGGTAGCACACAAAGTGTTCCTCCGGCAAACGGGAGTTGCATAATCTCATAGTCATAGGAACATGTATAAGTCATGAAGAAAGCAATAGCAACATACTAAATGATCGGGTGCTAAGCTAATGGAATGGGTCATGTCAATCAGATCATTCAACTAATGATGTGATCCCGTTAATCAAATAACAACTCTTTGTTCATGGTTAGGAAACATAACCCTCTTTGATTAATGAGCTAGTCAAGTAGAGGCATACTAGTGACACTCTGTTTGTCTATGTATTCACACATGTATTATGTTTCCGGTTAATACAATTCTAGCATGAATAATAAACATTTATCATGATATAAGGAAATAAATAATAACTTTATTATTGCCTCTAGGGCATATTTCCTTCAAGAGGCAGATCCAACTGATCTCGGCCATCGAACCAAGTCAATCCAACGACCTAGACTGCTCCAATGGCGAGCGTTAAACGTGTTTAACGTGCAATTAATAGCATGTCAAATATTACACTAATCACAAGATTAACACACAAATAATAGCATACCTAATATCCGTGTGCAATTAATATATTGCC
Organism: Triticum monococcum; assembly: GCA_034509565.1. Taxonomy (NCBI): domain Eukaryota; kingdom Viridiplantae; phylum Streptophyta; class Magnoliopsida; order Poales; family Poaceae; genus Triticum; species Triticum monococcum. The sequence goes on from CM067841.1 coordinate 586,031,487, forward strand.
TAAATATTAACGTGCATTGCACGTGCACATTTACTATTCTCTTAAAACGTGCGTTTAAATCTCGAACCATTTTCACCATTGGATTTCTCGTGTCGAAATCTTAGAAATTAGATCCCATGTTGATAGGTTTTGACAAAAAAACTCACAGAAAAATGGATGAAAGACCCTAGCCGGAAGCCGTTTTTTCTCACTTTTTTCGTTTCCAAAAAGGCATAGTTGTGTCTTTTGCGAAAGCAAATACGTGTCTTCACGAGAAGTAAATTTGTGCCTCTTGCGGAGGCAAAATAACATTTATTTTTTCGAGAGACACAACTGTGCCTCTCGCTGAAGCAAATCTATGCCTCTTATGAAAGCAAAAGTAAAAAGAAAAAAGAAAACTCGTGGAAGCAAATTTGTGCCTTCACGAGAAATAAATCTGTGCCCTCGCGGAAACAAAATAATGCGTATTTTTTCCTTTTGTCCCTCTCGCGAAAGCATATTTATGCCTCCACGAAAAGTAAATATGCGCTTGTCACGAAGAAAAAAAACTGTCTTTCATGTATTTGTTTTCAAAAAATTTGGTCCAAAACCTAGGAAAAGTGGACGAAAACCAAAAAGTTGAAAAAAAATCATCTAAAACCCTGAAAAGAGTAAAAAAAATAAAAAAAATCCCAAGAAAGCGTCCAGCACAAGACACGTGGCGACGGCTGAGGCGCGCTCTCCGCCCTCCAAAAATGACCCTTCAAGGGCTTCCCCAAGGGATACCTCTTAATTATTTCTTTTCTTTTCTTTTTTTAGGATTTTAGGGTAGACAAATATATTGTAAACAAAGTGTGTTCCATAGTACTTTATGTAGTGTAAAAAACGCTCTTATATTATGGGACGGACTAAGATACCGCGGAAGTAGTATTCTGTTGGTGAACGTAGTAATTTCAAAAAAAATCCTACGCACACGCAAGATCATGGTGATGCATAGCAACGAGGGGGAGAGTCTGATCTACGTACCCTTGTAGATCGCAACGGAAGCGTTGACACAACGTAGAGGAAGTAGTCGTACGTCTTCTTTCAGATCCGACCGATCCAAGCACCGTTACTCCGGCACCTCCGAGTTCTTAGCACACGTACAGCTCGATGACGATCCCCGGGCTCCGATCCAACAAAGCTTCGGGAAGGAGTTCCATCAGCACGACAGCGTGGTGACGATCTTGATGTTCTACCGACGCAGGGCTTCGCCTAAGCACTGCAACGATATGATCGAGGTGGAATATGGTGGCAGGGGACACCGCACACGGCTAAGGAACGATCTCAATGATCAACTTGTGTGTCTAGAGGTGCCCCCTGCCCCCGTATATAAAGGATCCAAGGGGGAGGGGCTGGCCGGCCAAGAGGAGGGCACAGGAGGAGTCCTACTCCTACCGGGAGTAGGACTCCCCCCCCCCCAAATCCTAGTCCTAATAGGATTCCTCGAGGGGGAGAGAGAGAGAAGGGGGCCGGCCACCTCTCCTAGTCCTAATAGGACTAGGGGAAGGGGGAGGCGCGCAGCCCACCTTGGGCTGCCCCTTACACCTTTCCACTAAAGCCCACTAAGGCCCATATGGTTCCCGGGGGGTTCCGGTAACCTCTCGGTACTCCGGTAAAATCCCGATTTCACCCGGAACACTTCCGATATCCAAACATAGGCTTCCAATATATGAATCTTTATGTCTCGACCATTTCGAGACTCCTCGTCATGTCCGTGATTACATCCGGGACTCCGAACTACCTTCGGTACATCAAAATGCATAAACTCATAATAACTGTCATCGTAACGTTAAGCGTGCGGACCCTACGGTTCGAGAACAATGTAGACATGACCGAGACACGTCTCTGGTCAATAACCAATAGCGGGACCTGGATGCCCATATTGGCTCCTACATATTCTACGAAGATCTTTATCGGTCAGACCGCATAACAACATACGTTGTTCCCTTTGTCATCGGTATGTTACTTGCCCGAGATTCGATCGTCGGTATCCAATACCTAGTTCAATCTTGTTACCGGCAAGTCTCTTTACTCGTTCTGTAATACATCATTCCGCAACTAACTCATTAGTTGCAATGCTTGCAAGGCTTGTGTAATGTGCATTACCGAGAGGGCCCAGAGATACCTCTCCGACAATCGGAGTGACAAATCCTAATCTCGAAATACGCCAACCCAACATCTACCTTTGGAGACACCTGTAGTACTCCTTTATAATCACCCAGTTACGTTGTGACGTTTGGTAGCACCCAAAGTGTTCCTCCGGCAAACGGGAGTTGCATAATCTCATAGTCATAGGAACATGTATAAGTCATGAAGAAAGCAATAGCAACATACTAAACGATCGAGTGCTAAGCTAATGGAATGGGTCATGTCAATCAGATCATTCTACTAATGATGTGACCTCGTTAATCAAATAACAACACTTTGTACATGGTTAGGAAACATAACCATCTTTGATTAACGAGCTAGTCAAGTAGAGGCATACTAGTGACACTCTGTTTGTCTATGTATTCACACATGTATTATATTTCCGGTTAATACAATTCTAGCATGAATAATAAACATTTATCATGATATAAGGAAATAAATAATAACTTTATTATTGCCTCTAGGGCATATTTCCTTCAGTCTCCCACTTGCACTAGAGTCAATAATCTAGATCACATCACCATGTGATTAACATTGATAGTTCACATCATCATGTGATTAACACCCATAGTTCACATCGCCATGTGACCAACACCCAAAGGGTTTACTAGATTCAGTAATCTAGTTCACATCGTTATGTGATTAACACCCAAAGAGTACTAAGGTGTGATCATGTTTTGCTTGTGAGAGAATCTTAGTCAACGGGTCTGCCATATTCAGATCCACGTGTATTTTGCAAATTTCTATGTCAACAATGCTTTGCATGGAGCTACTCTAGCTAATTGCTCCCAGTTTCAATATGTATCTAGACCGAGACTTAGAGTCATCTAGATTAGTGTCAAAACTTGCATCGGCGTAACCCTTTACGACGAACCTTTTTGTCACGTCCATAATCGAGAAACATATCCTTATTTCACTAAGGATAATTCTGACCGCTGTCCAGTGATCTACTCCTAGATCACTATTGTACTTCCTTGCCAAATCAGTGCAGGGTATACAATAGATCTGGTATATAGCATGACATACTTTATAGAACCTATGGCCAAGGTATAGGGAATGACTTTCATTCTCTTTCTATCTTCTGCCGTGGTCGGGATTTGAGTCTTACTCAATTTCACACCTTGTAACACAGCCAAGAACTCTTTCTTTGACTGTTCCATTTTGAACTTACTTCAAAATATTGTCAAGGTATGTACTCATTGAAAAACTTATCAAGCGTCTTGATCTATCTCTATAGATCTTGATGCTTAATATGTAAGCAGCTTCACCGAGGTCTTTCTTTGAAAAACTCCTTTCAAACACTCATTTATGCTTTACAGAATAATTCTACATTATTTCCGATCAACAATATGTCATACACATATACTTATCAGAAATGTTGTAGTGCTCCCACTCACTTTCTTGTAAATACAGGCTTTACCGCAAGTCTGTATAAAACTATATGCTTTGATCAACTTATCAAAGCGTATATTCCAACTTCGAGATTCTTGCACCAGTCCATAGATGGATCGCTGGAGCTTGCATATTTAGTTAACACCTTTAGGATCGACAAAACCTTTCTAGTTGCATCGTATACAATTCTTCTTTAGTAAATCCATTAAGGAATGCAGTTTTGTTTATCCATTTGCCAGATTTCATAAAATGCGGCAATTGCTAACATGATTCGGACAGACTCAAGCATAGATACGAGTGAGAAAATCTCATCGTAGTCAACACCTTGAACTTTGTCGAAAACCTTTTGCGATAATTCTAGCTTTGCAGATAGTAACACTACTATCAGTGTCCGTCTTCCTCTTGAAGATCCATTTATTCTCAATTGCTTGCCGATCATCGGGCAAGTCAACCAAAGTCCATACTTTGTTCTCATACATGGATCATATCTCAGATTTCATGGCCTCAAGCCATTTATCGGAATTTGGGCTCATCATCGCTTCCTCATCGTTCGCAAGTTCTTCATGGTCTAGTAACATGACTTCCAGAACAGGATTACCGTACCACTCTGGTGCGGATCTCACTCTGGTTTACCTACGAGATTTGGTAGGTAACTTGATTTGAAGTTACATGATCATCATCATTAGCTTCCTCACTAGTTGGTGTAGTAGTCACAGGAACAGATTTCTGTGATGAACTACTTTCCAATAAGGGAGCAGGTACAGTTACCTCATCAAGTTCTACTTTCCTCCCACTCACTTCTTTCGAGAGAAAACTCCTTCTCTAGAAAGGATCCATTCTTAGAAACGAATGTCTTGCCTTCGGATCTGTGATAGAAGGTGTACCCAACTGTCTCCTTTGGGTATCCTATGAAGACATATTTCTCCGATTTGAGTTTGAGCTTATCGAGATGAAACTTTTTCACATAAGCATCGCAACTCCAAACTTTAAGAAACGGCAGCTTAGGTTTCTTGCCAAACCATAGTTTACATGGTGTCGTCTCAACGGATTTAGATGGTGCCCTATTTGACGTGAATGCAGCTGTCTCTAAGGCACAATCCCAAAACGATAGTGGTAGATCGGTAAGAGACATCATAGATTGCACTATATCCAATAAAGTACGGTTATGACGTTCGGACACACCATTATGCTGTGGTGTTCCATGTGGCATGAGTTTGTGAAACTATTCCACATTGTTTTAACTGAAGACCAAACTCGTAACTCAAATATTTGTCTCCGCGATCAGATCGTAGAAACTTTATTTTCTTGTCACGATGATTTTCCACTTCACTATGAAATTCTTTGAACTTTTCAAATGTTTCAGACTTATGTTTCATCAAGTAGATATACTCATATCTGCTCAAATCATCTGTGAAGATCAGAAAATAATGATACCTGTCGCGAGCCTCAATATTTATCAGACCACATACATCAGTATGTATGATTTCCAACAAATCTGTTGCTCGCTCCATTATTCCGGAGAACGGTGTTTTAGTCATCTTGCCCATGAGGCACGGTTCGCAAGCATCAACTGATTCCAAAAGCCCATCAGTATGGAGTTTCTTCATGCGCTTTACACCAATATGACCTAAACTGCAGTGCCACAAATAAATTGCACTATCATTATTAACTTTGCATCTTTTGGTTTCAATATTATGATTATGTGTATCACTACGATCGAGATCCAACGAACTATTTTCATTGGGTGTGTAACCATATAAGGTTTTATTCATGTAAACAGAACAACAATTTATTCTCTTACTTAAATGAATAACCGTACTACAATAAACATGATCAAATCATAGTCATGCTCAACGCAAACACCAAATAACACTTTATTTAGCTTCAACACTAATCCCGAAATTATAGGGAGTGTGCGATGATGATCATATCAATCTTGGAACCACTTCCAACACACATCGTTACTTCACCCTTAACTAGTCTCTGTTTATTCTGCAACTCCCGTTTCGAGTTACTAATCTTAGCAACTGAACTAGTATCAAATACTGAGGGGTTGCTATAAACACTAGTAAAGTATACATCAATAACATGTATATCAAATATACTTATGTTCACTTTGCCATCCTTTTTATCTGCCAATCACTTGGGGTAGTTCTGCTTCCAGTGACCAATCCCTTTGCAGTAGAAGCACTTAGTCTCAGGCTTAGGATCAGACTTGGGCTTCTTCACTTGAGCAGCAACTTGCTTGCCGTTCTTCTTGAAGTTCCCCTTCTTCCCTTTGCCCTTTTCTTGAAACTAGTGGTCTTGTCAACCATCAACACTTGATGTTTTTCTTGATTTCTACCTTCGTTGATTTCAGCATCATGAAGAGCTTGGGAGTTGTTTCCATTATCCCTTGCATATTATAGTTCATCACGAAGTTCTACTAACTTGGTGATGGTGACTAGAGAATTCTGTCAATCACTATCTTATCTGGAAGATTAACTCCCACTTGATTCAAGCGATTGTAGTACCCAGACAATCTGAGCACATGCTCACTAGTTGAGCCATTCTCCTCCATCTTTTGGCTATAGAATTTGTTGGAGACTTCATATCTCTCAACTTGGGTATTTGCTTGAAATATTAACTTCAACTCCTGGAACATCTCATATGGTCCATGACGTTAAAAAACGTCTTTGAAGTCCCGATTCTAAGCCATTAAGCATGGTGCACTAAACTATCAAGTAGTCATCATATTGAGCTAGCCAAATGTTCATAACGTCTGCATCTGCTCCTGCAATAGGTCTATCACCTAGCGGTGCATCAAAGACATAATTTTTCTGTGCAGCAATGAGGATAAACCTCAGATCACGGATCCAATCCGCATCATTGCTACTAACATCTTTCAACACAATTTTCTCTAGGAACATATCAAAACAAACACAGGGAAGCAACAACGCGAGCTATTGATCTACAACATGATTTGCAAAATACTACCAGGACTAAGTTCATGATAAATTTAAGTTCAATTTAATCATATTACTTAAGAACTCCCACTTAGATAGACATCCCTCTAATCCTCTAAGTGATCACGTGATCCAGATCAACTAAACCATGTCCAATCATCACGTGAGATGGAGTAGTTTCATTGGTGAACATCACTATGTTGATCATATCTACTATATGATTCACGCTCGACCTTTCGGTCTCCGTGTTCCGAGGCCATATATGTATATGCTTGGCTCGTCAAGTATAACCTGAGTATTCCGCGTGTGCAACTGTTTTGCACCCGTTGTATTTGAACGTAGAGCCTATCACACCCGATCATCACGTGGTGTCTCAGCACGAAGAACTTTCGCAACGGTGCATACTCAGGGAGAACACTTCTTGATAATTAGTGAGAGATCATCTTATAATGCTACCGTCAATCAAAGCAAGATAAGATGCATAAAAGATAAACATCACATGCAATCAATATAAGTGATATGATATGGCCATCATCATCTTGTGCTTGTAATCTCCATCTCCGAAGCACCGTCATGATCACCATCGTCACCGGCGCGACACCTTGATCTCCATCGTAGCATCGTTGTCGTCTCGCCAATATTATGCTTCCACGACTATCGCTACCGCTTAGTGATAAAGTAAAGCATTACATCGCGATTGCATTGCATACAATAAAGCGACAACCATATGGCTCCTGCCAGTTGCCGATAACTCTGTTACAAAACATGATCATCTCATACAATAAAATTTAGCATCATGTCTTGACCATATCACATCATAACATGCCCTGCAAAAACAAGTTAGACGTCCTCTACTTTGTTGTTGCAAGTTTTACGTGGCTGCTACGGGCTTAAGCAAGAACCAATCTCACCTACGCATCAAAACCACAACGATAGTTTGTCAAATACACTCCGTTTTAACCTTCGCAAGGACCGGGCGTAGCCACACTCGGTTCAACTAAAGTTGGAGAGACAGTCGCCCGCAAGCCACCTGTGTGCAAAGCACGTTGGGGGAACCGGTCTCGCGTAAGCGTACGCGTAAGGTTGGTCCGGGTCGTCTCGTCCAACAATACCGCCGAACCAAAGTATGACATGCTGGTAGGCAGTATGACTTATATCGCCCACAACTCACTAGTGTTCTACTCGTGCAAATAACATCAAACCATAAAAGCTAGGCTCGGATGCCACTGTTGGTGAACGTAGTAATTTCAAAAAATTTCCTACGCACACGCAAGATCATGGTGATGCATAGCAACGAGGGGGAGAGTCTGATCTACGTACCCTTGTAGATCACAACGGAAGCGTTGACACAACGTAGAGGAAGTAGTCGTACGTCTTCTTTCAGATCCGACCGATCCAAGCACCGTTACTCCGGCACCTCCGAGTTCTTAGCACACGTACAGCTCGATGACGATCCCCGGGCTCTGATCCAGCAAAGCTTCGGGGAAGAGTTCCGTCAGCACGACGGCGTGGTGACGATCTTGATGTTCTACCGACGCAGGGCTTCGCCTAAGCACTGCAACGATATGATCGAGGTGGAATATGGTGGCAGGGGACACCGCACACGGCTAAGGAACGATCTCAATGATCAACTTGTGTGTCTAGAGGTGCCCCCTGCCCCCGTATATAAAGGATCCAAGGGGGAGGGGCTGGCCGGCCAAGAGGAGGGCGCAGGAGGAGTCCTACTCCTACCGGGAGTAGGACCCCCCCCCCCCCCCCCCCAAATCCTAGTCCTAATAGGATTCCTCGAGGGGGAGAGAGAGAGAAGGGGGCCGGCCACCTCTCCTAGTCCTAATAGGACTAGGGGAAGGGGGAGGCGCGCAGCCCACCTTGGGCTGCCCCTTACACCTTTCTGCTAAAGCCCACTAAGGCCCATATGGTTCCCGGGGGGTTCCGGTAACCTCCCGGTACTCCGGTAAAATCCCGATTTCATCCGGAACACTTCCGATATCCAAACATAGGCTTCCAATATATGAATCTTTATGTCTCGACCATTTCGAGACTCCTCGTCATGTCCGTGATTACATCCGGGACTCCGAACTACCTTTGGTACATCAAAATGCATAAACTCATAATAACTGTCATCGTAACGTTAAGCGTGCGGACCCTACGGTTCGAGAACAATGTAGACATGACCGAGACACGTCTCCGGTCAATAACCAATAGCGGGACCTGGATGCCCATATTGGCTCCTACATATTCTACGAAGATCTTTATCGGTCAGACCGCATAACAACATACGTTGTTCCCTTTGTCATCGGTATGTTACTTGCCCGAGATTCGATCGTCGGTATCCAATACCTAGTTCAATCTCGTTACCGGCAAGTCTCTTTACTCGTTCTGTAATACATCATTCCGCAACTAACTCATTAGTTGCAATGCTTGCAAGGCTTGTGTAATGTGCATTACCGAGAGGGCCCAGAGATACCTCTCCGACAATCGGAGTGACAAATCCTAATCTCGAAATACGCCAACCCAACATCTACCTTTGGAGACACCTATAGTACTCCTTTATAATCATCCAGTTACGTTGTGACGTTTGGTAGCACCCAAAGTGTTCCTCCGGCAAACGGGAGTTGCATAATCTCATAGTCATAGGAACATATATAAGTCATGAAGAAAGCAATAGCAACATACTAAACGATCGGGTGCTAAGCTAATGGAATGGGTCATGTCAATCAGATCATTCTACTAATGATGTGACCTCGTTAATCAAATAACAACACTTTGTACATGGTTAGGAAACATAACCATCTTTGATTAACGAGCTAGTCAAGTAGAGGCATACTAGTGACACTCTGTTTGTCTATGTATTCACACATGTATTATGTTTCCGGTTAATATAATTCTAGCATGAATAATAAACATTTATCATGATATAAGGAAATAATTAATAACTTTATTATTGCCTCTAGAGCATATTTCCTTCCGTTTGTTTTTTCTTACTCCTTGTCGTTGCTAGAAAATCACAAGCCCACACAGTTTCAAGGAAAAGAAAAAAAATGTCACAAGGCCCACATGTGCCATGGTCAAAGCCGCGAGCCCGCGATCGATAGACGCCCAACCCACCACCCCCACAAACAAGAACAGCCCCGACCCTCACAGAAAAAAAGCCCGCACCACCTCTCCTCCCCCGCCGCCACCGCCACCGCCGGCAACCACCGGATCCCGAGAAGAAAGAGCCAGCGGCCGGCGAAGCGAAGCGGAGGAAGAGATGGTGGGCGCTCCGTCCTCGCCGGTGGTGAACGTGTACCCGCTCGCCAACTACACGTTCGGCACCAAGGAAGCCAAGATGGAGAAGGACACCTCCGTCGCCGACCGCCTCGCTCGCATGAAGGTCAAGTGAGTGCGCCTCCCCGCCGTCCCCCTCCCCCGCCTCCCTGATCCAGACATGCCCCTGGCCCTGGTGTCTTGTTCTCGCCGGAAACCCTAAACCCTAGAGCTCACATCATTTGCGTTCTTTGTTGGGTCGAAGACCTCCCTCGTCAGTGCCACTTTCTTGCATATTTTAGACAAAATTTGAGAATGCCTTATTTTGGCCCTTATTTAGGTACTGTCGAAGTTGCTTTATGACTGTTCATGAAGTGTACTGCTTTTTGCATCTGTATGTCAACACATGAAATTTCGTTAGTGGAATGGCTTTAAACTTAGGGTGTTGACTTTAAGTAATGCCGAGCAATCTGTTCAAGTAATACCTTGGCTTCAGGTGCTTTGTGCCTCTGTGTAGTGCCTGTACTGGATGTGTGTTGCAAGGGAACTACAATAACAATCACTAGATCTTACTGGCAGCTCTAGCTTTTGAGCATAGTGCTTGGCAGATACCTTTCTTGTAAGGAAGTAACTGGTAACTATTATGGAGCATTGTACTCCCTCTGTAAACTAATATAAGAGCGTTTAGAATACTAAAGTAGTGATCTAAACGCTCTTATATTAGTTTACGGAGGGAGTACATGATAATTTGTTGGAATACTAGCCTGGAATGTCAAGCTAATATGTATCATATCATATTTCATAAAGAGAGCCCATATAGATTCTTGTGCTGTTTCTTCAACCGGTTGCTAGATTTATGTACATTCTATGTTGTCTCCTAAGTATCCCCTGAACACTTGGCTACTCTGCTAAGTAGTGTAACCTTATTCTGTCAAATGGATCATCAGTTAACCCACTAATTACTTGTGCAAATGACAGCTACATGAAAGAAGGAATGCGGACAAGTGTTGAAGCAATTCTATTGGTATGTTTGTATTCATCCATCTCATAGTTACTGTTATTTGCATTCTTGTGCCTGAAACATCCAGTTGTCAGCAAAATTCCTGCAATTACAGTGGGTTATGGCTGTAGTAATTTGTCAAATAAACTGAAATATTCACTTGGATTGTCTTATATAGGTGCAAGAGCACAACCACCCCCACATACTGTTGTTGCAAATTGGAAACACATTTTGCAAACTTCCTGGTGGACGGTTGAAGCCTGGAGAAAGTGGTGAGTTTTTGGTTGCTCAGCTTTTCTATCATATCTTTCTTATTTGGTACCATCATGAGTCTTTAGCTGTTCACTCATGTGACTGGAATCCTGCAGAAATTGAGGGCCTGAAAAGGAAGCTATGCAGCAAGCTTGCAGTTAACTCACCTTCCTTTCCACCTAACTGGCAGGTAATGAACCAAGAGGAATTCAGTTTCATTTTTGTTAATGGTGAATGACCATATCTCATTACTTATATTTTTGGGCCTTCAAGTTGTATCTGGTCACTTTGTACCTTGCTGGATCATAGTTAACTCAGTAGTAGAGAAGGTTATCTGCATCTAGAAGAAAGAAAAACTGAACTTCCATTTCAGCGCCCCATAACCTGTTCACTTAACATGGTTGTTATAGTCATTCCTCATTTAAGTCATGCAATAATAACATTATATAGCTCCTTATGGCCTATATTGTGGCTGCACCTAAATTGGAACATTACCTTGTATGTTAATTACAGAAAATCGTTAACACACTTTCCAGTGTTAACTGCGTACTGTCATACTGGCGCATGCTATCTTCTTTGCGTCTACACGTTTGTACAACAAGGTTCTAACTTTTGAGCGGATGTCTCTGTAATGGTTTTGATGTATTCACCAAAATATGAAATATGTCGAATCAGGGAGAACTTTCCTGTCCTAGCCTCTGCTTACCGTAACTTTAGGCTCCGGTTTTGTTAATTACCATGCTGACTTTGTTGTGGTGAGATCCATGTAAATGATAGATCTGTAAACTGTATCCATTCAGATAAAGTTCTAATATGCTTGTTACTTTCAGGTTGGAGAGTGTGTTGCTGAATGGTGGAGGCCAAACTTTGAAACTGTGATGTATCCTTACTGCCCTCCACATATAACAAAGCCCAAGGTACACTCTTGAGTTTTTCTTGTAACCATCTATTATTAGGATTTGGGATTCAGGAATGGAAATGACCAATTTGATGAACAGGAGTGCAAGAAGCTTTTCATTGTTCACCTAACTGAAAGGGAGTATTTCGCTGTTCCAAGGAACTTGAAGCTACTTGCTGTTCCACTGTTTGAACTGTATGACAATGTTCAGGTAAGCAGCACTCATCTTATGGTGAAAGTTAACTTTTAATGCTGTTTGGAAGCACTGTACCCATCCCTCAAATATATGCCTTCAGGTTCTGTTTGGCTGGGAACCAAGTAGGATGGAATGGTTAAATCTAAGTGTTTGGAACGAAAAATACAATCATTCCAGATTTTGTTTGGTTGAGGGAATGCCATTATTGAATGGGATGCTTCCATTCAGTGGTTTGTTGGAGGGACGCATGGAATGAATATAGTTTGAGTCCCTTCTTGATATGAAGGGTAATGTTGCCTCTTGCATACGTGTAAATTTCACCAATAGCTCATTTGAATTTTCAGGAGCATTTCATTTGTATTTCCAGCACAAACAATTAATAATAAGCATGCACACGCATGACAAATATAGACATCAGACATAAACACTGCCGAAAGTTTAAAAGTATGAAGCACTGATTTATGCTGTACCAATAACCGTTCTCTACAATAGTCCATGCAACCATACGAAGTTCATATGTAAGGCTTCACAAAAACTAGTCATCCAAAGTTCTTCATGACATACCTAGTCACCCAAACCAACTAGTTAGACAAATTAAAGAAATAATTGTAATGTAATGTACGCGCATGACAAATTAAAGAAATATTTGTAATGTACATGAACTGTAAAATATAATCTCACAGAGGTGAGCAATGTAACAACAATTAACTCTGGAATGTGCCTCGAAATCCAACAGATACCTGACCAATTAACTAGCTAGGATCTTGTTTTTGCACGCATACCTTGAGCTTCATTTGTCTGGCCATTTCCATGATATTCCCTTGCTCTTCGGAAGCCCACCTTTGCTCCTTCCTCTGCTCGCGGTTCTGGTCACCTCCTAGGCTCCTAGCAGATGCCGAGTCCCATCAGCTGCTACGCCCAGCATCTTGCCCATAGCAGCTCCAACCCAGCAGCTGCCCAGCACTCCAAAAGGAGTGCTGGCCCACTGCTTCTACACCACCTAGCGACGGTTGCTGTCTCGCCTCCCATTTACAACCACCAAGATGTGTGTGCCGCCACAGAGATGGACAAGAGATAGGGTTTTCTTTTTTGTTTACAGTGAGATAGAGACCACATGACGAATGAATGCAGCAATGAATTGGTCGTTTAGGCCGATTTTGCGTTATCAACATGTTGTGAATCTGGGCGAACATTCCTGTTTGTGGGACCATCTTATTTTCATTCTGATTTGCTGAGTGCTCGCAACGAAACACCAGGATGGTACCAATATCTGGAACCATTCCATTACATACCTCCAACCAAGCACACACTAAAAAAGGGCCCCAGTGATAATACCTTTTTCTTCACAAAGATGTATCCCACTACAAGCAATTTTGTTTTGCTTCACTATTTTGTTCTACTTTCCATCTATATTTGACTGAGAAAGTACCCTGTCCTGTCCAGTTAAAAACCTGCAATATAAGTCATTTTTTGGTGCTGTCAATACTGGCTTAGTTGTTACATATCCATATGGATATTTACTCTGTAGCCAGGTGATAGGAATAGGATCCTTGAAACCTGCAGCTTTTAGTAGATTCATACGACCGTGCAGAGTTTGCTTTTTTTTTTACACTGCTTTGCATATTTCCATGTGCAGTTTAAATTTTGTTATTGCATGATGCTTCCTATGAAATAGTCTGAAATTTTGTTCTGTATGTGGATGCAGCGGTATGGACCAGTGATTTCCACCATCCCGCAGCAACTGTCCAGGTTCCAGTTCAACATGGTGAGCTCGTAATCAAGGGCGATGTGATGTGAAGATTAGTCCAGTAAGATGTATTGAGATGGATCTTGGACAAAGCACCAAACTAGATGCTGATCAACTTAGCATGACTCCTTATTTAGTCGCCAATTTTCATAAACTAGATGCTCATTCCGACTGTCTTTTATTTGGCGATGCTGTTCATGCAGCTCAGGCTGGTTAGATACGTGGTGTATTATTATTTGGATGGTAATCAGTTGTTGCTCCGGCGCGCTAATCTGTTCATGTGTATGTACGTACGTACGTAGCAATGTACGTATGTCTGTATGATTGCTATGGTCTCCTGTAGTAGTAACTACGGTGCATCGGTTCTTCGTCACTGACGCTATGCATTTTATACAGTTGCTGGGTTGTCTATGTCTGTATTATCATTCTATACTTTTATTTTCCTCCTTTTGATCTCACATGCCACAACGCCAGATCACAGAGATTGAGTGACACCAGCCGGTAACTCGGTGCAAATCCGGCCATGGAGCATCTATAGCCGGACTTGGCAAAACCGCCCTCACTAATAAATGTCTCTGGGCGGCTCCTCGTATGTCCTGCCGAATAGCCACTCTCATCAAAATCCTCAAATCCATGCATATCTATCATACACATAAATATCACATGTAAATAACATTTGTTCGTAGTGAAATACATAGTTTAAACATAAAATTTATTGTAATTGCATAATTCAAACATTAAGCTCTTTGATTTTCATTGGGGTAGTTGCACATGCATCTGTTGGTCTCGAAGATTAAATCTGAATCTGATCTACATCTTGTTCTGGGATGTGAACTTGTTCTCCAGACAGTGAGTTTGGAGCACTCTGAATTCCCCACTGACAATGTATTTGCACGGCGGCACTTCCCCAAGCACTTCCCCATTACAAAGTCTTCTGAACACGGGAGATCGCTGAAGCCCACTAATGTTGTTGTGAGAACCAGGCATGTCAAATCCACAAGTCCTTTTGATGTCACTGCTCGAGTATGATGGTGGCCTTTTTGTTGTGACCTTGGTACTTCCCCCGCACAAACTTTTGGGATAGTTCTTCCATTGTCAAACACGTGCAATCAATTCAAATACCTGGAAAACCTCTAACCCATAACACCCAATCAACAGATTTATTTCCATTAATCTATGCTAAATCATGAAACCCGACATAGCCTGTAATAATCTGCAGAGCATGGTTGGTGGGAGCAACATGGCTAATTTAGAGGATTTGTCTCCTTTTCCACCTCTTCCAACTTCCATGGGCATCGTAAGTCTTCCAACTTTTCAATGGAGTATATGGCAGCAACTCGGCTGCGCTCATGGGCATCATGGTGGCGTCGTGCTCGTCGATCATGGCGCAGATAGAGGCGACCCCGTAGGCAATGGCGGGGCTCTTTACCGCGGTGGCGCGCTGCTCCTCGTCGTCGTCGTCGTCGTCGACAGCCAACAGGCGAGGTGAGGGTGAGGAACAATGCTATAGAGGTGACGATGATCGAGGGATTCGACCACAATTATATAGAGGAGGCTTCACCCAGCTCGGATAACTCAGTCAGCGCCGTCTGAATTACGCTCGCATATCTACTTGCTTATCTTGAAGAGATCGCTCAACGGCGCACGCTCGCCATCCTCCGACCAACCATCCATCGCCGTCGCCGCAACCTCGGCCAACCCGAGGCCGGCCCGAACGCCGCACCCGCCGAGCAGCGCCCTCCAGACCCCCTGGTCCGGCCGACAAGGCATCGCGCGCACCACTTCCACCGCCCCGTCGACGTCGCCGCCGCGGCAGAGCAGGTCGACCAGGCAGCCGTAGTGCTCCGGCGAGGGGCGGACGCCGTGCTCCCCCTGCATCACGTCGAACGCCCTGCGCCCTTCGTCGACGAGCCCCCCGTGGCTGCACGCCAGCAGCACGCCCATGAAGGTGAAGCGGTCGGGCCGGAAGCCCTGCCTCTTCATGAGGTCGAACAGCCTGAGCGCGTCGCCGGCCCGCCCGTGCACCGCCAGGCCCCTGATCATCACGTTCCAGGCGAACACGTCCTTGCCGCGCGTCTTGGTGAAGATGACGAGCGCGCGGGCTACGTCGCCGCACATGGCGTACATCTCCACCAGCGCCGTCCCGACGGCGGCGTGGGCCTGCAGCGCCGGCGTCACCAGGTTGGCGTGCACCCACCGGCCCATCCGGAGCTTCCGGAGGTGCTCGCAGGCCGAGAGGAGCGACACGACGGTGAAGCTGTTGGGGGTGTGGCCTTCGAGCAGCATCCATGGGAAGAGGCGGAGTGCCTGCGAGAACCTGCCGTGCCGGGTGTAGCTCGAGAGCACGCAGTTCCAGGACACCAGGTTCCTCTCCGGCATCCGGCTGAACAGGCTCCTCATGCCGGCGAAGTCGCCGGCCACGGACAGCGCCCTCAGCATCGTTGTCCAAGACACCACGTCCCTCTCCGGCATCTCCGCGAAGAGCTCCTTCGCTGCCGCGATGTCGCCCGACCTGACGTGCACGGCGAGCATTGTGTTCCACGACACGACGTCCCTGTCTGGCATCGCGTCGAAGACCCCCCGCGCGGAGCCGGCGTCCCCGGCCTTGGCGTGCTCCGCCATCATGTGGTTCGACAGGCCCACGGACCTGACGCGCAATCCGTCGAACAGCCTCCGCGCGTCGCCCAGCGAGCCGCCGCCGACGGAGACGTAGAACGCGAGCAGCGAGCTCCCGACGGCCGGTACGTGGTCGAGCCCCTCCTTCAGGACCCGGCCGTGGACGCCCTCGCCGCGCCGCCGCGCCCGGAGCCGCGCGCATGCGTCCAGGACGTACGGGTAGGTGAATCCGTCGGCCACCAGGCCCCGGCGCGGCATCTCGTCGAACAGCTCCAGCGCGCGCTCGTAGGGGCCGTGGTAGGAGCGCCCGCGGATCATGGCGTTGTAGAGGGCGGCGTCGGGCGGCGCCCCCGACCGGAGGAACGAGGAGAAGAGCAGGTCGGCGTGGGCCATGTCACCGACGTCGGTGGCGCGGCGGACGAGGAGGGCGGGCAGGCCCGGGAGACGGTGGAGAGAGGAGGTGAGGAGGAGGCCATGGATCTGGTTGAGATGCCGGCGGGTGCAGTTCTTGGCGACGGACGAGAGGCGGGCTTCCAGGAGGCTCATTGCCGCCGCCGACGCCAAGTTTTTCTCACAGTGAGAGTGTAGTTTGTTAGGCAGATTTGACAATTTGATATGGCATTTGAGGATGTCATTTAAATTTTCAATTTTCATGAAAATCTGTATTTTGGGGGGCCATTCTAAGAAGATATCATGACTCACGCTATTATGTTTTCGAAGATGTTGATATTTTCTAAAAACCATGAGAATATATTTGACAAGTATAATGCGCCTTCTACCCTATAATGTAAGACGTTATTACATTCAATATGTGAGCTGGGATGAAGCGAATAGCCGACTTCTACTAAACATATGTTAACTCATGTATACATTTTATATGAGAATGTTATATCTTCTCTGAAAATGAATGTATGCATTCTAGGACAACCCATATATCAGAAATTTGCAATGTAGGTGCATCAGATTCCATTTCCTAAAAAGAGTTAAGATTATTTTTACAAACAGTTGCATGGGCAAGTTCCGAGAGCGAGAGAGAGAATTGCATAAATATACAACTTTTGGGTGTGAGGTAACACAAAACCACAACTCTAGGGGATTTTAACAAAAAAAACACAACTCCGAGACTAATCAGTAACAAACAAAAACATCTCTGATTAGTCACTTAAGAAGAATTATGACATGTGTGTTTGAGGATCCTGCGAGAAGCTGGTCCAATGTTCTCTTCAAAGAAATAGCAATTCTAGCTCCTTGGAATATTTGGAAAATCAGGAACATATGCTACTTTGACAAGGTCCGTGCTTCTCATGTAGACTGGTTAAGACTCCTCAAGGTCGATCTGAGTATCTTAAAACTCAGATTACAACCTCCCCTATCTGATTTTGTGGCTAGCCTTAGTGATTCTTTAGTTGTCTAACTCTCTACTTCTCTTTTTTGTTAAGTACTCTCTTCGTTTCTAAATATTTGTCTTTCTAAAGATTTGAACAAGTGATTACATACGGAGCAAAATGAGTGAATCTACACTTTAAAATATATCTATATACATCCATATGTGGTAGTCTATTTGAAATCTCTAAAAAGACAAATATTTAAGAACAGAGAGAGTATATATGTAACTAGAGTTAGTGCCATGACTTTGTAACCCCTCTTATTTAATTTATTTAATATAGCAGTAGGAGCCTCTCCCGGCTGCTCTGATAGTTCAAAAAAGAATTATGACATATGGTTCCCATGTTTACTGATTAAACAATGGCTTGGCTATACGTAAAAAAAAAACAATGGCTTGGCTTGAGAGGTCGGCTTAAGCCGAGCCAACCTCAGCTAACTTATAAAATTAAAGCATGAAGAAATCTCAAAATCATAGAATGGGCTAAAATTTTCAAAGTTGCACAATTTTATTATATATGTGGCCAAAATTGTAATTTTTTAGAAAAAAACTAAAATATTTATCGTAATTCTGAACATATTGAATGATCAATATGGGGAATTTTCAGCCAATTTAAAAAGATTCAGCCAAATTTTCTTCAAAAAATTGAGGATTTCTAGAAACTTGAAAAGAATGCAGTAATTCAAAACATCTTAAATGATCAATCTAGAAATTTTTCAACCTATTCAATAAACATCTTGTCCATTTTGAGTTCAGCTCGGTTCGGGATAAGAATCAACTCTTCACTACTTTGTGTTTTTTTTAATTAAAATCCCCTAGAGTTGTGGTTTCGTGTTACTTTAGCCCCAAAGGTCGTCTATTTGCGCCATTTTCTTCATGTGTGTGTGTGTGAGGTTTTCCGGGATTATTCAAATTTTACAAATATACGTTTTGGAAAAATGGCTGCACTCATTCTAGTATTTTTGTCATATTGCAGCCTGTTTAATTAGTTGATGTTGCAGCCTATTTGACTTGCATATCCTAAAGATGCAAGGACAGAATAGCTTTACCTTTTCGTTTGTAAGGGTTTGGACATTACACACAAGTTGTCACCAAAAAGTCGTTTGGTTACATCATAGAAAAATGTCATGAAGCTCTCCAATAGCTTGTAATCAACGAAAACCCTTTTGTATAAAAGGTATAGAAACATCCTTGTATAGATTATCTAATGATTTCGCAGCAATGAGAAATCTTCAAATATTCCTTCACAGCAGTAGAAAATGGAACGACAAATGTAGAAATACAGTTCCAGTGTAGTGATAGTACAGTACAAGTTAATCAAATCGTGCTAGTTGCGCCGCTGCGTCATTCGGCTTTGTATTGGCAGCAGTGGAAGGTAAAATCAACATGAACGAAATTAGTGCAATTAATCGCGGCACAGTTTGATTCCACATCCACGACGAGCGAGCACGCATGCATGCATGCATTGCACCGACAAGTTTCTAGTCGAGCGCGCCGCCGTGGACACCGGCGGCCGGCGCGAGGCCGACTCCGTCACCGAAGCCGTCGTCGCCCGGCCTGGGCTTGACGACGTCGACGAGGAAGTCGAAGAGGTCGGTGTCCCTGACGGCGGCGGCGACGTCCTCGGCGTGCACGGTCCGGCGCCGGCCCTCGAGCGTGGCGGCCCAGGCGGCCTGCGTCAGCTCGGCGACGAACAGTTCGCACGCCCTGGAGAACACCACGGGCGCCTCGCCCGAGATCATCCTGGCCCCGGCGCCGTCGCCGCCGCTGCCGTCCCCCGCCGACCGCTTCATGATCTTCTTGATCCGCGCCAGCGGCAGCGCGTGCGGCCCCGTCCTCGCCGTCGCCCCGCTTCTGGACACCCCCGAGTACGGCCTCGAAATCCTCATCCCCTCGATCGCCGCCGGCCCGGTGCTAGCTAGCTAGCTAATCTTCTCGCCGCCGTGCAAGGAGCTGTCTATAGCTATGAGCTCTAACAAACAAACGAACGGTGCAACCTCCAATCGAGCGCGGCCATGGACGGATCTTATATACGCACGCCGTTTGACCCGCGAACAAGGAAGGGAGCGCGTGGTCGTGGCGGCTGCTGTCCATGGCCGGCCCGCAACCGGAGGTGGCCGGGGCCGGCAGTTTCGACAGAGACCGGTATGATTGATCTTTCGCGCATGTAGAGATTCGCGTAAACAAATCATGGAAGACGGTGGTTGGGATCGCGATGGTGTACGAACGCGGGTAGATAAATGAGGGGCGTAGCTCTCGTTGGACGCTGTTGCTTGCAGCCTTGTGCTTGCGCTGCGTGAGCGCACCTGTCGCTCGGACAGCGAGAGTCTCTCTCCGTATCCACGGTCAAGGAGGCGATGGCACCGAGGAGCATCCCGGCCGTATTTTGAAGGCGTCCTTTTCGCGGTGCGTAAGCGCCGGTGTAAAGCGTAGTTTTAGCTAGTAGCGTATGTATTCTTGTATATACGTATTATGTATCGCATATTACGGTATTGGCATTACAAGGCATACAAAACAAATGCAGTACATATGCAAGTTTGACAAAATATGGGCAAATGAACACGGTACCCTATGCCAGTTGGCGCCATAGTAGCTAGCGTGTCTGCGGGCATAGAACCGGCAACACACACCAGATCAGGGCTCATAGGTTGACTTTCTACTTGTTTATCATTTTTCGACAGTTCTACTTTCCAGAACATTTTCTAAGCAATTTTTTTTTGGTGAAGCAATTTTTTTTTGCCTTTTTTTAGGTGAAGCAAATTTCTGCTAGTTTGTAAAATTTGGGGAGCTAGCGATTCTGCACTTGTTTTGAGAGTACAAAACGAGATGTGCGTACCTTTAACTTGGATACATGAGCAATTTTCTCGAACTAGACAGATAAAATATTTATTGGCGCTGGTAGAATGATTTTTAATCAACAATTTTTTTGGGGGAAATTTAATCAACAATGTTGACATTATTATTCTTTGGATACATTGAAAAGTTTTCTCTAGAAAGGAGATATTTTGTCCAGAACATGTTGCAGGTTCATTTTCCTACTGAGTTATGGCACTGGTACAAATAGTAGATTTTGAAGATCAAGATGGGCTGAATTATGGCAGTGATCTGCCCAACGCAAGAAGTTCAAGGCACAAGATGCTCGGAGATAGTTGAATGAGGTGGCACATGATTTAGGTCAATTGGCCATCTACAAAGACAAGAGTATGTGAAGTTTGGGATCTCGATTCACTCACGGATATCTCGGTTATCCTAGACTGGCCAAGAATGTAATCCTTTATTATGTATAAGAAATAATTTCATATTTCGTCCCTCAACTTATCAACTAGCGCATGTTAATTTGGTCCCTCAACTTCAAAATCAAAATTCGCACCCTCAACTTTGCATGCCAACAAGTTTTATACCTCCCCCTAAGCAAATTCGTGTCTGCAATGTGTCGAAGTTATGGAAGGCCTCATCCTCCTACCCGGCTGCCATCATCGTGCTTTTGTCTCCTCCCTGATGCCCCATCCTGCCAAGTTTCAAAATTTGTAATGTTGTCTCACACTTTTTTAATATATCACAAACAGCCCTTTCCGTGGTCGCTTCGGATCCTCCAACGCTTCCCCTTGTGCAATTCGCCCTGCATATCCTCGTTTTCCTTTTTATTACCTTCGGAACCACATAACGGTCATAGGACACCGACATATTCCGATGATCTTCCAACCCAGTGACAACTTCTTGCCTTTTAGGCTTTGTTTGGTGGCTGCGGGAGGACAACCCAGGGCAGTAAACCCTGAGAGGGAAATTTCAACGGCACATGAGCTTCCACGGGGGAGTTCTCCTGTTTTGGATGGTCATTTGGTGGTCCAGGCAAGAGGAGCCGCAGCTTCACCAGGACGAGCTGCGAGTTGCATCGTCGCGAGGGAGACGGCACGGCGAGATTCGCCACGAGTGCGTAGGCGTGGAACTTCTGCCCGGGAAAAGAGGAGGGTTCGGGCTAGGCCGCCCCATGGATCGGGTCGTCCAAATGTGGCGCTGGTTCTCCCTGGCCAGAGATTCCACGTGGTTTTCACGCACCGGAAAAAGGTCAGGATCCCCGGGGGAGACCCTGAAACCAAATGAGCCGATAAGAGAAGAAGCAAACTCCTTTCTCTCTTTCACCTTGTTTCTGTACCTAATTCAGTGAAATGAAATCACAAAGTTCTGTTGGCCTTTGGCGTGTTTGCTCTCGAACCAATGTTTTCTTTATTTCTACCGTATCTGCCGACCCTGCATAAAGCACTCGACCAAAACAAGTCTAGGTACGAAGGGCAAGACCTTTTTTTTTGCGGACACGCAAAAGGCTTGCGTGCCGATGTATTAGAGGAAAGGAGAAATAATACAGAGTGTCCAGCGGCAGGCCGTGTTTACATGGGACGATGCAACTGTGCCTGGCAGGCAAGAAAATGTCGCACTAAGAAAGACAACGCCCTACATAGGAGAGGAAACTATCTCCAAATATGAGGGCAAGACCTACATTCTTCAAGCTCCTGAAGAACTAACATCTCTACATCACTCAAATTGCAACGATAGGGGATTAATCGCTACCGTGAGTAAGTCGGCGCAAGAACATGGGGCAAACGAGATTTCCCATTAGGATCACACAGATCTGCAACAATGTCGCTGGAATCTAGAAGATGTTCTGCTTCCTGGTCCTACAATTTGCAAAGCCAATTAATCTGAAAACTGCCTGGTCAACTACAGCCACCAATCACAGTTTCAGCATCTTCACATCAGGTGAGCAGCGCAGGTGAGTTTTCAGTGAACTAATTGTATGATGACAGAATCATGCATAGATTAAGTTCTTTGAGGCCATATCAGCAATAACAGCAAGGAAATTCATTCCAGTGCCAAAACAGTTCAGTTCCAGTACCTTTATTATCCGCTTACAAAGCGTTCGGCGAAATGCCACAACGAGCCAAGCTGCCGCGGAAGCCCCCTGACGGCGGGGCGAGTCAGTCGCGGAGCACGGTGGCCGGGTCCCTGGACGGCGCGAGGCCGCCGTCGCCCTCCGGGTGACCGGGCTGGTCCTCCCAGGAGGAGGCGGCGGCGGCGGCTGCGGCGTGGTCGGAGCTGTGGATTTGGGAGTCCATGGCCTCCTGGGCGCGGTCGAGGTAGGGCTTGAATCCGACGCGGTAGGAGAGGTAGGCGAAGGCCGCGGCGCCCAGCACCACGATGCCCGACCGGATCGCGTTCTGCCGCGCCCGCCCGCCGCCCCTCATCTCTGCCTCTCTCGGGTTGACGCGACGATGGGCAAGTGACCCGTCGCCTCACTCTCCTCTCCTAGTGCTGGCCGTGACTCTGCAGCTGAACAAACAGTCTCTACCAACAGTCTCTCTTCCGTCTTCCCTCTGAAGAGAAATTGGGTTGCAACAAGAGCAGCAGATCTCCCTCGAAAAAAAAGAGAGGAGCAGATCGAAAGATGCAGAGACTGTTATCTTGGTGGTGGGGTGGGGCTAAAAAGAACAGTGAGGTAAATAAATAGATATAAGAAAAAAAATATAAAAATTGCTGCTGCCCGGGATCGAACCGGAGACCTTCAGTGTGTAAGACTGACGTGATAACCACTACACCACAGCAGCTTCTGGCGTACAAACGAAATCTAAGCTTTTTATTTCCAATCAGCGTGATCTTTCGCCACGCATAGGATCAGTGGTCAACCGTTTAAAGGTTTGCAGTTCTGTCAAGTCAAGTGGTCCGTATTCTTTTCTCTTTTTTTTGCGAATAAGTAGTACGTATTCAAAGTTACGCTGTTGTTTTGCGCAATAAGTTATAGCCATTTGTTAAAAAAAAATTGCAGGGTATAGCCATTTGTTATTTTAAAGAAACAATAGTAAATAGTAACAATCGATATTGATTGATTGTGATGATGTACATATTAGGACGCGATCCGTCGGGAGAGAAACCGTATGTTGATTTTGCTAAGCAAGGGTTTCCTTTAATTAAACTAATTAATTGATCCTAACATTCTTCCGAACCCCTGCTTCAATGATTTTTGTAAACATTATCATCAACATCTTGAGCAGCCTCCTCCAAAAATCATGTAGGAAAAAATATGAGGAGATATGTACAATATGCCATCAAGAACTCCTTTGAAAAAATCATTGAAAAAATAAGCAGAAAATGACATATCACAATGCCTACATTACTATTGCCTCATTAAAACCTTCTATAAAGAACCATTCAGAAAAAACTTATAAATGAAAAGAGTGCAATATCAAAGATCCAAGGATCACAAACAGACTATCATTCAAGGATACACTACCCCTGAACTTTGCAAATCTCGAAGTTGTTTCATACCAATTTCATTGATATACTTCTCAAATAAAGAACTTGATAATGGCTTTGTAAACAAATCAACATGATTATTACATGACTTCTTTTGCAAAATATTTATCTCCGTACTTTGCTGTAACTCATGGGGATAAAATAATTTAGGAGAAATATGCTTTGTGATATTACTCTTTATATAACCTGTTTGCATATGTGTAATACATGCATAATTATCTTCATAGATAATGGCGGGTGATTCAAATGATCCAATCCCACTTGAATTTTCAATAAAATTAATCATTTTGCGAAGCCATACACATTCATGTGATGCTTCAAACAAAGCAGTAATTTCAGAATGATTCGTGGACGTAGCCACCAGAGTTTGTTTTGTCATTAGATCCTTGTTATCAATGCCAACTAGGTATCATAAGTAAATGGATCTCGGTTGTTCAATCCTTTGATAACCAAGGTCATTATTTGCTAAAGAGAAATGATCACTATGAGTCAGACTCAATAGAATTGGATCCATTCCAAATATCGAGAATCAGGATTCTTGATCCCTCTCAATCTCTCTTTCAGTTCGAGGATCCTGAGACATGTTTTCATAGTCATCTCTGAATATTTGCCATCTCGGAATGTTTTTGATTTCATTTTACTATGGTTGTACCTCCACTCAAGAAGACAAAACCAGATTATGATCTGTCATTATGGGGATCAGACAAGTATCCAGCATCAAAATATGCGACCATGGTCTTATTCTGATTTTTTTCTCATTGAACAAACCAAGATCTTTGGTGCCTTGAAGATATCTAAAAATGTTCTTCACACCAACCCAATGCCTCTTCGTTGGTGATGCACTGAATCTAGCCAATAAATTTATTGCAAACGATATACCAGGCCTGGTGCAGTTCGCTAGATACATTAGTGCTCCAATAGCACTGAGGTAAGGAAACTCAAGTCATAATACCTCTTCATCATCACCCTTAGGTCTAATGGTTCTTTACCATTTATGTTTTCGATGGACATGCTTTATCCATATGAAATTTCTCAAGAATCTTTTGGATATAAGCAGACAATTCTCGAAGGGAGATGTTCAAGTTGTAAGCCTAAATAAAATTTAGTCTTACGTAGATCTTTGACCCCATACTCCGTTTTAAGATGATTACTTGCCTCATGTATTTATTGTGTAGTCCCAATGATATTTAGGTCATCCACATACACTGAAATAATACAAAATCCATTTTTAGATTTCTTAATAAACACACATGGACAATCATTATTATTTTAGTAACCCTTTGATACGTCTCCAACGTATCTATAATTTTTTTTAGTGTTTCATGCTATTATATTATCCATCTTAAATGTTTTATATGCATTATTATACTATTTTATATCATTTTTGGGACTAACCTATTAACCTAGTGCCCAGTGTCAGTTGTTGTTTTTTTCCTTATTTTTGTCTTTTTACAGAAAATCAATACCAAACGAAGTCCAAACGGAATGAAACTTTTTGACGATTTTTGTTGGGGCAGAAGACACCTGGGAAGCTTCGGGAGGAGGCCAGAAGAGCCACAGACGAGCCACAAGCTCACCAGGCGCACCCTAGGGGGTGCCCTATGAGCTTGTGGGCCCACCGTGGCACCTCTAACCCTAATATCAAGTCCATAAAATACCCAAATATTCCCTGTATACCAGAGGGCACACCAAAAATACTTTTCCGCTGCCCCAAGCTTCTGTTCTCGTGAGATCCCATCTTGGGGCCTTTTCTGGCACTCTGTCGGAGGGGGATTCGATCACGGAGGGCTTCTACATCAACCTTGCTGCCCATCACGAATACCTTCATCCTATATATCAATCGTTACCTCCAGACCATTCCAGAGCTCATTGTCATGTCCGTGATCTCATCCGGGGCTCCGAACAACATTCGGTCACCAACTCACATAACTCATATAGTACTATATCATCAATGAACATTAAGCGTGCGGACCCTACAGGTTCGAGAATGATGTAGACATGACCAAGACGCTTCTCCGATCAATAACCAATAGTAGGACTTGGATGCCCATATTGGTTCCTACATATTCTACGAAGATCTTTATCGGTCGAACCTTTATGACGACATATGTAGTTCCCTTTGTCTATTGGTATGTTACTTGCCCGAGATTCGATCGTCGGTATCTCTATACCTAATTCAATCCCGTTATCGGCAAGTCTCTTTACTCATTCCGTAATACATCATCTTGTAACTAACTCCTTAGTCACTTTGCTTGCAAGCTTCTTGTGATGTTGTATTACCGAGAGGGCCCAGAGATACCTCTCTGTCATACAGAGTGACAAATCACAATCTTGATTCATGCCAACTCAACAAACACGTTCGGAGATACCTGTAGAGCACCTTTATGATCACCCAGTTACGAAGTGATGTTTGATAGCACACAAGGTATTTCTCCGGTATCCGGGAGTTGCATGATCTCATGGTCGAAGGAATATGTATTTGACATTAAGAAAGCAGTAGCAATAAATTGAACGATCATATGCTATGCTAAAGGATGGGTCTTGTCCATCACATCATTCTACTAATGATGTGATCCCGTTATCAAATGACAACTCATGTCTATGGTTGGGATACCTTAACCATCTTTGATCAATGAGCTAGTCTAGTAGAGGCTCACTAGGGACACGATATTTGTTTATGTATCCACACATGTATTTAAGTTTCCGGTCAATACAATTCTAGCATGAATAATAAACCTTTATCATGATTAAGGAAATATAATAATAACCACTTTATTATTGCCTTTAGGGCATATTTCCAACAATAGCTAGTAGCTAAATGGCTTCTGCTTTCTCTCGGATCTTCAATACAATGTTCTCCTCAATCTTATTGGAGTTCTATTCAATGTAATATTTTTTGCAGTGTGTTTGTTGAGATCCAATGAATTATGGGTTTATGATCATATTATTCATTGAAAGATTCTTTTCTGAACTTCAATATGCATGATTGTCATAGCTTTGTATTTCTCTCTGATCTATCTATTTAGCTTTGCCAACTAGATTGATTTATCTTCAGCGAGAGAGGTGCTTTGTGATGGGTTCATTCTTGTGGTGTCTTCACCCAGTGACAGAAAGGGTAGCAAGGCACGATCATTAAGGGGAAAATGATGGGGTTTAATCAGATTGTTTGGTTATTGTGACGCCCCGAGACCGACGCGCCAGGTGTCTTCCAGTTATTCGTTGTTGTTGCCTTGTATTTTGCTTACATGCCGCATCTTGCCATGTCATCATGTGCATTGCATCATCATGTTTTCAAAACTTGCATCCGTCCCGGTCTTCTAGTTCTTTCCATTGTTCGTTCTGAGCCCAGACACACTTGCACGCGCTAGCGGCACCTCCGAAATATTATTTTGTAAGTGGCATAAAAATGTTCTCAAAATGGGTTGAAAGTTGGCTTGCGGTCTTATTATAGTGTAGATAGACCGCCTGTCAATTTTCATTGCATTCGGAGCTCGTTTGATAGCCCAATCGTTAAACATATATCTGCATTATAGCTGGTCTATCGTCGGACGTTTCCGATCTCCGGAAACGGTTGTCGGGTTGCATTCCTCCTCTCTCTTCTCTGTCCAACCACACACTTGACCTCGTTCGCCTAACCCCTCTTTGCACAGTGCATCGACCCCTCGCACGTGTCCGAAAACTTACCCGAACCCGACCCGGGTTGTCGTTATCGATGGGTATGGATCATGCCCAAACATCTACAAAACATCTCCGATTCTTTGTTGGGCTCCCCTAAGCTATTTCTTCTCGGCCATCCAATTATAATCGTAGGGATGAGATAGCCCTACCCTAATCCCTACCTATACTAGTAGAATGCCCGTGCGTTGCCACGGGCTTTTGAAATATTTTTGTTGAGTTGTATAGACATAATGCGTAAACTTTCACATGTAGAGATAAGATAGCACGGGAATGTCGGTGCCTTGCCATATGCTACGATTTTTTTGCTAGTATTATGTAAACATAACGCATGTCAAATTTCACATGTAGAGACAAATAGCACGGGCACAATCGGGGTATTTATTGAAGTCCAATTCACTTGCAATGTAAATTGATAAAAGAGATAAATTAACACTATATAAATATAGAGCGATGATCCAACTAAAATTCTATTAAAAATTAATATCTACTATTCCTTGTGTTGCGCTTAAGAAATTCTCACACAATATTAGAAATGTTGTCTTTAGCTTCATTTGCACGATATTTGAGCAAGTATAATAAAACATTTCCTCAGCTTACATTGGTCAGATTTTTTTGAAAAGGAGGATGTACCTCCGGCCTCTGCATCTGAATGATGCATGCATCCATTTTATGAATTATTCTTAAAGACCTTACGAAGTAATACATCAATACACCTGAAGCCACCATCCAAGCAACACCTGTTGCTCCTATCCCCTTGATGAAGAGGTGCCAATTGTCCGAGCCTAATATCAAACAGACATCGCAACAAAGTCTAACATCTAACGCCAGATGCCCCAGCCTAGCCACATACGCCAGATCTCCCCCGTGTCGCCAAGTGTTGGCGACGCGGGGGCCGTGAGTCTCAGTGAGTCCTAACTGCAGGCGATATATTTTAATCTTACTTTTTATCAGAAATGTGCTGTTGTAATCATATAGTAGTGCTTCTAACATTGTTGAGAGTACTCACTGAAGTGATCATAATCCATAATACTGTCTATTACTCATGTGTTACTCATGTTGTGAATCCCAACCCCCACCCTGCGCTCACTCTGAATCCTCACTCTTATCACAAATTCCACTGACTCCCGTTCTAAGTGAGTTACCTGAACATGCACTCAATAAAAAGATAATGCTAGTCATCTTATATATATCGTCATCAAAATTTTGCCTGCACCAAATTTATACAAAAACAAAAGACAAAAGCAGCTTAATATGAGATACGATTTTCTACTTCGGCGGCAGCACCACTCCCTTGATAAATCATGAGCTTGTGCTATAGATTCACATGCTTGATCATTCTCTAACCCGTCAACCTCCGCCTCCGCTCTGCAGCCTTATTGACCTCCTCCCCCTGACCTCCTTGGGCGGCACCTCTCCCACCTCCTCATTTGGCAAATTATATCATAGTAATTAGGAAACAATGGCATCAGCATAATTATCCATGCCATTATAGGATCTGACAATTTAAAATAAGTGAAAATAGTGGGTGTTATCCTAGTTTACGAAATTGATGAGCTGCTAGAGAACTACATCGCAAGCAGCCTAGAGGACGAAGTTTCCTTGATTTCCTTTTGATACTCATTTGCTCAGCTCCATGCTTATCAATGGTGGCCGCAGAAACTGGAATCAGGGAGCAAGCAATGCTTTTGTGTCTTTTTTTTACCCTCCTAAAATATCATTAAACAGTTCGGCATTGGTGGCTTACGACTTGTTTGTCCTAACAGCCGAAACCTGAAGCATTTTACTTCTTAGAACAAAAGCCGAGCGAAACCACGCAAGACAAGACTTATTTCAGGACTGAAGAAGCACACTTAGAAGTTGTTCCTACTTTGCAAAATTCTTACTCCCTAGCTATATTAGCTTTGTTTATAAGGCAAGTAAGATATAAATCATTGTTATCATTAGTACCATTTTCTAAATGGGGTAGGCACAAGTCGCATACAAAAATGATACATGTGTTCTGAACCTGCCTGTTCTGCTCGAATTTAAATAGGGAGCTTTTGAACACATACATAATTTGCAGCAGCCATGACATCTGTAGTTTCAAACACTCATTAGACGATTTTTCATCCAACTCTAACAAAGTATCAATAACACCTAGAGGAGGGAGACTGAAGTGAGAGGGGGAAATACTGGAGATGGCAAACGAAAGGTGCAAGGTGCATGCATAGCTACTGTTGACATGGAGTAGCAGGTAGCACAGATAGTAGATATCATTCTCATAATGATTTCGGCTATGTGATTAAAATGCTGCTTCTTGTAACCATGATTGTTTTTGCATTCCAACATATGGGCAGGACTTCACACAAAAAATACCTCCATAGGCATCCTAGAACATGGACACACACTCAATCAATTAAAGATGAACTGAATCAAATTAACAACAGCAAGTTCGTCCTGCGCCAGGCAACAAGTGAACAAAATGTGCATCATATACAAATAGGTGCATAACAGATTACAAAAATGCAGACAACTGTAAAACAAGTCTCTCAGCAAATAATAATGCTAATACAGGCTGGCCTCAACTTTTATTGTCCAAACATCATACCCATTACAAAACCATTCATTCCTGGGATCAAATGCTACAGATCACACCCATCCCGAGTGAAAACTAATGGCCTGCATACCTATAGGAATGTGATCAACAAATTTATGTGTGTCATAGACCAGTATAATTCTAAGCTACCCTTGATGAATTCAACGTATGTGTGTTAAACTGCAGATTTGGTCTATTATTTGAAAAGAAAAAAAATAATCCCTTGTGTAATAAAAGTGCTGGCGCTTAATTTAGGAAAGGTGCTCAAGCCTAGAAAGAAATTAGACAGGCCACATAAAGCAGATAGAAAAAATAAACTATGAATCCATGTACATTGGCATCCTACATAATTGGTCAACTGGAGTGTATATAAAAATTACCTTGAAAATAACTGATCACTTGCACGAAGCCTTATCTTTCATTGTCGTGAACATAGAAGGTAGTACAAATCTAGAATTCTTTCCATGTTCCACTTCTTAAATCTGCCAAAGGTAAATAAATAAAAGTTAATACTTAAGAACCAATATACCTTTAATTCAACATCAAGACGAATTTGGATGTCATTCATGATAGGTTCATTAGGAACATGAACATGAAAGAGAACAAAAGAAAAGTCTCTCTTTATTACATGTTTATTCAGTCTTAGGTCCTGCAAACAGATTTTCTAGGTCTGTTGGCTATGCAAACTCAAGTATGCACATGTTTCTTACCTGCAAGTACAGCTAGGGATGAAACTGTAACTCAGAAAATCCAAACACAAACAGCAAAGACATGCATTCATCGCATGCATGCATCAGGAAATTGATTGACAAATGGAAAATTGTTGTCTCGTGATTAAGATTAACCGTCTAATTTGCGCGTAGGTGAATACTCGCAGCCAACGGCTTCCGCTGACATGGCCATGTACGGCGTAAGACATGACGCTCCGCAAAATGTGATCAGTCAGCGGCGTCCAGTGGCGAGCAATCTAGCGGACAAAAGGCTCATTGTGGCGACCGGCTACGTGTGCGCCTTAACGCGGCGCATTCATCCGTCTAAGAAATTAATCAAGAAAACTGCTAAATTGGTTGTCCTCTTGTTAATATCAACAATCTAATGATTTGATTGTGTTTCCATGTACGCCCATGCATGCGAGAATTACTAATGGAGTTATATCTGTTCATCTAATCACGTAAAACTATGTCCAAAGCATAATCCATTACTTTTTACGCAACAGAGTAATAAGTGAAAGAAAATTCTCAGCTATTTGATAGAAAAAGAACACATATTTGATCAGATGAATCCAAATAATATCAACATTGGCACACTAAGCACGTAATATATATGCAGAGTAACATCAACAATGAGATTTCAAGCTAGTTGGTGCTTCAGATATGTTTGCTACATAGAACCATTCAAAGCTAGGTTGGTTCAGTTACCTTCATCTAAGTGACATGTTTGGCATGTTGTAGTTGCACTCACCGTCCTCGACTGCCATCCCCGAATCCCTGACTCCTCCTGGACCCCTCTGCCCCTCTCTCCATGAGGCGGACGTAGTGCTGCTCCCGCCCATGGACGCTGCTGGGGCGTAGGCTTCGTCGTAATCATCGGAGGCGGCCATCCCCAACTCCCCGACTCCTCCTGGACCCCTCTATCCCTCTCTCCACGAGGCAGAGGTGGTGCTGCTCCCTCGCATGGACGCTGCCGGGGCGTAGGTTTGTCTTCATCATCGGACTCGGGTCAGCGGCGTAGTCCAGGGCAGATCGGCTGGGTAGAGGTTGAGGGCGGGGAACTGCACCATCGCTCGTAGACAGAGGGAGGAGGCGGTCGACAGGAATCCGTGGAGTCTAGAGGTGCTATGGCGGCGTGAATCGACAGAGGACGATGCTTGCTGGTGGCCTGAGTGAGAGAGGATGAGCGAGAGTTTGATTTGTGGGCCTTCCAGGAGGATGGGTTTGATTGATGGTTGCTATGTATATGCATTGTAAGGAAAGAAATGACGTGGAGATTTTGGAATGATGGTTGATTGCTTTCGTTTTGCAAGTAAGGAAGTGGATCTGGCATGGGCCCACGTGTACCCGTCGTAACAAAAAGGAATCGCTGGAAAAAAACAACGGGAATTAGTGATCGATCGAAGAGAACGAACGAAACAACATGCACCATTAGGAGTAGAGAAAAAAGTAACACTTCCACAATAAGATTTGTTTATCATGGTTTACTTGTTAATTTTCTTAAAATCCTTTATTTGTTTCCCGAAAATCTATTATTTGTTTCCGAAAGTAAATTGCATTAATGAGAGAGATCGGTTGATTTGAATAAGTTAGGAAAGTTAGATCCATGATCTTTTGTATGTTTGGAAAGTGCTGATTTTTTAAAGAACATAATGGACTAAAAAATAAACCAATGGATAAGAAAACCAGTGGGGAGAGGTGGTGGGAGGTGGGAGCAAATAAAACCGGACGAAAATAAAACCGGAGTACCAGCCTACCAACTGCTCCATTAGGAGTAGAGATGTATATAAAAATTACCTTGAAAATAACTGATCACTTGCACGAAGCCTTATCTTTCATTGTCGTGAACATAGAAGGTAGTACAAATCTAGAATTCTTTCCATGTTCCACTTCTTAAATCTGCCAAAGGTAAATAAATAAAAGTTAATACTTAAGAACCAATATACCTTTAATTCAACATCAAGACGAATTTGGATGTCATTCATGATAGGTTCATTAGGAACATGAACATGAAAGAGAACAAAAGAAAAGTCTCTCTTTATTACATGTTTATTCAGTCTCAGGTCCTGCAAACAGATTTTCTAGGTTTGTTGGCTATGCAAACTCAAGTATGCACATGTTTCTTACCTGCAAGTACAGCTAGGGATGAAACTATAACTCAGAAAATCCAAACACAAACAGCAAAGACATGCATTCATCGCATGCATGCATCAGGAAATTGATTGACAAATGGAAAATTGTTGTCTCGTGATTAAGATTAACCGTCTAATTTGCGCGTAGGTGAATACTCGCAGCCAACGGCTTCTGCCGACATGGCCATGTACGGCGCAAGACATGACGCTCCGCAAAATGTGATCAGTCAGCGGCGTCCAGTGGCGAGCAATCTAGCGGACAAAAGGCTCATTGTGGCGACCGGCTACGTGTGCGCCTTAACGCGGCGCATTCATCCGTCTAAGAAATTAATCAAGAAAACTGCTAAATTGGTTGTCCTTTTGTTAATATCAACAATCTAATGATTTGATTGTGTTTCCATGTACGCCCATGCATGCGAGAATTACTAATGGAGTTATATCTGTTCATCTAATCACGTAAAACTATGTCCAAAGCATAATCCATTATTTTTTATGCAACAGAGTAATAAGTGAAAGAAAATTCTCAGCAATTTGATAGAAAGAACACATATTTGATCAGATGAATCCAAATAATATCAACGTTGGCACACTAAGCACGTAATATATATTGCAGAGTAACATCAACAATGAGATTTCAAGCTAGTTGGTGCTTCAGATCTGTTTGCTACATAGAACCATTCAAAGCTAGGTTGGTTCAGTTACCTTCATCTAAGTGACATGTTTGGATGGCATGTTGTAGTTGCACTCACCGTCCTCGACTGCCATCCCCGAATCCCTGACTCCTCCTGGACCCCTCTGCCCCTCTCTCCATGAGGCGGACGTAGTGCTGCTCCCGCCCATGGACGCTGCTGGGGCGTAGGCTTCGTCGTAATCATCGGAGGCGGCCATCCCCAACTCCCCGACTCCTCCTGGACCCCTCTGTCCCTCTCTCCACGAGGCGGAGGTGGTGCTGCTCCCTCGCATGGACGTTGCTGGGGCGTAGGTTTGTCTTCATCATCGGACTCGGGTCAGCGGCGTAGTCCAGGGCAGATCGGCTGGGTAGAGGTTGAGGGCGGGGAACTGCACCATCGCTCGTAGACAGAGGGAGGAGGCGGTCGACAGGAATCCGTGGAGTCTAGAGGTGCTATGGCGGCGTGAATCGACAGAGGACGATGCTTGCTGGTGGCCTGAGTGAGAGAGGACGAGCGAGCGAGAGTTTGATTTGTGGGCCTTCCAGGAGGATGGGTTTGATTGATGGTTGCTATGTATATGCATTGTAAGGAAAGAAATGACATGGAGATTTTGGAATGATGGTTGATTGCTTTCGTTTTGCAAGTAAGAAAGTGGATCTGGCGCGGGCCCACGTGTACCCGTCGTAACAAAAAGGAATCGCTGGAAAAAAACAACGGGAATTAGTGATCGGTCGAAGAGAACGAACGAAACAACGTGCACCATTAGGAGTAGAGAAAAAAGTAACAGTTCCACAATAAGATTTGTTTATCATGGTTTACTTGTTAATTTTCTTAAAATCCTTTATTTGTTTCCCGAAAATCTATTATTTGTTTCCGAAAGCAAATTGCATTAATGAGAGAGATCGGTTGATTTGAATAAGTTAGGAAAGTTAGATCCATGATCTTTTGTATGTTTGGAAAGTCCTGATTTTTTAAAGAACATAGTGGACTAAAAAAAATAAACCAATGGATAAGAAAACCAGTGGGGAGAGGTGGTGGGAGGTGGGAGCAAATAAAACCGGACGAAAATAAAACCGGAGTACCAGGCTACCAACTGCTCCATTAGGAGTAGACGGAGGACGATGCTTGCTGGTGGCCTGAGTGAGAGAGGATGAGCGAGCGAGAGTTTGATTTGTGGGCCTTCCAGGAGGATGGGTTTGATTGATGGTTGCTATGTATATGCATTGTAAGGAAAGAAATGACGTGGAGATTTTGGAATGATGGTTGATTGCTTTCGTTTTGCAAGTAAGAAAGAGGATCTGGCGCGGGCCCACGTGTACCCGTCATAACAAAAAGGAATC
Organism: Triticum monococcum; assembly: GCA_034509565.1. Taxonomy (NCBI): domain Eukaryota; kingdom Viridiplantae; phylum Streptophyta; class Magnoliopsida; order Poales; family Poaceae; genus Triticum; species Triticum monococcum. The sequence goes on from CM067841.1 coordinate 586,066,726, forward strand.
GCTGGAAAAAACAACGGGAATTAGTGATCGATTGAAGAGAACGAACGAAACAACGTGCACCATTAGGAGTAGAGAAAAAAGTAACACTTCCACAATAAGATTTGTTTATCATGGTTTACTTGTTAATTTTCTTAAAATCCTTTATTTGTTTCCCGAAAATCTATTATTTGTTTCCGAAAGCAAATTGCATTAATGAGAGAGATCGGTTGATTTGAATAAGTTAGGAAAGTTAGATCCATGATCTTTTGTATGTTTGGAAAGTGCAGATTTTTTAAAGAACATAGTGGACTAAAAAAATAAACCAATGGATAAGAAAACCAGTGGGAAAAGGTGGTGGGAGGTGGGAGCAAATAAAACCGGACGAAAATAAAACCGGAGTACCAGGCTACCAACTGCTCCATTAGGAGTAGACGGAGGACGATGCTTGCTGGTGGCCTGAGTGAGAGAGGACGAGCGAGCGAGAGTTTGATTTGTGGGTCTTCCAGGAGGATGGGTTTGATTGATGGTTGCTATGTATATGCATTGTAAGGAAAGAAATGACGTGGAGATTTTGGAATGATGGTTGATTGCTTTCGTTTTGCAAGTAAGAAAGTGGATCTGGCACGGGCCCACGTGTACCCATCGTAACAAAAAGGAATCGCTGGAAAAAAACAACGGGAATTAGTGATCGATCGAAGAGAACGAACGAAACAACGTGCACCATTAGGAGTAGAGAAAAAAGTAACACTTCCACAATAAGATTTGTTTATCATGATTTACTTGTTAATTTTTTTAAAATCCTTTATTTGTTTCCCGAAAATCTATTATTTGTTTCCAAAAGCAAATTACATTAATGAGAGAGATCGGTTGATTTGAATAAGTTAGAAAAGTTAGATCCATGATCTTTTGTATGTTTGGAAAGTGCTGATTTTTTAAAGAACATAGTGGACTAAAAAAATAAACCAATGGATAAGAAAACCAGTGGGAAGAGGTGGTGGGAGGTGGGAGCAAATAAAACCGGACGAAAATAAAACCGGAGTACCAGACTACCAACTGCTCCATTAAAAATAGAGATAAATAATCAAACCCTAGTCCAAGCCGTCCCATCCATTCCATCCATTCCATCCGCCGCCACTAGCCCCACCTGGTCTCCCCCTTTCCTCGGGATCTTGCCCGATCCACCCAATCAATCCTGCCTTCTCCTTATTTTCCCCACCGAGCCAACCACCGCACACCACCAGCCAGATCCATCTAACCACCAAGCGCCCAACCTCCCTCGCTTTTGGATCGGCAGGCACCGCATCTGGATCCCCTCCCTCTCGAGCACTTCCATGGAGCCAAAGCTCCCGTGCCTCCCGTTCGTCCTTCCCGAAGACCAACAGCACCGAGTCCTCGCAGCCGCCTTTATCCGAGCACTCCCGCGCCGCCAAGCTGGAGCTCTCCTGCGTCGGCCACTCAGGTCACGTCCCTGCTCGTGCCCCTCGTCCTCCCTTTTCCCTCTTTCTCTCTCTAACCTCTCTATCTATATCTCACCCCGTTCAAGCAGGAGCGCAGCTGCCCTCGACCCGTCTCCGTCCGGCCGACAACGAGCAGTAGCTCGCCGGAGTTGAGCTCCACCGGATCTGCCTCCCTATGCCCGTTGCTGGCGCTCCTCCGCCGCTGCAAGTCCCTCGCCGCGCCACTTCTCCTCTGCAACGAGCGGCAGCTACAGCCGACGCAAGCGCCGCGCGCCCTTGGCTGCATCACCCCAAACCGGCCTCCTCTTCGCCGTTTCCCACTCCTCCGGCCACCTCCGCCCGTTTCCCCGTTCCTGGCGTCGTCTGCAGCTGCGCCAAGCCGCTGTCTCTGCTTCACCTGAACCGGGGGTCCTTGTTTTGCTTCGCCCCGCGCCAAGTCCCCTGCCGCCATGGGCGTCCTGACGCAGGAGCTCGCCGTCGACCGCGCCCGACGTTGCCAGCCTCCGGATCCGTCGAGCCCCGGTCTCTCTGGCCTCTCCGTCGCGGGATCCTTCGCGTCCTCCGGTTCATCCAGCGGGAGAACCCCACGTTGACCGCTCCTCTGCTTCCGCTCGTCCAGCGCGCCCGCGTGGACTCGAGCGAGTCCAGCGTTTCGGCCCAGCTGCACCGCTACACCTAGCCCAACCGCAAGGCCCAGCCGCTCCCCTGCTGGCCTTGCTCTTCTCCACTGCGTGGGCTGAGCCATTTGGTGAGAAACCAAGCCTGCTCGAGATGCAGCCCGTAGTATTTTTTTACTGCGCTGCGAATTTGGCTAATATCCCAGGTTTTACAGTTTTACAGAAAAACCCCTAATTTCATGCATTTAATAACTCTTGAACCGGGCATCGGTTTAAAATGTTTTATATATGCAACTTGACTAAAATTTCATCTAGTTTCACAATATCCAACTTTCATGCATGTTTGATATGTTAAACTTGTTGTTTGCTTTAATTTGCTTTAATGCCATGTTAAAATGGTTTATTTCATAACTAAATAACTGTAGCTCCAAATTTAATAAACTTTATATGTAAATGGGGTATAAAAATGCCTAGTTTAACATGGGGTACTTTCTTTGCATGTTTAACAACTCTAAAATATGGTTTAGGAAAGAACAATACCAAATTCATATTATGCACATGAGGATTTACCGGAATTGTTGTTTGTTGTTCTGGCCTAATTTAAACTTGCCTAGATAGGTAGATTTCATATGCCTCACCTCTTTCCATGTTAATCAACATTTAATATTGTTGGGTACATAAACGAGAGCGAACTAAATAATCGAATGTGGTGTTCACTTAACTTGTAGTTTTGTTTGTGCACTTTGCCATGCCATGCATATTTAAACCGGACATGCATCATACTTGTTTGTGCATGATGCCATGTCTATGTGATGGTTGCTTACTATGTTGCTTGCTTCTTTCTGGGTTGCTTCTCTCGTTAACTTCGGTTTCGTTCCAGAGTTGTGAGGATCCGTTCGACTACGCCTGTTTGTCTTCTTCATGGACTCATTCTTTTTCCTTGCGGGATCTCAGACAAGATGACCATACCCTCGAAATCACCTCTATCTTTGCTTGCTAGTTGTTCGCTCTATTGCTATGTCGCGCTTGAAGGAAATATGCCCTAGAGGCAATAATAAAGTTATTATTTATTTCCTTATATCATGATAAATGTTTATTATTCATGCTAGAATTGTATTAACCGGAAACATAATACATGTGTGAATACATAGACAAACAGAGTGTCACTAGTATGCCTCTACTTGACTAGCTCGTTAATCAAAGATGTTTATGTTTCCTAACCATGGACAAAAGAGTTGTTATTTGATTAACGAGGTCACATCATTAGTTGAATGATCTGATTGACATGACCCATTCCATTAGCTTAGCACCCGATCGTTTAGTATGTTGCTATTGCTTTCTTCATGACTTATACATGTTCCTATGACTATGAGATTATGCAACTCCCGTTTACCAGAGGAACACTTTGTGTGCAACCAAACGTCACAACGTAACTGGGTGATTATAAAGGAGCTCTACAGGTGTCTCCAAAGGTAGATATTGGGTTGGCGTATTTCGAGATTAGGATTTGTCACTCCGATTGTCGGAGAGGTATCTCTGGGCCCTCTCGGTAATGCACATCACATAAGCCTTGCAAGCATTGCAACTAATGAGTTAGTTGCGGAATGATGTATTACAGAACGAGTAAAGAGACTTGCCGGTAACGAGATTGAACTAGGTATTGGATACCGACGATCGAATCTCGGACAAGTAACATACCGATGACAAAGGGAACAACGTATGTTGTTATGCGGTCTGACCGATAAAGATCTTCGTAGAATATGTAGGAGCCAATATGGGCATCCAGGTCCCGCTATTGGTTATTGGCCGGAGATTTGTCTCAGTCATGTCTACATTGTTCTTGAACCGTAGGGTCCGCACGCTTAACGTTACGATGACAGTTATTATGAGTTTATGCATTTTGATGTACCGAAGTTAGTTCGGAGTCCCGGATGTGATCACGGACATGACGAGGAGTCTCGAAATGGTTGAGACATAAAGATTGATATATTGTACGGCTATATTCGGACACCGAAAGTGTTTCGGGTGATTTCGAAGAAAACCGGAGAGCCGGAGGGTTACCGGAACCCTACCGGGAGAAGTATTGGGCCATATGGGCCTTAGTGGAGAGAGAGAGGGGCTGCAAGAGGTGGGCCGCGCGCCACCTCCTCCCTGGTCCGAATTGGACTAGGAGAGGGGGGCGGCGTCCCCCCTTTTCCTTCTCCCACTCCACCTCGACTCCTCCTTGGCGCGCCACACCTGGCCGGCCGGCCTCCTCCCCTTGCTCCTTTATATACGGGGGCAGGGGGGCACCTCTAGACACACAAGTTGATCCACGTGATCGTTCCTTAGCCGTGTGCGGTGCCCCCTGCCACCATATTCCACCTCGATCATATCGTTGTAGTGCTTAGGCGAAGCCCTGCATCGGTAGAACATCATCATCGTCACCACGCCGTTGTGCTGACGATACTCATCCCCGAAGCTTTGCTGGATCGGAGCCCGGGGAGCGTCATCGAGCTGTATGTGTGCTAAGAACTCGGAGGTGCGGAGTAATGGTCTTGGATCGGTCGGATCGGGAAGACGTACGATTACTTCCTCTACGTTGTGTCAACGCTTCCGCAGTTGGTCTGCGTGGGTACGTAGACAACACTCTCCCCTCTCGTTGTTGTGCATCACCATGATCTTGCATGTGCGTAGGAAAATTTTGAAATTACTACGTTCCCCAATAGTGGCATCCGAGCCTAGGTTTTATGGTTTGATGTTATATGCACGAGTAGAACACAAGTGAGTTGTGGGCGATATAAGTCATACTGCCTACCAGCATGTCATACTTCGGTTCGGCGGCATTGTTGGATGAAGTGGCCCGGACCGACATTACGCGTACGCTTACGCGAGACCGGTTCTCCCGACGTGCTTTGCACACAGGTGGCTTGCGGGTGACTGTTTCTCCAACTTTAGTTGAACCGAGTGTGGCTACGCCCGGTCCTTGCGAAGGTTAAAACGGAGTCAAATTGACAAACTATCGTTGTGGTTTTGATGCGTAGGTGAGATTGGTTCTTGCTTAAGCCCGTAGCAGCCACGTAAAACTTGCAACAACAAAGTAGAGGACGTCTAACTTGTTTTTGCAGGGCATGTTGTGATGTGATATGGTCAAGACATGATGCTAAATTTTATTGTATGAGATGATCATGTTTTGTAACCGAGTTATCGGCAACTGGCAGGAGCCATATGGTTGTCGCTTTATTGTATGCAATGCAATCGCGATGTAATGCTTTACTTTATCACTAAGCGGTAGCGATAGTCGTGGAAGCATAAGATTGGCGAGACGACAACGATGCTACGATGGAGGTCAAGGTGTCGCGCCGGTGAGGATGGTGATCATGACGGTGCTTCGGAGATGGAGATCACAAGCACAAGATGATGATGGCCATATCATATCACTTATATTGATTGCATGTGATGTTTATCTTTTTATGCATCTTATCTTGCTTTGATTGACGGTAGCATTATAAGATGATCTCTCACTAAATTATCAAGAAGTGTTCTCCCTGAGTATGCACCGTTGCCAAAGTTCGTCGTGCCCAGACACCACGTGATGATCGGGTGTGATAAGCTCTACGTCCATCTACAACGGGTGTAAGCCAGTTTTGCACACGCAGAATACTCAGGTTAAACTTGACGAGCCTAGCATATGCAGATATGGCCTCGGAACACGGAGACCGAAAGGTCGAGCGTGAATCATATAGTAGATATGATCAACATAGCGATGTTCACCATTGAAAACTACTCCATCTCACGTGATGATCAGTTATGGTTTAGTTGATTTGGATCACGTGATCACTTAGAGGATTAGAGGGATGTCTGTCTAAGTGGGAGTTCTTAAGTAATTTGATTAATTGAACTTAAACTTATCATGAACTTAGTACCTGATAGTATCTTGCTTGTTTATGTTTGATTGTAGATAGATGGCTCGTGCTGTTGTTTCGTTGAATTTTAATGCGTTCCTTGAGAAAGCGAAGTTGAAAGATGATAGTAGCAATTACACGGACTGGGTCCGTAACTTGAGGATTATCCTCATTGCTGCTCAGAAGAATTACGTCTTGGAAGCACCGCTGGGTGCCAGCCTGCTGCTGGAGCAACACCAGATGTTATGAACGTCTGGCAGAGCAAAGCTGATGACTACTCGATAGTTCAGTGTGCCATGCTTTACGGCTTAGAATCGGGACTTCAACGATGTTTTGAACGTCATGGAGCATATGAGATGTTCCAGGAGTTGAAGTTAATATTTCAAGCAAATGCCCGGATTGAGAGATATGAAGTCTCCAATAAGTTCTATAGCTGCAAGATGGAGGAGAACAGTTCTGTCAGTGAGCATGTACTCAAAATGTCTGGGTATAATAATCACTTGATTCAGATGGGAGTTAATCTTCCAGATGATTGCGTCATTGACAGAATTCTCCAATCACTGCCACCAAGCTACAAGAGCTTCGTGATGAACTATAATATGCAAGGGATGAACAAGACTATTCCCGAGCTCTTCGCAATGCTGAAAGCTGCGGAGGTAGAAATCAAAAAGGAGCATCAAGTGTTGATGGTCAGCAAGACCACTAGTTTCAAGAAAAAGGGCAAAGGGAAGAAGAAGGGGAACTTCAAGAAGAACGGCAAGCAAGTTGCTGCTCAAGAGAAGAAACCCAAGTCTGGACCTAAGCCTGAGACTGAGTGCTTCTACTGCAAGCAGACTGGTCACTGGAAGCGGAACTGCCCCAAGTATTTGGCGGATAAGAAGGATGGCAAGGTGAACAAAGGTATATGTGATATACATGTTATTGATGTGTACCTTACTAGAGCTCGCAGTAGCACCTGGGTATTTGATACTGGTTCTGTTGCTAATATTTGCAACTCGAAACATGGACTACGGATTAAGCGAACACTGGCGAAGGACGAGGTGACGATGCGCGTGGGAAACAGTTCTAAAGTCGATGTGATCGCGGTCGGCACGCTACCTCTACATCTACCTTCGGGATTAATATTAGACCTAAATAATTGTTATTTGGTGCCAGCGTTGAGCATGAACATTATATCTGGATCTTGTTTGATGCGAGACGGTTATTCATTTAAATCAGAGAATAATGGTTGTTCTATTTATATGAGTAATATCTTTTATGGTCATGCACCTTTGAGAAGTGGTCTATTTTTGATGAATCTCGATAGTAGTAACACACATATTCATAATGTTGAAGCCAAAAGATGCAGAGTTGATAATGATAGTGCAACTTATTTGTGGCACTGCCAATTAGGTCATATCGGTATAAAGCGCATGAAGAAACTCCATACTGATGGACTTTTGGAACCACTTGATTATGAATCACTTGGTACTTGAGAACCATGCCTCATGGGCAAGATGACTAAAACACCGTTCTCTGGTACTATGGAGAGAGCAACAGATTTGTTGGAAATCATACATACCGATGTATGTGGTCCTATGAATATTGAGGCTCGTGGCGGATATCGTTATTTTCTCACCTTCATAGATGACTTAAGCAGATGTGGGTATATCTACTTAATGAAACATAAGTCTGAAACATTTGAAAAGTTCAAAGAATTTCAGAGTGAAGTTGAAAATCATCGTAACAAGAAAATAAAGTTTCTACGATCTGATCGTGGAGGAGAATATTTGAGTTACGAGTTTGGTGTACATTTGAAAAATTGTGGAATAGTTTCACAACTCACACCACCCGGAACACCACAGCGTAATGGTGTGTCCGAACGTCGTAATCATACTTTACTAGATATGGTGCGATCTATAATGTCTCTTACTGATTTACCGCTATCGTTTTGCGGTTATGCTTTAGAGACGGCCACATTCACGTTAAATAGGGCACCATCAAAATCCGTTGAGACGACGCCTTACGAACTATGGTTTGGCAAGAAACCAAAGTTGTCGTTTCTTAAAGTTTGGGGCTGTGATGCTTATGTGAAAAAGCTTCAACCGGATAAGCTCTAACCCAAATCGGAGAAATGTGTCTTCATAGGATACCCAAAGGAGACTGTTGGGTACACCTTCTATCACAGATCCGAAGGCAAGACATTCGTTGCTAAGAATGGATCCTTTCTAGAGAAGGAGTTTCTCTCGAAAGAAGTGAGTGGGAGGAAAGTAGAACTTGACAAGGTAACTGTACCTGCTCCCTTATTGGAAAGTAGTACATCACAGAAAACTGTTTCTGCGACACCTATACCAATTAGTGAGGAAGCTAATGATGATGATCATGAAACTTCAGGACAAGATACTACTGAACCTCGTAGATCAACCAGAGCGAGATCCGCACCAGAGTGGTATGGTAATCCTGTCCTGGAAATCATGCTGCTAGATCATGATGAACCTACGAACTATGAAGAAGCGATGGTGAGCCCAGATTCCGCAAAGTGGCTTGAATCCATGAAATCTGAGATGGGATCCATGTATGAAAACAAATTATGGACTTTGGTTGACTTGCCCGATGATCGGCAAGCAATTGAGAATAAATGGGTCTTCAAGAAGAAGACAGACGCTGATGGTAATGTTACTGTCTACAAAGCTCGACTTGTCGCAAAAGGTTTTCGACAAGTTCAAGGGGTTGACTACGATGAGACCTTCTCACCCGTAGCGATGCTTAAATCTGTCCGAATCATGTTAGCAATTGCCGCATTTTATGATTATGAAATTTGGCAGATGGATGTCAAAACTGCATGCCTGAATGGATTTCTGGAAGAAGAGTTGTATATGATGCAACCGGAAGGTTTTGTCGATCCAAAGGGAGCTAACAAAGTGTGCAAGCTCCAGCGATCCATTTATGGACTGGTGCAAGCCTCTCGGAGTTGGAATAAACGCTTGGATAGTGTGATCAAAGCATTTGGTTTTATACAGACTTTCGGAGAAGCCTGTATTTACAAGAAAGTGAGTGGGAGCTCTGTAGCATTTCTGATATTATATGTGGATGACATATTGCTGATTGGAAATGATATAGAATTTCTGGATAGCATAAAGGGGTACTTGAATAAGAGTTTTTCAATGAAAGACCTCGGTGAAGCTGCTTACATATTAGGCATAAAGATCTATAGAGATAGATCAAGACGCTTAATTGGACTTTCACAAAGCACATACCTTGACAAGATTTTGAAGAAGTTCAAAATGGATCAAGCAAAGAAAGGGTTCTTGCCTGTGTTACAAGGTGTGAAGTTGAGTCAGACTCAATGCCCGACCACTGCAGAAGATAGAGAGAAAATGAAAGATGTTCCCTATGCTTCAGCCATAGGCTCTATCATGTATGCAATGCTGTGTACCAGACCTGATGTGTGCCTTGCTATAAGTTTAGCAGGGAGGTACCAAAGTAATCCAGGAGTGGATCACTGGACAGCGGTCAAGAACATCCCGAAATACCTGAAAAGGACTAAGGATATGTTTCTCGTATATGGAGGTGACAAAGAGCTCACCGTAAAAGGTTACGTTGATGCAAGCTTTGACACTGATCCAGATGATTCTAAATCGCAAACTGGATACGTGTTTACATTAATCGGTGGAGCTGTCAGTTGGTGCAATTCTAAACAAAGCATCGTAGCGGGATCTACATGTGAAGCGGAGTACATAGCTGCTTCAGAAGCAGCGAATGAAGGAGTCTGGATGAAGGAGTTCATATCCGATCTAGGTGTCATACCTAGTGCATCGGGTCCAATGAAAATCTTTTGTGACAATACTGGTGCAATTGCCTTGGCAAAGGATTCCAGATTTCACAAGAGGACCAAGCACATCAAGAGACGCTTCAATTCCATCCGGGATCTAGTCCAGGTGGGAGACATAGAGATTTGCAAGATACATACGGATCTAAATGTTGCAAACCCGTTGACTAAGCCTCTTCCACGAGCAAAACAAGATCAGCACCAAGACTCCATGGGTGTTAGAATCATTACTGTGTAATCTAGATTATTGACTCTAGTGCAAGTGGGAGACTGAAGGAAATATGCCCTAGAGGCAATAATAAAGTTATTATTTATTTCCTTATATCATGCTAAATGTTTATTATTCATGCTAGAATTGTATTAACCGGAAACATAATACATGTGTGAATACATAGACAAACTTAGTGTCACTAGTATGCCTCTACTTGACTAGCTCGTTAATCAAAGATGGTTATGTTTCCTAACCATGAACAAGGTGTTGTTATTTGATTAACAAGGTCACATCATTAGTTGAATGATCTGATTGACATGACCCATTTCATTAGCTTAGCACCCGATCGTTTAGTATGTTGCTATTGCTTTCTTCATGACTTATACATGTTCCTATGACTATGAGATTATGCAACTCCCGTTTACCAGAGGAACACTTTGTGTGCTACCAAACGTCACAACGTAACTGGGTGATTATAAAGGAGCTCTACAGGTGTCTCCAAAGGTAGATATTGGGTTGGCGTATTTCGAGATTAGGATTTGTCACTCCGATTGTCGGAGAGGTATCTCTGGGCCCTCTCGGTAATGCACATCACATAAGCCTTGCAAGCATTGCAACTAATGAGTTAGTTGCGGAATGATGTATTACAGAACGAGTAAAGAGACTTGCCGATAACGAGATTGAACTAGGTATTGGATACCGACGATCGAATCTCGGGCAAGTAACATACCGATGACAAAGGGAACAACGTATGTTGTTATGCGGTCTGACCGATAAAGATCTTCATAGAATATGTAGGAGCCAATATGGGCATCCAGGTCCCGCTATTGGTTATTGGCCGGAGATTTGTCTCAGTCATGTGTACATTGTTCTCGAACCGTAGGGTCCGCACGCTTAACGTTATGATGATAGTTATTATGAGTTTATGCATTCTGATGTACCGAAGTTAGTTCGGAGTCCCGGATGTGATCACGGACATGACGAGGAGTCTCGAAATGGTCGAGACATAAAGATTGATATATTGGACGGCTATATTCGGACACCGGAAGTGTTTCGGGTGATTTCAGAGAAAACCGGAGAGCCGGAGGGTTACCGGAACCCTACCGGGAGAAGTATTGGGCCATATGGGCCTTAGTGGAGAGAAAGAGGGGCTGCAAGAGGTGGGCCGCGCGCCACCTCCTCCCTGGTCCGAATTGGACTAGGAGAGGGGGGCGGCGCCCCCCTTTCCTTCTCCCACTCCACCTCTTTCCCCCTCCTAGTAGGAGTCCTACACCTACTAGGAGGAGGACTCCTCCTTGGCGCGCCACACCTGGCCGGCCGGCCTCCTCCCCTTGCTCCTTTATATACAGGGGCAGGGGGGCACCTCTAGACACACAAGTTGATCCATGTGATCGTTCCTTAGCCGTGTGCGGTGCCCCCTGCCACCATATTCCACCTCGATCATATCGTTGTAGTGCTTAGGCGAAGCCCTGCGTCGGTAGAACATCATCATCGTCACCACGCCATTGTGCTGACGGTACTCATCCCCGAAGCTTTGCTGGATCGGAGCCCGGGGAGCGTCATCGAGCTGTACGTGTGCTAAGAACTCGGAGGTGCCGGAGTAACGGTGCTTGGATCGGTCGGATCGGGAAGACGTACGACTACTTCCTCTACGTTGTGTCAATGCTTCCGCAGTCGGTCTGTGTCGGGGAACTAATCCACGAACACCTATGGGACCGGCGGACCGAGCCCCTTTCGGTTCGGCAGGGGGGCGGAGATCGCACGAAGAGCAGATCGAGGCGCAACACACGAGCAGTTTACCCAGGTTCGGGCCGCACGGATGCGTAAAACCCTACTCCTGCTTTGTGGTTTGTATTGAGTTCTTGCTCGGGAGCGCTGAGTGCTACAGTACACACCAGCAGCTAATGAGACCGAGCGTGAGTGTTCTCTTCGACCCACCTCCCCCCTCTATGCTGCGCATGGGCCTCCTTTTATATGCTCAAGGGGTCACCGACAGGTGGCAACGTAGACAAGGGTAAAAATGGAAAGATGTTGCGGTTGGTACAGCTACCTGCTACAGTGTATCATACCTAACCCTGACGGCAGGGGACAAGGGCATTAAATGCCCGTCTGCGTTGCCCAAATAGTGCAAAAGGGACCGTCAAGGACGCCACCGCTCGCCACGATGGCAATCTTGTCAGCGCCGCTTGCCACCGCGCACCGCTGGCTGCATAGCCTCCCGCCACGTACGCCTGGAAGGGTCCGAGAGCGACACATTGGTGGATGTGCTGGAGCGCGGGTATAGAGTGGTGGCTTGCCGCGGTCGTTGTCTTGTGGCGCCCGGGAGCTTGTCGCTCACCGGGCCTTGCCGGGACGCGTGGCGCGTCGCGGCAAGTTCCTTGAGATGCCTTGGTTGGCCTTCCCGGCAAGCTCCTCTTGCCGGGGTCTTGTCTCCTTGGCTTGGATACTTTGTTCTTGAATGGCTCCAAAGGAACCATGGAGGACCTTGGCGGTCACCCGGCAAGCCTTGCTGCGGGATGTTGCGACTGCCCGTGCACAAGTTCGGGATACTAGGGTACCCCTACTCTAGTACACCGACAGGAGCCCCCGGGCCTGGGCCATACACGGCGCCGAGCGCTGTTGGGCCAGGCCCAAAACAGGGCACGGGCACGCGCGGCCTAGGTTACGCCGTATCTCTCCCCGTATCCACCGCGCCCTCCCCGAACGGCACGCGTTGAATGCAGCGTCGTGGGAGAGATCATGGGCGGTTTCTTTATTCGGAAAGGCGAAACGTCCGCCCCCTCCTTCTTTATAAGCAGGGGAAACAGAAGTAGTTCGCCCATTCGCCGGTTGCCATTCCAATCTCGGAAACCTCCGCCGCTCCCCCGTCTTCCCAAAGCTGAAAGAGAGCAGCGCCCTGCCCCTCATCGCCACCAGCACGACCAACGCCGTCGACCTCCTCCACCACTTCCGCCATGGCTCCGAAAGCCGACAAGGGGAAGGTCGTGAAGTTGGCCGAGGCGCAGCGGCTTGCGGCGCTGCGAAAGGAGCGGGCAATCTTCCCCTCAAGCTCGCCGCGAGGGATCTGAGGGAGTATTACTACCTCTTCTGGTCGACGGAGACGCGAGCGCATCCGGGCACAAAGGTACTTCCAGCCGCCGCTTGGAAAATGGCTCCAAATGGATATCCTTTCTTCGCCGTGTTCTTCTACTGCGGGCTCTGCCCGCCTTTCTCTGAGTTTTTCTGCGATATTATGAACACCTACGGGTTCCGCCTCCTTGACTTCACCCCCAATGCTGTTCTGACCATGGCAGTTTTTGCACATCTCTGCGAAAACTTTGTCAGAGTCTATCCAAATGTAGCCCTTTTTCGCCACTTCTTTATGCCCCGAGTAGAGAGAGGAGAGCCTTTATCCGACGGAATCTCCTGGATCTCGAGGGCCGGCAAGAAGGACGCTTATCTAGAGGGAGAGCTCCGCGGCAAGTGGGAGGAATGGAGAGCAGACTGGTGCTGGATTGTCGAGGAGAACCTGCAGCCGTTTACCGCCCGGCGCCAAGCCCCAGCAGCACGCGGCAGCGACTGGAGCAACGTGGCCCCGGAAGACGATAGGCTGAAGATTGCCGTCACCCTGATCCAACGCCTCAGGCTTGCTGGGCTTACTGTAGGCGCAGATTTTCTTCGCCGCCGCATCGGCCCCCTGCAGGAACGGAGGAGGCCCGCCTGGGAATTCAAGAATGCGGCGGATATCATGAGGCTGCGTCAGGGCCTCAACTACAACTTCACTGTTCTGGAGCTTAACGCGATGCTCCAGGAGCTGTTCAAGTACGACCCTGAGCATCCCGAAGCGTTCAGGTTGCCGCAGGGTGTCGTTCCGCTGTGCAACAACTCCGCGCTCGACCGCATCCGTGCAATAATGCCGCTGTGCGATTCGCATGGAATTGTCCCAACTTGGCAAGAGCCTGCAGACGACGTCGTGCAGGAGTTCTTTGACGGCTTGGTAGAAGTGCCGGTCCGCTCCGACGAGAAGAAAGGCCTCACTCGCGACACCACCGATGCGGAGATGAAGCGCATCGCCACCAGGCTGGAAGAGGCGGCGGCAGCCGCAGCCGCGGGCGAGTTTGGATTCACCATGGAGGAGGCAGAGGCAGCAGAGGCGGCAAGCCGTGCCGAGCGAGAGGAGCTTGCCGGCAAGAAAGAGCTTGCCGGGCGTGACGTCGAGTCGAGCGAGCCCGCCGAGGATACGAGTGGCTCGTTGGAGATCAACTCCTCTTCCTCTTCATCATCAGATGGTTCGCTGCAAGCAGAGCCCCCAGCTCCACCAAGAAGGCGTCTCCGCAAGGCCGGGGACGTAGCGAGGCGGCGGGCGAGTCGACAGTCGCCGCACCGCACGACACGCTCCACCGTGGCAAGCACTGTTGCCGCGGGAGCACCTCACGCTGCTGCGGCAACTGGAGCGGGTTCCACCCGGACCACCGCTTCTGCTCCTGCCGCTTCTCACGCCGCGGCGGCAGACGGAGCGGGGTCGTCTCAGACCACCGCCACTGTTCCCGCCAAGCGGCCAAGGGAACCTACTCCTCCGCCTCCTCGCGCCGGACATGAGCCGGACTTCGACTTCTCCGCGTTCAGCTCCGATGAGGAAGAGGAAGAGTAAGATTCTCTTGTTGTTCTTGTAGTTCTTCAATTCTTGCTGCTTTGTCTTGTATCTCATTTGCTTTACTCTGAACTTATTCCTTTTTAGGACTCTGGCCCAGAGAGCAGCGAAGAGAGCCAAGGTCCCGGTGATTATCATCGAGGACGAACCCACCGCGACAGCAGGGGGTGCGTCCGAGACAACCTTGCCGGACCCGGCAACTGTTCTCCAGAGCAGCCCCCCAGCGTAAGTATATGGTTCGCTTTCCGCTGTTAGGCGCGCATGGATACTCTTCCTTTGCTGACATCTGACTGTTGGTTTGTGTAGGAGCAGAGCAGCCCCACCAGGAGCGCCCGGAGGCCGCCCCCGAAATGCCAAGGGAGAGCCCTCCGGCAAGGGAGAGGTCTACGGCAAGGGAGAGTTCCCCGGCAAGGAAGAGTTCTCCGGCAAGGGACAGCACCAGCGGCCCCCCGGCGGTGGAGACCACGACTGCAGAACCCGGTACAGGTAATCCTCTCACTTCAAAACTTCTCTTGGGTTCTTCTTCTTTTGATCTTCTTTTTTGGATATTTGCTTGACCCTTCTCCTTTTTCCGACCGTCAGACCCATCTGCTGTGGAGCCGATGGAGACCGAGGTTGCCGCCGACGACGCCGCTGCCACCGAAGAAGCAGCCGACGCTGACGATCCCGCCGGCGCAGAGGCCGCCAAAGCTGCCGCCGCAGAAGCAGGCGGGGAGTCTGGTGATCGCACTAACGGCCCTGAGGCCGCAGGAGCGCCAGGCGCTACGCCGACCGCCGATCCCTCCGCCACTGTCGTAGCGTCAGGCTCCGAAGAGCCCCAGCCAGGCGTCTACTTGAAGGACGGCGATGGCGTCTTCATCAACCTCCCCTGGGCGTCAAGCTCTAGGGCGCCGGTCGAAGGAGACAGCTTCGATGGAGAGGTGCTCGCCTCCGCCGGGCTGCCGCTGGTTGACGCGCCGAGCAGCAGCAGCAGCGAGCCTGAGGAGGAGCGGCTGCTGCGGAAGCTGGTGTCGCTCTACCGTGCCCAGCAAGCCAAGCTGGAATCCCGCGAGGCGCTTGTCGCGAAGGCGGGAGTGGACATCGAAAAGCGCGCGGAGGAGCTCCGAGGTCTCAACCAGGAAGCTCTCCGGTCCCTGGCAGAGGAGCGGGCGCAACTCGCCGAGGAGCAGAAGGCCTTCCTCCTCGAGAAGGCTGAAGTCGAAGAGCAACAGCGGCTTGCCGCTGAAAAGCTGTCTGCGCGGGAGGGCGAGCTGGTGCAGCGGAAGGTCAACCTTGACGGCCATGAGGAGGAGCTTGCCGCGCGCGAGCGAACACTCGGTGGAGCCCTCAAGCAAGCAGAGGATGCTGCCGCAGCTGCCGAGGCCGCCAAGAAGGATCTGGAGATGAAGGTGGCGCAGCTGGAGGCCGATCTCAAGGCAAGCGGTGAAGAGCTTGCCGTGTTCAAGCGTGAGCGGGAGAAGGACGCCTACAGCCACTCAGAGCTGCAGGCTCGTCTTGCCGAGAAGGGCAAAGAGCTTAGCGCCGCCAAGGACTCCAACGCAGATCTTGAGTTGAAGCTGACTACTTTGACCAAGACGCTGGACGGCGCCAAGGAGCAGGAGGCGGCCTTGAAGGAGGAGATCAAGGCCGGCAAGGTGCTGCTGGCGAGTGCTGCTGCCGTCCAGAACACTTTTAGGGAGAATGTGGAGCACTGGACGGAGGGTCTCGTGAATGTTGCCGCAGACATTGACAGGGAGCTGGCGTAGCTGGAGATGGAGGATCTCGGGTATCTCTCCAACGAGAACCTCCAACCCAGCGCCAAGCTCACCTCGTTCTTCAAAGGCGTGGCGACGGCCCTCCGGCGACTCCGGGAGAGGATCCCAAAGCAGCTGGCCAACGAGTCACGCAAGATCTGCGCGGGAGCTCTTCAAAAAGTGTTGGTGAAGGTGGCCTTCCGCAACCCAGGCCTCAACCTCACCAACGTCCTCAAGACCCTGCCGCCGGATGCTGATCTGGAGGCGCTCAAGACCCTTGTCGCACCCATTGTGGACAAGGTGAGCGGGAGCAAGAGGGTTGAGGGCAATCACGTAGACTAGGCCGCCCGTTTTCTTCTTTTCTTGTCGCTGCTGGTCATGTTATTTGCTCAAACTTTGGCAACTTAGCTTTTCTGTTGTTTGCTTCCCGGTAAGGTGAAACTTTCTTGAACGACGCCTGGTCCATACCATTATCTTCTCCTTTCCCCCCCGGCAAACTTGTGGGCGAGGGAACCTTCCTTTCCTTGAGAAAAAAGAAAGAGGAGAAAATAAAGATATGGAGCCTTATGGCTCATTGTTGCTTACCGGGGGTAGGTGCTGCACAAAGTGTCAGATAACACATGCAAAAATAGAAAGCATGAAACTGACAAGATGTGCGGAGCACATGAGCTTTATGCACGGGGTCTGCGCCCGGCTTTGTACAAAGGATTACATGCAACAGCGGCAAGACTTGTACAAAAGGTGGTTGCCAGAACGGGTTTCGGCAACCGCGCCTTACGGGTAAAACTTACGAAGATGCTCAATGTTCCAGGAGTTGCTCACTGGAATGCCATCTTCGGTCTCAAGGCGGACAGCGCCAGGCCTAGTGACTCGTTTCACCCGGTAAGGGCCTTCCCACTTCGGCGTCAACTTGTTGGAATTCTTGGCGGACTGAACATGCCGAAGAACAAGGTCGCCTTCCTCGAGACTTCTGGTGTTAACTTTGTGGCTATGGTAGCGGCGCAAAGCTTGCTGGTAGCGAGCAGCTCGTACAGCAGCCTGAAGACGGTCTTCCTCAAGGAGCAGCGTGTCATCTTGTCGCAGCTGCTCTTGCTCAAGCTCATCATAAGCGAGCACTCGAGGTGACCCGCATACGAGTTCCGTGGGGAGAACTGCCTCTGCTCCATAGACTAGAGCGAAAGGTGTCTAGCCAGTGGCTCGATTTGGCGTCATCCTGATCGACCAAAGAACCACCGGCAGCTCCTCAATCCAGTTTCTTCCGCACTTGTGCAGCCTGTCGAAAGTCCTGGTCTTGAGCCCACGCAGCACTTCAGCATTTGCCCTCTCCGCTTGACCGTTGCTTCTCGGGTGAGCAACAGAAGCGAAGCAGACCTTGGCGCCAAGATCTTGGACGTACTGCATGAAGGTGCGGCTCGTGAATTGTGTACCGTTGTCGGTGATTATCCTGTTAGGGATCCCGAAACGGCAAACAATCGACCTGAAGAACTTGACTGCTGACTGTGCTGTCACCTTCCTCACTGCTTCCACTTCCGGCCACTTTGTGAACTTGTCGATTGCAACGTACAAGTACTCAAAGCCCCCGACTTCTCGGGGAAAGGGGCCGAGGATGTCGAGCCCCAGACCAAAAATGGTCAGGATAAAGGGATCGTCTGGAGAGCTTGAGCTGGCTGGTGTATCTGCTTGGAATGGAACTGGCACGCTTCACACTTGGTTACTTGTGCAGTTGCATCCTGGAGGGCTGTCGGCCAAAAGAAACCTTGCTTGAATGCTTTGCCGGCAAGTGCTCTTGTGCCAATGTGGTGACCACATATGCCTCCATGTATCTCTGCCAACAACTCTTGTCCATCTTCCCGGTGAATACACTTCAATTTCACACCGTTGAGTCTTCTTCTGTACAGTGTGTTGTCGACAAACTGGTACATACTTGACTGCTGGGCTACTCTTTCCGCTTCTTCTTGCTCTTCGGGAAGTTCTCCTGTCTAAAGGAAACGACAATCTGCTGTGCCCATGCTGGAGCTTGTGGCTCGACAACAAGGACTAAAGGCACATCTGCTGCTGCGGGAACATCCGCTTCTACGGCGAGAACCTGCGGCCCAGCCGGAGCTTGACGTTCCCCGGTAAGCTTGCCGAAGCAAAACTTGTCGGGAGCCTCTGCTTCAACGGAACAAACCCTAGGGCTTGCCGGAGCAGACTGCTCCTCAGCACTCTTGGTGTTGATCTTGGGGACCTTCTTGGCGGCGGCTTCGGGAAGCTCTGCTGGAAAATAGTCACCAGAAATCAACTTCCTCTTCTTGCTCTGTCCAGTTGATGGCGTTACGGACGGTCGAGTCAGCTTGAGCACAAAGATCCCTGGTTCCACAGGTAACTTAAGTGCGGCGCACTTTGATAGGCCATCGGCAATGTCGTTCTGAGCTCTTGGAACATGCTCCATATGTAGGCCGTCAAAGTGCTCTTCTAGCTTTCTCACTTCGTCAACATAGGCTTCCATCAACGGACTCTGATAACTCTTGTTCACTTGGTGGACGACAAGCTGCGAGTCACCCCTGACAATGAGCTTCTTGATCCCAAGGTCTGCCGCGATCCTGAGACCGGCAAGCAAGCCTTCATGCTCTGTAGTATTGTTTGTTGCTTGCTCCTTGGGAAAGTGCATCTGGACTACGTACTTGAGGTGCTCTCCGGTGGGTGCGACAAGCAGCACGCCAGCGCCGGCGCCTTGCAGCGAGAAGGCACCATCAAAGTACATCAGCCACTCTTTGCTTGCTTCCTCGATGGGGATGCTCGTTTCTAGAATTTCTTCGTCTTGTGTTGGCGTCCACTCTGCTATGAATTCTGCCAGTGCTCTGCTTTGGATAGTTGAAGTACTCTCAAACTTGAGGCCAAAGCTTGACAGTTCCAGTGCCCACTCAACAATCCTGCCTGTTGCTTCTGGATTCTGTAGTATCCTCTTCAGCGGAAAACGAGTGACAACTATGATCTCATGTGCTTGGAAGTAACGACGCAGCTTTCTCGAGGCCATGAGAAGGCCGAAAAGCAATTTCTACACACCAGAGTACCTTGACCTAGCCCCCTGCAGAAGGGAACTGACAAAGTAAACTGGGCGTTGCACCATTCTCTTCTGTATCTCCTTGCGCACCTGCGCAGATACATCTTTGTCGGGACCAGAGCTTGTCGGGGAAGCCCCCTGCTTGTCGCTGGATGCGCCTGCCGTGGTTGCAGGCTCGTCATCTGCCTCCTTCTCTGCTACTAACGCAACACTAACCACTTGATTGGTTGCCGCTATATACAGCAGCAACTTCTCTTGTGGCTTAGGTGCGACAAGTGTTGGAGTGGAGGACAGGTATCTCTTCAAGTCCTGCAGCGCAGCCTCCGCTTCCGGAGTCCATTTCATTGGACCTGCCTTTTTCAATATTTTGAAAAATGGCAGGGCGCGCTCAGCAGACATAGAGATAAACCTGCTGAGAGCAGCCACGCAACCGGCAAGTCTTCGTACATCCTTGACGCGCTTTGGTGCTTCAATCTGCTCAATGGCCTTGATCTTGTCAGGATTGGCTTCAATTCCCCGCTGAGACACGAAGAACCCGAGAAGCTTGTGTTGGGGAACGTAGTAATTTCGAAAATATTCCTACGCACACGCAAGATCATGGTGATGCATAGCAACGAGAGGGGAGAGTGTTGTCTACGTACCAACGCAGACCGACTGCGGAAGCGATCACACAACGTAGAGGAAGTAGTCGTACGTCTTCCCGATCCGACCGATCCAAGCACCGTTACTCCGGCACCTCCGAGTTCTTAGCACACATTCAGCTCGATGACGATCCTTGGGCTCCGATCCAGCAAAGCGTTGAGGAAGAGTTCCGTCAGCACGACGGCATGGTGACGACCTTGATGTACTACCGACGCAGGGCTTCGCCTAAGCTCTACAACGATATGACCGAGGTGGAATTTGGTGGCAGGGGGCACCACACACGGCTAAGGAACGATCAACAATGATCAACTTGTGTGTCTATGGGGTGCCCCCTGCCCCCGTATATAAAGGAGCAGGGGAGGGGTTCGGCCGGCCAAGGGAGAGGGGCGCAGGAGGAGTCCTACTCCTACCGGGAGTAGGACTCCCCCCCAATCCTATTCCTAATAGGATTCCCCAAAGGGGAAGAGAAGAGAGAGGTGGCCGGCCCCTCTCCTAGTCCTAATAGGACTAGGGAGAGGGGGGAGGCGCAGCCCTATGTGGGCTGCCCTCTCACCTTTCCACTAAGGCCCAATAGGCCCATTAGCCTCCCGGGGGGTTCCGGTAACCCTCCCAGTATTCCGGTAAAATCCCGATTTCACCCGGAACACTTCCGATGTCCAAACATAGCCTTCCAATATATCAATCTTTACGTCTCGACCATTTCGAGACTCCTCGTCATGTCCGTGATCACATCCGGGACTCCGAACAACCTTCGGTACATCAAAATGCATAAACTCATAATAACTGTCATCGTAACGTTAAGCGTGCGGACCCTACGGTTCGAGAACAATGTAGACATGACCGAGACACATCTCCGGTCAATAACCAATAGCGGGACCTGGATGCCCATATTGGCTCCTACATATTCTACGAAGATCTTTATCGGTCAGACCGCATAACAACATACGTTGTTCCCTTTGTCATCGGTATGTTACTTGCCCGAGGTTCGATCGTCGGTATCCAATACCTAGTTCAATCTTGTTACTGGCAAGTCTCTTTACTCGTTCCGTAATACATCATCTCATAACTAACATCTTTAGTTATTATGCTTGCAAGGCTTATGTGATGTGTATTACCGAGAGGGCCCAGAGATACCTCTCCGACACTCGGAGTAACAAAGCCTAATCTTGAAATATGCCAACCCAACATTTACCATTGGAGACACCTGTAGTACTCCTTTATAATCACCCAGTTACGTTGTGATGTTTGGTAGTACCCAAAGTGTTCCTCCGGTAAACGGGAGTTGCATAATCTCATAGTTATAGGAACATGTATAAGTCATGAAGAAAGCAATAGCAACATACTAAACGATCGGGTGCTAAGCTAATGGAATGGGTCATGTCAATCAGATCATTCAACTAATGATGTGACCTCGTTAATCAAATAACAACTCTTTGTTCATGGTTAGGAAACATAACCATCTTTGATTAACGAGCTAGTCAAGTAGAGGCATACTAGTGACACTCTGTTTGTCTATGTATTCACACATGTATTATGTTTCCGGTTTAATACAATTCTAGCATGAATAATAAACATTTATCATGATATAAGGAAATAAATAATAACTTTATTATTGCCTCTAGGGCATATTTCCTTCAGTCTCCCACTTGCACTAGAGTCAATAATCTAGATTACACAGTAATGATTCTAACACCCATGGAGCCTTGGTGCTGATCATGTTTTGCTCGTGGAAGAGGCTTAGTCAACGGGTCTGCAACATTCAGATCCGTATGTATCTTGCAAATCTCTATGTCTCCCACCTGGACTAAATCCCGGATGGAGTTGAAGCGTCTCTTGATGTGTTTGGTCCTTTTGTGAAATCTGGATTCCTTTGCCAAAGCAATTGCACCAGTATTGTCACAAAAGATTTTCATTGGACCCGATGCACTAGGTATGACACCTAGATCGGATATGAACTCCTTCATCCAGACTCCTTCGTTCGCTGCTTCCGAAGCAGCTATGTACTCCGCTTCACATGTAGATCCCGCTACGACGCTTTGTTTAGAACTGCACCAACTGACAGCTCCACCGTTTAAAGTAAACACGTATCCGGTTTGCGATTTAGAATCATCCGGATCAGTGTCAAAGCTTGCATCAACGTAACCTCTTACGATGAGCTCTTTGTCACCTCCATATACGAGAAACATATCCCTAGTCCTTTTCAGGTATTTTAGGATGTTCTTGACCGCTGTCCAGTGATCCACTCCTGGATTACTTTGGTACCTCCCTGCTAAACTTATAGCAAGGCACACATCAGGTCTGGTACACAACATTGCATACATGATAGAGCCTATGGCTGAAGCATAGGGAACATCTTTCATTTTCTCTCTATCTTCTGCAGTGGTTGGGCATTGAGTCTGACTCAACTTCACACCTTGTAATACAGGCAAGAACCCTTTCTTTGCTTGATCCATTTTGAACTTCTTCAAAATCTTGTCAACGTATGTGCTTTGTGAAAGTCCAATTAAGCGTTTTGATCTATCTCTATAGATCTTTATGCCTAATATGTAAGCAGCTTCCCCGAGGTCTTTCATCGAAAAACTTTTATTCAAGTATCCCTTTATGCTATCCAGAAATTCTATATCATTTCCAATCAGCAATATGTCATCCACATATAATATCAGAAATGCTACAGAGCTCCCACTCACTTTCTTGTAAATACAGGCTTCTCCAAAAGTCTGTATAAAGCCAAATGCTTTGATCACACTATCAAAGCGTTTATTCCAACTCCGAGATGCTTGCACCAGTCCATAAATGGATCGCTGGAGTTTGCATACTTTGTTAGCTCCCTTTGGATCGACAAAACCTTCTGGTTGCATCATATACAACTCTTCTTCCAGAAATCCATTCAGGAATGCAGTTTTGACATCCATCTGCCATATTTCATAATCATAAAATGCGGCAATTGCTAACATGATCCTGACGGATTTAAGCATCGCTATGGGTGAGAAGGTCTCATCGTAGTCAACCCCTTGAACTTGTCGAAAACCTTTTGCGACAAGTCGAGCTTTATAGACAGTAACATTATCGTCAGCGTCAGTCTTTTTCTTGAAGATCCACTTATTCTCAATTGCTTGCCGATCATCGGGTAAGTCAACCAAAGTCCATACTTTGTTCTCATACATGGATCCCATCTCAGATTTCATGGCCTCAAGCCACTTTGCGGAATCTGGGCTCACCATCGCTTCTTCATAGTTTGTAGGTTCATCATGATCTAGTAGCATGACTTCCAGAACTGGATTACCATACCACTCTGGTGCAGATCTCACTCTGGTTGATCTACATGGTTCAGTAGTATCTTGTCCTGAAGTTTCATGATCATCATCATTAGCTTCCTCTCTAATTGGTATAGGTGTCGCAGAAACAGTTTTCTGTGATGTACTATTTTCCAATAAGGGAGTAGGTACAGTTACCTCGTCAAGTTCTACTTTCCACCCACTCACTTCTTTCGAGAGAAACTCCTTCTCTAGAAATGATCCATTCTTAGCAACGAATGTCTTGCCTTCGGATCTGTGATAGAAGGTATACCCAACAGTTTCCTTTGGGTATCCTATGAAGACACATTTCTCCGCTTTGGGTTCGAGCTTATCAGGTTGAAGCTTTTTCACATAAGCATCGCAGCCCCAAACTTTAAGAAATGACAACTTTGGTTTCTTGCCAAACCATAGTTCATAAGGCGTTGTCTCAACGGATTTTGATGGTGCCCTATTTAACGTGAATGCGGCCGTCTCTAAAGCATAACCCCAAAACGATAGCGGTAAATCAGTAAGAGACATCATAGATCGCACCATATCTAGTAAAGTACGATTACGACGTTCGGACACACCATTACTCTGTGGTGTTCCTGGTGGCGTGAGTTGCGAAACTATTCCACAATTTTTCAAATGTACACCAAACTCGTAACTCAAATATTCTCCTCCACGATCAGATCGTAGAAACTTTATTTTCTTGTTACGATGATTTTCAACTTCACTCTGAAATTCCTTGAACTTTTCAAATGTTTCAGACTTATGTTTCATTAAGTAGATATACCCATATCTGCTTAAATCATCTGTGAAGGTGAGAAAATAACGATATCCGCCACGAGCCTCAATATTCATCGGACCACATACATCGGTATGTATGATTTCCAATAAATCTGTTGCTCTCTCCATAGTACCGGAGAACGGTGTTTTAGTCATCTTGCCTATGAGGCACGGTTCGCAAGTACCAAGTGATTCATAATCAAGTGGTTCCAAAAGCCCATCAGTATGGAGTTTCTTCATGCGCTTTACACCGATATGACCTAAACGGCAGTGCCACAAATAAGTTGCACTATCACTATCAACTCTGCATCTTTTGGCTTCTACATTATAAATATGTGTATCACTACTATCGAGATTCAACAAGAATAGACCACTCTTCAAAGGTGCATGACCATAAAAGATATTACTCATGTAAATAGAACAACCATTATTCTCTGATTTAAATGAATAACCGTCTCGCATTAAACAAGATCCAGATATAATGTTCATGCTCAACGCTGGCACCAAATAACAATTATTTAGGTCTAATATTAATCCCGAAGGTAGATGTAGAGGTAGCGTGCCGACCGCGATCACATCGACTTTGGAACCGTTTCCCACGCGCATCGTCACCTCGTCCTTTGCTAGCGTCCGCTTATTCCGTAGTCCCTGTTTCGAGTTGCAAATATTAGCAACAGAACATGTATCAAATACCCAGGTGCTACTACGAGCTCTAGTAAGGTACACATCAATAACATGTATATCACATATACCTTTGTTCACCTTGCCATCCTTCTTATCCGCCAAATACTTGGGGCAGTTCCGCTTCCAGTGACCAGTCTGCTTGCAGTAGAAGCACTCAGTTTTAGGCTTAGGTCCAGACTTGGGTTTCTTCTCCTGAGCAGCAACTTGCTTGCTGTTCTTCTTGAAGTTCCCCTTCTTCTTCCCTTTGCCCTTTTTCTTGAAACTAGTGGTTTTTTTAACCATCAACACTTGATGCTCCTTCTTGATTTCTACCTCCGCAGCTTTCAGCATCGCGAAGAGCTCGGGAATAGTCTTGTTCATCCCTTGCATATTATAGTTCATCACGAAGCTCTTGTAGCTTGGTGGCAGTGATTGGAGAATTCTGTCAATGACACAATCATCTGGAAGATTAACTCCCATCTGAATCAAGTGATTATTATACCCAGACATTTTGAGTATATGCTCACTGACAGAACTTTTCTCCTCCATCTTGCAGCTATAGAACTTATTGGAGACTTCATATCTCTCAATTCGGGCATTTGCTTGAAATATTAACTTCAACTCCTGGAACATCTCATATGCTCCATGACGTTCAAAACGTCGTTGAAGTCCTGATTCTAAGCCGTAAAGCATGGCACACTGAACTATTGAGTAGTCATCAGCTTTGCTCTGCCAGACGTTCATAACATCCGGTGTTGCTCCAGCAGTAGGCCTGGCACCTAGCGGTGCTTCCAGGACGTAATTCTTCTGTGCAGCAATGAGGATAATCCTCAGGTTACGGACCCAGTCCGTGTAATTGCTACCATCATCTTTCAACTTTGCTTTCTCAAGGAACGCATTAAAATTCAACGGAACAACAGCACGAGCCATCTATCTACAATCAACATAAACAAGCAAGATACTATCAGGTACTAAGTTCATGATAAGTTTAAGTTCAGTTTTATCAAATTACTTAGGAACTCCCACTTAGATAGACATCCCTCTAATCCTCTAAGTGATCACGTGATCCAAATCAACTAAACCATAACCGATCATCACGTGAGATGGAGTAGTTTTCAATGGTGAACATCATCATGTTGATCATATCTACTATATGATTCACGCTCGACCTTTCGGTCTCTGTGTTCCGAGGCCATATCTACATATGCTAGGCTCGTCAAGTTTAACCTGAGTATTCTGCGTGTGCAAAACTGGCTTGCACCCGTTGTAGATGGACGTAGAGCTTATCACACCCGATCATCCCGTGGTGTCTGGGCACGACGAACTTTGGCAACGGTGCATACTCAGGGAGAACACTTCTTGATAATTTAGTGAGAGATCATCTTATAATGCTACCGTCAATCAAAGCAAGATAAGATGCATAAAAGGATAAACATCACATGCAATCAATATAAGTGATATGATATGGCCATCATCATCTTGTGCTTGTGATCTCCATCTCCGAAGCACCGTCATGATCACCATCGTCACCGGCGCGACACCTTGATCTCCATCGTAGCATCGTTGTCGTCTCGCCAATCTTATGCTTCCACGACTATCACTACCGCTTAGTAATAAAGTAAAGCATTACATCGCGATTGCATTGCATACAATAAAGCGACAACCATATGGCTCCTGCCAGTTGCCGATAACTTGGTTACAAAACATGATCATCTCATACAATAAAATAAGCATCATGCCTTGACCATATCACATCACAACATGCCCTGCAAAAACAAGTTAGACGTCCTCTACTTTGTTGTTGCAAGTTTTACGTGGCTGCTACGGGCTTAAGTAAGAACTCATCTCAATTACGCATCAAAACCACAACGATAGTTTGTCAAATAGACTCCGTTTTAACCTTCTCAAGGACCGGGCGTAGCCACACTTGGTTCAACTAAAGTTGGAGAGACAATCTTCCGCAAGCCATCTATGTGCAAAGCACGTCGAGGGAACCGGTCTCGCGTAAGAGTACGCGTAAGGTTGGTCCGGATCGTCTCGTCCAACAATACCGCCGAACCAAAGTATGACATGCTGGTAGGCAGTATGACCTGTATCGCCCACAACTCACTTGTGTTCTACTCGTGCAAATAACATCAAACCATAAAACCTAGGCTCGGATGCAACTGTTGGGGAACGTAGTAATTTCGAAAATATTCCTACGCACACGCAAGATCATGGTGATGCATAGCAACGAGAGGGGAGAGTGTTGTCTACATACCAACGCAGACCGACTGCGGAAGCGATCACACAACGTAGAGGAAGTAGTCGTACGTCTTCCCGATCCAACCGATCCAAGCACCGTTACTCCGGCACCTCCGAGTTCTTAGCACACGTTCAGCTCGATGACGATCCTCGGGCTCTGATCCAGCAAAGCGTTGAGGAAGAGTTCCGTCAGCACGACGGCGTGGTGACGACCTTGATGTACTACCGACGCAGGGCTTCGCCTAAGCTCTACAACGATATGACCGAGGTGGAATTTGGTGGCAGGGGGCACCGCACACGGCTAAGGAACGATCAACAATGATCAACTTGTGTGTCTATGGGGTGCCCCCAGCCCCCGTATATAAAGGAGCAGGGGGAGGGGTTCGGCCGGCCAAGGGAGAGGGGCGCAGGAGGAGTCCTACTCCTACCGGGAGTAGGACTCCCCCCCAATCCTATTCCTAATAGGATTCCCCAAAGGGGAAGAGAAGAGAGAGGTGGCCGGCCCCTCTCCTAGTCCTAATAGGACTAGGGAGAGGGGGAGGCGCAGCCCTATGTGGGCTGCCCTCTCACCTTTCCACTAAGGCCCAATAGGCCCATTAGCCTCCCGGGGGGTTCCGGTAACCCTCCCGGTATTCCGGTAAAATCCCGATTTCACCCGGTACACTTCCGATGTCCAAACATAGCCTTCCAATATATCAATCTTTACTTCTCGACCATTTCGAGACTCCTCGTCATGTC
The DNA here is from genome assembly GCA_034509565.1 of Triticum monococcum. NCBI lineage: Eukaryota > Viridiplantae > Streptophyta > Magnoliopsida > Poales > Poaceae > Triticum > Triticum monococcum. The sequence continues at coordinate 586,094,439 of CM067841.1, forward strand.
CGTGATCACATCCGGGACTCCGAACAACCTTCGGTACATCAAAATGCATAAACTCATAATAACTGTCATCGTAACGTTAAGCGTGCGGACCCTACGGTTCGAGAACAATGTAGACATGACCGAGACACATCTCCGGTCAATAACCAATAGTGGGACCTGGATGCCCATATTGGCTCCTACATATTCTACGAAGATCTTTATCGGTCAGACCGCATAACAACATACGTTGTTCCCTTTGTCATCGGTATGTTACTTGCCCGAGATTCGATCGTCGGTATCCAATACCTAGTTCAATCTTGTTACTGGCAAGTCTCTTTACTCGTTCCGTAATACATCATCTCATAACTAACATCTTTAGTTATTATGCTTGCAAGGCTTATGTGATGTGTATTACCGAGAGGGCCCAGAGATACCTCTCCGACACTCGGAGTGACAAAGCCTAATCTCGAAATACGCCAACCCAACATTTACCATTGGAGACACCTGTAGTACTCCTTTATAATCACCCAATTACGTTGTGACGTTTGGTAGTACCCAAAGTGTTCCTCCGGTAAACGGGAGTTGCATAATCTCATAGTTATAGGAACATGTATAAGTCATGAAGAAAGCAATAGCAACATACTAAACGATCGGGTGCTAAGCTAATGGAATGGGTCATGTCAATCAGATCATTCAACTAATGATGTGACCTCGTTAATCAAATAACAACTCTTTGTTCATGGTTAGGAAACATAACCATCTTTGATTAACGAGCTAGTCAAGTAGAGGCATACTAGTGACACTCTGTTTGTCTATGTATTCACACATGTATTATGTTTCCGGTTTAATACAATTCTAGCATGAATAATAAACATTTATCATGATATAAGGAAATAAATAATAACTTTATTATTGCCTCTAGGGCATATTTCCTTCAGCTTGCCGGAGGGGACTCCAAACACACACTTCTCGGGGTTGAGCTTGAGGTTGATCTTGCGCAGATTTGCAAAGGTCTCGTCTAAATCTCGAATCAGAGTTGCCTTGTCCTTGCTCTTGACCACTATGTCATCCATGTAGGCTTCCACATTTCTGTGCATTTGTGGCTCAAGAGCGACATGGACTACCCTTGCAAATGTTGAACCAGCATTCTTTAAACCGAAAGGCATCCGTATGAAATAGTACGTGCCACATGGAGTGATGAATGCGGTCTTTTCCTCATCCTCTTCTGCCATGAAGATTTGATGGTATCCTGAGTATGCGTCAAGAAATGAAAGCAAGTCACATCCGGCCGTGGAGTCAACAATCTGGTCAATGCGCGGCAAGGGAAATGGGTCTTTGGGACAAGCTTTATTAACATCGGTAAAGTCGATGCAAAGCCTCCATTTCCCGTTTGCCTTGCGCACGACTACAGGATTGGCCAACCACGTGGGATGGAGCACTCCTCTGACAAGGCCTGCTGCTTCCAATTTCTTGATCTCTTCTGCGATGAATTCTTGGCGCTCCACTGCTTGCTTCCTGACCTTCTGCTTGACGGGCTGCGCATGAGGACAAACGGCAAGATGGTGCTCAATTACTTTCCTGGGAACACTGGGGATGTCAGACGGTTGCCATGCAAACACGTCGACGTTCGCCCGCAGGAAAGCAATGAGCGCGCTTTCCTATTTAGAGTCAAGAGTGGCACTGATGGTGAAGGTACCACCAGTGCCGTCCTCCTTGGCGGACACCTTCTTGGTCTCTGGCGGAGCCGCCATTGCCTTCTTACACTTGCCGGTGGAGCTCGATGGTGCGTCCTCGACGGTAGCGCAGCACTCCGAAGAGGTGCGCTTGCCAGAGTGGGCATCAGAACTCTTGCCGGACTTGGTCTTCTTCCCCCCGGGAGCTTCAACGGCAGGTGACTTGCGATCCGCTGCGGCTGTCGCTTCTCGGTAGATCTTGTCGGCGCAGATAAGAGCATCCTTCTTGTCGCCAGGGACAGAGATGACGCTTATCGGGCCTGGCATCTTCAGCATGTTGTATGCGTAGTGAGAAGCTGCCATAAACTTGGCGAGTGCTAGACGACCGAGTATCCCATTGTAAGGCAATGGAAAATCGGCAACGTCAAAAGTGACCCTCTCAGTCCTGAAGTTCAACTTGCTGCCAAATGTTACTGGCAACGTGACCTTCCCCTTCGGCTTGCTCCTTCCCGGGTTGATTCCTTGGAATGTGCCGGTCTCTTCAAGCTCGCTGTCAGGGATCTGGAGTTTCTGGAGTACAGCGGAGGAGATCAGGTTCAAGCCGGCCCCGCCGTCAACTAGCATCTTAGTGACCTTGAGGTTGCGGATAGTTGGCGAAACCAACATTGGCAAGCACCCGACCGCAGTTGTGCGATCAGGGCGGTCCTCAATATCAAAGATGATAGGCTTGCTGGACCATTTCAGAAGCTTGCATGACTCGACAGGTGGTTCCGCCGCATTGCCTTCCCGCACCCACTGCTTGAGTTGGCGGTGTGAAGTATGCAGAGAAGCACCGCTGTCAACGCACAAGACCTCTGTGGCTTTCTGGAACTCCGGCTCACTGGTCTCGACATCATCCATGTCTTCGTCGTCGTCTTCATCCTTGTCGCGGCCGCGGGGAGGTCTGTCTCCTTGCCGTTGCTTGGCCTTGCCGCGGCGTCCTCCCCGGCCGGCGCGCTTCTTGCCGGATTCTACAACGCCTCCTTGGTCCCTCTCCTTGTCGCGTCGCTCGTATTCAGCCTTTTGCTGCTGGACAAGCTGCTCGACCTTCTTGCAGCTCTGGAGGTCATGGCCCTTGGTGCGGTGGATCTTGCAGTACTGCTTGTCGGTGCCGTCCTGCTTGTCAGCGACCGCCACAGCCTGGCAGTTGGTGCATGCGGCAATCTCCTTGCCGGAGCTACCAGCTTTGGCTTTCTTGGCGCCACCTTCGTTGCCGGACTGCTCAATGACTAGCACATCTTTGCCTTTCTTCTTCCTGTTGTTCCGCCGCCGGTTTTTCTTTGCCGGGGCAGCATCCTCACTGTCAGATCCTCATGCTCCTGTATTCTCTCCGGGGAGTTTCCTCCCTTCCTCAGCATGTGCACACTTGTTGGCCAGGGCATACAACTCACTGACGTCTCTGATCTTGCACATCGCCATCTCCTCCCGCATCCTGCGATTACGCACATTCTGATGGAACGCGCTGATGACCGCGGCAGGGTGGACATCTGGGATGTTGTGCTGTACACGGCTGAATCTCTGAATGTACTTGCGTAGGGGCTCTCCTTCCTTCTGGGTGAGCAGGTGAAGGTCACTCTCTTGGCCATGAGGTTTGTGGCCGCCTGTAAAGGCGCCGACAAACTGATGGCATAGGTCTGCCCAGGAGGATATGGAGTTGTCCGGCAAATGCATGAGCCAGGACCTGACATTGGGCTTGAGCACCAGCGGGAAGTAGTTGGCAAGGATCTTGTCGTCCCGCCCCCGGCAGCTTGCACCGCGATGGTGTAGATGCCGAGGAACTCCGACGGATGCGACTTGCCGTCGTACTTCTCTGGTACGTCTGGCTTAAAATTCTTCTTGCTGGGCCACTGGACTTGCCGCAGCTCACGAGTAAATGCAGGGCACCCTACCGCGTACAGCAAATCGCCTGGTTCCCCTGGCGCATGCATGTCGACAGAGGGCCCAGCGCGCTGGTCTGATTGACGCCGCGCTTCTCTTTGGCGCTCGATGTGAGTACGAGCGTCTTCTTGCTGTCGTTCGTGAAGAACTTGGCGCTGATCGCGACGAGCTCGTGGATCTGATGACGCGGTGGAGTCGCTGTCAAGGTGGATCCGGCGAGTCGGCGATCTTGGCCTTCGGGCGGAGAGTGCACGGTGGTTGCACCCCCACCGGTCTTGTCGCCACCGGCTCGTGCCTGGCTGACTTGCCGCGGCTGTGATGTACTCGGCTGCCGTGGAGTGTCGCCGTTGGCGAAGCCGATGAGACTCTGAATGGTGGCCCTCCAGTTGTCGATCTTGTCTGCCGCTGGAGGGTAGTTTAGGAGCAGTTGAGCTCGCGCCAAAGCTTCTGCTGAAGTGACGGGTGGCGGTGGCGAACGGTGTGAGGAGCGGGATATGCTCGGACTTCTAACTATGTTAGAAGGAGCAGTATCTCGTCCAGGCGACCGTGCCCCGCTCGTGCCAGCATGTTGGCGTGCATGCTGGTCTTGAGCACTCCGAGATCCACCAGCTCGATCTTGGTCCAGCAAATGTATGGTACCGTGAGTACCATGACGCTACCGGTCCCGCGCCTCCTGGGATGAGCGCGGTGCATGTACGGACGCCGAGGTCTTGGAGTGCGCCCGGTCGTTGTGGGAGCCGACTGCGCCGCCGATGGGCAGCGCAGCCTTGTCCTTGGACCTGGCAGCATCGTGAGCTCCCTCGTCGATGCCCGTTCTTCCGTCGGCGTCTACCCCACTAGCCGTTTGCTCCGGCGATGGTGGGTTCGGCGCGGACGGAGCAACCGCCTCCGAAGCCTTCTTCTTCGGCGGCATGTCGATGAAGATGATGAAGATTTAGCTCGTGTGAACGCCAGATCAGGTTCACACAACCTCGACGCACCCCCTACCTGGCGCGCCAAAGATGTCGGGGAACTAATCCACGAACACCTATGGGACCGGCGGACCGAGCCCCTTTCGGTTCGGCAGGGGGGCGGAGATCGCACGAAGAGCAGATCGAGGCGCAACACACGAGCAGTTTACCCAGGTTCGGGCCGCACGGATGCGTAAAACCCCACTCCTGCTTTGTGGTTTGTATTGAGTTCTTGCTCGGGAGCGCTGAGTGCTATAGTACACACCAACAGCTAACGAGACCGAGCGTGAGTGTTCTCTTCGACCCACCTCCCCCCTCTATGTTGCGCATGGGCCTCCTTTTATATGCTCAAGGGGTCACCGACAGGTGGCAACATAGACAAGGGTAAAAATGGAAAGATGTTGCGGTTGGTACAGCTACCTGCTATAGTGTATCATACCTAACCCTGACGGCAGGGGACAAGGGCATTAAATGCCCGTCTGCGTCGCCCAAATAGTGCAAAAGGGACCGCCAGGGACGCCACTGTTGGGGAACGTAGTAATTTCAAAAAATTTCCTACGCACACGCAAGATCATGGTGATTCATAGCAATGAGGGGGAGAGTCTGATCTACGTACCCTTGTAGATCGCAACGGAAGCGTTGACACAACGTAGAGGAAGTAGTCATACGTCTTCTTCCCGATCCGACCGATCCAAGTACCGTTACTCCGGCACCTCCGAGTTCTTAGCACACGTTCAGCTCGATGACGATCCTCGGGCTCCGATCCAGCAAAGCGTCGAGGAAGAGTTCCGTCAGCGCGACGGCGTGGTGACGATCTTGATGTACTACCAACGCAGGGCTTCGCCTAAGCACTGCAACGGTATGATCGAGGTGGAATTTGGTGGCAGGGGGCACCGCACACGGCTAAGGAACGATCTCAAGGATCAACTTGTGTCTATGGGGTGCCCCCTGCCCCTATATATAAAGGATGGAGGAGGAGGAGGCCGGCCAAGGCAAAGGTGCGGCCAGGATAGGGAGTCCTACTAGGACTCCAAGTCCTAGTAGGAGTCCACCAAAAGGGGAGGAAGGGAGAAGGAATAGGAGGAGAAGGAGAGGTGGCCGGCCCCTTTTTCCCTAGTCCAATTCGGACCAAAGGGGAGGGGGGCGCAGCAGCCTTTTCCTCTTCCCACTAAAGCCCATCAAGGCCCATTACCTCTCCCGTAACTACCCGGTACTCCGAAAAATACCCGAATCACTCGGAACCTTTCCGATGTCCGAATATAGTCGTCCAATATATCGATCTTTACGTCTCGACCATTTCGAGACTCCTCGTCATGTCCCCGATCTCATCCGAGACTCCGAACTCTTTCGGTACATCAAAACTCATAAACTCATAATATAACTATCATCAAAACCTTAAGCGTGCGGACCCTACGGTTCGAGAACAATGTAGACATGACCGAGACACGTCTCCGGTCAATAACCAATAGCAGGACCTGGATGCCCATATTGGCTCCTACATATTCTACGAAGATCTTTATCGGTCAGACCGCATAACAACATACGTTGTTCCCTTTGTCATCGGTATGTTACTTGCCCGAGATTCGATCGTCGGTATCCAATACCTAGTTCAATCTCGTTACCGGCAAGTCTCTTTACTCGTTCTGTAATACATCATCCCACAACTAACTCATTAGTTGCAATGCTTGCAAGGCTTAAGTGATGTGCATTACCGAGAGGGCCCAGAGACACCTCTCCGACAATCGGAGTGACAAATCCTAATCTCGAAATACGCCAACCCAACATCTACCTTTGGAGACACCTGTAATGCTCCTTTATAATCACCCAGTTACGTTGTGACGTTTGGTAGCACCCAAAGTGTTCCTCCGGTAAATGGGAGTTGCATAATCTCATAGTCATAGGAACATGTATAAGTCATGAAGAATAGCAACAGCAACATACTAAACGATTGTGTGCTAAGCTAATGAAATGGGTCATGTCAATCAGATCATTCAACTAATGATGTGACCTCGTTAATCAAATAACAACTCTTTGTTCATGGTTAGGAAACATAACCATCTTTGATTAACGAGCTAGTCAAGTAGAGGCATACTAGTGACACTCTGTTTGTCTATGTATTCACACATGTATTATGTTTCCGGTTAATACAATTCTAGCATGAATAATAAACATTTATCATGATATAAGGAAATAAATAATAACTTTATTATTGCCTCTAGGGCATATTTCCTTCAGTCTCCCACTTGCACTAGAGTCAATAATCTAGTTCACATCGCCATGTGATTTAGCAGCAATAGTTCACATCACCATGTGATTAACACCCATAGTTCACATCGTCATGTGACCAACACTCAAAGGGTTTACTAGAGTCAGTAATCTAGTTCACATCTTTATGTGATTAACACCCAAAGAGTACTAAGGTGTGATCATGTTTTGCTTGGGAGATAATTTTAGTCAACGGGTCTGTCACATTCAGATCCGTAAGTATCTTGCAAAATTCTTTGTCTATAATGCTCTGCAAGGAGCTACTCTAGCTAATTGCTCCCACTTTCAATATGTATCCAGATTGAGACTTTTAGATTCATCTGGATCAGTGTCAAAAACTTGCATCGACGTAACCCTTTACGACGAACCTTTTTGTCACGTCCATAATCGAGAAACATATCCTTATTTCACTAAGGATAATTCTGACCGCTGTCCAGTAATCTACTCCTAGATCACTATTGTACTCCCTTGCCAAATCAGTGCAGGGTATACAATAGATCTGGTACATAGCATGGCATACTTTATAGAACCTATGAATGAGGCATAGGGAATGACTTTCATTCTCTTTCTATCTTCTGCCGTGGTCGGGCTTTGAGTCTTTACTCAACTTCACACCTTGTAACACAGGCAAGAAACTTTTTCTTTGACTGTTCCATTTTGAACTACTTCAAAATCTTTTCAAGGTATGTACTTATTGAAAAACTTATCAAGCGTCTTGATCTATCTCTATAGATCTTGAAGCTCAATATGTAAGCAGCTTTACCGAAGTCTTTCTTTGAAAAACTCCTTTCAAACACTCCTTTTATGCTTTACAGAATAATTCTACATTATTTCCGATCAACAATATGTCATTCACATATACTTATCAGAAATGCTGTAGTGCTCCCACTCACTTTCTTGTAAATACAGGCTTCACCGCAAGTCTGTATAAAACTATATGCTTTGATCAACTTATCAAAGCGTATATTCCAACTCCGAGATGCTTGCACCAGTCCACAGATGGATCGCTGGAGCTTGCACATTTTGTTAGCACCTTTCGGATTGACAAAACCTTCTAGTTGCATCACATACAACTCTTCTTTAATAAATCCATTAAGGAATGTAGTTTTGTTTATCCATTTGCCAGATTTCATAAAATGCGGCAATTGCTAACATGATTCGGACAGACTTAAGCATAGATACGAGTGAGAAAATCTCATCGTAGTCAACACCTTGAACTTGTCGAAAACCTTTTGCGACAATTCTAGCTTTGTAGATAGTAACACTACTATCAGCGTCCGTCTTCCTCTTGAAGATCCATTTATTTTCTATGGCTTGCCGATCATCGAGCAAGTCAACCAAAGTCCATACTTTGTTCTCATACATGGATCATATCTCAGATTTCATGGCTTCAAGCCACTTTGCGGAATCTGGGCTCACCATCGCTTCTTCATAGTTCGTAGGATCATCATGATCTAGTAGCATGACTTCCAGAACAGGATTACCGTACCACTCTGGCGCGGATCTTACTCTGGTTGATCTACGAGGTTCAGTAGTGTCTTGTTCTGAAGTTTCATGATCATCATCATTAGCTTCCTCACTAACTGGTGTAGGTGTCACAGAAACATTTTTTCTGTGATGTACTGCTTTCCAATAAGGGAGCAGGTATAGTTACCTCGTCAAGTTCTACTTTCCTCCCACTCACTTATTTCGAGAGAAACTCCTTCTCCAAAAAGTTTCCGAATTTAGCAACAAAAGTCTTGCCTTCGGATCTGTGATAGAAGGTGTATCCAATAGTTTCCTTTGGATATCCTATGAAGATGCACTTCTCCGATTTGAGTTTTGAGCTTATCAGGATGAAACTTTTTCATATAAGCATCGCAACCCCAAACTTTAAGAAACGACAACTTTGGTTTCTTGCCAAACCATAGTTCATAAGGCGTCGTCTCGACGGATATAGATGGTGCCCCTTTTTAACGTGAATGCAGCTGTCTCTAATGCATGACCCCAAAAACAATAGTGGTAAATCGGTAAGAGACATCACAGATTGCACTATATCCAATAAAGTACGGTTATGACGTTCGGACACACCATTATGATGTGGTGTTCCAGGTGGCGTGAGTAGTGAAACTATTTCACATTGTTTTAACTGAAGACCAAACTCGTAACTCAAATATTTGTCTCCGCGATCAGATCGTAGAAACTTTATTTTCTTGTCACGATGTTTTTCACTTCACTCTGAAATTCTTTGAACTTTTCAAATGTTTCAGACTTATGTTTCATCAAGTGGATATACTCATATCTGCTCAAATCATTTGTGAAGATCAGAAAATAATGATACCTATCGCGAGCCTCAATATTCATCGGACCACATACATCGGTATGTATGATTTCCAACAAATCTTTTCTCGCTCCATTGTTCTGGAGAATGGCGTTTTAGTCATCTTGCCCAAAAGGCATGGTTCGCAAGCATCAAGTGATTCATAATCAAGTGATTCCGAAAGCCCATCAGCATGGAGTTTCTTCATGCGCTTTATACCAATATGACCTAAACAGCAGTGCCACAAATAAGTTGCACTATCATTATTAACTTTGCATCTTTTGGTTTCAATATTATGAATATGTGCATTATTAAGATCGAGATCCAATGAACTATTTTCATTGGGTGTGTAACCATATAAGGTTTTATTCATGTAAACACAGCAACAATTTATTCTTTTACTTAAATGAATAACCGTATTACAATAAACATGATCAAATCATATTCATGCTCAACACAAACACCAAATAACACTTATTTAGGTTCAACACTAATCCCGAAAGTATAGGGGAGCGTGCGATGATGATCATATCAATCTTGGAACTACTTCCAACACACATCGTCACTTCACCCTTAACTAGTCTCTGTTTATTCTGCAACTCCCGTTTCGAGTTACTACTCTTAGCAACTAAACTAGCATCAAATACTAAGGGGTTGCTATAAACACTAGTAAAGTACACATCAATAACATGTATATCAAATATACTTATGTTTACTTTTCCATCCTTCTTATCCGCCAATCATTTGGGGTAGTTCCGCTTCCAGTGATCAGTCCCTTTGCAGTATAAGCACTTAGTCTCAGGCTTAGGATCAGACTTGGGCTTCTTCACTTGAGTAGCAACTTGCTTGCCGTTCTTCTTGAAGTTCCCCTTCTTCCCTTTGCCCTTTTCTTGAAACTAGTGGTCTTGTCAACCATCAACACTTGATGTTTTTCTTGATTTCTACCTTCGTTGATTTCAGCATCACGAAGAGCTTAGGAATTACTTTTGTCATCCCTTGCATATTATTGTTCATCACAAAGTTCTACTAACTTGGTGATGGTGACTAGAGAATTCTGTCAATCACTATCTTATCTGGAAGATTAACTCCCACTTGATTCAAGCGATTGTAGTACTCAGACAATCTGGGCACATGCTCACTAGTTGAGCGATTCTCCTCCATCTTTTAGCTATAGAACTTGTTGGAGACTTCATATCTCTCAACTCGGGTATTTGCTTGAAATATTAACTTCAACTCCTGGAACATCTCATATGCTCCATGACGTTCAAAACGTCTTTGAAGTCCCGATTCTAAGCCATTAAGCATGGTGCACTTAAACTATCAAGTAGTCATCATATTGAGCTAGCCAAACGTTCATAATGTCTGCATTTGCTCCTGCAATAGGTCTGTCACCTAGCGGTGCATCAAGGACATAATTCTTCTGTGCAGCAATGAGGATAAACCTCAGATCACGGATCCAATCCGCATCATTGCTACTAACATCTTTCAACACAATTTTCTCTAGGAACATATCAAAAATAAACACGGGGAAGCAACAACGCGAGCTATTGATCTACAACATAATTTGCAAAATACTAACAGGACTAAGTTCATGATAAATTTAAGTTCTATTAATCATATTACTTAAGAACTCCCACTTAGATAGATATCCCTATAATCCTCTAAGTGATCACGTGATCCAAATCAACTAAACCATAACCGATCATCACGTGAGATGGAGTAGTTTTCAATGGTGAACATCGTTATGTTGATCATATCTACTATATGATTCACGCTCGACCTTTCGGTCTCCGTGTTCCGAGGCCATATCTGTATATGCTTGGCTCGTCAAGTATAACCTGAGTATTCCGCGTGTGCAACTGTTTTGCACCCGTTGTATTTGAACGTAGAGCCTATCACACCCGATCATCACGTGGTGTCTCAGCACGAAGAACTTTCGCAACGGTGCATACTCAGGGAGAACACTTCTTGATAATTTAGTGAGAGATCATCTTATAATGCTACCGTCAATCAAAGCAAGATAAGATGCATAAAAGATAAACATCACATGCAATCAATATAAGTGATATGATATGGCCATCATCATCTTGTGCTTTGTGATCTCCATCTCCGAAGCACCGTCATGATCACCATCGTCACCGGAGTGACACCTTGATCTCCATCGCAGCATCGTTGTCGTCTCGCCAATCTTATGCTTCCACGACTATCACTACCGCTTAGCAATAAAGTAAAGCATTACATCGCGATTGCATTGCATACAATAAAGCGACAACCATATGGCTCCTGCTAGTTGCCGATAACTCGGTTACAAAACATGATCATCTCATACAATAAAATTTAGCATCATGCCTTGACCATATCACATCACAACATGCCCTGCAAAAACAAGTTAGACGTCCTCTACTTTGTTGTTGCAAGTTTTACGTGGCTGCTACGGGCTTAAGCAAGAACCAATCTCACCTACGCATCAAAACCACAACGATAGTTTGTCAAATAGACTCCGTTTTAACCTTCTCAAGGACCGGGCGTAGCCACACTTGGTTCAACTAAAGTTGGTGAGACAGTCTCCCGCAAGCCATCTATGTGCAAAGCACGTCGAGGGAACCGGTCTCGCATAAGCGTACGCGTAAGGTTGGTCCGGGTCGTCTCTGTTGGGGAACGCAGTAATTTCAAAAAATTTCCTACGCACACGCAAGATCATGGTGATGCATAGCAACGGGGGGGAGAGTCTGATCTACGTACCCTAGTAGATCGCAACGGAAGCGTTGACACAACGTAGAGGAAGTAGTCGTACGTCTTCTTCCTGATCCGACCGATCCAAGCACCGTTACTCCGGCACCTCCGAGTTCTTAGCACACGTTCAGCTCGATGACGTTCCTCGGGCTCCGATCCAGCAAAGCGTCGAGGAAGAGTTCCGTCAGCACGACGGCGTGGTGACGATCTTGATGTACTACCGACGCAGGGCTTCGCCTAAGCACTGTAACGGTATGATCGAGGTGGAATTTGGTGGCAGGGGGCACCGCACACGGCTAAGGAACGATCTCAAGGATCAACTTGTCTCTCTTGGGGTGTCCCCTGCCCCCGTATATAAAGGTTGGAGGGAGGGGGGCTGGCCGGCCAAAGAGGGGGAGGCGCAGGAGGAGTCCTACTCCTACCGTGAGTAGGACTCCCCCCTCCAATCCTATTCCAACTAGGACTCCTTGGGAAAAAGGGAGAGGGAAAGAGAGAGAGGTGGCCGGCCACCTCTCCTAGTCCTAATAGGACTAGGGGAGGGGGGGAGGTGCGCAGCCCTCCTTGGCAGCCCCTTTCACCTTTCCACAATGGCCCATGTAGGCCCATTTGGCTCCCGGGGGGTTCCGGTAACCCTCCCGGTAATCCGATAAAATCCCGATTTCACCCGGAACACTTCCGATGTCCAAACATAGACTTCCAATATATCAATCTTTACGTCTCGACCATTTCGAGACTCCTCGTCATGTCCGTGATCTCATCCGGGACTCTGAACAACCTTCGGTACATCAAAATGCATAAACTCATAATAACTGTCATCGTAACATTAAGCGTGCGGACCCTACGGTTCGAGAACAATGTAGACATGACCGAGACACGTCTCCGGTCAATAACCAATAGCGGGACCTGGATGCCCATATTGGCTCCTACATATTCTACGAAGATCTTTATCGGTCAGACCGCATAACAACATACGTTGTTCCCTTTGTCATCGGTATGTTACTTGCCCGAGATTCGATCGTCGGTATCCAATACCTAGTTCAATCTCGTTACTGGCAAGTCTCTTTACTTGTTCCGTAATACATCATATCATAACTAACATCTTAGTTATTATGCTTGCAAGGCTTATGTGATGTGTATTACCGAGAGGGCCCAGAGATACCTCTCCGACAATCGGAGTGACAAACCCTAATCTCGAAATACGCCAACCCAACATCTACCATTGGAGACACCTGTAGTACTCCTTTATAATCACCAAGTTACGTTGTGACGTTTGGTAGTACCCAAAGTGTTCCTCCGGTAAACGGGAGTTGCATAATCTCATAGTTATAGGAACATGTATAAGTCATGAAGAAAGCAATAGCAACATACTAAACGATCGGGTGCTAAGCTAATGGAATGGGTCATGTCAATCAGATCATTCAACTAATGATGTGACCTCGTTAATCAAATAACAACTCTTTGTTCATGGTTAGGAAACATAACCATCTTTGATTAACGAGCTAGTCTAGTAGAGGCATACTAGTGACACTCTGTTGGTCTATGTATTCACACATGTATTATGTTTCCGGTTAATACAATTCTAGCATGAATAATAAACATTTATCATGATATAAGGAAATAAATAATAACTTTATTATTGCCTCTAGGGAATATTTCCTTCAGTCTCCCACTTGCACTAGAGTCAATAATCTAGATTACACAGTAATGATTCTAACACCCATGGAGCCTTGGTGCTGATCATGTTTTGCTCGTGGAAGAGGCTTAGTCAACGGGTCTGCAACATTCAGATCCGTATGTATCTTGCAAATCTCTATGTCTCCCACCTGGACTAAATCCCGGATGGAGTTGAAGCATCTCTTGATGTGTTTGGTTCTTTTGTGAAATCTGGATTCCTTTGCCAAGGCAATTGCACCAGTATTGTCACAGAAGATTTTCATTGGACCCGATGCACTAGGTATGACACCTAGATCGGATATGAACTCCTTCATCTAGACTCCTTCGTTCGCTACTTCCGAAGCAGCTATGTACTCCGCTTCACATGTAGATCCTGCTACGATGCTTTGTTTAGAACTGCACCAACTGACAGCTCCACCGTTTAAAGTAAACACGTATCCGGTTTGCGATTTAGAATCGTCCGGATCAGTGTCAAAGCTTGCATCAACGTAACCTCTTACGGTGAGCTCTTTGTCACCTCCATATACGAGAAACATATCCTTAGTCCTTTTCAGGTATTTCAGGATGTTCTTGACCGCTGTCCAGTGATCCACTCCTGGATTACTTTGGTACCTCCCTGCTAAACTTATAGCAAGGCACACATCAGGTCTGGTACACAGCATTGCATACATGATAGAGCCTATGGCTGAAGCATAGGGAACATCTTTCATTTTCTCTCTATCTTCTGCAGTGGTCGGGCATTGAGTCTGACTCAACTTCACACCTTGTAACACAGGCAAGAACCCTTTCTTTGCTTGATCCATTTTGAACTTCTTCAAAATCTTGTCAAGGTATGTGCTTTGTGAAAGTCCAATTAAGCGTTTTGATCTATCTCTATAGATCTTTATGCCTAATATGTAAGCAGCTTCCCCGAGGTCTTTCATCGAAAAACTTTTATTCAAGTATCCCTTTATGCTATCCAGAAATTCTATATCATTTCCAATTAGTAATATGTCATCCACATATAATATCAGAAATGCTACAGAGCTCCCACTCACTTTCTTGTAAATACAGGCTTCTCCAAAAGTCTGTATAAATCCAAATGCTTTGATCACACTATCAAAGCGTTTATTCCAACTCCGAGATGCTTGCACCAGTCCATAAATGGATCGCTGGAGTTTGCACACTTTGTTAGCTCCCTTTGGATCGACAAAACCTTCTGGTTGCATCATATACAACTCTTCTTCCAGAAATCCATTCAGGAATGCGGTTTTTACATCCATTTGCCAAATTTCATAATCATAAAATGCGGCAATTGCTAACATGATTCTGACAGACTTAAGCATCGCTACGGGTGAGAAAGTCTCATCGTAGTCAACTCCTTGAACTTGTCGAAAACCTTTTGCGACAAGTCGAGCTTTGTAGACAGTAACATTACCATCAGCGTCAGTCTTTTTCTTAAAGATCCATTTATTCTCAATTGCTTGCCGATCATCGGGCAAGTCAACCAAAGTCCATACTTTGTTCTCATACATGGATCCCATCTCAGATTTCATGGCTTCAAGCCACTTTGCGAAATCTGGGCTCACCATCGCTTCTTCATAGTTCGTAGGTTCATCATGATCTAGTAGCATGACTTCCAGAACAGGATTACCGTACCACTCTGGTGCGGATCTTACTCTGGTTGATCTACGAGGTACAGTAGTATCTTGATCTAAAGTTTCATGATCATCATCATTAACTTCCTCTCTTATTGGTGTAGGTCTCACAGGAACAGTTTTCTGTGATGTACTATTTCCCAATAACGGAGTAGGTACAGTTACCTCGTCAAGTTCTACTTTCCTCCCACTCACTTCTTTCGAGAGAAACTCCTTCTCAAGAAAGTTTCCGAATTTAGCAACAAAAGTCTTGCCTTCGGATCTGTGATAGAAGGTGTATCCAATAGTTTCCTTTGGATATCCTATGAAGACACACTTCTCCGATTTGGGTTCGAGCTTATCAGGTTGAAGCTTTTTCACATAAGCATCGCAGCCCCAAACTTTAAGAAACGACAACTTTGGTTTCTTGCCAAACCACAGTTCATAAGGCGTCGTCTCAACGGATTTAGATGGTGCCCTATTTAACGTGAATGCGGCCGTCTCTAAAGCATAACCCCAAAATGATAGCGGTAAATCAGTAAGAGACATCATAGATCGCACCATATCTAGTAAAGTACGATTACGACGTTCGGACACACCATTACGTTGTGGTGTTCCGGGTGGCGTGAGTTGCGAAACTATTCCACAATTTTTCAAATGTACACCAAACTCGTAACTCAAATATTCTCCTCCACGATCAGATCGTAGAAACTTTATTTTCTTGTTACGATGATTTTCAACTTCACTCTGAAATTCCTTGAACTTTTCAAATGTTTCAGACTTATGTTTCATTAAGTAGATATACCCATATCTGCTTAAATCATCTGTGAAGGTGAGAAAATAACGATATCCGCCACGAGCCTCAATATTCATCGGACCACATACATTGGTATGTATGATTTCCAGTAAATCTGTTGCTCTCTCCATAGTACCGGAGAACGGTGTTTTAGTCATCTTGCCCATGAGGCACGGTTCGCAAGTACCAAGTGATTCATAATCAAGTGGTTCCAAAAGCCCATCAGCAAGGAGTTTCTTCATGCGCTTTACACCGATATGACCTAAACGGCAGTGCCACAAATAAGTTGCACTATCATTATCAACTCTGCATCTTTTGGCTTCAACATTATGAATATGTGTATTACTACTATCGAGATTCAATAAGAATAGACCACTTTTCAAGGGTGCATGACCATAAAAGATATTACTCATATAAATAGAACAACCATTATTCTCTGATTTAAATGAATAACCGTCTCGCATCAAACAAGATCCAGATATAATGTTCATGCTCAACGCTGGCACCAAATAACAATTATTTAGGTCTAATATTAATCCCGAAGGTAGATGTAGAGGTAGCGTGCCGACCGCGATCACATCGACTTTGGAACCGTTTCCCACGCGCATCGTCACCTTGTCCTTTGCTAGTGTCCGCTTATTCTGTAGTCCCTGTTTCGAGTAGAAAATATTAGCAACAGAACCAGTATCAAATACCCAGGTGCTACTGCGAGCATTAGTAAGGTACACATCAATAACATGTATATCACATATACCTTTGTTCACCTTGCCATCCTTCTTATCCGCCAAATACTTGGGGCAGTTCCGCTTCCAGTGACCAGTCTGCTTGCAGTAGAAGCACTCAGTTTCAGGCTTAGGTCCAGACTTGGGTTTCTTCTCTTGAGCAGCAACTTGCTTGCCGTTCTTCTTGAAGTTCCCCTTCTTCTTCCCTTTGCCCTTTTTCTTGAAACTAGTGGTTTTGTTAACCATCAACACTTGATGCTCCTTCTTGATTTCTACCTCCGCAGCTTTCAGCATAGCGAAGAGCTCGGGAATAGTCTTGTTCATCCCTTGCATATTATAGTTCATCACAAAGCTCTTGTAGCTTGGTGGCAGTGATTGGAGAATTCTGTCAATGACGCAATCATCCGGAAGTGTAACTCCCAATTGAATCAAGTGATTATTATACCCCAGACATTTTGAGTATATGCTCACTGACAGAACTGTTCTCCTCCATCTTGCAGCTATAGAACTTATTGGAGACTTCATCTCTCTCAATCCGGGCATTTGCTTGAAATATTAACTTCAACTCCTGGAACATCTCATATGCTCCATGACGTTCAAAACGTCGTTGAAGTCCCGGTTCTAAGCCGTAAAGCATGGCACACTAAACTATTGAGTAGTCATCAGCTTTGCTCTGCCAGACGTTCATAACTTCTGGTGTTGCTCTTGCAGCAGGCCTGGCACTCAGCGGTGCTTCCAGGACGTAATTCTTCTGTGCAGCAATGAGGATAATCCTCAGGTTACGGACCCAGTCCGTGTAATTGCTACCATCATCTTTCAACTTTGCTTTCTCAAGGAACGCATTAAAATTCAACGGAACAACAACACGAGCCATCTATCTACAATCAACATAAACAAGCAAGATACTATCAGGTACTAAGTTCATGATAATTTTTTTAAGTTCAGTTAATTTACTTAAGAACTCCCACTTAGATAGACATCCCTCTAATCCTCTAAGTGATCACGTGATCCAAATCAACTAAACCATAACCGATCATCACGTGAGATGGAGTAGTTTTCAATGGTGAACATCAATATGTTGATCATATCTACTATATGATTCACGCTCGACCTTTCGGTCTCCGTGTTCTGAGGCCATATCTGTATATGCTTGGCTCGTCAAGTATAACCTGAGTATTCCGCGTGTGCAACTGTTTTGCACCCGTTGTATTTGAACGTAGAGCCTATCACACCCGATCATCACGTGGTGTCTCAGCACGAAGAACTTTTGCAACGGTGCATACTTAGGGAGAACACTTCTTGATAATTTAGTGAGAGATCATCTTATAATGCTACCGTCAATCAAAGCAAGATAAGATGCATAAAAGGATAAACATCACATGCAATCAATATAAGTGATATGATATGGCCATCATCATCTTGTGCTTTGTGATCTCCATCTCCGAAGCACCGTCATGATCACCATCGTCACCGGCGCGACACCTTGATCTCCATCGTAGCATCGTTGTCGTCTCGCCAATCTTATGCTTCCACGACTATCACTACCGCTTAGTAGTAAAGTAAAGCATTACATCGCGATTGCATTGCATACAATAAAGCGACAACCATATGGCTCCTGCCAGTTGCCGATAACTCGGTTACAAAACATGATCATCTCATACAATAAAATCAGCATCATGCCTTGACCATATCACATCACAACATGCCCTGCAAAAACAAGTTAGACGCCCTCTACTTTGTTGTTGCAAGTTTTACGTGGCTGCTACGGGCTTAAGTAAGAACTCATCTCACCTACGCATCAAAACCACAACGATAGTTCGTCAAATAGACTCCGTTTTAACCTTCTCAAGGACCGGGCGTAGTCACACTTGGTTCAACTAAAGTTGGAGAGACAGTCTTCCGCAAGCCATCTATGTGCAAAGCACGTCGAGGGAACCGGTCTCGCGTAAGAGTACGCGTAAGGTTGGTCCGGATCGTCACGTCCAACAATACTGCCGAACCAAAGTATGACATGCTGGTAGGCAGTATGACTTGTATCGCCCACAACTCACTTGTGTTCTACTCGTGCATATAACATCAAACCATAAAAACCTAGGCTCGGATGCCACTGTTGGGGAACGCAGTAATTTCAAAAAATTTCCTACGCACACGCAAGATCATGGTGATGCATAGCAACGAGGGGGAGAGTCTGATCTACGTACCCTAGTAGATCGCAACGGAAGCGTTGACACAACGTAGAGGAAGTAGTCGTACGTCTTCTTCCCGATCCGACCGATCCAAGCACCGTTACTCTGGCACCTCCGAGTTCTTAGCACACGTTCAGCTCGATGACGTTCCTCGGGCTCCGATCCAGCAAAGCATCGAGGAAGAGTTCCGTCAGCACGACGGCATGGTGACGATCTTGATGTACTACCGACGCAGGGCTTCGCCTAAGCACTGTAACGATATGATCGAGGTGGAATTTGGTGGCAGCGGGCACCGCACACGGCTAAGGAACGATCTCAAGGATCAACTTGTCTCTCTTGGGGTGTCCCCTGCCCTCGTATATAAAGGTTGGAGGGAGGGGGGCTGGCCGGCCAAAGAGGGGGAGGCGCAGGAGGAGTCCTACTCCTACCGGGAGTAGGACTCCCCCCTCCAATCCTATTCCAACTAGGACTCCTTGGGAAAAAGGGAGAGGGAAAGAGAGAGAGGTGGCCGGCCACCTCTCCTAGTCCTAATAGGACTAGGGGAGGGGGGGAGGTGCGCAGCCCTCCTTGGCAGCCCCTTTCACCTTTCCACAATGGCCCATGTAGGCCCATTTGGCTCCCGGGGGGTTCCGGTAACCCTCCCGGTAATCCGGTAAAATCCCGATTTCACCCGGAACACTTCCGATGTCCAAACATAGACTTACAATATATCAATCTTTACGTCTCGACCATTTCGAGACTCCTCGTCATGTCCGTGATCTCATACGGGACTCCGAACAACCTTCGGTACATCAAAATGCATAAACTCATAATAACTGTCATCGTAACGTTAAGCGTGCGGACCCTACGGTTCGAGAACAATGTAGACATGACCGAGACACGTCTCCGGTCAATAACCAATAGCGGGACCTGGATGCCCATATTGGCTCCTACATATTCTACGAAGATCTTTATTGGTCAGACCGCATAACAACATACATTGTTCCCTTTGTCATCGGTATGTTACTTGCCCGAGATTCGATCGTCGGTATCCAATACCTAGTTCAATCTCGTTACTGGCAAGTCTCTTTACTCGTTCCGTAATACATCATCTCATAACTAACATCTTAGTTATTATGCTTGCAAGGCTTATGTGATGTGTATTACCGAGAGGGCCCAGAGATACCTCTCCGACAATCGGAGTGACAAACCCTAATCTCGAAATACGCCAACCCAACATCTACAATTGGAGACACCTGTAGTACTCCTTTATAACCACCCAGTTACGTTGTGACGTTTGGTAGTACCCAAAGTGTTCCTCCGGTAAACGGGAGTTGCATAATCTCATAGTTATAGGAACATGTATAAGTCATGAAGAAAGCAATAGCAACATACTAAACGATCGGGTGCTAAGCTAATGGAATGGGTCATGTCAATCAGATCATTCCACTAATGATGTGACCTCGTTAATCAAATAACAACTCTTTGTTCATGGTTAGGAAACATAACCATCTTTGATTAACGAGCTAGTCTAGTAGAGGCATAGTAGTGACACTCTGTTGGTCTATGTATTCACACATGTATTATGTTTCCGGTTAATACAATTCTAGCATGAATAATAAACATTTATCATGATATATGGAAATAAATAATAACTTTATTATTGCCTCTAGGGCATATTTCCTTCAGTCTCGTCCAACAATACCGTCGAACCAAAGTATGACATGCTGGTAGGCAGTATGACTTGTATCGCCCACAACTCACTTGTGTTCTACTCGTGCATATAACATCAAACCATAAAACCTAGGCTCTGATGCCACTGTTGGGGAATGTAGTAATTTCAAAAAATTTCCTACGCACACGCAAGATCATGGTGATGCATAGCAACGAGGGGGAGAGTCTGATCTACGTACCCTTGTAGATCGCAACGGAAGCATTGGCACAACGTAGAGGAAGTAGTCGTACGTCTTCTTCCCGATCCGACCGATCCAAGTACCGTTACTCCGGCACCTCCGAGTTCTTAGCACACGTTCAGCTCGATGACGATCCTCGGGCTCCGATCCAGCAAAGCGTCGAGGAAGAGTTCCGTCAGCGCGACGGCGTGGTGACGATCTTGATGTACTACCGACGCAGGGCTTCGCCTAAGCACTGCAACGGTATGATCGAGGTGGAATTTGGTGGCAGGGGGCACCGCACATGGCTAAGGAACGATCTCAAGGATCAACTTGTGTCTATGGGGTGCCCCCTGCCCCTGTATATAAAGGATGGAGGAGGAGGAGGCCGGCCAAGGCAAAGGTGCGGCCAGGATAGGGAGTCCTACTAGGACTCCAAGTCCTAGTAGGAGTCCACCAAAAGGGGAGGAAGGGAGAAGGAATAGGAGGAGAAGGAGAGGTGGCCGGCCCCTTTTTCCCTAGTCCAATTCGGACCTAAGGGGAGGGGGGGGGGGGCGCAGCAGCCTTTTCCTCTTCCCACTAAAGCCCATCAAGGCCCATTACCTCTCCCGTAACTACCCGGTACTCCGAAAAATACCCGAATCACTCGGAACCTTTCCGATGTCCGAATATAGTCGTCCAATATATCGATCTTTACGTCTCGACCATTTCGAGACTCCTCGTCATGTCCCCGATCTCATCCGGGACTCCGAACTCCTTCGGTACATCAAAACTCATAAACTCATAATATAACTATCATCAAAACCTTAAGCGTGCGGACCCTACGGCTCGAGAACAATGTAGACATGACCGAGACACGTCTCCGGTCAATAACCAATAGCGGGACCTGGATGCCCATATTGGCTCCTACATATTCTACGAAGATCTTTATCGGTCAGACCACATAACAACATACGTTGTTCCCTTTGTCATCGGTATGTTACTTGCCCGAGATTCGATCGTCGGTATCCAATACCTAGTTCAATCTCGTTACCGGCAAGTCTCTTTACCCGTTCTGTAATACATCATCCCACAACTAACTCATTAGTTGCAATGCTTGCAAGGCTTAAGTGATGTGCATTACCGAGAGGGCCCAGAGATACCTCTCCGACAATCGGAGTGACAAATCCTAATCTCGAAATACGCCAACCCAACATCTACCTTTGGAGACACCTGTAATGCTCCTTTATAATCACCCAGTTACGTTGTGACGTTTGGTAGCACCCAAAGTGTTCCTCCGATAAACGGGAGTTGCATAATCTCATAGTCATAGGAACATGTATAAGTCATGAAGAATAGCAACAGCAACATACTAAACGATCGGGTGCTAAGCTAATGAAATGGGTCATGTCAATCAGATCATTCAACTAATGATGTGACCTCATTGATCAAATAACAACTCTTTGTTCATGGTTAGGAAACATAACCATCTTTGATTAACGAGCTAGTCAAGTAGAGGCATACTAGTGACACTCTGTTTGTCTATGTATTCACACATGTATTATGTTTCCGGTTAATACAATTCTAGCATGAATAATAAACATTTATCATGATATAAAGAAATAAATAATAACTTTATTATTGCCTCTAGGGCATATTTCCTTCAGCCACCGCTCGCCACGATGGCAATCTTGTCAGCGCCGCTTGCCACCGCGCACCGCTGGCTGCACAGCCTCCCGCCATGTATGCCTAGAAGGGTCCCAGAGCGACACGTTGGTGGATGTGCTGGAGCGCGGGTATAGAGTGGTGGCTTGCCGCGGCAAGCGCCTTGCCGTGGTCGTTGTCTTGTCGCGCCCGGGAGCTTGTCGCTCACCGGGCCTTGCCGGGACGCGTGGCACGTCGCGGCAAGTTCCTTGAGATGCCTTGGTTGGCCTTCCCGGCAAGCTCCTCTTGCCGGGGTCTTGTCTCCTTGGCTTGGATACTTTGTTCTTGAATGGCTCCAAAGGAACCACGGAGGACCTTGGCGGTCACCCGGCAAGCCTTGCCGCGGGATGTTGCGACTGCCCGTGCACAAGTTCGGGATACTAGGGTACCCCTACTCTAGTACACCGACAGTCTGCGTGGGTACATAGACAACACTCTCCCCTCTCGTTGCTGTGCATCACCATGATCTTGCGTGTGCGTAGGAAAATTTTGAAATTACTATGTTCCCCAACAGCGCTACCTACCACTTGCTATATCATGCCTCCCATATTGCCATGTCAAGCCTCTAACCCACCTTTCCTAGCAAACCGTTGTTTGGCTATGTTACCGCTTTTGCTCAGCCCCTCTTATAGTGTTGCTAGTTGCAGGTGAAGATGAAGTTTGTTCCATGTTGGAATATGGTTATTGTTGGGATATCATTACTATATATTATTTACTTTAATGCATCTATATACTTGGTAAAGGGTGGAAGGCTCGGCCTTATGCCTGGTGTTTTGTTCCACTCTTGCCGCCCTAGTTTCCATCATACCGGTGTTATGTTCCTTGATTTTGCATTCCTAACGCGGTTGGGTGTTATGGGAACCCCTTGACAGTTCACTTTGAATAAAACTCCTCCCGCAAGGCCCAACCTTGGTTTTACATTTGCCTAACAACCTATAACCCTCCCTTGGGTTTTCGCGAGCCCGAGGGTCATCTTTATTTTAAACCCCCCGGGCCAGTGCTCCTCTAAGTGTTAGTCCGAACCGAGCCGCCTACGGGGCCACCTCGGGGAAACTCGAGGGTTGGTTTTACTCGTAGCCTGTCTCATCCGGTGTTGCCCTGAGAACGAGATACGTGCGACTCCTATCGGGATTTGTCGGCACATCGGGTGGCTTTGCTAGTCTTGTTTTACCATTGTCGAAATGTCTTGTAACCGGGATTCTGAGACTGATCGGGTCTTCGTGGGAGAAGGAATATCCTTCGTTGACCGTGAGAGATTGTGATGGGCTAAGTTGGTGTAGGACCGTGAAGTAGATGTGTTTAGAGGGGGGTGATTAGACACTTCATGCCAAAGTTGCAATTTTTAAGCTTTTTCGGTTTGGGTGGAGTTTAAGCATAATTTCAACAATCACAATACATATCAAGCAAGTATGCAAAGTGTATATAGGCAGCGGAAAGTAAAGCATGTAACTTGCAAGAATGTAAAGGGAAGGGTTTGGAGAATTCAAACGCAATCGGAGACACGGATGTTTTTCCCGTGGTTCGGATAGGTGGTGCTATCCTACATCCACGTTGATGGAGACTTCAACCCACGAAGGGTAACGGTTGCGCGAGTCCATGGAGGGCTCCACCCACGAAGGGTAACGGTTGCGCGAGTCCACGGAGGGCTCCACCCACGAAGGGTCCACGAAGAAGCAACCACCCACGAAGGGTCCACGAAGAAGCAACCTTGTCTATCCCACCATGGCCATCGCCCATGAAGGACTTGCCTTACTAGCGGTAGATCTTCACGAAGTAGGCGATCTCCTTGCCCTTACAAACTCCTTGGTTCAACTCCACAATCTTGTCGGAGGCTCCCAAGTGACACCTAGCCAATCTAGGAGACACCACTCTCCAAGAACTAACAAACGGTGTGTTGATGATGAACTGCTTGCTCTTGTGCTTCAAATGATAGTCTCCCCAACACTCAACTCTCTCTCATAGGATTTGGATCTAGTGGAAAGAAGATTTGAGTGGAAAGCAACTTGGGGAAGGCTAGAGATCAAGATTCATATGGTAGGAATGGAATATCTTGGCCTCAACACATGAATAGGTAGTTCTCTCTCAGAAATAGGATGCTGGAAGTGTAGGCTTAGTCTGATGGCTCTCTCTTGAATGAGGAGGAGGTGGAGGGGCATATATAGCCTCCACACAAAATCCAACCGTTACACACAGTTTTCCAATCTCGGTGGGACCGAATCAACAAACTCGGTCGGACCGAAAAGGTAAACCTAGTGACCGTTAGAGATCTCGGTGGGACCGACTGAATCAACTCGGTGTGACCGATGTGCTAGGGTTAGGGTAAATCCAAAACTCGGTTTGACCGATTACTCAAACTCGGTGGGACCGATTTGGGTAATAAGCAAACCAGAGAGCTGGCCAAGCAAACTCGGTGGGACCGATTGCATCTCTCGGTGGGACCGAGAATAATGCAATAGGCAACAGAGAGTTTGCAAGCCCATCTCGGTGAGACCGAGATCCCATTGGTGAGACCGAATCGATTAGGGTTTCTGGCAGTGGCCATGACAAATGAAACTCGGTGGGGCCGGATAGATAGAATCGGTATGACCGAGTTTGGCTTAGGGTTTAGGTCATTTGTGGATATGGGAAAGTAGCTGAGGATTTTGGAGCATATCATTAAGCACTTGAGCAAGAGGCTCATTAAGCAACACCCCATCCCTCCTTGATAGTATTGGCTTTTCCTATGGACTCAATGTGATCTTGGATCACTAAAATGTAAAATGAAGAGTCTTGAACTTCAAGCTTTAGCCAATCCTTCGTCCTTAGTATCTTGGAGACCTTCCCACAACCTTTAGTCCATGCCACTCCATTGTTGAACTTATCTGAAACATACTAGATGAAAACGTTAGTCCAATAAGAGATATGTTGTCATCAATTATCAAAACCACCCAGGGAGCACTTGTGCTTTCAATCTCCCACTTTTTGGTAATTGATGGCAACATACATCAAAGCTTTAGATAAAGATATAAAGAACAACAAGTAAAGCTTTGGAAGGACATGTAACAACATAGGCTCCCCCACATGTATGCAATCATATGAATATAAAATATAGCAGCATGTGAGAGCATAATCATGATAGAGTAGGCAATGTATTACATGTATCTTGGCCATATGCATCAGAGTAAAAGATTATCAAGGAAAATACCTTCATGCTCATGAGTCCTTCTTGCAAACAGTATGTACATAAGCAAGAGCTCCTCATGCTCATGATTTTGATGCATACACTTACCTTGTAGTTTTTGAGTTGGCTTAGGATAGAATGAACCTGCACAAACAAAGTTAGATAACACAGGTACATCCACTAGCCAGGGCAAACAAAAGAAACCACAAGAATACCAAGACTGGGATGACATGTAGAGAGTGAGTACAAGGTACCACATTGGATTAGACATGTCCCCAAGAGTAAAGATATGCAATGAATTTGACTGATTGCTTTCCCTTAGGTGTCTTGCTCCCCCTGAATCTTACATGGGATATTGGGAGAAGATAGGAAACAGAAGATCAGAGCTGACAGATACATATGAACATGTCTTTCCCCCTAAAAATACATGTGACATCTCTCCTCTTGAACATCAAGCATCTGGGATCCTTGAGTATTTTGTCTCCCCCTAGAAGTCTCTTTCTCCCCCTTAATACTTTCTCTCTTGTGGGTTTGGTCCTTGAGACTTTTTCTCTCCCTTGATGTGATCTCTCTCTCTCCTACAAGCTTTGATGTGATCTCTCTCTCCCCCTTTGACATCAATTTCCAAGAAGGGCTTTCTGGAATCCGTCATATAGGTTTAGTCCTTGAGACTCAGCACAAAGCAATGGATAAAATTTTGACGCTTGTAGAGGACAAGATTCATCGAGTGGAGCTGGATGAGAAGAAATGTAGAACAAGTGGCAAACTGTTTTTCTGATTGCAAAGTCGGTGGCACCGAGTGGCATATTTCGGTGGTACCAAAGAGATTCGGTTGGACCGAAAATTGCAAGTCGGTGAAACCGAGTTTACACAGAGAAAAACACTTGTCACCTCAGCTCACTAGACATGTAGGATCTCACAAAGATTTGCAATGAATTACCTGAAGGATTTGCAAGGAATGAAATGCAAAAAATGCAGAACAAAAGCAAAGAGAAAAGAGAAGAAACGGAAAGATCTAGATGAAGTTTTTTTTTTCTTAAAAAAGAGAAAGAAAATAAAGAAGCATGAGAAAAATGCAATAACACAAAGAAGGAACACACGAGAACTTCATCTAGAGTTGGGCGGTGACACAGTCACCTATGTTAGAGTACATTGACTTAGGATTCAAGTGAGAACACTTGATCATAGGTCATACTCATCGTTTAAGCTCAAAATGGGGTTACCATTTTTCGTTTAAGCATCTTGATGTATTCACATCTTGTTGAGTTGCTTTGACTCATGTCTTGGAGTAAAGCTTCTCTAAGATGGAATAACATACCTTGGGTGGTGGTTTGGTTCTTGCTCATGTAGTTGAACTTGTGTGGGTGCTCAAGGTTGATGTAGCTCATCAAGAGTTGGGAGCACCACTTGGAGTGTGAGTTCACCTATCTACATGGATTAGTTCTTGCAAGGAAAAGCACTTGTGTATCCAAAAATGACATTCATGAAGCTCAACATAGGATTTGTCAAAGGATATGTTTGAATGATTTTGTGCGTCCTTGTCTTGAATCACCATCGTGTAGAGACTTGGTGATGTAGAGATTGCTCTAGATGTGAGTGAGTCACAATCTCATGGAATTAGATTCAACCAAGCACCTACATGGGTTAGACAACATGCAAGGTACAAATATATCCAAGACATAAGATAGTCAACATAAGAGATATATATCATGGATTAGTCGTAAGCTCATGTCTTGCATGTATCCAATGGAGTTCCTACTCCAAGTTCGAAGCATCAATGATGTTCAATTCTCCTCTCAACCTGCAAAACACTTTCTCATCAAGTGGTTTAGTGAATATATTCGCTAATTGCTTATCGGTGCGAACATGCTTAAGATCAATGTCACCCTTAGCAACATGATCTCGAATGAAATGATGACGAACTTCAATGTGCTTAGTTCGAGAATGTTGTACAGGATTATGACCAATTTTAATAGCACTTTCATTGTCACAAAGCAATGGAGCATGTTTCACATAGATCCCATAATCTTTAAGAGTTTGGGTCATCCAAAGTAATTGAGCACAACATGAACCAGCGGCAATGTATTCCGCTTCGGCGGTGGATAAGGATACGGAGTTTTGTTTCTTGGAAGACCAAGACACAAGAGATCTACCAAGAAATTGACAAGTACCCGAAGTTGACTTTCTATCAACCTTGTCTCCGGCATAATCCGAGTCGGAATAGCCAACAAGATCAAAAGAGGACCTCTTAGGATACCAAATGCCAAAATTTGGTGTATGAATTAAGTATCTAACTATCCTTTTCACGGCCTTAAGATGACATTCTTTAGGGGCAGCTTGATATCGTGCACACATGGACACACTTAGCATAATATCGGGACGTGAAGCACATAGGTATAACAATGAACCGATCATAGAGCGATAAACCTTTTGATCAACCGGTTCACCATCTTTGGTCAAATCATTATGTCCACTAGTAGGCATGGGTGTAGACATACCTTTGCATTCTTGCATATTGAACTTCTTGAATAAGTCCTTGGTGTACTTCGTTTGAGAGACAAATGTACCTTCCTTAGTTTGCTTGATTTGCAAACCGAGAAAGAATTTGAGTTCACTCATCATAGACATCTCAAACTTCTCTGACATTAGCTTTCCAAACTTTTCACTAAAGAGAGGGTTAGTTGAACCAAATATGATATCATCAACATAAATTTGGCATACAAATAGTTCTCCATTAACCCTTTTTGTAAAAAGAGTAGAATCAATTTTACCAATTTCAAAACCACTTGCAATAAGGAACTTGGTCAAGCATTTATACCATGCTCTAGGAGCTTGTTTAAGACCATAAAGAGCTTTGTGAAGTTTGTAAACATGATTAGGTTTCTTAGGATTGACAAAACTGGGAGGTTGTTTGACATAAACTTCCTCCTCTATTTCACCATTTAGAAAAGCACTTTTAATGTCCATTTGGTACAAGGTGATGTTATGGTGATTAGCATAGGCAAGTAAGATGCGCATGGACTCAAGTCTAGCAACAGGAGCATATGTCTCACCATAGTCCATACCTTCGACTTGTGTGTACCCTTGGGCGACGAGACGTGCTTTGTTGCGAACCACTTGTCCATCTTCATCTTGCTTGTTGCGAAACACCCATTTGGTACCAATGATGTTGTGGTTGTCGTCGGGCTTCTCAACCAATGTCCAAACTTGGTTTCTCTCGAAGTTGTGTAGCTCTTCATGCATGGCGTTTATCCAATCCGGATCTTCCAATGCTTCTTCAACCTTCATAGGTTCAATGCTAGAGATGAATGAATAGTTTTCACAAAAGTTAGCTAAACGAGTTTTTGAGCGAGTGATTCTCCCGGTTTGTATATCATTGAAGATTTGCTCGACGGGATGATCTTTGGCGATTCTTGCTCGAACTCGTGAGAGATTTTGCTTGGGTCTTCGTTGAACATTTTCTTCATCTTGTTCTTCTTCTTGGCCTTCTTCATTGTTGACGTTGTCATTGTCTTGTCGTGGTGGAGAAGGAGGTTGTTGATGTTCGTCTTGATGCATTTCCTTGTCTTCTTCATCTTGGTGTGTCCCACTTGTGGATCCTTCCATATCAATTCTTGGTTCACCTTGTTGTGAAGTAGAAGCCTCCACTTGGACGGATGAAGTACTCTCCTTCACCTCCGTTGGACGAACTTTGCCTATGGACAAGTCTTGGATTGCTTCTGAAGGGTCTTTGTCTCCTACATCAATTGGCAATTGCTCTACTTGCGAGCCATTAGATTCATCAAACTTCACATCTACCGTCTCTTCAACCTTTTGGGTGAAATTGTTGTAGACACGGTAAGTGTGAGAGTTTGAGCCATAACCAAGTAGGAAACCTTCATGAGATTTAGGAGCAAACTTTGAACGACGATGCTTATCAAGAGTGTAGCACTTTGAGCCGAATACTCGAAAGTATCCAACTTGGGGTTTGTTACTGGTGAGGAGCTCGTATGCCGTCTTGCCGAGTAGCTTGTGAAGATACAAGCGATTTGTTGCGTGACAAGCTGTCTCAACCGCTTCTGCCCAAAAGTGCTTCGGCGTCTTGTATTCATCAAGCATTGTTCTTGCCATTTCGATGAGCGTCCGGTTCTTCCTCTCAACAACTCCATTTTGTTGAGGTGTGTACGTAGCCGAGAACTCATGTGAAATCCCTTCTTCGTCAAGAAAGGTGTCCACATTTGCGTTCTTGAACTCCATTCCGTTGTCACTCCGAACCTTCTTGATCTTCACGTCAAACTGATTTTGGGCCTTCCTAGTGAAGTTTTTGAAGATCTTCTGAACCTGCGACTTGTCATTAAGAAAGAACACCCATGTAAATCTTGAAAAATCATCAACTATAACTAGACCAAAGGAATTTCCATCGAGACTCTTGTAGGCGTTGGGACCAAAAAGATCCATATGAAGTAGCTCGAGTGGCCTCCTTGTAGTCATGATGTTCTTCACGGGATGCCTTCCTCCAACCTGTTTACCTGCTTGACAAGCACTGCAAAGTCTATCCTTATCAAATGTGACATCGTCAACTCCAAGGATATGATTTCCTTTAATAAGCTTGTCAAGGTTTCTCATGCCAACGTGACCTAGTCGTCTATGCCACAACCAACCTTTTGATGATTTAGCAATAAAGCAAGTTTTAGGTTGTGCCTTTTTAGAGAAATCAACAATGTAAAGGTCACCTCTACGCATACCGGTAAAGACCATTTTATGATTGTCTCGACGAAATACTTGGCAATCTACCTTAGTAAATAGGACATTCAAACCGAAATCAGCAAGTCTAGATACTGAAAGTAAGTTGTAGCCGAGTGATTCAACGAGCATGACATTTTGAATGGAACTATCATGTGAGATGGCCACCTTACCAAGGCCAACCACTTTACCCTTTGAATTATCACCAAAGGTGACATATTTTCGAGGGCCGTCATTTTCAGCAAGCTCACGGAACATCTCTTCATCTCCGGTCATATGATCAGTACATCCACTATCAAGAACCCATTCCTTTCCTCCTGATTCATATCCCTGAAGATTTGCCGTAAGACCAAAGTGTCTCATTGCATCATCAAGATTGAAGTCACTATCATCGTCATCATCATAGTATCCATGTTCACCATGATCTTGTGACTCATCATTTCCTAGAGAGGGTAATCCATTAGATAAATGATCATCAAAATGGTCACTTTTATGAATTCTTATAGCTTCGAATATAATATCACTAATGCTTCCAACATCTCCTTTAGCTCGCTTGAGATTGGCAAGCTCAAATAGACAATCACCAAAGCTAGGATCACTAGAGTTCATCTTACTCAAGGCAATAGATTTATGGAGAATTTTATCCAAATTTTTCAAGGAATGGTCGGGAAATCGTTCCTCAAGAAATTTCCATATAGTATAGGCACAATTAAGAGTAGGCAAACTAGCACTCAAGTTTTTGGGCAATCCTCTAATAATGAGTTCAATAGTTCTAAGATTGCGAATCATGTCAATATCTTCATCTAGGGTAGGATGCAAAGGATCAATGTGAGGTGCACAAGGGCCAGCAATATACTTGTTCAAATGATATTGGTTGAAGATTACAAGCATCTCATTTTTCCGCTCATGAAAATACTCTCCATCAAGAATAGGCACTCTATGTCTAAGACTCCCTAAAGTAGACACATCCATCTTCCTCCAATGGTGATTAAACCAAGGCAATGGAGACCAAAGCTCTGATACCACTTGTAGGACCTTGAAGTAGATGTGTCTAGAGGGGGGTGATTAGACACTTCATGCCAAAGTTGCAATTTTTAAGCTTTTTTGGTTTGGGTGGAGTTTAAGCATAATTTCAACAATCACAATACATATCAAGCAAGTATGCAAAGTGTATATAGGCAGCGGAAAGTAAAGCATGCAACTTGCAAGAATGTAAAGGGAAGGGTTTGGAGAATTCAAACGCAATCGGAGACATGGATGTTTTTCCCGTGGTTCGGATAGGTGGTGCTATCCTACATCCACGTTGATGGGGACTTCAACCCACGAATGGTAACGGTTGCGCGAGTCCACGGAGGGCTCCACCCACGAAGGGTAATGGTTGCGCGAGTCCACGGAGGGCTCCACCCACGAAAGGTCCACGAAGAAGCAACCACCCACGAAGGGTCCACGAAGAAGCAACCTTGTCTATCCCACCATGGCCATCGCCCACGAAGGACTTGCCTCACTAGCGGTAGATCTTCACGAAGTAGGCGATCTCCTTGCCCTTACAAACTCCTTGGTTCAACTCCACAATCTTGTCAGAGGCTCCCAAGTGACACCTAGCCAATCTAGGAGACACCACTCTCCAAGAAGTAACAAACAGTGCGTTGATGATGAACTCCTTGCTCTTGTGCTTCAAATGATAGTCTCCCCAACACTCAACTCTCTCTCATAGGATTTCGATCTAGTGGAAAGAAGATTTGAGTGGAAAGCAACTTGGGGAAGGCTAGAGATCAAGATTCATATGGTAGGAATGGAATATCTTGGCCTCAACACATGAGTAGGTAGTTCTCTCTCAGAAATAGGATGCTGGAAGTGTAGGCTTAGTCTGATGGCTCTCTCTCGAATGAGGAGGAGGTGGAGGGGTATATATAGCTTCCACACAAAATCCAACCATTACACACAGTTTTCCAATCTCGGTGGGACCGAATCAACAAACTCGGTCAGACCGAAAAGGTAAACCTAGTGACCGTTAGAGATCTCGGTGGGACCGACTGAATCAACTTGGTGTGACCGATGTGCTAGGGTTAGGGTAAATCCAAAACTCGGTTTGACCGATTACTCAAACTCGGTGGGACCGATTTGGGTAATAAGCGAAACAGAGAGCTGGCCAAGCAAACTCGGTGGGACCGATTGCATATCTTGGTGGGACCAAGAATAATGCAATAGGTAACAAAGAGTTTACAAGCCCATCTCGGTGAGACCGAGATCCCATCGGTGAGGCCGAATCGATTAGGGTTTCTGGAAGTGGCTATGACAAGTGAAACTCGGTGGCGCCGGATAGATAGAATCGGTATGACCGAGTTTGGCTTAGGGTTTAGGTCATTTGTGGATATTGGAAAGTAGCTGAGGATTTTGGAGCATATCATTAAGCACTTGAGCAAGAGGCTCATTAAGCAACACCTCATCCCTCCTTGATAGTATTGGCTTTTCCTATGGACTCAATGTGATCTTGGATCACTAAAATGTAAAATGAAGAGTCTTGAACTTCAAGCTTTAGCCAATCCTTTGTCCTTAGTATCTTGGAGACCTTCCCACAACCTTAGTCCATGCCACTCCATTGTTGAACTTATCTGAAACATACTAGATGAAAACGTTAGTCCAACAAGAGATATGTTGTCATCAATTATCAAAACCACCTAGGGAGCACTTGTGCTTTCAGTTGGGACACCCCTGCAGGGTATAAACTTTCGAAAGACATGCCCGCGGTTATGTCGTAGATGGGAATTTGTTAATATCCGGTTGTAGATAACTTGACACTTGACTTAATTAAAATGAATCAACCGCGTGTGTAGCCGTGATGGTCTCTTTCCGGCGGAGTTCGAGAAGTGAACACGGTCTTGTGTTATGCTTGAACGTAAGTAGTTTTAGGATCACTTCTTGATCACTTCTAGCTTCACGACCGTTGTGTTGCTTCTCTTCTCGCTCTCTTTTGCGTATGTTAGCCACCATATATGCTTAGTGCTTGCTGCAGCTCCACCTCACTACCCCTTTCCTACCCATAAGCTCAAATAGTCTTGATCGTGCGGGTGTGAGATTGCTGAGTCCTCGTGACTCACATATACTTCCAAATAGATGCAGGTGCTGATGATGTCAGTACAGGGACGCTACCGAACTCAAGTGGGAGTTCGATGAGGATTCGGGCCATTACTATGTTTCTTTTCCGGATGATCAGTAGAGGAGCCCAGTTGGGATGATCGGGGATCTAGCATTTGGGGTGGTCTTTCTTTATTTTGATTCCGTAGTCGGACCTTGATTGTGTTCTGGATGATGTATGATATATTTATGTATTGTGTGAAGTGGCGATTGTAAGATGACTCTTTATCCCTTTCTTATTCAGTACATGGGATGTGTAAAGATTACCCCTCTTGCGACAGACCTACCATGTGGCTATGCCTCTAAGTCGTACCCTGACACGTGGGAGATATAGCCGCATTGTGGGTGTTACAAGTTGGTAGAGCCATCCCCGACTTAGGAGCCCCATGCTTGACCGAATCGCTGAAGTTGTTGTGTTTAGAACAAAATGTTTTGAGTTTTAGGATTATATATATCGGAGAGTAGGATTCTTTTTACTCCTCAGTCCCTTTGTCGCTCTGGTGAGGCCTCCTGACGTAGAAGTTTTGACTCTCATCTCCTCAAATGTCATGATTGTTTTAGGATCACGCGGGTATCTTGGAATCGTTCCGATATTATTGTGACGAGAACATTGTTCTTGGTGCCTCCTGACATTTAGGGGTTGTGGCAGTGTCCCGGGGAGTTGAGCTCCAAGGTGTTGTCATCACAATTTTATCATTGCAGTTCTGGAATACCTGAGTTCGCCGACATCGAAAATCTCTTTTATGTAGTTGTTGGTGAGATAACCTCGATGCCACCCAGTACCGGGCGGGAGTTCGGGAGTATTGCCATAACGCGTGTAACGGATGCTTTTCGAAGGTTGAGGTACACCATTTCCGAAGGTTTCTTGGTTATGTGTTGAAGGATGGATACAGCTGGATGTAGGAATCGTTAGTTTGGGTGAGATATTATGCTTCCCCTGTATTCCCAACACCTGATTGCATAACCAGAAAGTTTCGTGAGTTTATAAGTGGGAATTCAAGTATCACGTAGGATATCTTTCCAACAGACACATGATACGATATGGGATCTATCATATGTTTGTTTCCGGCTTATTTCTTCGAACCAAATCATTTGTTTTGTTTTGAGTTCTGGTATTCGAGTAGCTTCGAAGTCAAGTGTTGGATCCATACCTTTTCCTAAGCGGTGTTCTCACATTTCTATGTGAATACTAATCCTTCATGATCATCGAGGTTGTCATGTTAATTCTTTTCCAACCAACGTGTTTCTCTTCAAGTGGATCTGATCATTTTTCAACGTCCGCAAGATAAATGCTAAGTTCTCTCAACAGTGTTTGTTTCATCCGTCTCCAAGTTGTCTTTGTTTTTACCGCCCTCCCACCCTTTTTCTTCAAGGACTCAGATTTCATTCAAGTATCCATTTTATTCATGTGAAGTCTCTTCATTCTTTTCAATCAATGTTCTTACCCGGTGTTTCTTATGAACATGCTAACAGAGCCTCAAGTTTATTATTCTTTGTTCTTTTTCTTCTCCGGTGGATTCAAATCAAGCTTTGTTGATCACATCATTTTCCTCGTTTCAAATGCTTTTCCCATGTCGGTGCACCTCATAATCATTCCCCATTTGTTGTTCAATTGTTCCGGAGTGCCGAAGATATCTCAGAAGATTCATGTTTCCACTCTGCATTCGTTGAAGCTCTTTTGAGGATGTTATCTCATTCAAGCCATTTAATTCAACCGGTGCAATCTCCCTTTCAAGTAATCATTTCAACGAAGTTTCTCTTGAGTGGGCCCTAACCCACAGGTCTTTTCCCAGGATCTTACCCGACTCTTCTAATTTTTCCGGAGTTATGCTCAAATTCTTTTCCAAGTTTGACGTAAGAATGGATTGTCATCGGTCATATCTCTTTCTTCAAGATCTTTCAAATTCTTTTCATCGTTGGATCTACCTCTTCGCCTTTGATTCTCCCGGAGTGTCTAAACAATTCATGGTCGTGTTTCTCATCGTCATTCTCAGATTGTGAAGTGATACGTCTCCGTCGTATCTACTTTTCCAAACACTTTTGCCCTTGTTTTGGACTCTAACTTGTATGATTTGAATGGAACTAACCTGGACTGACGCTGTTTTCAGCAGAATTACCATCATGTTGTTTTATGTGCAGAAAACAAATATTCTTGAAATGACCTGAAACTCCATGGGAGATCTTAGAAAAAATAATAAAAAATCCTCGCCAAATATGAAGACCAGGGGGCCCACACCCTTCTCACGAGGGTGGGGGGCACCCCCCCTAGGGCGCGCCCCCTACCTCATGGGCCCCCTGGACACCCTCCGACGCCAACTCCAACTCTATATATTTGCTTTCGGAGAGAGAAAAATCACAGAGAAGAAAGCATCGCGTTTTACGATACGGAGCTGCCGCCAAGCCCTAAAACCTCTCGGGAGGGCTGATCTGGAGTCCGTTCGGGGCTCCGGAGAGGGGGATTCATCACCGTCGTCATCATCAACCATCCTCTATCACCAATTTCATGATGCTCACCGCCGTGCGTGAGTAATTCCATCGTAGGCTTGCTGGACGGTGATGGGTTGGATGAGATTTATCATGTAATCGAGTTAGTTTTGTTAGGGTTTGATCCCTAGTATCCACTATGTTCTGATATTGATGTTGCTATGACTTTGCTATGCTTAATGCTTGTCACTAGGGCCTGAGTGCCATGATTTTAGATCTGAACCTATTATGTTTTCATGAATATATGAGAGTTCTAGATCCTATCTTGCAAGTCTATAGTCACCTATTATGTGTTATGATCCGTTAACCCCGAAGTGACAATAATCGGGATACTTACCGGTGATGACAATAGTTTGAGGAGTTCATGTATTCACTATGTGCTAATGCTTTGTTCCGGTTCTCTATTAAAAGGAGGCCTTAATATCCCTTAGTTTCCAATAGGACCCCGCTGCCACGGGAGGGTAGGACAAAAGATGTCATGCAAGTTCTTTTCCATAAGCACGTATGACTATATACGGAATACATGCCTACATTACATTGACGAACTGGAGCTAGCTCTGTGTCACCCTATGTTATGACTGTTACATGATGAACCGCATCCGGCATAATTATCCATCACTGATCTGGTGCCTACGAGTTTTCCATATACTAGTTTACGCTTATTTACTTTTCCGCTGCTACTGTTACAATCACTAAAAAATACCAAAAACATTACTTTTTGCTGTCTTTACTTTTGTTACCGCTACCACCACTATCATATTACTTTACTACTAAACACTTTGCTGCAGATACTAAGTTTCCAGGTGTGGTTGAATTCACAACTCAGCTACTAATACTTGAGAATATTCTTTGGCTCCCCTTGTGTCGAATCAATAAATTTGGGTTGAATACTCTACCCTCAAAAGCTATTGCAATCCCCTATACTTGTGGGTTATCAAGACCTTTTTCTGGCACTGTTGCCGGGGAGCATAGCTCTATTCTTTGAGTCACTTGGGATTTATATCTGCTGGACACTATGAAGAACTTGAGAGATCCAAAAACCAAGATCTATCCCTCAACTACGAGGGGAGGTAAGGAACTGCCATCTAGCTCTACACTTGATTCACCTTCTGTTATGAGTAAGTTTGCGACACCTACACCTGCTTCTGCTATTCGTTCTGATATGTCGCATGTTATTGATGATGCCACTTCTGCTATGCATGATACTTATGATGAAACTGATTCTATGCCTGATACTACTGTGCCCCTTAGTGAATTTCTTGATGAACAAATTGCTAGGGCTAGAGAAAGAGAAATTATTGAATCTGAATACGATGATGATAGTGATGATGAAAATATGCCTGTTATTCCTGAGGAATATTTATTTGATCAAGATGCTTCTTTAGCTATTTTAGCTTGCGGAGATAGATATGAGCTTAAGAGGTTATTAATTAAATGGAACAAAGAATCACTTAGAGATAAAATGAAACCCGATCCTGCTTTTGCTACTTCACCTATATGTGTTCCTGATAAGGATTATGAATTATCTGTTGATCCTGATATAATTACTTTGGTTGGATCTGATCCATTTTATGGCTATGAATCTGAAACTGTTGTGGCACATCTGACTAAATTTAATGATATAGCTGCCATGTTCACTAATGACGAGATATCACGTTACTTCTATATACTCAAAATATTTCCGTTCTCATTAAAGGGTGATGCTAAGATATGGTTTAATTCTCTTGATCCTGGTTGTGTGCGTAGTCCCCAGGATATGATATATTACTTCTCTACTAAATATTTCCCTGCTCATAAGAAACAAGCTGCTTTGAGGGAAATATACAACTTTGTGCAAATTAAAGAAGAGTGTCTCCCACAATCTTGGGGGAGGCTTCTCAAGTTACTTAATGTTTGCCTCATCATCCTCTTAAGAAACTTGAAATACTTGATATCTTTTATAATGGACTAACCAATGCTTCCAGAGATTACCTGGATAGTTGTGCTGGTTCTCTTTTCAGGGAAAGAACACCGGATGAAGCTGAAATTCTATTGAATAATATGTTGACAAATGAAAATAATTGGGCACCTCCTGTGCCAGCTCCTGCTCCAATTACTGAGCCTATCCCTAAACCAACTCCGAAGAAGAGAGGTGTTTTATTTCTCAGTCCCGAAGATATACAAGAGGCAAATAAATCTATGAAAGAAAAAGGTATTAAAGCTCAAGACGTTAAGAATTTACCTCCTATTGAAGAAATACATGGTCTTAATATACTGCCTGTTGAAGAAACATATGATCTCAATTATTTATTTACTAAAGAACCTCCTGATCCCGATATCCCGACACAGGTAGTAAAGGTAAATTCTCTCTATAGATATGATAAAGTTGAAGTCCTTCTTACTAAAATTGCTAGTCAGTGCTTGGATGAGTTTGATAACTTTATGTTTAAGCAAGACGACTTCAATGCTTATTTTGGTAGACAATTAAAAGAAAATGCTTATATGATTAGACGCTTGGGTGATTATATGGCTGATATTAAAGGTGAACTTAAACTTATTAGCAAACATGCTTCTATGGTTACCACTCAAGTAGAACAAGTACTTAAAGCTCAAAAAGAAGTGCTTGATGAAATGAATAGTAAGAAAAATGATTATGCTGTTAGAGTGGCTACTAGAACTGGTAGAATGACTCACGAACCTTTGTATCCTGAAGGCCACCCTAAGAGGATCGACCATGATTCTCAGAGAAATAATATTGATGTTCCTAGTTCTTCTAAAAAGAAGAAAAAGAAAAATGATAGAACTGTGCAAACTTCTAGTGAGCCTATTGCTGAACCACCTCATAATCCAAATGATATATCTATGTCTGATGCTGAAACACAATCTGGTAATGAACATGAACCTAGTAAAAATATTAATGATAATGTTCATGATGATGCTCAACCTAGTAATGACAATGATGTAGAAATTGAACCTGCTGTTGATCTTGATAACCCACAATCAAAGAATCAACGTTATGATAAAAGAGACTTTGTTGCTAGGAAACATGGTAAAGAAAGAGAACCTTGGGTTTAGAAACCCATGCCTTTTCCTTCGAAACCATCCAAGAAAAAGGATGATGAGGATTTTGAGCGCTTTGCTGAAATGATTAGGCCTATCTTTTTGCGTATGAGATTAACTGATGCGCTCAAAACAAATCCTTATGCTAAATATATGAAAGATATCATTACTAATAAAAGAAAGATACCGGAAGCTAAGATTTCCACCATGCTTGCTAATTATACTTTTAAGGGTGGAATACCAAAGAAACTTGGAGACCCCCGAGTACCTACTATACCTTGCTCCATTAAAAGAAATTATATTAAAACTGTTTTATGTGATCTTGGAGCCGGTGTTAGTGTTATGCCTCTCTCTTTATATCGTAGACTTGACTTGAATAAGTTGACACCTACCGAAATATCTTTGCAAATGGCCGATAAATCAACTGCTATACCTGTCGGTATTTGTGAGGATGTGCCTGTTGTGGTTGCAAATGTTACTATTTTAACGGACTTTGTTATTCTTGATATTCCCGAGGATGATAGTATGTCTATTATTCTTGGAAGACCTTTTCTTAATACTGCAGGGGCTGTTATTGATTGCAACAAAGGCAATGTCACTTTTCATGTTAATGGTAATGAGCATACGATACACTTTCCGAGGAAACAACCTCAAGTTCATAGTATCAACTCTATTGGAAAAATTCCATCAATTATATTTGGAGGTTTTGAATTTCCTCTTCCTACTGTCAAGAAGAACTATGATATTCTTATTATTGGGGATGTGCATATCCCCATTGAGGTAACTTAGTGTTATTCGAAATTTCTCCGGTTTCATGATTATCGGAATGAGTTTGTTAACAAGACTTGATCAACCTTGTTAGTGGATTCTTTTTGATGAGCATGAGATGGATGAAACTAGAAGCACAAACTTCTGTACCCCACTTTTACTTTCTGTTATTTATATTAAATAAAGTAAAATAGACATTCGTGAGGGTGATATGGAGTTGCCTCCTGCATATTTAGATTGTAACTCTATGGCTTTGCACCAGTTTGTCGAGAGGCCTGAATCACCTCTCTTATATCGTTTAATTTTTGATAAATGACGTGTTTTCCGTATTACTCTCCCTGCTCCTGCCTTCTTTGATTCACAGACAAAAGGAAGATATGTTATTACCAGAGAGAAGGCAGAAGAGTACGAGAGGAGAGCGGAGGCAGCCCGACTCCACGCTGCAGCTCAGCAGGCGATAACCGCTGCACATCAGTATGATCCCAACTATCCTTCCTCATCACAGTAGGACCCCAACAACTAGTATTATGGATATCCGCCAGGCCAGCCGTGGCCATAGACCAACTTAGGCCGAAAGCCTAAGCTTGGGGGAGTACGTATTTCTCACCGACATTACATTTATGTTCACACACACTCATTGCTAGATGTCGGTGCTCATACTTTTTCACTGTAATATCCATGCTAGTTTATTTTCTTTTTCCTGCTTTCTTCTTGTGTGTTTGGTAAACCTTAAGAAAAACCAAAAAATTAGTAGTAGTTTATTTTTCTGCTGTAGTAGTAATAACTAAAAAGAAAACCCAAAAATATTTCCCATTCTTCTTTTACTTGTTGGGAGCTTTCCCGTGTAAATAGTTTTATTTCTTTTATTTGGGGGTCAGTAGGAGAAGACCATAATTAAATTGTTGAAGTGGCTCTTATATGCGTTATTGTTGAATTAACCAAAGAGCCCATATTGCCTTGTCTTCTCCTGTTTATTGAATGGTCGCAGATTCTAGCTTAGTCCAATGCACGTGCACTCTTATTATTATTCACACCGTTCGGTCATGCAAGTCAAAGGCAATTATGATGATATATGATGGACTGTCTAAGATGAGAAAAAATGGTATGAACTCGACCTCTTTTGTTTTTGTAAATATGATGAGCCCGTCGTTCTTGATTCAGCTTATTATGAATAAACATGTTTTCAATGACAATTAGAGATCATAGTTTCTTGTGCCATGCTTGATTAGCTATGAGTTATAGTGGTTTACCTTGTGTGCCAACATGCTATTGAGATAATTATGATGTGGTATGATGGGGTGGTATCCTCCTTTGAATGATTTAAGTGACTTGACTTGGCACATGTTCACGCATGTAGTTGAAACAAAATCAACATAGCCTTCACGATATTTATGTTCATGGTGGATTATATCCTACTCATGCTTGCATCCAATGTTTATTAATTTTAATGCATGTACATGGCTGTTGTCGCTCTCTAGTTGGTCGCTTCCCAGTCTTTTGCTAGCCTTCACTTATACTAAGCGGGAATACTGCTTGTGCATCCAATCCCTTAAACCCCAAAGTTATTCCAGATGAGTCCACCATACCTTCCTATATGCGGTATCTACCTGCCGTTCCAAGTAAATTTGTATGTGCTAAACTCTTAACCTTCAAATAAACATTCTGTTTTGTATGCTTGAATAGCTCATGTATCAACAAAGGCTATCCTTACCTGACTCCTTACCTCGATGAAGGTAAGGAGTCAGGTATGACACCTAAGTTTGATTGTGTTAAATCTTTCATGGATACCGATATTTTCCGTAAGTTTGGCACTAAATATGGACTTGACTCTGAGATTGTAGCTTCTTTCTGTGAATCTTTTGCTACTTATGTTGATCTCCCTAAGGAGAAGTGGTTTAAATATCATCCTCCCATAGAAGTAAAAGTAGCTGCACCTATTAAAGTTGAAGAAAAGACTGTCATTTATAATGATACTATTGTTCCTACTTCTTATATTGAGAAACCACCTTTCCCTGTTAGAATAAAGGATCATGCTAAAGCTTCAACTGTTGTTCGTAAAAGCAATATTAGAACTTATACACCTCCTGAACAAGTTAAAGTAGAACCTAATATTTCTATTATTAAAGATCTCTTGTCTAATAATATTGATGGGCATGTTATTCAGTTCGAAGGTGAAACTGCTAGAATTGCTAAACCTTGTGCTAAAGATAAACATAGACCCGTGGTAGGCGTGCCTGTTATTTCTGTTAAAATGGGGGATCATTGTTATCATGGCTTATGTGATATGGGTGCTAGTGCTAGTGTTATACCCATACTTTATATGAAGAAATTAAGAATGAAATTGCACCTGCTGAGTTAGAAGATATTGATGTCACAATTAAACTTGCCAATAGAGATACTATTTCAGCAATGGGAATTGTCAGAGATGTTGAAGTCTTGTGTGGGGAAACTAAATATCCTGTTGATTTTCTTGTTCTTGGTTCCCCACAAGATAGTTTTTGTCCCATTATATTTGGTAGACCCTTCTTAAATATTGTCAATGCTACCATTGATTGCACAAAGAATGTTGTTACTGTTGGCTTGGATGATATGGTTCATGAGTTTAATTTCTCTAAATTTAGTAAACAACATCGTGAGGAAGAATTACCTAGTAAGGATGAAATTATTGGTCTTGCTTCTATTGCAGTACCTCCTAGTGATCCTTTAGAACACTATTTGCTAGACCATGAAAATGATATGTTCATGAATGAAAGAAGGGAAATAGATGAAGTACTCTTTAAACAGGAACCTATTCTGAAACACAACTTGACTGTTGAAATCTTAGGGGATCCTCCTCCACCCAAGGGTGATCCCGTGTTCGAGCTTAAACCTTTGCCTGATAATCATAAATATGCTTATCTTGATGAAAAGAAGATATATCCTGTTATTATTAGTGCTAACCTTTTAGAGCATGAAGAAGAAAGATTATTGAAAACTCTGAAGAAGCATCGTGCTGCTATTGGATATACTCTTGATGATCTTAAGGGCATTAGTCCCACTCTATGCCAACATAAAATAAATTTGGAAGCAGATGCCAAACCAGTTCGTGATCCTCAACGACGTCTGAATCCTAAAATGAAAGAAGTGGTAAGAAAAGAAATACTAAAGCTTCTGGAGGCAGGTATAATCTACCTCGTTGCTGATAGTGAATGGGTAAGTCATGTCCATTGTGTCCCTAAGAAGGGAGGTATTACTGTTGTTCCTAATGA
Organism: Triticum monococcum; assembly: GCA_034509565.1. Classification (NCBI taxonomy): domain Eukaryota; kingdom Viridiplantae; phylum Streptophyta; class Magnoliopsida; order Poales; family Poaceae; genus Triticum; species Triticum monococcum. Next base: position 586,137,359 of record CM067841.1, read on the forward strand.
TAAAGATGAATTGATTCCACAAAGAATTATCACAGGTTATAGGATGGTAATTGATTTCCACAAATTAAATAAAGCTACTAAGAAAGATCATTACCCCTTACCTTTTATTGATCAAATGCTAGAAAGATTATGCAAACACACACACTATTGTTTTCTAGATGGTTATTCTGGTTTCTCTCAAATACCTGTGTCGGCTAAAGATCAATCAAAGACTACTTTTACATGCCCTTTTGGTACTTTTGCTTATAGACATATGCCTTTTGGTTTATGTAATGCACCTGCTACCTTTCAAAGATGCATGATGGCTATATTCTCTGACTTTTGTGAAAAGATTTGTGAGCTTTTCATGGACGACTTTTCTGTCTACGGTTCCTCTTTTGACGATTGCTTGAGCAATCTTGATTGAGTTTTGCAGAGATGTGAAGAAACTAATCTTGTCTTGAATTGGGAAAAGTGCCACTTTATGGTTAATGAAGGTATTGTTTTGGGGCACAATGTTTCTGAAAGAGGTATAGAAGTTGATAAAGCCAAGGTTGATGCTATTGAAAAGATGCCATGTCCCAAGGACATCAAAGGTATAAGAAGTTTCCTTGGTCATGCCTGGTTTTATAGAAGGTTCATTAAGGACTTCTCAAAAATTTCTCGGCCTCTGACTAATTTATTGAAAAAAGATATACCATTTGTGTTTGATGATGATTGTGTAGAAGCATTTGAAATACTTAAGAAAGCATTAGTCTCTGCACCTATTGTTCAGCCACCGGATTGGAATTTACCCTTTGAAATTATGTGTGATGCTAGTGATTATGTTGTAGGTGATGTTCTAGGGCAAAGAGTCGATAAGAAATTAAATGTTATTCATTATGCTAGTAAGACTCTAGACAATGCTCAAAGAAATTATGCTACTACTGAAAAAGAACTGTTAGCAGTTGTATTTTCTTGTGATAAGTTCAGATCTTATATATTTGATTCTAAAGTAACTATTCAAACAGATCATGCTGCTATTAAATATCTTATGGAAAAGAAAGATGCAAAACCTAGACTTATTAGATGGGTTCTCCTGCTACAAGAATTTGATTTGCATATTGTTGATAGAAAGGGAGCTGAGAACCCCGTTTCAGACAACTTGTCTAGGTTAGAAAATATTCTTGATGACCCACTACCTATTAATGATGACTTTCCTGATGAGCAATTAAATGTTATAAGTACTTCTTGTAGTACTGCATGGTATGCTGATTATGCTAATTATATTGTTGCTAAGTTTATACCACCTAGCTTCACATACCAACAAAAGAAAAGGTTCTTCTATGATTTGAGACATTACTTTTGGGATGACCCACATCTTTGTAAAGAAGGAGTAGATGGTGTTATTAGGCGTTGTGTACCTGAGCATGAACAGGAACAGATCCTACGCAAGTGTCATTCCGAGTCTTCTGGAGGACACCACGCTGGAGATAGAACTGCCCATAAGGTATTGCAATCTGGTTTTTATTGGCCTACTCTCTTCAAGGATGTGAAGGAAATATGCCCTAGAGGCAATAATAAAGTTATTATTTATTTCCTTATATCATGATAAATGTTTATTATTCATGCTAGAATTGTATTAAATGGAAACATAATACATGTGTGAATACATAGACAAACTTAGTGTCACTAGTATGCCTCTACTTGACTAGCTCGTTAATCAAAGATGGTTATGTTTCCTAACCATATATATGAGTTGTCATTTGATTAACGGGATCACATCATTAGGAGAATGATGTGATTGACTTGACCCTTTCCGTTAGCTTAGCACTTGATCGCTTAGTTTGTTGCTATTGCTTTCTTCATGACTTATACATGTTCCTATGACTATGAGATTATGCAACTCCCGTTTACCGGAGGAACACTTTGTGTGCTACCAAACGTCACAATGTAACTAGGTGATTATAAAGGTGCTCTACAGGTGTCTCCGAAGGTACTTGTTGGGTTGGCTTATTTCGAGATTAGGATTTGTCACTCCGATTGTCAGAGAGGTATCTCTGGGCCCTCTCGGTAATGCACATCACCTAAGCCTTGCAAGCATTTAAACTAATGAGTTAGTTGCGAGATGATGTATTACGGAACAAGTAAAGAGACTTGCCAGTAACGAGATTGAACTAGGTATTGAGATGCCAACGATCGAAACTCGGGCAAGTAACATACCGCTGACAAAGGGAACAACGTATGTTGTTATGCGGTCTGACCGGTAAAGATCTTCGTAGAATATGTAGGAGCCAATATGAGCATCCAGGTTCCGCTATTGGTAATTGACCGGAGACGTGTCTCGGTCATGTCTACATAGTTCTCGAACCCATAGGGTCTGCACGCTTAACGCTAAGATGACAGTTATATTATGAGTTTATATGTTTTGATGTACTGAGGGAGTTCGGAGTCCTGGATGAGATCGGGGACATGACGAGGAGTCTCAAAATGGTCGAGATGTAAAGATCGATATATTGGACGACTATATTCGGACATCGGAAAGGTTCCGAGTGATTTGGGTATTTTTCGAAGTACCGGAGAGTTACAGAAATTCGCCGAGGAGTATATGGGCCTTATTGGGCTTTAGGGGAAAGAGAGAAGAGAGGTTGGGCACCCCCCAAGGCTTAGTCTGAATTGGACTAAGGGGAGGGGCTGCGCCCCCTCCTTCCTTCTCTTCTCCCTTCCCTTGCCTTGACTCCTACTCCTACTACTTGGAAGGGGGGAATCCTACTCCCGGTGGGAGTAGGACTCTTCCAGGGCACGCCATAGGGGCCAGCCCTCTCCCCCCTCCTCCACTCCTTTATATACGTGGCCAGGGGGCACCCCATAGAGACAACAATTGATCTCTTGATCTCTTAGCCGTGTGCGGTGCCCCCCTCCACCATAATCCACATGGATCATATCCTAGCGGTGCTTAGGCGAAGCCCTGCGTCGGTAGAACATCATCATCATCACCACACCGTTGTGCTGACAAAACTCTCCCTCAACACTCGGCTGGATCGGAGTCCAAGGGACGTCATCGAGTTGAACGTGTGCAGAACTCAGAGGTACCGTGCGTTCGGTACTTGATCGGTCGGATCATGAAGACGTACGACTACATCAACTGCGTTGTGCTAACACTTACGCTTTCGGTCTACGAGGGTACGTGGACACACTCTCCCCTCTCGTTGCTGTGCATCACCATGATCTTGCATGTGCGTAGGAAATTTTTGAAATTGCTACGTTCCCCAACAGTGGCATCCGAGCCAGGTTTTATGCGTTGATGTAATATGCACGAGTAGAACACAAGTGATTTGTGGGCGATATAAGTCATACTGCTTACCAGCATGTCACACTTTGGTTCGGTGGTATTATTGGATGAAGCGGCCCGGACCGACATTACGCGCACGCTTACGCGAGACTGGTTCTACCGACGTGCTTTGCACACAGGTGGCTGGCGGGTGTCAGTTTCTCCAACTTTAGTTGAACCGAGTGTGGCTACGCCCGGTCCTTGCGAAGGTTAAAACAGCACCAACTTGACAAACTATCATTGTGGTTTTGATGCATAGGTAAGAACGGTTCTTGCTCAGCTCATAGCAGCCACGTAAAACTTGCAACAACAAAGTAGAGGACGTCTAACTTGTTTTTGCAGGGCATGTTGTGATGTGATATAAGAAGTGATGAGGTATAAGTTGTTGTATGAGATGATCATGTTTTGTTGAAGTTATCGGCAACTGGCAAAAGCCTTATGGTTATCTCTCTATTGCATAAGATGCAAGCGCCAAACAATTGCTTTACTTTATCGCTATGCGATAGCAATAGTTGCAAGAGCAATTGTTGGCGAGACAACCATGTGACGACACATTGATATAGATCAATATGATGGAGATCATGGTGTCATGCCGGTGATGATGGAGATCATGACGATGCTTTGGAGATGGAGATCAAAGGCACAAGTCTATGATGGCCATATCATGTCACATATTATGATTGCATGTGATGTTTATCTTTTATACATCTTATTTTTCTTAGTTCGGCGGTAGCTTTATAAGATAATCTCTCACTTAATTATCAAGGTACAAGTGTTCTCCCTGAGTATGCACCGTTGCGAAAGTTCTTCGTGCTGAGACACCACGTGATGATCGGGTGTGATAGGCTCTACATTCAATTACAACGGGTGCAAAACAGTTGCACACGCAGAATACTCAGGTTAAACTTGACAAGCCTAGCATATAACAGATATGGCCTCGGAACACGGGGACCGAAAGGTCGAGCGTGAATCATATAGTAGATATGATCAACATAGTGATGCTCACCATTGAAACTACTCCATCTCACGTGATGATCGGACATGGTTTAGTTGATTTGGATCACGTGATCACTTAGAGGATTAGAGGGATGTCTATCTAAGTGGGAGTTCTTAAGTAATATGATTAATTGAACTTGAATTTATCATGACCTTAGTCCTGGTTGTATTAGCATATCTATGTTGTAGATCAATAGCTCGCGTTTAGCTCCCCTTTTTTATTTTTGATATGTTCCTAGAGAAAACTAAGTTGAAAGATGTTAGTAGCAATGATACGGATTGGATCCGTGATCTGAGGTTTATCCTCATTGCTGCACAGAAGAATTATGTCCTTGATGCACCGCTAGGTGACAGACCTATTGCAGGAGCAGATACATACGTTATGAATGTTTGGCTAGCTCAATATGATGACTACTTGATAGTTTAGTGCACCATGCTTAACAGCTTAGAATCGGGACTTCAAAGACGTTTTGAACGTCATGGACCATATGAGATGTTCCAGGAGTTGAAGTTAATATTTCAAGTAAAATACTCGAGTTGAGAGATATGAAGTCTCTAACAAGTTCTATAGCTAAAAGATGGAGGAGAATAGCTCAAGCAGTGAGCATGTGCTCCGATTGTCTGGGTACTGCAATCGCTTGAATCAAGTGGGAGTTAATCTTCCAGATAAAATAGTGATTGACAGAATTCTCTAGTCACCATCACCAAGTTAGTAGAACTTCATGATGAACTATAATATGCAAGGGATGACGAAAGTAATTCCCAAGCTCTTCGTGATGTTGAAATCGACGAAGGTAGAAATCAAGAAAAACATCAAGTGTTGATGGTTAACAAGACCACTAGTTTCAAGAAAAGGGCAAAGGGAAAGAAAGGGAACTTCAAGAAGAACGGCAAGCAAGTTGCTGCTCAAGTGAAGAAGCCCAAGTCTGGACCTAAGCCTGAGACTAAGTGCTTCCACTACAAAGGGACTGGTCACTAGAAGCGGAACTACCCCAAGTAATTGGCGGATAAGAAGGATGGGGTAGGATCGAAAGTATGTATAGAGGGGGGTGATTAGACTACTTGACCAAATAAAAATCTAGCCTTTTCCCAATTTTAGTTCTTGGCAGATTTTAGCTATCTTAGCACAAGTCAAGAAATCTCCACACAATTCAAGCAAGCATGCAAAAGAGTATATGAGCAGCAGAAAGTAAAGCATGCAACTTGCAAGAATGTAAAGGGAAGGGTTTGGAGGATTCAAACACAATTGGAGACACGGATGTTTTTGTCGTGGTTCCGATAGGTGGTGCTATCGTACATCCACGTTGATGGAGACTTCAACCCACGAAGGGTAACGGTTGCGCGAGTCCACGGAGGGCTCCACCCATGAAGGGTCCACGAAGAAGCAACCTTGTCTATTCCATCACGGTCGTCGCCCACGAAGGACTTGCCTCACTAGCGGTAGATCTTCACGAAGTAGGCAATCTCCTTGCCCTTACAAACTCCTTGGTTCAACTCCACAATCTTGTCGGAGGCTCCCAAGTGACACCTAGCCAATCTTGGAGACACCACTCTACAAGAAGTAATAAATGGTGTGTTGATGATGAATTCCTTGCTCTTGTGCTTCAAATGATAGTCTCCCCAACACTCAACTCTCTCTCATAGGATTTGGATTTGGTGGAAAGAAGATTTGAGTGGAAAGCAACTTGGGAAGGCTAGAGATCAAGATTCATATGGTTGGAATGGAATATCTTGACCTCAACACAAGTGTAGGTGGTTCTCTCTCAGAAAATGTGTATTGGAAGTGTAGGTATGTTCTGATGGCTCTCTCCACGAATGAAGAGTGGGTGGAGGGGTATATATAGCCTCCACACAAAATCTAACCGTTACACACAATTTGCCAAACTCGGTGGGACTGAATGGTTAAACTCGGTCGGACCGATTCAGCAAACCTAGTGACTGTTAGGATTTTCGGTGGGATTGAGATGCAACTCGGTAGGACCGATATGGTTAGGGTTAGGGCATAACGTAATCCCGGTGTGACCGATTACACAAACTCGGTGGGACCGATTTTGGTAATAAGCTAACCAGAGAGTTGGTCAGGTAAACTCGGTGGGACCGATTCGCTCATCTCGGTGAGACCGAATGTTACAAAAGGGAAACAGAGAGTTTACATTGCAATCTCGGTGGGACCGATCGCTCATCTCGGTAAGACCGAAACGTTACGAAGGGAAACAAAGAGATTACAATCCCATCTCGGTGAGACCGATTTGCCTAGGGTTTGTGGCAGTGGCTATGACATTTGAAACTCGGTGGCGCCGGATAGAAAGAATTGGTGGGGCCGAGTTTGACTTTTGGTTTAGGTCATATGTGGATGTGGGAAGGTAGTTGAGGATTTTGGAGCATATCACTAAGCATTTTGAGCAAGCAAGCCATTAAGCAACACCTCATCCCTCCTTGATATTATTGGCTTTTCCTATAGACTCAATGTGATCTTGGATCACTAAAATATAAAATGTAGAGTCTTGAGCTTCAAGCTTGAGACAAACTTTTTGTCCTTAGAATTTTGAGGGGTCCACTTTCCTCATCCATGCCATGCCATTCATTGAATTTTTTTTCTGAAATATTAATCTTGGGATAATGTTAGCTCAATGAGCTATATGTTGTTAGGAATTACCAAAACCACCCAGGGATAGTTGCACTTTCAATCTCCCCCTTTTTGGTAATTGATGACAACATATAGATCAAAGCTTCGACAAATAATAATAAGAGTGAAAGATATTGTCGCTTTGAGAAGTATGTGAAAAGCAAGAGCTCCCCCTACATTTGTGCATATCTTAAGATTTGCTTTGGGCTGCAAATGCACAATGAGTTAGGATCATGGGTTACTCTTCCATGTCACATACATCTTGGTGGAGCACTCAAAATAATAAGGATTGAATACATGCACTCATCACCAAGCAAAGTGAATGATCATATAAGGATAAGTAAGATAATATCATCTAACAAGTATAAGTGTAGCTTATGATCAACCACATGATCATCAATGTCTCACAGATAGTAGCATAGTATCTCAAGCAATCAAATTACAGACAAAGTTCAACCACCAAAGCAAGAGAGAATAAAAAGCAACGCTCTCTCTCGAAGCCTATGATCCATACATTTGTCTCCCCCTTTGGCAACAAGTTACCAAAAAGTTCATAGAAAATGCATAGCACTAGAACGTCTCTCAAGCTTGGTCTTCAGGTGGTGGTGTACGAAGAACGCCAAGAACGAAGGCTTCAGTTGATGTGGATGGAGCTGAAGGAGTTGGTGCTGGAGCTGGTTGCGCTGGAGCTGTAGCTGGTGCAGATGAAGTGACTCTAGTGTCTGGAACAGGCCCTGCAGCAGACCTCTAAGCTCTAGGCACTCTGGCAAATGCATCAGTGGTTGTCTTGCCCTTCCTCTCCTGCATATCATCTTGAAGTTGCTCCACAATAGACTGAATCTCAATTACTTTGACATCTAAATCATAGAATTTTTGTTCCACGATTCTTTCCAAGCTCTCCTAGTTTTGAGTCAGGGTGGCCAGTCCCTTCTCAATCCTCAGAGTTGATGCTATCAAGTAACCAAGCTGGTCCTGCTTGCTTTTCAAAAAGTACTCAGATGCCTCCTCTTGAGTTGGCATCTTGGCAGCCTTCTCTTTCTTTGCTTTCTCCTTCTTCTCTTGAGCTTGTACTGATGATGGTTCATTCTCATTCATCACAACTTGATTGTCCTCAAAGTCCGGATAGATAGGCAAGTGTTCCTTATCCAACAAGTATGTGCCTGTGCCCATCTTTGAGTTTATCAACACCTGGATCTGTGGGGCATATCCACAACTTCTTTTCTGGTCAGCTGCAGTCCTCTTGATAGTCTCAACTATAAGGCTCATGGCCTTGAACTTCTGTGGCACATCAAATATATGTAGCAAGCTAATTGCATGGCCTCTGATCATTCTGTGATCACCAGACTTGGGCAAGAGAGTGTGCCTAAGGATCCAATTGATTGTAGGCAGCCCTGACAGCAAGTGTTTTACTGACCCAAACTGGTGAGTCTCAAGATCATCTTCAGGAATCTCCTTGTACATGTTTGCCATAGAGTTGTGATCCATCTTCTTCTTGGCATAGACATCCAAGTCATCTTCTTCTTCCTTAGGAGCATTGATCAGATTTGCCCATTCCTCAATAGTTGAGTGGTACCTTGTACCTTCAGACATCCATACTATCCTGCCATCTGGATAGAAGTGTGTTGTGGAGTAGAATTGCATTATGAGGTCCTCATTCCACTTTGTGAGCTTCTGCCCAACAAAGTCTGCAACTCCACAAGCACTGAAGCTGTCAAACACACCAGGATAGTGTTCCTCATTTTCGTTGATATACTTCCAGTCGACCCACCTCATTTCACACACTATAGGCTTCTTGTCCAGCAACACTGTCTCATAGAAGTCCTGCTGTTCCTTTGTGTGGAACCTGTAATCAACAGCAGTCCTTCTCCTGGTAGCATATGGATCTGTCTCTCTCCATAGCCTCAACCCTGAGTCTCTCCTGATCTTCATGTTCTCATCCACAGGATGAGCATCATTGTGGTCTGGAATCTTGGGTTTGAGCTTTCTCAGGACTTGTCCTTCATCATCTTCATCAGAAGCAACTTCAGGCACTGGGGCCTTGTTCTTCTCAGCAGCTGGTATACTCCTGGTATTCCTCTTAGGTGCACTCTTGGGCTTGGAGGCTGCTTTGGGTGCTTCTTTGGGCTTTGATGAAGCAGCCCCTGTCCTGATAGCATCACCCATAAGCTTCTGGGCCTTAGGTGCTGGTGCAGCAACCTCTTCTTCATCTTCCTCTTCAGAATCTCTCATGATTGAGGATCTCCCAAGCACTCTAGTAGTGGTCTTTTTGATCCTCTCCTTCCTCTTCTTCCCTTCTGCAGCAGCCTCTTTAGGTTCTGATCCCAAAGGGACTTGAGTAGATGCTCTGGCCTTAGACATTGGAATTCTCTTTGCAGGAACCTTTTGCTTCATGCCTACTTGGTGGCAGCTTTGGGCAAGTTGCTGGGAGTGCTCCTGCTACCATCATCTGAACTGCTAGAGGGACTAGTTCCCTCACTCAGGTGAACCTGCTCCTCTGACCTATTCTGGCTGTCACTCTGATCAGACATATTGCAAACACTGACAGCAGACCCTGTGAATAGATATAGATGAGATAGAGTGGATGAACATCACAAAATGCAGAGGTTTTTGCAAAAAATGAGTCAAAAACTTAGTTTTAGTTTTCCACAGAAAGCATTTCGGATCAACCATTTGTAAACTCGGTGATACCGAAGCAGCTGTTGGAACCTAAACTAGTGAACTCGGTCAGACCGAGTCACAGTTTGGTGGCACCGAGACTGCTAGGGTTTCACGAAGTCCTAAACTCGGTCACACCAATTTGCAATTCTCGGTCAGACCGAAAATTACATGTGCAATAGCCTGAGCCGAATCGGTGGTACCGAGTTCCACAACTCAGTGGGTCCGAGATGGTTTTGGTGGAAACCTAACCCTAAATTTTCAATTCAACTCTAATCTACGGAGTGTTTTGACTGGATAAGATCGTTTCAATCGTGGTAAGAATCATAATGAACACAATGTGCTAGGAATCGGACGGGGATAGCACTGTGATCGAGTCCATACCCTAGTTCGGCGATGAACTCGCTACAGCGGCAACGGCGGGGAAGAATTCCGTTGACGGCGGCGGAGACCAGCGACAGGAGGCGGCTGGCGACGAGGAGGACGATCCGGAGACCCAGGAGGCAGAGCGAGCTATGGGCGGGCGAAGGGGTTTCAGAGAAATTTCCAAAATTTTGCCCGTGAGTATATATAGCCCGACCCTGTCGGTGTGACCGAGTGGAACAACTCGGTGGCACCATGATTCATAACTGCAAGCAGTTACTAAAACTCGGTGTGACCGAAAGGTTCAAATCGGTTGCACCGAGATTGAAAACCTAGATCGACTTAGTGATCTCGGTATGACCAAAATGGATGAATCGGTCAGACCGAAATGCACAAAGAAGTTTTGGAAGTTTAAGTCTATGACGAATCGGGGACTCCGAGTGCTCCTCACACAAAGTGGTTCGAATCTGACTTGATCAAATTTTGTGATCTAACATGAATAGAGTCTGAGATGAGAAAAACATAGATAGCTAGAGAGGGTTCTTAGGCATTCTTGTCCATCCACTTGGCAAAAGAAAAGAAAACCAATCAATCAAAACAACAAGTGGATGTCCTTGAATGAGTAGAATATGCAATCAACATGCTCACACAATAAAATGGCAATTGAAATATGTGGCAAAGCATGCACAACCAATTCTAGCATCTATCAAACAATTTGCGATGACTAGGTCATCTATATATGAGTATATTAACTTAGGATTCAAATGAGAACATTTGATCATAAGTCATACTCATCGTTTAAGCACAAGTGGGGTTACCACTTTTACATAAAGCATTTGTTGTGTTCACACCATTAGAGTTGCTTTAGCTCAATTCTTAGAGTAAAGCTCCCCCTAGATGTGAGATCCCCCCTGAGAGGGATGAACTAACCTTGGGTTTTTTCGATGATGACTTCATGTAGATGTTGAAGATGTGGATGCTCAATGTTGATGTAGATCATTTGAAGCTATCCATTGGAGTGAGTTGCACTTTCAATACCTACATGGGTTAGTCCCACAAGGAACAAACAAGGATATCCATAGACATAGAGTGATGCACACACAAGATGATGTCTATGAAAGCTTTTAGGTTACCTTGTCCCTTGTCTTACCAACAAGAGGGTTTGTGACTCCTTGAACTATTGCAAGATGTGGAAGTTGATTGCACTTGTTCTTGCCAAGATGATAAGAGTGAAGTATGTTGGCGGAGTCACCCTCAAGAACTCTCTAGTTCTTCTTCTTCGGGATCCACACCATCTTGATGGGAATCCTTGGTGTTGTAGTTGTACTTGATGAAGTGGAACTTGAAGTAGTCTTGGGAACCCACTTGACCAAGGCCTTAGGAGCTTCTTCAAATGCATCAATTTCCTCTTGAAGTTTGTCCTTGCCTTTTTGCTTGTGGTCTTGTGGTGGAAGATCATCTTGAGCTTGTGTCCCTTTGAGAGAAGTAGGATCATACTTTTCTTGTTGAGGAACAAACTTCGTCTTGGGATATTGATCATCTTCCCACTCAACTCCATTGGCATTGAACTTTCGTTCAAAAACAACACCTTGATTCTTCCAGTGCCTTCCTTGCTTGCGTACAATTTCCTCGAATTGCTTACTTCCGGCAAGGCTCTTGTAAACACCTTTCTCTATAATTCCCTTCAATAAGCTATTTTTTGCTCAAGTGTAACTTGGCTAAGAGAATCATTAGTAGAATCAAGAGAACTACTAGAAGCAACACTATTGGATTTATCATGATTATTGTTACTACTAGAGGAAGAATCTTTCTTGTTCTTGTTACTAGACTTGACTTGAGGCATGTAAGTGGATAAGAGTAAATGCTTGGCAATGTAACAAGAACTTTTCTTATGAAGGTCATCATTGATTGCTTTTAAGCACTCATGCTCTTGCTCAAGGTTGATCTTTTCAAAGCGCAATTTCTCATGAGTCCTTAAAAGTTCTCGATGATCTCCTAAGATAGTTTCATGAGCTAACTTAAGAGTGTTTAGTTCTTTAGTTAGAGACTCAATATTCTCCTTATCATTGTCATTCGTTTTATCTTGATTAGCATGATTAATTGACGTTTCATCATAGTATTCATCACTAGAGTTGTCAACAAGTAAATCATCATCACCTAACAAGTCATCTTCATCACTATTGAAATCAACATACTCGGGGTGTGATACCTTTGGGCCTTTAGCCATGAAGCATGTTCCAACTCCTTCATTTGGTGAGTCAAATATGTCATAGGAGTTGGTTGTCACAAGTGCTAGACCGGCAACACCTTCATCTTGAGTATATTCGGAGTCGGAGTGATAGCTTCTCTCGGAGTGGTTGTCAGAGTCGGAGTCGGATACCCATTCACCAACATGAGCTTGATGTCTTCGTTTTGTGTAGCTCCTTGATGACTTTTCCTTTCTTTCTGAATCCTTGCTTCTCCGTGAGGGTCTTCGTTCATAATGATCATCCCTACTCCTTCTTTCTCTAGATGGTTATTCTTCTCTTCTACTTCTTCTCTTGGGAGAATCTTCTCTTCTCTTGTAGGGGGTCGTACACTCATTGGAATAGTGTCTGGGCCTTCCACAATTGTAGAAATTTCGCTCTCGACTAGAAGATCTTTTGTCATTGTAGGACCTTGACTTGGAGCTTCTCTCTTTGCTTCTACTCTTGTAGAACTTGTTGAAGTTCTTCACCATTAAGCTCAATTCTTCATTGAAGGTTTGTTTCTCACTCGATGATGTGGGGGCTTCACATGAGGCTTTGTAAGCACCACTTGATTTGTTGTGAAGTTCCTCTTTATCCTTGAGTGACATCTCATGAGCAACAATTCTTCCGATGACTTCCGTTGGCTTGAGATCTTTGTAATTGGGCATCATTTGGATCAATGTGCACACGGTATCATATTTTCCATCCAAGGCTCTTAGGATCTTCTTGATGATGAATCTATCGGTCATCTCTTCACTCCCTAAGCCGGCAATCTCATTTGTGATAAGAGCAAGCCTAGAGTACAATTTAGCGACACCTTCACCATCCTTCATTTTGAACTTGTCAAGTTGACTTTGAAGCACATCCAATTTGGATTCCTTGACGGAGTCGGTACCTTCGTGCATATCAATCAAAGTATCCCAAATTTCCTTTGCATTCTCAAGACGGCTGATTTTGTTGAATTCTTCGGGGCACAATCCGTTGAAGAGGATATCACAAGCTTGAGCGTTGTATTGCAGCATTTTCAACTCTTCCGCGGTGGCTTCACGGTTCGGTTCTTTCCCGTCAAAGAATTCACCTTGCAAGCCAATACACACAATAGCCCAAACGGCAGGGTTATGTCAAAGAATATGCATTTTCATCTTATGCTTCCAACTAGCAAAATTAGTACCATCAAAGTAAGGACCTCTACGGTGATAATTTCCCTTGCTAGATGCCATACTCTCCTAGGTTGTGAAACCAAGGCTATGACCACCAAAAGCTATGGAAATCAAAGCAAATGGAGACCAAAGCTCTGATACCACTTGTAGGATCGAAAGTATGTCTAGAGGGGGGGGTGATTAGACTACTTGACCAAATAAAAATCTAGCCTTTTCCCAATTTTAGTTCTTGGTAGATTTTAGCTATCTTAGCACAAGTCAAGCAATCTCCACACAACTCAAGCAAGCATGCAAAAGAGTATATGAGCAGCGGAAAGTAAAGCATGCAACTTGCAAGAATGTAAAGGGAAGGGTTTGGAGGATTCAAACGCAATTGGAGACACGGATGTTTTTGTCGTGGTTCCGATAGGTGGTGCTATCGTACATCCATGTTGATGGAGACTTCAACCCACGGAGGGTAACGGTTGCGCGAGTCCACGGAGGGCTCCACCCACAAAGGGTCCACGAAGAAGCAACCTTGTCTATTCCATCACGGCCGTCGCCCACGAAGGACTTGCCTCACTAGCGGTAGATCTTCACGAAGTAGGCGATCTCCTTGCCCTTACAAAATCCTTGGTTCAACTCCACAATCTTGTCGGAGGCTCCCAAGTGACACCTAGCCAATCTAGGAGACACCACTCTCCAAGAAGTAACAAATGGTGTGTTGATGATGAACTCCTTGCTCTTGTGCTTCAAATGATAGTCTCCCCAACACTCAACTCTCTCACACAGGATTTGGATTTGGTGGAAAGAAGATTTGAGTGGAAAGCAACTTGGGAAGGCTAGAGATCAAGATTCATATGGTTGGAATGGAATATCTTGACCTCAACACAAGTGTAGGTGGTTCTCTCTCAGAAAATGTGTATTGGAAGTGTAGGTATGTTCCGATGGCCTCTCTCCATGAATGAAGAGTGGGTGGAGGGGTATATATAGCCTCCACACAAAATCTAACTGTTACACACAATTTGCCAAACTCGGTGGGACCGAATGGTTAAAATCGGTCGGACCGATTTAGCAAACCTAGTGACCGTTAGGATTTTTGGTGGAACTGAGATGCAACTCGGTAGGACCGATATGGTTAGGGTTAGGGCATAACGTAATCTCGGTGTGACTGATTACGCAAACTCGGTGGGACCGATTTTGGTAATAAGCTAACCAGAGAGTTGGTCAGGTAAACTCGGTGGGACCGATTCGCTCATCTCGGTGAGACCGAAATGTTACAAAAGGGAAACATAGAGTTTACATTGCAATCTCGGTGGGACCGATCGCTCATCTTGGTCAGACCGAAACGTTACGAAGGGAAACAGAGAGATTACAATCCCATCTCGGTGAGACCGAGATCCCTATCGGTGAGATCGATTTGCCTAGGGTTTGTGGCAGTGGCTATGACATTTGAAACTCGGTGGCGCCGGATAGAAAGAATCGGTGGGCCGAGTTTGACTTTTGGTTTAGGTCATATGTGGATGTGGGAAGGTAGTTGAGAATTTTGGAGCATATCACTAAGCATTTCGAGCAAGCAAGCCATTAAGCAACACCTCATCCCTCCTTGATAGTATTGGCTTTTCGTATAGACTCAATGTGATCTTGGATCACTAAAATATAAAATGTAGAGTCTTGAGCTTCAAGCTTGAGCCAAAAAATTTTGAGGGGTCCACTTTCCTCATCAATGCCATGCCATTCATTGAGATTTTCCTGAAATATTAATCTTGGAATAATGTTAGCTCAATGAGCTATATGTTGTTAGGAATTACCAAAACCACCCAGGGATAGTTGCACTTTCAGATGGCAAAGTGAACATAGGTATATTTGATATACATGTTATTGATGTGTACTTTACTAGTGTTTATAGCAACCCCTCAGTATTTGATACTAGTTCAGTTGCTAAGAATAGTAACTCGAAACAGGAGTTGCAAAATGAACAGAGACTAGTTAAGGGTGAAGTGACGATGTGTATTAAAAATGGTTCCAAGATTGATATGATCATCATCGCACACTCCCTATACTTTCGGGATTAGTGTTGAACCTAAATAAGTGTTATTTGGTGTTTGCATTGAGCTTGAATATGATTTGATCATGTTTATTGCAATACGGTTATTCATTTAAGTAAGAGAATAAATTGTTGTTCTGTTTACATATATGGGTACACACCCAATGAAAATGGTTCGTTGGATCTCGATCGTAGTGATACACATATTCATAATATTGAAACCAAAAGATGCAAAGTTGATAATGATAGTGCAACTTATTTGTGGCACTGCCGTTTAGGTCATATTGGTGTAAAGCGCATGAAGAAACTCCATGCTGATGGACTTTTGGAACCACTTGATTATGAATCAGTTGATGCTTGCGAACCATGCCTCATGGGCAAGATGACTAAGACTCCGTTCTCCGGAACAATGCAACAAGCAACAGATTTGTTGGAAATCATGCATACTGATGTATGTGGTCTGATGAATATTGAAGCTCGCGGCAGGTATCATTATTTTTTGATCTTCACAGATGATTTGAGCAGATATGAGTATATCTACTTGATGAAACACAAGTCTGAAACATTTGAAAAAGTTCAAAGAATTTCAGAGTGAAGTGGAGAATCATCGTAACAAAATAAAAGTTTCTACGATATGATCGCAGAAGTAAAATATTTGAGTTACGAGTTTGGCCTTCAGTTAAAACAATGTGAAATAGTTTCACTACTCACGCCACCTGGAACACCATAGTGTAATGGTGTGTCCGAACGTTGTAACCGTGCTTTATTAGATATGGTGCAATCTATGCCGTCTCTTACTAATTTATCGCTATCGTTTTGGGGTTATGCATTAGAGACAGCTACATTCACATTAAATAGGGCACCATCTAAATCCGTTGAGACGACACTGTGTGAACTATGGTTTGGCAAGAAACCTAAGCTGTCGTTTCTTAAAGTTCGAGGTTGCAATGCTTATGTGAAAAAGTTTCAACCTGATAAGCTCAAACCCAAATCGGAGAAGTGCGTCTTCATACTATACCCAAAAGAAAATGTTGGGTACACCTTCTATCAAAGATCCGAAGGCAAGATATTCGTTGCTGAGAATGGATCCTTTCTAGAGAAGGAGTTTCTCTCGAAAGAAGTGAGTGGGAGGAAAGTAGAACTTGATGAGGTAACTATACCTGCTCCCTTATTGGAAAGTAGTTCATCACAGAAATCTGTTCCTGTGACTACTACACCAATTAGCGAGGAAGCTAATGATGATGATCATGTAACTTCAGATAAAGTTACTACCGAACCTCGTAGGTAAACCAGAGTGATATCCGCACCAGAGTGGTACTGTAATCCTGTTCTAGAGGTCATGTTACTTGACCATGGCGAGCCTACAAACTATGAGGAAGCAATGATGAGCCCAGATTCCGCGAAATGGTTTGAGGCCATGAAATCTGAGATTAGATCCATGTATGAGAACAAAGTATGGACTTTGATTGACTTGCCCATTGATCGGCGAGCCATTGAGATTAAATGGATCTTCAAGAGGAAGACGGACGCTGATAGTAGTGTTACTATCTACAAAGCTAGAATTGTCGCGAAAAGGTTTTCGACAAGTTTAGGGTGTTGACTACGATGAGAGTTTCTCACTCGTATCTATGCTTAAGTCTATCTAAATCATGTTAGCAATTGCCGCATTTTATGAAATCTGGCAAATGGATAAGCAAAACTGCATTCCTTAATAGGATTTATTAAAGAAGAGTTGTATATGATGCAACCAGAAGGTTTTGTCAATCCTAAAGGTACTAACAAAATATGCAAGCTCTAGCCATCCATTTATGGACTGGTGGAAGCATCTCAGAGTTGGAATATACGCTTTGATAAGTTGATCAAAGCATATAGTTTTATATAGACTTGCGGTGAAGCCTGTATTTACAAGAAAGTGAGTGGGAGCATTACAGCATTTTTGATAAGTATATGTGAATGACATATTGTTGATCAGAGATAATGTAGAATTATTCTGCAAAGCATAAAGGAATGTTTGAAAGGAGTTTTTCAAAGAAAGACCTTGATGAAGCTGCTTACATATTGAGCATCAAGATCTACAGAGATAGATCAAGACGCTTGATAAGTTTTTCAATGAGTACATACCTTGACAAGATTTTGAAATAGTTCAAAATGGAACAGTCAAAAAGGAGTTCTTGCCTGTGTTACAAGGTGTGAAGTTGAGTAAGACTCAAAACCCGACCGCGATAGAAGATAGAGAGAGAATGAAAGTCATTCCCTATGCCTTAGCCATAGGTTCTATAAAGTATGCCATGCTGTGTACCAGACCTATTGTATACCCTGCCCTGAGTTTGGCAAGGGAGTACAATAGTGATCTAGGAGTAGATCACTGGACATTGGTCGAAATTATCGTTAGTGGAATAAGGATATGTTTCTCGATTATGGAGGTGACAAAAGGTTCGTCGTAAAGGGTTACGTCGATGCAAGTTTTGACACTGATCCAGATGACTCTAAGTCTCAACTGGATACATATTGAAAGTGGTAGCAATTAGCTAGAGTAGCTCCGTGCAGAGCATTGTTGACATAGAAATTTGCAAAATACGTATGAATCTGAATGTGGCAGACCCGTTGACTAAACTTCTCTCACAAGCAAAACATGATCACACCTTAGTACTCTTTGGGTGTAAATCACATAGCGATGTGAACTAGATTATTGACTCTAGTAAACCCTTTGGGTGTTGGTCACATGTCGATGTGAACTATGGGTGTTAATCACATGGTGATGTGAACTATTGGTATTAAATCACATGGCGATGTGAACTAGATTATTGACTCTAGTGCAAGTGGGAGACTGAAGGAAATATGCCCTAGAGGCAATAATAAAGTTATTATTTATTTCCTTATATCATGATAAATGTTTATTATTCATGCTAGAATTGTATTAAATGAAACATAATACATGTGTGAATACATAGACAAACAGAGTTTCACTAGTATGTCTCTACTTGACTAGCTCGTTGATCAAAGATGGTTATGTTTCCTAACCATAGACATGAGTTGTCATTTGATTAACGGGATCACATCATTAGGAGAATGATGTGATTGACTTGACCCATTCCGTTAGCTTAGCACTTGATTGTTTAGTTTGTTGCTATTGCTTTCTTCATGACTTATACATGTTCCTATGACTATGAGATTATGCAACTCCCGTTTATCGGAGGAACACTTTGTGTGCTACCAAACGTCACAACGTAACTGGGTGATTATAAAGATCTTCGTAGAATATGTAGGAGCCAATATGAGCATCCAGGTTCCGCTATTGGTTATTAACCGGAGACGTGTCTCGGTCATGTCTACATAGTTCTCGAACCCGTAGGGTCCGCACGCTTAACGCTAAGATGACAGTTATATTATGAGTTTATATGTTTTGATGTACCGAAAGAGTTCGGAGTCCCGGATGAGATCAAGGACATGACGAGGAGTCTCGAAATGGTCGAGACGTAAAGATCGATATATTGGACGGCTATATTCGGACATCGGAAAGGTTCCGAGTGATTCGGGTATTTTTCGGAGTACCGGAGAGTTACGGAAATTCGTCGGGGAGTATACGGGCCTTATTGGGCTTTAGGGGAAAGAGTGAAGAGAGGTTGGGCGCCCCCCCAAGGCCTAGTCCGAATTGGACTGAGGGGAGGGACTGCGCCCCCTCCTTCCTTCTCTTCTCCCTTCCCTTGCCCTGACTCCTACTCCTACTACTTGGAAGGGGGGAATCCTACTCCCAGTGGGAGTAGGACTCCTCCAGGGCGCGCCATAGGGGCCGGCCCTCTCCCCCCTCCACCACTCCTTTATATACGTGGCCAGGGGGCACCCCATAGACACAACAATTGATCTCTTGATCTCTTAGCCGTGTGCGGTGCCCCCCTCCACCATAATCCACCTCGATCATATCGTAGCGGTGCTTAGGCGAAGCCCTGCGTCGGTAGAACATCATCATTGTCACCACGCGTTGTGCTGATGAAACTCTCCCTCAACACTCGGCTGGATCAGAGTTCGAGGGACGTCATCGAGTTGAACGCGTGCAGAACTCGGAGGTGCCGTGCGTTCGGTACTTGATCGGTCGGATCGTGAAGACATGCGACTACAGCAACTGTGTTGTGCTAACGCTTCCGCTTTCGGTCTACGAGGGTATGTGGACACACTCTCCCCTCTCGTTGCTGTGCATCACCATGATCTTGCACGTGCATAGGAAATTTTTGAAATTGCTACGTTCCCCAACAGGATGCCCGTAAGTTTGTCTTCTTTTGTGATGAATGTCAAAGAATTGGTAATATTAGTAGACGTCAAGAAATGCCTATGAATTATTCACTTGTTATTGAACCGTTTGATGTTTGGGGCTTTGATTATATGAGACCTTTTCCTGCCTCTAATGGATACACACATATTTTAGTTGTTGTTGATTACGTTACTAAGTGGGTAGAAGCTATTCCAACTAGTAGTGCTGATCATAACTGTCGGTGTCAAAACCGGCGGATCTCGGGTAGGGGGTCCCGAACTGTGCGTCAAGGTCGGATGGTAACAGGAGACAAGGGACACGATGTTTTTACCCAGGTTCGGGCCCTCTCGATGGAAGTAATACCCTACTCCTTCTTGATTAATATTGATGATATGGGTAGTACAAGAGTAGATCTACCACGAGATCAAGGAGGCTAAACCCTAGAAGCTAGCCTATGGTATGATTGTTGTATATGGAGTTGATGAAGTTGTCCTACGGACTAAAACCCTCCGGTTTATATAGACACCAGATAGGGTTAGGGTTACATAGAGTCGGTTACAATGGTAGGAGATCTTGAATATCCGCTTCGCCAAGCTTGTCTTCCACGCCAAGGAAAGTCCCATCCGGACACGGGACGAAGTCTTCAATCATGTATCTTCATAGTCCAGGAGTCCGGCTAAAGGTATAGTCCGGCTACCCGAACACCCCCTAATCCAGGACTCCCTCAGTAGCCCCTGAACTAGGCTTCAATGACTACGAGTTCGGCGCGCAAATTGTCTTCGGCATTGCAAGGCGGGTTCCTCCTTCAAGTCCTTCATAGAAGATTGTAAACACCAAGAGTAGTGTCCGGCTCTGCAAAATAAGTTTCCACATATTGCCATAGAGAGAATAACATTAACACAAATCAAATCTGCTGACGTATTCCGCAGTGCGTCATCACACTACAGCCAAGTCCTTTACTCGAATCGATTTCATCTTTCCACCTTAGTGTGTTTTGTGAGGCAGTTTCCTTGGCACGTCTTGTCAAAGCAGAGATCGTGTACCCCCATTTTACGGGATTCTCATCAATACGAACGTGGGTAACCCAACCGCGCCACTTATCACGGCTCTTGGGAGGCAAGCAAGTTTTACTAGGCAGGTAGGGACGCACAACCGCATCCGCCCATATAAGGGGACAAGGATCCACCTTTTTACCTACGCCTTCTTCCTCCCTTGCCTACCCATCTCTCGTGCACCCGAGCTCCAGCGCCCAAGCCCGCACTTCCCACCTCAACCTTCTCCAGCAATGTCCGGAGCGGGAGGCAAGTGGATAGTCTCCTCCGTCACGGAGGGCAAAGTCAAGAAGCTAAGGAAGGCCGGGTATCTGTCCAAGGACATCGCGCACCAGCTCCCCGAAGAGGGGCAGCTTATCCCCACCCCAAGGCCCCATGAGAGGGTTGTATTTCTCCCCCACTTCCTCCGCGGACTGGGTTTTCCACTCCACCCATTTGTCCGGGGGCTCATGTTCTACTACGGCCTGGATTTCCACGATCTGGCTCCGAACTTCATCCTCAACATCTCGGCTTTTATCGTCGTGTGCGAGGCTTTTCTCCGCGTCCGCCCCCATTTCGGCCTCTGGCTCAAGACCTTCAACGTCAAGCCCAAGGTGGTGCGCGGCAGCCAGGCGGAGTGCGGAGGCGCCATGGCGGGCAAGATGGCCAACGTCCTATGGTTCGAGGGCTCCTTCGTGGAGACCCTAAAGGGATGGCAAGCCGGGTGGTTTTATATCACCGAGCCGCGCGATCCGGAATGGACCGCAGCCCCCGAGTTCCGATCCGGACCCCCCACGCGGCTTATGTCCTGGAAAGAGACGGGCCTGTCGTGGGGTGACGAAAAAGAGGTGACCGGATTGCAAACATGCATCCAGTCCCTGGTGAACAAGCCAGTCCGGCTTGTTAATGTAATCCAGGTTATGCTCGTCCGCCGAATCCTCCTGTGCCAACAACGGGATTTTAATTTGTGGGAGTTCGACCCGGCGCAGCATCAAACCCTCAGCAGGCTCTTCGACACGACGTACGAAGACTCCTGGAGGATTCTATTCAAGGGCGCTGAGGCTCCCGCATCCGCTTCCGAGGACCGCGGATACAGCTCGCAGCGTCACGCTAACGAGGTAAGCCATATACACCTTTTACAGGATGTTTAAGCTTTTTTTTTCATAGTTTGACTCTATGCGGGATCTAAACTCCCTTACCTTTGACAGGCTTGGTGGGCAATATCCGAACTGATTAACTGTCCGGCTCCGCTGCCCGAAGACCCAGCCCCAGCTCTACTAGTGAAGCTGCCGGCTCCGGCGCCTTATGTGGTGCCGGAGAAGAAGGCCAAGAAGAAGAAGACCACAGGGACTCGAAGGAGTGCCCGCAATGTGGTGGTGTTGGACTCGTCATCTGACGAGTCCAAGACGCCCTCCTCCCATGAAAACGAGGAGGAGGAAGAAGAAAACTCTCCCCCCCCCAGCGGAGGGAGGAGAGAAGAGGAAGGCCGCCCCAACGGGGGAGGCCGAGGGGTCTAGGAAAAGGAAGACCCCTCCGCCGGACTACGCCCCCGACGCCGAAGAGGGCGAAGAGGAGTGGCCGAGCAGGGCCAAGCGTCCGACGAAATCGTAAGTTCGGATATCAGAGTAACTAATGATGTTCCTTTGTTGCATAGCTTTCCCTAATGTCGAATGTAATTATGCAGTCCGCCCCGGGCCGAAGTCGACGAATCGTCGGGCGGCTCCCTGGACTCATCGGACGTGAACTCAGTTCCGCCCGCTGTCTCCCCCGCACTGCGGACAACGCCGAAGTGGCGTCGCGACAAGCCCCGGGGCAGGAGGAGGTGGTCCTGGAGGAGCCACAAGGCAACCTCCCAGACTCCAGGAGTGAAGGAGACAAGACCCCCCAGGGCTCCAAGCCCGGCTTTGAGCTGGACACCGCACCGGAATCTACAATAGTTCCGGACCGCGGTAGGCGAACTCCTTCCAAGAGGAGTAAGCCTTTTGAGCCAGCGTCCTCCGTCTAGCCAGAGGCGCCGGACAATCTGCTGGAGGAGCTTAAGGGCGCCTCCATCAACGAGGAGCACCGTACTATTATGAGTACAGTGATCCAGAAGGTTCAGGCCGCCAAGAGCGGACTGACTGAAGCTTGAGCCAGCCTTCTAACAGGCTTTGAGGTAAGTAAAAATATGTAAAAATATTACCGTATAGACAGTAGTCCCTGATGCTCTGTTTGGCGTTCGGAAAGAGAAGCCGAATAGAGGATCTATTAAATATCGCAGGAGTCTAACTAAAAAGGAGTCAATATACGTATGCAGGCTTCGCTGCTGGCCACCGCCGGACTGATTGCGGAGGTGGGTGCCCTGAAACAGGGCCTCGAGCGGACCAAGCAAGAGCTCGGCCTTGCCAAACGGCAGATCGAGGAGAAAGAAGGTAAGAAATACCTTACAGAAAAAGTGCCTATAAAAAGACATGATTGCAAAAAATAACAGGATTGTACTGCTTATTGTAGGGGCCACGACTGAGGTGGCGACCCTCAAGCAGGCGCTGTCCGAGGCCGAAAAGAAAACGGCCGTGGAGTGCACCGAGCGACAGAAACTTGAGGCCCAGGTCGGCGAGGTGCAGCAGGAGCTTCAGGCTCTCGTGAAAAAACATGAGAGTTTGGAGCTTGAGTCCAAGACGCAAGCGTCCGAGGTCGCGGCGGCCCTTGAGACTGCCAAGTCTGCCAAGGCCAAAGCCCAAAAGGCCCTCCAAGAGTTGGAGGAGATGAAAAAGATAGCGGCGGGTAAGGCATTCTTTATGCAAAGCGGAAGTATAAAAGTGAAGCACTTGTTACTTAGCCGAATCCGGAGCTCTCCAGGGGCATTCGCAGATCTTCCCCGCAGCGTATCCGACGCCGCCGCATTCTACCGAGCCGAAGAGGGCAACTCGACGGAGAAGGTGTTCTGGTCTCAGTATGCTAAGGCCGGACACCCTGTGCCCTTGAGCGACCAGCTGAAACAGCTGGTCGAGCTCCACAAGGCGGCCGAACAGGCCATGAAGGGCTTCATAGTTCGGTTGTGGCCCAGCGAGGCCCTGCCTGGGAGCTACTTCGGGCTGGTGCGGCGACTGGTGGAGGCCTGTCCAAGGCTCGAGGTTATCAAGCGCTCCGTCTGCATCGAAGGTGCCCGTAGGGCCCTTGCCCGTGCAAAGGTGCACTGGGGTAAGCTGAACGGTGAGAAGCTTGTGAGGGACGGTCCGCCACCGGGGAAGGAACATCGCAAGCCCGAGAACTACTATAAGGATGTTCTAGCGGGTGCCCACCTTGTGGCGGATGAATGTACCAAGGATGTAATTTTTGAATGAACTCGCTCGTGTTTATCCTGTGCGCTGAAAACTTGTTCATATGCGCTAAGCAATGCTTGTTGAATTTAAAATATTACTTTCTGTGCGGCCGTTTATCAAAAATTGAGAGATGGCCAGTCGTCAGCTTCTGCCCCCATGCCACTAGTGCTGGGGTGTTCGGGATAAACTTGAGCGCTCTTTTCCCCATAGTTGGGTCCTTCGAGGGAGGCGCTCAGCACAATGAACCAGGCAATCGGACTATAATGCTTGAACACTCTCACTTAGCCATAGAACTCTATAATTTTAAATTTCGGCGAAGCCCCTAGTTCGGAAGACCGAGTTCGGGGTGCTATCCACGCCTTGGCCGGACAAAGCCGGCTCCTCGCTCGAAGCGGCATAAGTCTTTAGGGACTCGAAAAACCTCTCGAACAACGACTGGTCTCTCGCCATATCATGATAGTCAGTTTTAGCTTTCTCCACTGAGGTGCTTAACCCAGCTCAACCGGGGCACAATCGCAGTGGTTCTCCTAGTGCTACCTTAGCCGATATAGCGGAACGTAAGGCACCAAAACATAGGAGCCGGGCAAACCCAACTATTGACCCAAATCATGATTCGGAGCCGATGCATATAGTGCTATAAGTTTGGGGTGCCACACTTGTGAAAGTGTACGGACTTCTCACACCATTAAGAGGGGTACTGAAGCCCCTGGCGTGTTTGGCGTACCATGGTGTACGGGTGCAATCATGTTATTTAATAAACATATATGTAAAAAAGAAGATAATGCAAAAAAAGGCAAGAAGCTAAGCATTATTTATAGAGAGGCTATTTATCAAGGCCGAACGATACAAATAGTGCGGTAAGCAAAAGATATTGGACTATTTAGTATGTCCTGGCCACGGGCAGGCCGCGGAATTGTATTTAAAACAGGTATACCGCTCGTAACAGAGACCACCTGGGAGTTCCATAATGCGGCATGGCTTGTCTGCCTCCCTGGATCTTGCATCATTTGTGCGGCAGTCGAGTTGCCGAACAAGTCGTCCGAAGTATGGAGTCCTGAAAGTAAGAAAAAAAAGGAATCCGGCAGCCCCTAGTATGTTTTAAGCCGTATTTTGGGCGTGCCGTTATTGTGCCCCTTCCCCTGTGCCCATGGTATTTCAAGGGTGTAGTTATGTACGCGAGGTACTGGTTTTGCTATGTCACGAAAGCTGGGGTTGGGGCCGCATTGCTACGCTTGCTCAGAGTGGGCCAGACGGTCCTGCTGTTGGTTACTCCGGGCGCGCTTGGCAGTGTCTGGCTTTTTAATGGCTGGACTGGAGAATTGCCTGAAAAGGCTACTTTGTACCTTCGCTGCGAGAGCCGCCGTATACTCCTCCGTGCGGAGGGAGCGTTCGGTGTTTCTGTTGACCGTAATTACTCCTCGAGGGCCTGGCATCTTGAGCTTGAGATATGCGTAGTGAGGCACCGCATTGAACTTTGCGAATGCGGTTCGTCCGAGCAGGGCGTGATAGCCACTGCGAAACGGGACTATATCGAAGATTAACTCTTCGCTTCGGAAATTGTCTGGGGATCCGAAGACCACGTCAAGTTTTACTGAGCCTGTACAGTTGGCTTCTACACCTGGTATAACGCCTTTAAAGGTCGTTCTTGTGGGCTTAATCCTTGAGGGATCTATGCCCATTTTCCGCACTGTATCCTGATAAAGTAGGTTCAGGCTACTGCCGCCATCCATGAGGACTCTTGTGAGATGAAATCCGTTGATGATTGGGTCGAGAACCAATGCGGCAAAGCTGCCATGACGGATGCTAGTGGGATGGTCCCTTCGATCAAAAGTGATCGGGCAGGAGGACCATGGGTTGAACTTTGGGGCGACTGGCTCTATCGCGTATACGTCCCGTAGCGCACGCTTCCGCTCCCACTTGGGAATGTGGGTTGCGTATATCATGTTCACCGTCTGCACTTGTGGGGGAAAGCCTGTGGGCGTTCTGGGAACGGGGGTCCCCGGACTTGCCTGCCTGCGGCCTGCAGCGTGGCTCAAAGGAGGCCCCGCAGGGCCCATCTTCATCGACACAAGACTCAAGACCCTCGCGAGGGGCCAAGCCTCGCGAGGCGGACGACACGGAGCTTCCTCAGGCACGGCCTCGTCAGGCTGGCTCGCAAGGAGGCGGAGAGATCAAGGCGGGGTACCTCGCGAGGTGCCCGTGACGCAAGCCATGACGACTCAGGGCGTCGGGCGGGTGCCAACGCGCGCAGCGTCCTTCTTTCCTCTTTGGTGCAAAGGGGGCAAGTGCAGCCACGGAGTACCGTGGCATCAGGCAAAGGTTGCCATTTCGTTGCAACGAGACCAAGACCAAGAGGACTACGAGATGGAGGTCACCGTGGAGCCCAGGACGGTGTCATCACTAGAGCTTTGCGCAGGCGAAGACTGCTTTTGTCAGGATAGTTGATACTTGCTGTCCCCCTTCAAATTAGCCCGCCATTATTGGCTCCCTTCCCGCTCAATATTTGGGAAGAGGACCAGGGCCTCTATAAATAGGACTAGCCACCCACATAGCAGGGGTTCGGTTCTGTTCGGTCGGTTCGGTTCTGTTCGTTCGACCGGTAGGAAGCAGAGTAAGAGAGAGAGAGAGAAAGGTGGCTGAACTCCTCCTAGCAGTTCATCACCCCAGCCAAGAACGGACCCTCGCGAGGCCGTTCTTCCTTGTATTGTTCATCATCATCAGCCCCAGGAGGCAATCCACCAACCACACACTAGAGTAGGGTATTACACCACAACGGTGGCCCGAACCAGTATAAATTTGTGTCCCTTGTGCAGTTCTTTTAGTAGTTTAGATCTTTGCGAGACGGGGAGGTAGAAGGCGTAATCTCCGCGCGCACCCTAGTGTTCGAACCTTAAGGGTCTGCTGGAACCCGAAATCCGACATTTGGCGCGCCAGGTAGGGGTGCGCCGGAATTCGTCTTCCACCGCTCCGTGCCCCGTCGCGTCGTCATCACCATGCCCGGCGACCAGGAGGGCAACCCCGACCCATGGGCTGCATGGCCCGCCCGCGCGGAACCGCTCGCCTCGGGCGACCCCATGCCCCAGGCAGCTCGCGGTCCGCAGGGCGCTGCGGGCCGCGGGCGACGCGGACAGACTTCAGCAACTCTTACGCCACGGCAGGCACGGTCGGCAGCAAGGGCCTCCAATCACGCCGCGACCACGTCACCCTACACCCGCCGGGAGCAGGAGAACTCGAGGGCCGCGCTCACGGTGGCCCGAGAGCTGCTGCGGTGCAGACTATTGGAGGACGGCCACGACGTGCTGCTGGAGCGAGTGCCGGAGCTCCTGGGCTTCGCCGCCTCAGGGGCTCACCCCTTCTCCACCCAGCTCCCATCTCAAGCCCAGGGCGACCCGCGCGGGGATTCCGCGCGCGCCCGCGGGCTCCAAGGCTACTCCGACGCCAGCGAAGCTGTCAGCACCGGACCGGCGGCGGCGCTGCCCCCGCCCCCGACCCGTGAAGACGAAGGACTCAACGCGACCCGCGGCCCCAGCGAGCGGCCGCGTTGCCACCCCGCATTGGGCGTGACAGGCGGGACCATGCGGCATGTGGGGCATCACGGCGTGGCATTCGGGATGACGGCGACGGAGGAATACGTGCCCCTCATGATGGACCAAGGACACCCTCACGAGAACGGACAAGGCTCGCTCCTCGGCCCAAGCTGGGGGGATGAGGTATGGAAGCTGAGCCTTTCCAGGAGCCCCATAACGGTCCTGCTGGCCATGCTGGAGGCAACGATTATTGGGCACCGCTAATTCTTCAGGAGCAGGTATACGTTAACCATGGATCGCAGGAGGTGCAGGTCGCCGCAGCAAGCAGCTGCCCCGCTCCCACAGTCTCCTACCCCTCGGGAGGAGGGCGCAGGGGGCTGCAGGAGAGGGGCCGAGATCCAACATCATCACCGCGGCGTTCAGAGCAAGGTGTTCTTAGGAGGTAGGCCCTCTGCTGGGGAGGTGCCTCAGGGCCTGCCCCTGGCGGAGGACCCATGGTCATCGGGGGAACCGCTGGCGACCGCTCTACCCCATCGGGTGGCGTCCTGGGTTCCGGTCGTTGCTGATGGCACTAGAGTGTGGCGCAAGGCGGGGCCCTCGTCTGCCGATATGAAGCAAGGCCAGTACCTGTGAAGAAGGCCCGGTGCCTGTGAAGCTCGCCGCCCCGTGACACTCTCACGTAATAATGAGTGGGGCTTTACACGCCTCGGAGTCTCAGGGGTGCCGGCCTCAGGCCCTGGGGCTCCCTCCCACGCCCAGTGGACAGCACTTAGCTCCGCGCCGGTGAGAAGACGTCCAAGACTAGATTAGGTGCCGGACGCGGCCTTTTGTCTGCTTTCATTGCCTTTCCCTTTGGCTGTAGCTTTTCCCCCGCTGGATTTAAGTTGGATTCGAAGTTGAGATTTGCGTGTGTTTGGGGAAGGAGTGCTTATTCTCGCTCGAGCCATTTCTCGCGTTCTGGTTACCGCTTCGCCACAGCTGCCTCCCCTCGCGAGCCCCTCGCGAGTCCGGTCAGGCCTGGCTCGTGCGCAACCCAAACTGCTGCTGTTGCTCCCTCTCGGGAGGATCTTCGGGTGCCTGCAGAGGTTGCCCTGTTTGGAAAAGGCCCAGAGCCTGTGAAGCAAGGCGAGTGCCTGTGAAGCTCTCGCGTTCAGGAAAAGGCCCAGAGCCTGTGAAGCAAGGCGAGTGCCTGTGAAGCTCTCGTGTTCAGGAAAAGGCCCAGAGCCTGTGAAGCAAGGCGAGTGCCTGTGAAGCTCTCGCGTTCAGGAAAAGGCCCAGAGCCTGTGAAGCTCTCGCGTTCAGGAAAAGGCCCAGAGCCTGTGAAGCAAGGCGAGTGCCTGTGAAGCTCTCGCGTTCAGGAAAAGGCCCAGAGCCTGTGAAGCAAGGCGAGTGCGTGTGAAGCTCTCACACTCAGGAAAAGGCCCAGAGCCTGTGAAGCAAGGCGAGTGCCTGTGAAGCTCTCGCATTCAGGAAAAGGCCCAGAGCCTGTGAAGCAAGGCGAGTGCCTGTGAAGCTCTCGCGCTCAGGAAAAGGCCCAGAGCCTGTGAAGCAAGGCGAGTGCCTGTGAAGCTCTCGTGTTCAGGAAAAGGCCTAGAGCCTGTGAAGAAGGCCAACGCTTGTGAAGCATTCCGCCAGCGACACTCTCATATCCAACGGATTCAACTAAAGAACACCCCAGATGTCACGCCCTCCCACAGGTTGATTCGGGGTTAGCGCGAAACAAAGGTAAACCAGCCAGCCACCAGGCGCGGGCACTCGTGCAATATGACAACTACTAATATGATGAACACAGGTTTTACATGAGGGGTTTCCCCTCCCAAAATGCTCTCACAGCCATCAGGTCAAAAGCCCGAGTTCTATTCATACAGGGCAAAAAGGACAGGAGCGATACACACTCAGTCGGACCAATCCCCCAATGCGTCCTCGGCAGCACCTCCCAAGCTGCCGCTGGCATTGCCGGGCTCGCCATCGTCGTTTGCGTCGCCACGAGCGGCGTCAGGGCTGTTCACCGCACCGCCCACGTCAGCAGCCACGATCACGTCGTCGTCATCCGAAGCGAATGCCCTGACAAGGGCGTCCACGTTGTCTTCCACCCAGTGCGGCAGGTCGCCTCGGATGGCCTGGGGAACTGGGGCGATGACGGTGTCAAAATCGAAGCGGGAATCCATGTTCAGGAGATGACTGAAGACACGGGAAAAGGCGCGCCCAAGCAGGGCGCGGCTCCTCTCCTCCACCAACCTGTCGGCCCTGGCCGACCGCGCCTCCAGCTGCGTCACCACGGCAGTGAAAAACTGGAGGTTGCCAGCATAGTTGGTTGTGTGCGGCTCGCCAACAGCCGCCTCACAGATGCTGCCCAAGGCTGCACTAGACCTCTCCCGGAGCGTAGCGAGCATGGGGCCGTGCATGTGCTCCAGGACCTGCCGCTGACATATCTCATCCGCATTCTAGCACGCGACGCCCTCAGCTTCCTCCACCCGCTGGCGAAGACGGAGCACCTCGGCCCGGGAGGCGGCTAACTCCGCTCGCGCTACCTCAAGGGCGGCCCGGGAGGCGTCGGCCAGCCGCGTCGCTTCCTCCCGCTTGGCCCTCAAGACTGTGGTCCTCCCTTCAGCTTCGACCCGGATCAACTCCAGCCTCCTCTCGAACTCGCGCTCGAGGTCTTGGCGCGCCATCGCCACCCGACGCCCGACCTCCTCCAGGACACGAGCTTCCCGTGCGGCGACATCGTCCTCCGCCTGCGTCACCAAGCGCTCCCTCGTCTCCAGCCGCTCGTACTCGCGGGTGCGCTCGGCGGCTTCCAGCGTCAACGCTTCTTCACGCTTCTGGAGCTCAGCTGGGTTGCCGTAGGCCACCCGCATCAACGCAACGGCCAACTCGCGCAACTCCGCTTGCTCCTCCAGTGAGTGGCACCAGGCCAGGAGCTCACGAGCCCGCTCCTCCGCCGCCTCTTGCCGCCGATCAGCTCCTCGGGCCTCCTCGGCGGCCTGGGATCGGGCCACTCAAGAGGCCTCCAGCGACGCCTTCGCTTCTTCATCGTCAAGATCACGCTGATGGCACGCGAGGGCGATGGCGGCCTCCAGCTCGCGCCTCCCTGCAGCCAGGCGGAGGCCCTCGGCCTCCAGGCGCGCGTCTTCGTCAGCAAGATCCTCCCCAAGCAAGTTCACCGCGTTGGTCGCCCTTCGAAGGAACCATTGGCGGCGCTCTCGGGCGTGCTCAAGCACGTCTTCCACACCATCATCCGCCCCAAGCAAGCGCCGGGGACCGCAAATCATCGTTCCTCCGGACAGGGGGCTGGGGGCTGGCACCCTCGCGACGGCCGGGCGCGCCGCACCAGAAGCCCAGCCTGGAGCCAGCCCGTCTCCAAATGAAGGGCGCAGGGGGGGCCTCAACCTGTCGCAGTCCATGACTAGACGAGAAGCCCACGGCAGACTGGCTATTCCCCGAGAGGGCCCGCGAAGAAAAATCGGGGGGAATGAAGGGCCACGGCGCACCTCGGGATAGTCCACCCCTTCAGTCGCCCTCACCACAAGGGCAGAGCTGCTCGGAGCATTTGAGGATGGTAGAGGGGGCGAAGCCAAAGGAGGCAGCACCTCTGCTACTTCCGCGAGCTCGACCGAAAGGGGCCTGTGGAGCAAGGATCAGTGAAAGCAACTAGAGGATCAGGAGTGAGAAAGGGAGAAGACTTACTCGTCAGTGGCGAAGTACTTCCTGCGCTTCAGCACGCGAGAAGGGAAGTCATCGCCCAAGGCCTCCCTTTTCCTCCGAAGGGCCTCAAAGTCCACGCGGAAGTGGCCCAAGAGAAGAGCACAAGGATCAACCTGCGACGAAGACGGAGCATCAGAGCGATCCATGTCAACGGCGCCTTCCTGGCTCGTGCCGTCCATCACCTCGCCAGAAGACACGGTTGGGGCCTCCGAGGCCTCAGCCCCGGGTGCTAGGGGGTGACTACTTGCCACCTTCAGCCACAGAGGCACGGGTGCCGGGAGTTGTCCCCTCGCGAGCATCACCCGGCGCTGCCACCTCATCAGGAGTCCCCTCGGCCTCCGGCACCTCCTGCCTCCCTGCTCTGCCACTTGAGGAGGAGTCGCCTTGGATGACTGGAAGGGCAGTCACCACCATTGGATTCTCGCGAGGTCCCTAAAGGCCGGTGGGGCGCAGCCCCCACTTGTCAAAGACGGGCATCTGCTTCACGAAGTCGGCCCTGCTCTGGCAGAGATATAGCAAGGCCCCTCCCTGCCGGATGTTGCCGGGGTTGGGGTCCTCGGCCAAGGTCAAGAGCGCCGACTTCAGCACCGCAGGAACCAGGTCCTCTTCCTGGAGCCTCATGCTATCCTTGCACCCACGGAAGGCCCACATCCGGCGAGAGTGGCATTGAAGGGGAGCAACACGGCATAACAGAAACTCCTTCACCACCTTAGGCGTTGTCATGCCGAGCTTCCTCAGGAGCGCACAACGGCTCTAGACGAAGACGAGCCGGGGGCTCTTGAGCGTCTCTTGGCCCCAACCCGAATTGGGGACAGCAGGCGAGGTCGGCTCCGATAGCAAGGGGCTGGGCACCCCTACATCCACAAACAACCACCGCTCGCGGAACCCAACCGCGGGCAAGGGGAGTTTGAAGTCAATCCCAGAGGCCTCGGTCTCAGGCTCGGCAGCAAAGCTCACGCACGCCCAGCATTGGGAAGGGTCGACAAGGTGCAGCGAGAAGAAGTGGCGCAGCAAGGCAACCGGAGGAGGGATGCCCACCATGGCTTCACAAACGAAGGCGAAGACCGAAAGGAGGGTGATGGACTCAGGACTTAGATGCATCATGTTGATCTGATAATGGGAGAGCACGGCATTGAAGAAATCAGAGAAGGGGGGAACCAGACCCGCCCACAAGGCGTCGGTAAAACATGGGACCTCGGTTGCTATCCTGTCGATGGAGAAGTGGGACACAGGCCAGGCCGTCGTCCTCCCGCACTCATTGAAGACGGTGGCCAGAGCCAAGCTGTCCCTGCCCAGGCACTCTTGATTGAGTACGGTCGACTGGCCGACGGCGGGGGCCACCGATGGCGGCACACAAGACGGAGGCATGGGTTTCTTCCCTCTCTCCTTCCTCGTCGGAGTCATGGCGATGGGAAGGAGGGGGAAGATTCGAGATTGGATTGGAGGCGGGAGCAGGAGTTCGAAGGAAGGAAGAATAGGGGACGCTCGAGCAACAGGAAGGGGAACAGCTATGTGCAACTACAAGTCCGCCTACCAGGGCGCAGAATAAGGGGGCGTGGGCGGAACAGTGCCGCCCACGTCCCATCAACCGCCATGCGGTGCCCAAGGGCGCAGGCTGTTAGGGCCCGCGGCGCTTCGCCCTCGCCCTTTCGCTTCTCGGCACGGCCAAGTCCGGGCGCGCCTTGGGCCCGGGGGCTACTGCTGGCGTTCTGGGAACGGGGGTCCCCCGACTTGCCTGCCTGCGGCCTGCAGCATGGCTCAAAGGAGGCCCAACACGACCCATCTTCATCGACACAAGACTCAAGACCCTCGCAAGGGGCCAAGCCTCGCGAGGTGGACGACACGGAGCTTCCTCAGGCACGGCCTCATCAGGCTGGCTCGCGAGGAGGCGAAGAGATCAAGGCGGGGTACCTCGCGAGGTGCCCGTGACGCAAGCCATGACGAATCAGGGCGCCGGGCGGGTGCCAGCGCGCGCATCGTCCTTCTTTCCTCTTTGGTGCAAAGGGGGCAAGCGCAGCCGCGGAGTACCGAGGCATCAGGCAAAGGTTGCCATTTCGGTGCAACGAGACCAAGACCAGGAGGACTACAAGATGGAGGTCACCGTGGAGCCCAGGACGGCGTCATCACCAGAGCTTTGCGCAGGCGAAGACTGCTTTTGTCAGGATAGTTGATACTTGCTGTCCCCCTTCAAATTAGCCCGCCATTGTTGGCTCCCTTCCCGCTCAATATTTGGGAAGAGGACCAGGGCCTCTATAAATAGGACCAGCCGCCCACATAGCAGGGGTTCGGTTCTGTTCGGTCGGTTCGGTTCTGTTCGTTCGACCGGTAGGAAGCAGAGTAAGAGAGAGAGAGAGAAAGGTGGCTGAACTCCTCCTAGCAGTTCAACACCCCAGCCAAGAACAGACCCTCGCAAGGCTGTTCTTCCTTGTATTGTTCATCATCATCAGCCCCAGGAGGCAATCCACCAACCACACACTGGAGTAGGGTATTACACCACAACGGTGGCCCGAACCAGTATAAATCTTATGTCCCTTGTGCAGTTCTTTTAGTAGTTTAGATCTTTGCGAGACGGGGAGGTAGAAGGCGTAATCTCCGTGCGCACCCCAGTGTTCAAGCCTTAAGGGTCCGTGGAACCCGAAATCCGACAAAGCCCTTCTTTCCATTGTTGTTCGGTGGCTTGGGCTCCTCGTCGTCGCTGTGCAGCCCCTTGTCTCTGTTTTCGGCCCTTAACTTGCCTGCCTGCTTGAACACCCAACAGTCCCTGTTAGTGTGATTGGCTGGCCTTTCGGGGGTGCCATGTATCTGGCACAAGCGATCGAGTATTCTTTTTGAATGGCTTTTTCCGCTGACCGGATTTATAGCCTTTGAATCCGGCATTGATTGCCGTGTCTTCATTGTTGTCGCTGCTAACGCGGCGTTTTTGCTTATTCCGACGTGTCCTGCCACTTTTGTCCTTGGTATCCGAATTACCAAGGGTCTTTGATAGGTTGTTACTGCGAGCTAGCCAGCTGTCTTCTCCCATGCAAAAGCGGGTCATGAGTGTCGTGAGGGCTGCCATGGATTTCGGCTTTTCCTGTCCCAGGTGCCGGGCAAGCCACTCGTCGCGGATGTTATTCTTGAAGGCTGCTAGGGCCTCTGCGTCCGGACAGTCGACTATCTGGTTTTTCTTTGTTAGGAACCATGTCCAGAATTGTCTGGCCGATTCTTCTGGCTGCTGAATTATGTGGCTTAAGTCGTCGGCATCCGGTGGTCGCACGTAAGTGCCCTGGAAGTTGTCGAGGAATGCGGCTTCCAGGTCCTCCCAAGAACCGATTGAGTCTGCTGGCAAGCTGTTAAGCCAATGCCGGGCCGGTCCTTTAAGTTTGAGCGGGGGGTATTTGAGATCATCGCCGCGTGCCATGTGGATGTGAAGGAGATAATCCTTGATCCATACCACCGGATCTGTTGTGCCATCGTATGATTCGATGTTTACGGGTTTGAAACCCTCTGGGATTTTTTGATCCATTACTTCATTCGTGAAGCATAGCGGGTGTGTGGCGCCTCTGTACTGGGCTATATCGCGACGCGGCTCGGAAGAGCTATGTCTGTTGTGTTCGGCCCAGCCGGATTTGTTGTATCCGGAGTGAAGATCATTGTCACATGCCGTAGGGCGCCTACGCGATCCGTAGATCGATCTTGTTTGTCTTGCCTTATCCTCTAGTATGTCTCGCAGGTCGGGCACACTTTCTCGTGCCTTAGTTGAGCGGCGTCAGGGCATGGCTTGGGTGGAGGGCCGAGAGGCCTCTCTGTCGCGGCCGCAAGGTGGTCGGTCTGCCATGTCATGCGCTGGTGATGTAGGTGCTTCCTCCTCTGATCGGGGTAGCGGCCTGCGCTTCGGGTAACTCTTGGAGGGGCGTTCGAGTTCATACTCTTCG
This sequence comes from Triticum monococcum, assembly GCA_034509565.1. NCBI lineage: Eukaryota > Viridiplantae > Streptophyta > Magnoliopsida > Poales > Poaceae > Triticum > Triticum monococcum. The sequence continues at coordinate 586,172,427 of CM067841.1, forward strand.
GCCGCAAGGACTTCAGTCCATCTGTCAGCTAACAAATCTTGGGCAGCTCTAAGTTGTTGCTACTTTTTCTTGAGGCTGCTTGCCGTGGCTAAAAGCCTGCGTTTAAAACGCTCTTGTTCGGCGGGGTCTGATGGTATGACGAATTCATCGTCATACATGCTTGCCTCGTCTTCGGAGGGAGGCGTATAGTTATCATCCTCGACCTCTCGGTCTGCTGCTCTCTCATGAGGGCTAGCTTCTCCATCTTCCTGTGCTGAATCGTGCTGAGGTGGGTGTTCTTCGACGCTATCCGGGGCAGTATTATCTCCCGTGCCGGAATCACCGTTTTTGCTTTGGCGTGATTTAGAGCGGCGCCGCTAACGCTGGCGCTTTGGCTGTTTCTTGGGGGCGTCATCCCCCACTGTTCCATCGCCATCTCCATCTTTTGGAGTATCCACCATATATATGTCATATGACGAGGTAGCCATCCAGCCCCCTACAGGTGCTGGTTCCAATTCGTCTCCTACATCGTCGTCCATGCCGTCGATGTCTTCGAAGCCGAAGTCAAGCATGTCGGTTAGATCGTCGACAATGGTTACAAAGTGGGTGGTGGGTGGGCTTTGAATTTCCTCATCGTCCGTATCCCACCCTCGCTGACCGTAGTCCGGCCAGGGCTCTCCTGATAAAGAGAGAGACTTAAGAGATTCAGGATGTTGCCAAAAGGCAAATGCTGAAAGATGTCTGCGGCGGTGAACTCCATTATCGGCGCCCAATCAGATTCGATTGGCAGGGGCGCAAGGGGTTCGGAGTCCGGGAAGGAGTCCGGATCCTCGGAGTCACGGGTCGTGCAGAGTGCGGGGCTGGAGTTCGGCTCGATCGCCTCTGAGATCGCAGCCCCTGAGGCAGCGTCCAACCGCTGATCCTTGATCGGCGCAGTAGGCTCCGAATCAGTGGTCGGAACCGGTGCGTGTGCGGCCTCCAAAGCATTGTTCGGCGGCAGAGCTAAATCATGCCCATCGAGACAGTGCGGCGCGCTTGGCTGTGGCTCGAATCCATCGAAGATCAAGTCCCCGCGGATGTCGGCCGTGTAGTTTAGGCTTCCAAACCTGACCTGATGGCCATGGGCGTAGCTTTCGATCTGCTCAAGGTGGCCGAGCGAATTGGCCCGCAGAGCGAAGCCGCCGAAGACGAATATCTGTCCGGGAGAAAAGTCTCACCCTGGACCGCATCGTTGTTGATGATCGAAGGAGCCATTGGGCCTGAAGGCGACGACACAGAGGAACTCTCAACGAAAGCACCAATGTCGGTGTCAAAACCGGCGGATCTCGGGTAGGGGATCCCGAACTGTGCGTTAAGGCCGAATGGTAACAAGAGACAAGGGACACGATGTTTTTACCCAGGTTCGGGCCCTCTCGATGGAGGTAATACCCTACTCCTGCTTGATTAATATTGATGATATGGGTAGTACAAGAGTAGATCTACCACGAGATCAAGGAGGCTAAACCCTAGAAGCTAGCCTATGGTATGATTGTTGTATATGTAGTTGATGAAGTTGTCCTACGGACTAAAACCCTCCGGTTTATATAGACACCGGATAGGGTTAGGGTTACATAGAGTCGGTTACAATGGTAGGAGATCTTGAATATCCGCATCGCCAAGCTTGCCTTCCACGCCAAGGAAAGTCCCATCCGGACACGGGACGAAGTCTTCAATCTTGTATCTTCATAGTCCAGGATCCGGCTGAAGGTATAGTCCGGCTACCCGAACACCCCCTAATCCAGGACTCCCTCAATAACACTTCTATTAAAATGCTTAAAGAAGTTATTTTCCCGAGGTTTGGAGTCCCTAGATATTTAATGACTGATGGTGGTTCACACTTTATTCATGGTGCTTTCCGTAAAATGCTTGCTAAATATGATGTTAATCATAGAATTGCATCCCCTTATCACCCACAGTCTAGTGGTCAAGTAGAGTTGAGCAATAGAGAGCTCAAATTAATTTTGCAAAAGACTGTTAATAGGTGTAGAAAGAATTGGTCTAAGAAACTTGATGATGCATTATGGGCTTATGGAACTGCATACAAAAATCCTATGGGTATTGTCGGTGTCAAAACCGGTGGATCTCGGGTAGGGGGTCCCGAACTGTGCATCTAGGCGGATGGTAACAGGAGGTAAGGAACACGATGTTTTACCCAGGTTCGGGCCCTCTTAATGGAGGTAAAACCCTACGTCCTGCTCGATTAATATTGATGATATGGGTAGTACAAGAGTAGATCTACCACGAGATCAAGGAGTCTAAACCCTAGAAGCTAGCCTATGGTATGATTGTTGTATATATTGTATATCTATCGACTAGCCTGGCCTCGGTTTATATAATGCACCGGAGGCCTAGGATAACAAGAGTCCTAACCGAATACGCCGGTGGGGAGAAGTCCTTGTCTTGATCGCCAAGTCTTGTGGAATCTTCCTTGTATGTGGCAGCCGTCCGAACTGGCCCATGAGTATACGGCCACGGGGGTCGTCGGCCCAATCTAATAGATCGGGAGACGACGTGGTGAGTACCCGCTAGTCCAAGACACCGTCAGTAGCCCCCTGAACCGGTCTTCAAGTTAGGGACGCTCCTCGATTCTTCCGAACTGTTCTTCATCTTCGGTTGCCGGTCTTGAAAACTTGTTCAACAAATCTTCTTTATCTTCGATCTTGAGGATCGCCGAAATGCATTCGACGAGTTTACACGTCGGGTATCCGAGGAGCCCCTTTAAGTTTCCGGCCTTTATCAATGCCTTGTTTATTTTTATGCCACACCTCGGGTTTGAAGTTGTTCCCGGGAGGCAGGGTCCTCTTGCGTCCGAGCTCCAACGCCGGACTGCATTCGAGGTACCTTTTGCAGCCGAGCACCATCACCGGACCGCTTCCCAGCTCTAGCGCCGGAATGTATCCGAGCTCCAACACCGAACTATATATCCGAGCTCCAACGCCGGACTGTGTCCAGGCTCCAATGCCAGACTATATCCGAGGTGTCATATCACCTTGGTTCAAAAAAGTTGAAGGAGTTTAGCCGAGCTTAATGCCGGAAATTCCCTCTATGAAGCCAGCCACTAGCGCCCGAGCTTTATGCCGGACAGCTTCTAATGTGGTGCACCACCCCGACTATGGGCCGATTTTTTGTCAATATTTTTTATTGGTGCAATTTATTCTCTGCCGAGATATATAGCCAGTAGCCCTCAAGGTGTGTATCGGTCTAAAACCCGAGATGCACATGAAGGATGACATAAGACCGCTGATCCCAGTAGCCGCTGAGACTCAGGTTGATTTGCAAAATTGGCCTGAGGATCAAGTCCTAGCTCGGCAGAATACTTTGGGACACAAAAGCGGCGTGCTCAGTCCTCAAGACTCAGGTTGGGTGCGGCCGACCAACCTGAGGATCAATATCTCCTCGGAAACTATATTGCACATAAAATTTTCTGCATTGGACAAGCAATGCAGTAGCCCCCGAGACACTGGTCGGGTGGCAACACCAGATCAAGGGATCGATGTGCCCCTTTAATATTTGTAAATAATAAGCCCAAAGCCCAGTAGCCCCCGAGCCTTAATGCGGGCACGGGTGGCCGAATTAAGGATCAATATCCATAGTAAAATCACAAATTATGTGTAATGACTCTATGTATCCAAGTACTTTACGTCATTAATGCTCGGATCCGCATTGTACAAAACTTTGTTGACCGACCATGGGCTTCCACCTCCTTGGCCAGTAGCCGAGGAGTGTTTGTCCTACTTTATAAAGCCTTTATGAGGGCAAAGGTTTACGACAAACAAAGCAATCTGGCCACACGGTTTTATAAACAAAGGTACGCAGAGAGATATGTTATATTACTGTTTAACAGAAGAAATGTATTCCAAAGAAAATAGTCCTGCTATCGGTTCCTTTCTTTGGGTTGTCATGCTAAGCATGATCATGAAACCTCAGCTCGAATGTAAGAGCAAAATATCGAGGATTTAGTTTGGGAGGCCAGTTAATAGCCCCCGGTAGTGTTCGGCGACAGTCGAGGTCAAGCCGTAAACACTTCGGCCAATGTTATGAATGGCCCGTCATAGTCATCGGATCGCTGACCAGTTTACGCTTATTGTGACAGTCAGTTTTCGGCTTTCTCCACTAAGGTGCTTAACCATGTGAGCTGGAAGCACAATCACAGTGGTTCTCCCTTTGCACGCCTAGCCGAACAAAATGGAACGTAGGAAGCAAGTGTAGGAGCCAGGCAACCCAACTATTGACCGAAGACACAATTCGAAACCGATGCATATATAGCAATATCTGAGAATGTTTTTGCCGAATCCCTAAAGGTGTCCGGCGTTGCACTGCGAGACTAATGTTGGAAAAGCACAAATAGTTTTAAAAGTGCCAAAAAGCTTGGAAAACCAAGAAACGTCAGTAAAAACATGACGTCCGAACAAGATCAAGTGTTCGGTGCCAATCCGAAAATTGGTCTTAGAAAAAAGAAGTGCTTCTGTCGTCCTTTAACATGACACATCCTGTCTCAAGACTTCGAGCGGGTCAGCCTACGGCTTCAACCTCCTATCCCGAGGGCGGAGTACTTCTCATTAGGCCAGTATAGCAAACTAACCTCTAGCGGCTTTGAGAGAGAAATTAGGCTCCCCGGCTAGTGACCGCACACTCGCGTCGAAAAAAAGGAGTGATAAATAATAATAATAATAATAATAATAATAATAATAATAATAATAATAATAATAATAATAATAATAGAACTTTGCAACGACTGAGAAGAAGAACACTTATTATAAAACGGCTCAAATAAACTTAAGAGCCCCCAAGTGACTTGGGTAGAAGAATGATTGCATGTACCGAAGTACTTATATCATATCTATGTTCAACCGAACTTTAAACGCGTCTTAACCGACCGTGGGCTTCTCCCTCTTCGGTTAAGGACCGAAAAGTGTTATGTACTCCATCAGTCGAGAATATCGACGGTGTTTCCAATAACCAGGCAATCAGGCCATAAGGCTATAACAGACAAAGCGCGCTCAAGGAACTTATGCTATATTACTGCGAAGAGTAAGAAGCATCTTCGAAGAAAATAGTACCCCCACCGATACCTTTCTTCGGTGCTCATTGTTATTATGAGACTTGTGCAATAGATTTTTTGTACTCATGAGTTCCGTTGTGTGCCGACCATCATTGAATAACTATAAGAGCGCTAGCTTTCGGCTTCACCCAGTCTGAGGTCCGGCTCGGGTGACCCGATCGTGACAATCGCAGAGGTGCTCCCTTTACTCCCTAGCCGAACAATCGGGAACGTAGGGGTAAACACAGGAGCGAGGCAACCCAGCTTGCAAATCGCTTAAGTCAATATGGTGCATATTGTGGCGTAATACACGAACAAGGAATGAAGCCGTACAAGTATAATCATATGCAACAGGAAAAGCTTCATAAAGGAAGCCCCCAAGTAAACGGGGTATTTGAATTTATGCGTCACAAACAAAGTTTGGACAAGGAAATTTTTAGAAGAAACTTTTTTCCAAAAAAGTATAATGCTTGGTCGAACCGAACGCAAGTTAGAAATTAAAGCTTTGAGCATGAAAGCGACTTAGCTGGTTAATGTGTTCGGTATTGATGACGCGGTCCGAGCTTGATGCGGGGCAAGGTTCCATCCCTCAAGCCGTTCCCGAGGTGGCGGAGCGGAGCGCTTGACACGCCAAAGTGCTGACATAGCACGATCAATGCAGACCGGCAGAGTGACGCCGAAGTCCCCGGATCATTTTCCTGTGCACAAAAAATAGTGCAAACCAGAGATAATAGTAATAATGATAATTAAAAAAATTGTTGCATAATAAATAATTTATGCAAAGTGAGTAATAAAAGAAATATAGCCTGGTGCCGAAGTAAATGTCGATGCAGGACGTCGGCGTGATGCGGTAAAGGCATGGTAAAGCCTGAATTCGCAGGTCGGTCCGAGCTCCGAGTGCGGCGTTCGCCGGACTATGTATGGAAACTGGTTTATTTGTTGTAGCAATCCGAAGGAAGGTGATTCCTAAAATTGGGACCCGCTCCGCACACCCATTGCCTGATGGGCGATAAAACGACGGCATGGCAATGCTGGTAAAGGTTGACTCGCCGAGGCAAAGCCCTCGGACCAGCTAACGTGACGGAGCTAGTCGGCTAGTGACGCCGAAGTGTCCGGAGTAGGTTGATGAAGAGATGGCGAAGCCCCCGGTCCAGCCGAGATGTCGAAGCCTCGATCTCAGCCGATGAGTCGAAGTAGGTCGGCGTGATGGACACCAGCTTGAAGAAGCAATAGTGCGGCCCTGTCGATGCCGGCTTGATGAAGCGACCGTGCGGCGATGCCGGTATGCCCGCTCCGTGTAATCCATGGGGCGACGATGTTGGTGATGATTTATCCTTCGCGATGCCGGGCTCTTGTTCGGCTTGCCGAGATGATGATCCGAAGAAGTTGAGCTCGGCTCAACAAAGTGACGTCGTGTCTAGCGCAGGTCGGCAGCCATGGAGTAATATTGCCGGACTGGTTTGACACCAACATGATGTTGAAGATCATGTTCAAAAGATCTTACAGTTAGTGGGATGTGTTCGGGAACAAAACACAATACCCCATACAAAACTTCCTTTAAAAGGGATGTCCGAAATCCTGTTCATAAAAAGATGAACTCGGGTCGGATTCGTTTTCGCGCAGAAAACATATCCGAAAAGTGATGCACTAATCGGAAGGTTCCCGGAGTTTGGACGGTCGGATCGAGCTGAAATTTAGAGGGGTGGTAGATATAGTAATTCCGCAGCCGATCAATGGTTGGATCTTCCAAATGACGTCCCAGCTAGAACCTGGACATCACGCCCTAAACTCGTCCAGATTCCCGTCCATATTTGACAGGGCTCCGGTATATTATAGATTGCCGGAGATTCCTCCATCGGAACTCGACGAAATTTTGCATGGTCTTTAAAGACTCAATTCCACACAATTCCACCAAAGGGATCGTCAAAGTGATGCTCTAAGAGGTGGTGGCAGTGGATACAGGTTCGCTATTTGGAAAAGCAGCACAGTCGCTTGAGGGCAATGTTGACGTTGAGCCCCTGAGCTCCATAGATGATTCCTCCGTGATCTTGATAGAGATCGGAGTTGATGTTTGATGAAGGCCCTCGTACAAACATGGTGATCCGAACATGGGGCGCAATTCTTGGTCAAACCAAGATGACCAGTCGAGCTGGTGACGAAGATGCCGAAGTCGCAGTTGATCTGCAGGCGAGCCATCGACCCTTTTGTCGATCACACAGCGGAACTCTCAATGAAAGCACCAATGTCGGTGTCAAAACCGGCGGATCTCGGGTAGGGGGTCCCGAACTGTGCATCTAGTCGGATGGTAACAGGAGGCAAGGAACACGATGTTTTACCCAGGTTCGGGCCCTCTTGATGAAGGTAAAACCCTACGTCCTGCTCGATTAATATTGATGATATGGGTAGTACAAGAGTAGATCTACCACGAGATCAAGGAGGCTAAACCCTAGAAGCTAGCCTATGGTATGATTGTTGTATATATTGTATATCTATCGACTAGCCTAGTCCTAGCCGAATACGCCGGTGGGGAGAAGTCCTTGTCTTAATCGCCAAGTCTTGTGGAATCTTCCTTGTATGCGGCAGCCGTCCGAACTGGCCCATGAGTATACGGCCACGGGGGTCCTCGGCCCAATCTAATAGATCGGGAGACGACGTGGTGAGTACCCCCTAGTCCAGGACACCGTCAGGTATGTCCCCGTATAAAATGGTCTATGGAAAAGCATGTCACTTACCTCTCGAACTAGAACATAAGGCATACTGGGCTATTAAAGAACTCAACTATGATTTTAAACTTGCCGGTGAGAAGAGGTTATTTGATATTAGCTCACTTGATGAATGGAGAACCCAAGCTTATGAAAATGCCAAGTTGTTGAAAGAAAAAGTTAAAAGATGGCATGACAAAAGGATACAAAAGCGTGAGTTTAATGTAGGTGATTATGTATTGCTACACAACTCTCATTTAAGATTTTTTGCAGGAAAACTTCTCTCTAAATGGGAAGGCCCCTACGTCATCGAAGAGGTCTATCGTTCCGGTGCCATAAAAATCAACAACTTCGAGGGCACAAATCCAAAGGTGGTAAACGGTCAAAGAATTAAACATTATATCTCAGGTAATCCCATATATGTTGAAACCAATATTATTGAAACCATAACCCCGGAGGAATACATAAGGGACACTTTTTGGAACTTTCCAGACTCCGAAAAGGAATAGGTATGTGGTACGGTAAGTAAACCAACTCCAAAACAATTTTTAAGGCAATATTTCTCTGTTTTGGAATATTTAGAAAAATAGAAAAATAAGTAGCAGTCCGGGAAGGACACGAGGGCCCCACGAGGGTGGTGGGCATGCCCTACCCCCCTGGGCGCGCCCCCTACCTCGTGACCGCCTCGTGTGCTTTCTGGACTCTGTTTTCTTGCACGATACGTATTTTGGTTGGTAAAAATTCATTATATATTCTCCCAAAGGTTTTGACTCCCGTATCACGCAAATTTCCTCTGTTTTTGTTTTCGAGTTGTTGCTGCTGCAGATTACAGTAAGATGTCTTCTCAAGAGTCAATCGGGGAGAGCCGGGTATCTAATCCGGCACCAGAACCAAGGGCAAACAGCGATGCTGACCACTTTGGGCCAGCAATGGAGGAGGAGATGGAGGCTGACTTGATGAGAGTAGATGCTATGGAGGATCAAGAAGTCACCTCTCGCCTCCGAGCTGGGTTCATGATTGGGGAACTACAGAGCTCAGCTATTCCAAACTCGGTTATCCCTTCTAATGTTAGATTTCTTACTTATGAAAATATGCAGAGGAGTGTCACTTGTTCTCCCGCAGCTATGCAACACCCTTGGGTGCAAGGAGCTTTAGCTGTCACAGGAAAGCTTCGTAAGGAAATAATGGACCTCAAGCAGCAAGTCAATAAGCTCGAGGAGGAGAACCGTATCCTGAGAGGAATAATCGCCAAGAGTATTACACCAACAACAAAGAAGGAGACATGATCACATGGGTATGGGCACCCCCCTTGGCAACTGCCAAGCTTGGGGGAGGTGCCCCGGTATCGTATCACCATCACAACTCCTATCTTTACAGTTTTCTTAGTTTGGTCCTATTAGTAGTATCTTGATCTAGTAGAATAAAGTTTATGGCATGATCTAGTTTTGAGTTTTGCTTTATGATCCCTCTATGTAATTGAGTCCGTGAGTTATATATAATAAAGATTAGTGTTGAGTTAAGGGCTTGATTATTTTGCCATGATCTTGGGTGAATAAAAGAAAGAAGAAAATAATAAAAGAAACAAAAAGTTCATATTGATCTTATTGAGAGTAATGACTTCACATAGAAAGAGTATGATGATTAAAAGTTGTTGGGAGTTGGCATACATAGCTTTGGTCATTGTTGCAATTAATAGGAAGTAATAAGGAAAGAGAGGTTTCACATATAGATATATTATCATTGACATCTTTTATGATTGGGAGCACTCATTAAAATATGACATGCTAAAGAGTTGATGTTGGACAAGGAAGACGACGTAATGAGTTATGTCTTTCATATATCTGAGATAAAGTATGTTGTCATGGTTCCTCTAACTTGTTGAGCTTGCCTTTCCCCCTCATGCTAGCCAAATTCTCCGCACCAAGTAGAAATGCTACTTGTGCTTCCAAATATCCCTAAACCAGTTTTGCCATGAGAGTCCACCATATCTACCTATGGATTGAGTAAGATCCTTCAAGTAAGTTGCCATCGGTGCAAAGCAATAAAAATTGCTCTAAATATGTATGATTGATTGGTGTGGGAGAAATAAGCTTTATACAATCTTGTGATGTGGAAGTAATAAAAGCGACGGACTACATAATAAAGGTTCATATTACAAGGGGCAATATAAAGTGATGTTCTCTCGCATTGAGATTTTATACACCCAACCATAAAAGCGCATGGCAACCTTTGCTTCCCTCTGCGAAGGGCCTATCCTTTATTATTATCTTCTACCTTATGCAAGAGTCATGGTGATCTTCACCTTTTATTTTTTGTTTTATCCTTTGGCAAGCTCAGCATGTTGGAAAGAACATGATATATATATATATATATATATATATATAATTGGATGTAGGGGAGCATGAACCATTATTGTTGACATTACCCTTGAGGTAAAAGGTTGTGGGGCAAAACTATAAGCCCCTATCTTTCTCTGTGTCCGATTAAAACTCTGTAACCACAAGTATCGCGTGAGTGTTAGCAATTATGGAGGACTAAATGATAGTTGAGTATGTGGACTTGCTTTTCAGCTCTAACATAGACTCTTTCCAATGTTATGATAAATTGCAATTGCTTCAATGACTGAGATTATAGTTTGTCGGAGTCCAATAAGGTTTATGATTTATACTTTTGCATTGTGAATAGATCATCACTTGAACATAAGTAATCATATGACAAAACCTATATATGTTGCTATTATAAGAATAATCATGATGCCTTCATGTCCGTATTTTATTTTTATCGACGCCTCTACCTCTAAACATGAGGACATATTTATTGTTATCGGCTTTCCGCTTGAGGACAAGCGAGGTCTAAGCTTGGGGGAGTTGATACGTCCATTTTGCATCATGCTTTTATATCGATATTTATTGCATTATGGACTGTTATTTCACTTTATGTCACAATACTTATGGCTATTCTCTCTTATTTTACAAGGTTTACATAAAGAAGGAGAATGCCGGCAGCTGGAATTCTGGTCTGGAAAAGGAGCAAATATTAGAGACCTATTCTGCACAACTCCAAAAGTCCTGAAACTCCACGGAATGTCTTAAAAGAAATAAAGAAAAATCCACGCCAAAGATGAAGGCCAGGGGGCCCACACCCAGCTCACGAGGGTGGGGGCGCCCCCCCCCCCAGAGCGCGCCCCCTATCTCGTGGGCCCCCTGGTGGCTCTCCGATGCCCATCTTCTCCTATATGAGGTCTTTCGATGAGAAAAAAAGAAAGAGGAACTTTTCGGGACAAGACTCCACCGCCACGAGGCGGAACCTTGGCGGATCCAATCTAGAGCTCCGGCAGTGTTGTTCTGCCGGGGATACTTCCTTCCCGGAGGGGGAAATCATCACCATTGTCATCACCAACGCTCCTCTCATCGGGAGAGGGCAATCTCCATCAACATCTTCACTAGCACCATCTCATCTACAAACCCTAGTTCATCTCTTGTATCCAATTCTTGTCTCAAAGTCCGGGATTGGTGCTAGTAGGTTGCTAGTTGTGTTGATTACTCCTTGTAGTTGATGCTAGTTGGTTTAATTGGTGGAAGATCATATGTTCAGATCCTATATGCATATTATTACCCCTCTGATTATGAACATGAATATGCTTTGTGAGTAATTACGTTCGTTCCTAAGGACAAGGGAGAAGTCTTGCTATGAGTAGTCATGTGAATTTGGTATTCGTTTGATATTTTGATAAGATGTATGTTGTCTAGCCTCTAGTGGTGTTATGTGAACATCGACTACATAACACTTCACCATTATTTGGGCCTAGAGGAAGGCATTGGGAAGTAATAAGTAGATGATGGGTTGCTAGAGTGACATAAGCTTAAACCCTAGTTTATGCGTTGCTTCGTAAGGGGCTGATTTGGATCCATATGTTTCATGCTATGGTTAGGTTTACATTAATACTTTTGTTGTAGTTGCGGATGCTTGCAATAGAGGTTAATCATAAGTGGGATGCTTGTTCAAGTAAGAACAGTACCCAAGCACCGGTCCACCCACATATCAAATTATGAATGTATCGAACGCGAATCATATGAACGTGATGAAAACTAGCTTGACAATATTCCCATGTGTCCTCGGGAGCGCTTTTCCTATTATAAGTGCTACAAAAGGATTGGGCCACCTTGCTGCACTTTATTTACTTTTGTTACTTATTGCTCGTTACAATTTATCATATCACAAAACTATCGATTACCACTTATTTCAGTACTTGCAGAGAATACCTTGCTGAAAACCGTCTATCATTTCCTTCTGCTCCTCATTGGGTTCGACACTCTTACTTATCGAAAGGACTACAATAGATCCCCTATACTTGTGGGTCATCACGAGTCATCGTGTGTGTGATAGGGACTTCATGAGAGATCTAGAATAGATGGTGTAGAGAACAATGTGCAAGATCGAGAACGATGATACATTAGGGAGCTATGGAAAGAGTCACGACATATATGTATACAGGGAGGAGCTGGGGCGGGTCCGCATGTGGGAGAGATAGAAAGAGGAGAGTGGTGCATAAGGAGACAAAGTGTGCTTGTTTTGCAATGGGGGTGGTGTGTGAGGTGAGTGTGCGAGAACCACATAACTAGGGAGATAGACGTTTGGGGGCGACGTTTCGTGTGTATGGGAAAGATACACTCTACATAGTGTGTGTGCTTGGGAAAGAGAGATGCCAGGAGACCTAGCTAGAGAGTGGGGAAAGAGATGTGTGCATGCCCAAGAGACAAAGTGATAGAGACCTATATTGGGGTCTGCACTTTAGAAGAGAGAGGGGTGTTAATGTGCTCGTGTGTTGGTGTTTGGGGGAGAGAACGACTTCTCTGTGTGTGGGGGCGAAGAGGGGGGTGGTTGGCTTCGGATAAAGAGTGAGGTGTCTATATTTGAGGGACTTCAACGTAATTGAGATATACATGGTCAATAGTGTGTGCACTCAAGGTTGATCAATTTGTTTCACAGTTTGGACTATGAGATAATGATACTTTTGAACATGCGTGATATACTTTGATGTACCAGAATTACAAACCTAAGATTGGAATTTTGGAATTCGACTCCATCATTAGCTTTTTAATTCATTTAAACTGAGGTACATTTTTAAGCCGGGATTTCGTGATTTCAAATTCATATATCAAACCTAGAGATATACACATACGGGCATGTTCAAACTTTATAATCATCCACTTTATCCATACACATACACATTTTTGCTTTTGTCATCATATTTCGGATAAACACATTTGGAATTTCATTTGAATTGGACCATATGATGGCATTTGCTTGAAGTAGCTCAATGATCCATATTTGAATTGAATGGACATTCTAAGTTTTGAGTTAGAGACATTGATTTTCAAAACTTGCACTTTTTTGCGTGCAAAACAAACAAATTCTCGGCCAAATAGCAACAGCTTAGAGCTGATCAAGATTTGCTAGTCGACAGATGGACTGAAGTCCTTGCGGCCGAAGAGCATATACTCAAACGCCCCTCCAAGAGCTACCCAAAGCGCAGGTTGCTACCCCGATTAGAGGAGGAAGCACTTGATGCAGCCGACCGGCCACCTCGTGGTCGTGACAGAGAGGCCTCTCGGCCCTCCACTCAAGCCGCACCCCATACCAAGGCACGGGAATATGCGCCGGACTTACGAGACATGTTGGAGGACAAGGCAAGGCAAACAAGATCGATCTACGGATCGCATGGGCGCCCCACGGCTCGAGACGGTAACCGTCACGCCGGCCACAAATTCAGCGGGGCCGAACATAGTAGACAAGGCTCATTGGAGCTACGTCATGATATAGCCCAGTACAGAGGCGCCGCACACCCACTCTACTTTATAGACGAAATAATGGATCATCAAATCCCTGAGGGTTTCAAACCTGTAAACATCGAATCATATGATGGCACAACAGATCCTGCGGTATGGATCGAGGATTATCTCCTTCATATCCACATGGCCCGCGGCGATGATTTCCACGCCATCAAATACCTCCCACTCAAGCTTAAAGGACCAGCTCGGCATTGGCTTAACAGCTTGCCAACAGGATCAATGAGTTGTTGGGAGGACCTGGAAGCCTTATTCCTCGACAATTTCCAGGGCACTTATGTGCGACCCCCAGACGCCGATGACCTAAGTCACGTAATTCAGCAGCCAGAGGAATCGGCCAGGCAATTTTGGACACGGTTCCTAACAAAGAAAAATCAAATAGTCAACTGTCCGGATGCTGAGGCCCTAGCAGCCTTCAAACACAATATCCGTGACGAGTGGTTGGCCCGGCACCTTGGACAGGAAAAGCCGAAATCTATGGCAGCACTCACGACACTCATGACCCGCTTTTGCGCGGGAGAAGACAGCTGGCTTGCTCGTAGCAACAATGTGACCAAGAACCCTGGTAATTCGGACACCAGGGATAGTAGTGGAAGGTCACGTCGCAACAAGCAGAAGCGCCGCATTAACGGCGACAATGCTGAGGATACGGCAGTCAATGCCGGATTCAGAGGCTCTAAATCCGGTCAGCGGAAAAAGCCATTCAAAAGGAATCCTAGGGGCCCGTCCAGTTTGGACCGAATACTCGACCACTTGTGCCAGATACATGGCACCCCTGAAAAGCCAGCCAATCACACCAACAAGGATTGTTGGGTGTTCAAGCAGGCAGGCAAGTTACATGCCGAAAATGAAGACAAGGGGCTGCATAGCGATGACGACGAGGAGCCCCGGCTGCCGAACAATAGTGGACAGAAGGGTTTTCCCCCACAAGTGTGGACGGTGAACATGATATACGCAACCCATGTCCCCAAAAGGGAGCGGAAGCGTGCATTAAGGGACGTATACGCGGTAGAGCCAATCGCCCCAAAGTTCAACCCATGGTCCTCCTGCCCGATCACCTTTGATCGAAGGGACCATCCCACTAGCATCCGTCATGGCAGATTCGCCGCATTGGTTCTAGACCCAATTATTGACGGATTTCATCTCACTAGAGTCCTTATGGATGGCGGTAGCAGCCTGAACCTGCTTTACCAGGATACAGTGTGGAAAATGGGCATAGATCCCTCAATGATTAAGCCCACCAAAACGACCTTTAAAGGCGTAATACCAGGTGTAGAGGCCAACTGTACAGGCTCAGTCACACTTGAAGCGGTCTTCGGATCTCCGGATAATTTCCGAAGCGAGGAGTTAATCTTCGACATAGTCTTGTTTCGCAGTGGTTATCACGCACTGCTTGGGCGAACAGCATTCGCTAAGTTAAATGTGGTACCGCATTACGCATACCTTAAGCTCAAGATGCCAGGCCCTCGAGGAGTAATTACGGTCAATGGAAACACCGAACGCTCCCTCCGAACGGAGGAGCACATGGCGGCCCTTGCAGCGGAAGTACAAAACAGCCTCTCTAGGCAGTTTTCCAGTCCGGCCACTAAACGACCGGACACCATCAAGCGCGCCCGGAGTAACCTACAGCAAGACCGCCTGGCACGATCCGAGCAGGCATAGCAAAGCGGCCCCAACCCCAACCCTCGCAAAAAGGCGACGCCAGTACTTCGCGTACATAACTACGCTCTAGAGATACCATGGGCACAGGGGGATGGGCACCATCGCGGCACTCCCAAAACACAGCTTAAACCGTACCAGGGGCTGCCGATTTTTTAATTTTCTCTTACTTTCAGGACTCCACCCTTCGGAAGGCCTGTTCGGCAGTTCAATTGCCGCACAAGTGATGCAAGAACCAGGGAAGCAGACAAGCCACGCCGCATTACGGAACTCCCAGGTGGTCTCTATCACGAGCAGTATACCACTTCCGCATACTATTCCACAGCTTGCCCCTGGAACGGACATGTTAACTAGTCCAACCTTCCACTTATCGCATTACTTGTACCGTTCTGCCTTGATCGCACCCCTTTTTAATAAACAATGCATAGCTTTCGTCTATTTTTGCATTACCTTTTTTCTTTATATATGTTCCTTAACGACATGTTGCACCCGTACACGTTGGTACGGCCAAAATACGCCAGGGGCTTTAGTACCCCTCAATATGGTGTGAGAAGTCCGAACACTTTAACAAGTGCGGCACCCCGAGCTTATAGCATTTTATGCATCGGCTCCGAATCATGTCTTGGGTCAATAGTTGGGTTTGCCCGGCTCCTATGTTTTGGTGCCTTACGTTCCGCTATATCGGCTAAGGTAGCACTAGGAGAACCACTGCGATTGTGCCCCAGTTGAGCTGGGTCGAGCACCTCAGTGGAGAAAGCTAAAACTGACTGTCATGATGAAGCGAGAGCTGGTCGCTGTTCGAGAGGTCTTTTCGAGTCCCTAAAGACTTATGCCGCTTAGGGCGAGGAGCCGGCTCTGTCCGGCCAAGGCGTGGATAGCGCCCCGAACTCGGTCTTCTGAATACCAGGGGCTTCGCCGAAATTTAAAATTATAGAATCTATGGCTAAGTGAGAGTGTTCACGCATTATAGTCTGATTGCCTTGTTCGTTGGGCTGAGCGCCTCCCTCGAAGGACCCAAACATGGGGAAAAGAGCGCTCAGGTTTATCCCCGAACACCCCAGCACTAGCGGCACGGGGGCAGAAGCCGACGACTCGCCATCTCTCGGAATTGATAAACAGCCGCACAGAAGGTAATATTTTAAATTCCAACAGCGTTGCTTAGCGCATATAAACAAGTTTTTAGTGCACAGGACAAAACGAGCAAGTTTCACTCAAAAATTACATCCCTAGAACATTCATCCGCCACAAGGCTGGCACCCTTCAGAACATCCTTATAGTAATTCTCGGGCTTGCGATGCTCTTTCCCCGACGGTGGCCCGTCCTTCACAAGCTTCTCAGCATCCAGCTTGCCCCAGTGCACCTTAGCACGGGCAAGGGCCCTACGGGCACCCTCAACACAGACGGAGCGCTTGATGACTTCGAGCCTTGGACAGGCCTCCACGAGCCGCCGCACCAGCCCGAAATAGCTCCCAGGCAGAGCCCCTCCAGGCCACAGCCGAACAATGAGGCCCTTCATGGCCTGTTCGGCCGCCTTATGGAGCTCGACCAGTTGCTTCAGCTGGTCGCTCAGGGGCATGGGGTGTCCGGCCTCAGCGTACTGAGACCAGAACACCTTCTCCGTCAAGCTGCCCTCCTCGGCTCGATAGAATGCGGCGGCATCGGACACACTCCGGGGAAGATCTGCGAACGCCCCTGGAGAGCTCCGGATTCGGGTAAGTAACAAGTAACTCACGTTTATGTGTTTGCTTTGCATAAAGAATGCCTTACCCGCCGCTATCTTCTTCACCTCATCCAACTCCTGGAGGGTCTTCTGGGATTCGGCCTTGGCAGATTTGGCATTTTCAATAGCCACCGCGAGCTCGGACGCTTGCGTCTTTGAGTCAAGCTCCAAACTCTCATGTTTTTCCATGAGAGCCTGGAGCTCTTGCCGCACCTTGCCAACCTCGGCCTCATACTTCTCCCGCTCGGTGCGCTCTGAGGCCGCCCTCTTCTCAGCCTCAACCAGCGCTTGCTTAAGGGTCGCCACTTCAGACGTGGCCCCTAAAATAGCCACGATAATCCTGTCATTCTTTGCAATTGCACCTTTATATATATATATATATATATATATATTTAAAAACAAGGTATTTCTTGCCTTCATTATCCTCGAGCTACTTCTTGGCACGCTCGAGCTCTTGCTCGGACCGCTCGAGGTTCTGCTTTAGCGTGTCCACTTCCGCAGTCAGTGCGGCGAACGCAAGCAGGGAAGCCTGCATATGCATATTGACTCATTTTTGTTAGACTCCTGCGAATTCTATTTGATCCTCTATTCGGCTTTTCTTCCTGAACGCCAAACAGAGCATCAGGGGCTACTGTCTATGCGGTACTATCATTTACACATTCTTTACTTACCTCAAAGCCTGTCAAAAGGCTAGTACAAGCTTTAGTCAGTCCGCTCTTGGCGGACTAAACCTTCTGGAACACCGCACTCATAATAGCGCGGTGCTCCTCGTCGATGGAGGCGCCTTGGAGCGCCTCCAACATATTGTTCGGCGCCTCTGGTTGGACGGGGGCCACCAGCACGGCGGACTTGCTCCTCTTGGAAGGAGGTCCCCCGCTGGACTCTGGAACCTCTGAAGGTTCCGGGGCGGTGTCCGGCCTAGAGCCGGACTTGGAGCCCCTGGGGGTTTCATCCGCTTTACTACTGGAGTCCGGGAGGTCGCCTTGCGGCGCCTCCAGGATCACCCCCTCCCGGCTTGGAACCTGTTGGGACAACACTTTGGTGTCGTCCATAGGGCGGGGGGAGGAAGCCGTCAGAAGCGAGTTCACATCTGACGAGTCCAGTGAGCCGCTCGACGACACGTCAAGCCGGTCTTTGGGTGGGATGCATAAACATATTCGACGTAAGGAAAAGCTGTGCAATAAACGAATACTATGAATTACTCTGGTATCCGGATACTTACGATTTTGCCAGGGGCTTGGCCCTGGGCTGCCACTCCTCTCTGCCGCCGTTGGCGTCGGTGGAGCAGTCCGGAGGAAGGGTTTTCCCCTTCTTGGACCCTCCGGCCTCCCCCGAGAGGGCGACCTTCCTTTTCTACTCTCCCCCCGCTGGAGGGGGAGAGGTCTCTTCTTCTTCCTCCTCGTCTTCACGGGAGGAATGCGCGTCGGAACCGTCGGATGATGGATCCGACGCATCCTGGTGCCGGGCACTCTTTCGAGTCCCCGCGGCCTTTTTTGCGGCCTTCTTCTCCGGCACCACATAGGGTGCCGGAACCAGCAGCTTCGCCAAGCGAGCATCCGCTGGGCCTTCAGGCAAAGGAGCCGGATAGTTGATCTGTCCGGATGTCACATGCCAATCTTGTCAAAGGTAAGGGAGTTTAGATCCCGCATGGAGTCAAACTATGAAAAACTGATACCCTGTAAAAGGAAAAAAACAGCTTACCGCGAGAGCATGACGCTGCGCACTGAATCCGCGATCCTCGGTAGCGGATGCGGGAGCCTCGACGCCCTTGAAAAGCACCTTCCAGGCATCTTCGTACGTCGTGTCGAAGAGCCTGCTCAGGGTTTGGTGCCGCGCCGCGTCGAACTCCCACAGGTTGAAAGCCCGTTGTTGACACGGGAGAATCATGCGGATGAGCATAACCTGGACTACGTTGACAAGTTTGAGCTTCTTGTCCACTAGGGTTTGGACGCATGTTTGGAGTCCGGTCAGCTCTCCCTTCTTACCCCATGACAGGCCCATCTCCTTCCAGGAGGTGAGCCGCGTAGGGGGGTCCGGATCGAAACTCTGGGGGTGCGACCCATTCGGCGTCGCGCGGCTCGGTGATGTAAAACCACCCCGATTGCCACCCCTTCAGGGTCTCCACAAAGGAGCCCTTGAGCCAGAGGACGTTGGCCATCTTGCCCACCATGGCGCCTCCGCACTCCGCTTGGTTGCCGCGTACCACCTTCGGCTTAACGTTGAAAGTCTTGAGCCATAGGCCGAAATGGGGGCGGATGCGGAGGAAGGCCTCGCACACGACGATAAACGCCGAGATGTTGAGGATGAAGTTTGGGGCCCGGTCGTGGAAATCCAGGCCGTAGTAGAACATGAGCCCCAGACAAATGGGTGAAGAGGGAAGCCCGGTCCACGGAGGAAATGGGGGAGGAACACCACCCTCTCATGGGGCCTAGGGGTGGGGATGAGCTTCCCTTTTCGGGGAGCCGGTACACGATGTCGTTAGACAGGTATCCGGCCTTCCTCAGCTTTTTGATATGTCCCTCCGTGATGGAGGAGACCATCCACTTGCCTCCTGCTCCGGACATGGCTGGAGAAGGTTGAGGTGGGGAGTGCAGACTTGGGCGCTGGAGCTCGAGTGCGCAAGAATGGATAGGCGAAGGAGGAAGAAGGCGTAGGTGAAAAGGTGGATCTTTATCCCCTTATATGGGTGGACGCAACTAGATGTCCCCACCAGCCTGGTAAGACTCGCTTATCTCCAAGCGTCGTAATCAATGGGGCGGTTGGGTTACCCACACCCGTATTGATGAGAATCCCGGGATAAGGGGACACGATCTCTGCTTTAACAAGACATGCCAAGGAAACCGCCTCGCATGACGCGCTGAGGTGGGATAATGAAACGACTCGGATAAAGGCTTGGTCGTGGTGTGACACGCTATGGAATACGTCAGCAGATTAGATTGGTGTAAATATTATTCTCTCTATGGCAATATGTGGAAACTTATTTTGCAAAGCCGGACACTATCTTTGTGTTCAAAATCTTCTATGAAGTACTTGGAGGAGGAACCCGCCTTGCAATGCCAAAGACAATCTGCGCGTCGGACTCGTCGTCATTGAAGCCTAGTTCAGGGGCTACTGAGGGAGTCCTGGATTAGGGGGTGTCCGGATGGCCGGACTATACCTCCAGTCGGACTCTTGGACTATGAAGATACAAGATTGAAGACTCCGTCCCGTGTCCGGAAGGGACTTTCCTTGGCGTGGAAGGCAAGCTTGGCGATACGGATATGAAGATCTCCTACCATTGTAACCGACTTTGTGTAACCCTAACCCTCTCCGGTGTCTATATAAACTGGAGGGTTTTAGTCCGTAGGACAACATACACATCAACAATCATACCATAGGCTAGCTCCTAGGGTTTAGCCTCCTCGATCTCGTGGTAGATCTACTCTTTTACTACCCATATCATCAATATTAATCAAGCAGGACATAGGGTTTTACCTCCATCGAGAGGGCCCGAACCTGGGTAAACTTCGTGTCCCTCGTCTCTTGTTACCATCCGGCCTAGACGCACAGTCTGGGACCCCCTACCCGAGATCCACCGGTTTTGACACCGACAGGGCCCACGAGGCAAGGGGCACGCCCAGGGGGTAGGGCACGCCCCCACCCTCGTGGACAGGGTGTGGGCCCCCTGACGTGGATCTTTCTTCCAGAATTTTTTATATATTCCAAAATAATTCTCCATTGATTTTTCAGGTCATTCCGAGAACTTTTATTTCTGCACAAAAATAACACCATGGCAATTCTGCTGAAAACAGCGTCAGTCCGGGTTAGTTTCATTCAAATCATGCAAGTTAGAGTCCAAAACAAGGGCAAAAGTGTTTGTAAAAGTAGATACGACGGAGACGTATCAACTCCCCCAAGCTTAAACCTTTGCTTGTCCTCAAGCAATTCAGTTGATAAACTGAAAGTGATAAAGAAAAACTTTTACAAACTTTGTTTGCTCTTGTTGTTGTAAATATGTAAAGCCATCATTCAAGTTTTCAGCAAAGATTATGAACTAACCATATTCACAATAACACTTAGGTCTCATGTTTACTCATATCAATGGCATAATCAACTAGCGAGCAATAATAATAAATCTCGGATGACAACACTTTCTCAAAACAATCATAATATGATATAACAGGATGGTATCTCGCTAGCCCTTTCTGAGACCGCAAAACATAAATGCAGAGCACCTTTAAAGATCAAGGACTGACTAGACATTGTAATTCATGGTAAAAGAGATCCAGTCAAGTCATACTCAATGTAAACTAACAGTAATGGATCCAAATGATAGAGGTGCTCTCCAACTGGTGCTTTTTAATAAGAGGATGATGACTCAACATAAAATTAAATAGATAGGCCATTCGCAGAGGGAAGCAGGGATTTGTAGAGGTGCCGGAGCTCGGTTTTGAAATAGATATGAATAATATTTTGAGCGGTATACTTTCATTGTCAACATAACAACCGAGAGATCTCGATATCTACCATGCTACACACATTATAGGCGGTTCCCAAACAGAATGGTAAAGTTTATACTCCCCCTCCACCAACAAGCATCAATCCATGCCTTGCTCGAAACAACGAATGCCTCCAACTAACAAGAGTCCCGGGGGAGTTTTGTTTGCAGTTATTTTGATATGATTTGCATAAAGCATGGGACTGGGCATCCCGGTGACCAGCCAATTTTCTCATGAGTGAGGAGCGGAGTCCACTCCTCTTGAGAATAACCCGCCTAGCATGGAATATATAGACAGCCCTAGTTGATACATGAGCTATTCGAGCATACAAAACAGAATGTTTATTTGAAGGTTTAGAGTTTGGCACATACAAATTTACTTGGAACGGCGGGTAGATACCGTATATAGGTAGGTATGGTGGACTCATATGGAACAACTTTGGGTTTTATGGAATTGGATGCACAAGCAGTATTCCCGCTTAGTACAAGTGAAGGCTAGAAAAAGACTGGGAAGCGACCAGCTAGAGAGCGACAACAGTCATGAACATGCATTAAAATTAATCAACACCGAATGCAAGCATGAGTAGGATATAATGCACCATGAACATAAATATTGTAGAGGCTATGTTGATTTTGTTTCAACTACATGCGTGAACATGTGCCAAGTCAAGCCACTCGAATCATTCAAAATAGGATACTACCCTATCATACCACATCACAACCATTTTAATAGCATGTTGGCATGCAAGGTAAACCATTATAAGCTCTTAGCTAATTAAGCATGGCATAAGCAACTACAATCTCTAATTGTCATTGCAAACATGTTTCTTTCATAATAGGCTGAATCAGGAACGATGAACTAATCATATTTACAAAAACAAGAGAGGTCGAGTTCATACCAGCTTTTCTCATCTCAATAAGTTCATCATATAATCATCATTATTGCCTTTCACTTGCACGACCGAATAGTGTCGATAATAATAATAGTGCACGTGCATTGGACTAAGCTAGAATCTGCAAGCATTCAATTCAAGGGAGAAGACAAGGTAATATGGGCTCTTTGTTAGATCAACAATAATGCATATAAGAGCCACTCAACATTTTCATTATGGTCTTCTCCTCTCGACCTCCAAAGAACAAGAAAATAAATAAAACTATTTACACAGGAAAGCTCCCAACAAGCAAAAGAAGAACGAGAAATCTTTTGGGTTTTCTTTTTAATTACTACTACTACATGAAAAGTAAACTAGCTAAAAGCTACAACTATTTTTTTTTTGTTTTTTCTAAGGTTTATCAAACACACAAGAAGAAAGCATAAAAAGGAAAATAAACTAGCATGGATATTACAATGAAAAAGTATGAGCACCGACAACTAGCATGAGTGTGTGAACAGGAATGTAATGTCAGTGAAAATACGTACTCCCCCAAGCTTAGGCTTTTGGCCTAAGTTGGTCCATGGCCACGGCTGGCCTTGCGGATATCCAAAGTTGTAGTTGGGGTCGTACTGAGATGGATCCCCCTGGTGCCACTAGTTGGCGATCTCTTCCGGATTCCACTGATAAACAAACTGTCGGTGAGGATCAAATTGTGATTCCGGCTCTGGCTCCGTAGCTGATGTGGGGTTTCGGTAGGCGTGAATGGCCTCTGGCGGAACAAGGTACTTGCCTGCAGATAAGTCAAACAAGGAAGGAGCAGGCAAAGTAATAGTCTCAGGGTGATTTTTATCAAATATCAACTTGTACTTCAGCATCTTTTCCTTATTCTTAACGATAAAATCATGTGCTACCATACTCTTATAGTCTAGAAAAATAGGAGGCAGCAACTTCTCTTCCTTCTCATAATGCCTAATAGGTATGTTAAAGTGTGCAACGAGGCGCGAGGCCAAGATACCTCCTGTCGGGGGTGTCTGGTCCCTCGCACACCTATGGGGATCGGCGGGCCGAGCCCCTTTTGGTTCGGCAGGGGGCAGTGGATGCACAAAGAGCAGATCAAGGCGAAACACACGAGCGAGACGATCGATTTACCCAGGTTCGGGCCGCACGGATGCGTAAAACCCTACTCCTGCTTTGGTGGTTGTATTGAGTTCTTGCTCGGGAGCGGCGAGTGCTACAGTACACTCAAGCAGCTGACGAGACCGAGCGTGAGAATGGCTGTCCTCCTCTCCCCTCTGTTGCGCATGGGCCTCCTTTTATATGTCTAAGGGGTCACCAACACGTGGCAACAGAGGTGAGGGTAAAAATGTAAAAGGGGTGGTAGTTGGCGCCACCGCCTGCTACAGTCATATCCTACCTAACTCTGACGGCAGGGGACAAGGGCATTAAATGCCCGTCTGTGTCACCTTGACGGCCCAGAGAGGGACCGCTAGGAACACCACCATTTGCCACGATGGCTACTTGTCAGCGCCTGCTTGCCACCGCATGCCCCCGGCTGCACAGCCTCCCGCCACGTACGCCAGGAATGGTCCCAGGGCGACACGTTGGTGGGTGAGCTGGAGCGCGGGCTGCGGGGTAGTAGCTTGCCGCGGCAAGTGCCTTGCCGCGGATGTTGTCTTGTCGCGTCTGGGAGCTTGTCGCTCACCGGGCCTTGTCGGGGCGCGCAGTGCGCCGCAGCGAGCTTCTTGAGATGCTTTGGTTGGTCTTCCCGGCAAGCTCCTCTTGCCGGGGTCTCGTCTCCTTCCCGGCAAGCTCTCCTTGCCGGGGCCTTGTCTCCTTCCCGGCAAGCTCCTCTTGCTGGGGCCTTGTTTACTTTGTTCTTGAATGGCTCCTAAAGGAATCATGCAGGGTCTTGGCGGTCACCCGGCAAGCCTTGCCGCGGGTCGCTGCGACTGCCCGTGCACAAGTTCGGGATACTAAGGTACCCCTACTTTAGTACACCGACAACAAGTCCTGCCGTCTTCCCGCATCGCTCGACCTTTCTCACGCTCTTGACGGAGGCAGGGACGAGGCGGGTGCGGCCCCTCGTTTCCTCCCTTTGCTGCCGCGACTACGACCAAGACTTGGCCCTGGGGCCCCAGGGCCTAGAGCTGAGGGAGCACGGTAGCATCCGGGAAGAAACGAGGTTTCGTATTCCACAGTCCATAAGAGAATGCATGAAGAGGGATGAAAGACTTATCTAAGATCGCAGCCCCCGGCAACTCTGGCTTGCCGTGGGTGGACCTTGGTACTTGCAGCCCCCGGCAACTCTGGCTTGCCGGGGTCCGGATGCTGGCATGTCCTTCTTCTCCTTTTCGTCCCCAGGCGGTCCGGCAAGGATATGCGAGCCCTGCGAGCCAAAGGAAACGAAAGAAAGGCAAAGGGACGCACACTCGACCTCTAAGTTAGGGGTTAGCCGCTGTCAAGCACTATCAACCCTAACCGAGGACTCAACTCGACCTAGCATGCATGCTATAACTCTGGGCGCCAGCGCTTCATTTCTTGTGCTCAGGGTCTGCGCCTGGCTTTGTACAAAGGATTACATGCAACAGCGGCAAGACTTGTACAAAAGGGTGGTTGCCGGACAGGGTCCGACAACCGCGCCTTATGGGTAAAACTTACGGAGATGCTTGATATTCCAGGAGTTGCTCACTCGCACGCCATCTTCGGTCTCCAGGCGGACAGCACCAGGCCTGGTGACTCGTTTCACCCGGTAAGGGCCTTCCCACTTCGGTGTCAACTTGTTGGAATTCTTGGCGGACTGAACGCGCCGAAGAACAAGGTCGCCTTCCTCGAGACTTCTGGCGTTAACTTTGCGGCTATGATAGCGACGCAAAGCTTGCTGGTAGCGAGCGGCTCACACAGCAGCCTGAAGACGATCTTCCTCAAGGAGCAGCGCGTCATCTTGCCGCAGCCGCTCTTGCTCAAGCTCATCATAAGCGAGCACTCGAGGTGACCCGTATACGAGTTTCGTGGGGATAACTACCTCCGCTCCATAGACTAGAGCGAAGGGTGTCTGGCCGGTGGCTCGATTTGGCGTCGTCTTGACCGACCAAAGAACCACCGGCAGCTTCGCACCAAAGCCTCTGCCGGAGAGGCGGGCGACGGTAGCGAACGGTGCGAAGAACGAGATATGCTCGGACTTCTAACTGTGTTAGAAGGAGCAACATCTCATCCGAGAGACCGCGCCACGCTCGCGCCAGCATGTTGGCATGCATGCTGGTCCTGAGCTGTCCGGGATCTGCCAGCTTGATCTTGGCCCAGCTGACGTATGGTACCGTGGGTACCATGACGCTGCAGGTCCCGCGCCTCCTGGGACGGGCGTGGTGCGTGTACGGACGCCGAGGTCTTGGAGTGCGCGCAGTCGTTGTGGGAGGCGACCGCGCCGCCGACGTGCGGCGCAGCCTGGTCCTTGGACCTGGCAGCGCCACGAGTCTCCCCGTCGGCGCCCGCTCTTCCGCCGGTGCCTGCTCCACCAGCCGTCCGCTCCGGCGATGGCTGGCTCAGCGCAGACGGAGCGGCTACCTCCGAAGCCTTCTTCTTCGGCTGCATGTTGATGAAGACGATGAAGATTCGGCTCGCGCGAACACCGGATCAGGTTCGCACAACCTCGACGCACCCCTACCTGGCGCGCCAAAGATGTCGGGGGTGTCTGGTCCCTCGCACACCTATGGGGATCGGCGGGCCGAGCCCCTTTTGGTTCGGCAGGGGCGGTGGATGCACAAAGAGCAGATCGAGGCGAAACACACGAGCAAGACGATCGATTTACCCAGGTTCGGGCCGCATGGATGCGTAAAACCCTACTCCTGCTTTGGTGGTTGTATTGAGTTCTTGCTCGGGAGCGGCGAGTGCTACAGTACACTCAAGCAGCTGACGAGACCGAGCGTGAGAATGGCTGTCCTCCTCTCCCCTCTGTTGCGCATGGGCCTCCTTTTATATGTCTAAGGGGTCACCGACACGTGGCAACAGAGGTGAGGGTAAAAATGTAAAAGGGGTGGTAGTTGGCGCCACCGCCTGCTACAGTCGTATCCTACCTAACTCTGACGGCAGGGGACAAGGGCATTAAATGCCCGTCTGTGTCACCTTGATGGCCCAGAGAGGGACCGCTAGGAACGCCACCGTTTGCCACGATGGCTACTTGTCAGCGCCTGCTTGCCACCGCATGCCCCCGGCTGCACAGCCTCCCGCCACGTACGCCAGGAATGGTCCCAGGGCGACACGTTGGTGGGTGAGCTGGAGCGCGGGCTGCGGGGTAGTAGCTTGCCGCGGCAAGTGCCTTGCCGCGGATGTCGTCTTGTCGCGTCCGGGAGCTTGTCGCTCACTGGGCCTTGTCGGGGCGCGCAGTGCGCCGCAGCGAGCTTCTTGAGATGCTTTGGTTGGTCTTCCCGGCAAGCTCCTCTTGCCGGGGTCTCGTCTCCTTCCCGGCAAGCTCTCCTTGCCGGGGCCTTGTCTCCTTCCCGGCAAGCTCCTCTTGCCGGGGCCTTGTTTACTTTGTTCTTGAATGGCTCCTAAAGGAATCATGCAGGGTCTTGGCGGTCACCCGACAAGCCTTGCCGCGGGTCGCTGCGACTGCCCGTGCACAAGTTCGGGATACTAAGGTACCCCTACTTTAGTACACCAACACCTCCCAAGATGGGGCTCTTAGTACGGTTAAGATTTAACCGCTTTGCAACAATAGCACCCATACTAAATGTGTCATCACGGAACAAGGCATGGCACAAAATAACAATATCAGGGGCGCTAAGGTTGCCACAGTTTCCGTGACCAATTAAGCATCTACTAGCAAATATTGCAAAGTAACGTAAAACAGGAAAATGTATGCTAGTGATTCTCGCATCGGAAACTTTCCTCGTTTCCCCTACAGCAATTGTATCAATAAACCCTTCCACATCATCACGATGCAGTTCCTCTACACTGCCCTCAAAAGGAATCAAACAAATCCGACAAAAAGTCACGAAGTGACATCTCCTTATGCTCATCATATAAATAAAATTCCACCGAAGGTGGTGAGCTCCTAGCATGGAAATGAAAGTTTTGCTCAAAGATATTGGTGAGTAAGAGATACTGTCCGCGTTGGTCATGGAGGAAGGCGTTGAGGCCTGCATTCTCAGCCAACTCATAAAAATCATCATAAATCCTGGCTGCTCTCAAGAAATCATCACAAGGCCATTCACATGGCCGAACTTCCGTGGTGCGAGGGAGATTATATTTGGGCCTCTTATCCTCCTCACTTTGCTTGTCCTTCGAGCTTCGGCTCAATGAGCCCCTCAAAAATCTCTTCATTATTTCCTGAAATATTCTGAAATTTTTAGTGACTTCAAAATAAAAGTGAACCAAACTCAACAAAATTGATAGCAACTACTCCTACAAGTGCCTAGAGTCCATATCATGCATTAAAACTACTTTTGACCATATAAATTTGACATGCAAGCTCAAGAACAGGGTCACCAAAGCAGCAAAAATTTGCAATGAATAAAGCACTAGAACAAAAACTAATTGGACCATTGGAGGAGTCACATACCAAGGATCAATCCCCCAAAGCAGTTTTGTGAATGGAGCTTTGATCTAGGAGATCGAAAATGGCAGCAAGATGAGCTTGAACTCGGGTTTGAACTGGCTAGTGATTTTTTTGGGAGGAAGAAGGAGTGTGTGGTAGCTGGAATAAGTGGAGGGGAGCCACTGTGGGCCCACGAGGCAGGGGGCGCGCCCTGGACCCTCGTGGCCAGGTGCTTGCTCCCCCTAGTGTGTTCTCAGTGCCAAATATTCTCAAATATTCTAAAAAAATCATATTTAATTTTCAGGGCATTTGGAGAACTTCTATTTTCGGGGTATTTTTTGTTACATGGATAATTCAGAAAACAGACAAAAAATACTATTTTTTCTTTATTTAATATAAATAACAGAAAGTAAAAAGAGGATACAGACAGTTGTGTTTTCTAACTTCATCCATCTCATGCTCATCAAAAGGAATCCACTAACAAGGTTGATCAGTTCTTGTTAACAAACTCATTTCGAATAACATGAAGCCGGAGAATTTTCAAATAACACTAGGTTACCTCAATGGGGATATGCATGTCCCCAACAATAAGAATATCATATTTCTTCTTGACAGTAGGAAGAGGAAATTCAAAACCTCCAATAGTGATTGTTGAAATTTTTCCAATAGAATTAATACTGTGGACTTGAGGTTGTTTCCTCGGAAAGTGTACCGTATGCTCATTACCATTAACATGAAAACTGACATTGACTTTGGTGCAATCAATAACAGCCCCTGCAGTATTCAAAAAGGGTCTTCCAATAATAATAGACATACTATCGTCCTCGGGAATATCAAGAATAACAAAGTCCGTTAAAACAGTAACGTTTGCAAACACAACAGGCACATCCTCACAAATACCGACAGGTATAGTAGTTGATTTGTTAGCCATTTGCAAAGATATTTTAGCAGGTGTCAACTTATTCAAATCAAGTCTACGATATAAAGAGAGAGGCATAACACTAACACCGGCTCCGAGATCACATAAAGCAGTTTTAACATAGTTTCTTTTAATGGAGCATGGTATAGTTGGTACTCCTGGATCTCCAAGTTTTTTTGGTATTCCACCCTTAAAAGTATAATTAGCAAGCATGGTGGAAATTTCAGCTTTTGGTATCTTTCTTTTATTAGTAACAATATCCTTCATATACTTAGCATAAGGATTCATTTTAAGCATGTCAGTCAAACGCATAGGCAAAAAGATAGGTCTAATCATTTCAGCAAAGCGCTCAAAATCCTCATCATCCTTTTTCTTGGATGGTTTAGGAGGAAAAGGCATGGGTTTCTGAACCCATGGTTCTCTTTCTTTACCGTGCTTCCTAGCAACAAAGTCTCTCTTATCATAACGTTGATTCTTTGATTGTGGGTTATCAAGATCAACAGCAGGTTCAATTTCTACATCATTATCATTACTAGGTTGAGTATCAACATGAACGTCATCATTAACATTATCACTAGGTTCGTGTTCATTACCAGATTGTGTTTCAGCATCAGAAATAGAAATATCATTGGGATTCTCAGGTGTGTCAATAACATGTTCACTAGAAGCATGCAAAGTCCTATCATTTTTATTTTTCTTCCTCTTAGAAGGACTAGGTGCATCTACATTAGTTCTTTGAGAATCTTGCTCAATTCTCTTAGGATGGCTTTTAGGATACAAAGGTTCCTGAGTCATTTTACCACCTCTAGCCACAACTCTAACAGCATTATTATTTTTCTTACTATTTAATTCATTGAGCAAACCATTCTGAGCTTTAAGCACTTGTTCTACTTGAGTGGTAACCATATAAGCATGTTTACTAATAAGTTTAAGTTCACCTTTAACACTAGCCATATAATCACTCAAGTGTTCAATCATGTAAGCATTATGTTTCAATTGTCTACCAACATAAGCATTAAAATCTTCTTGCTTAACCATAAATTTATCAAACTCATCTAAGCATTGGCTAGCAAACTTAGTAAGAGGGATTTCAGCTTTATCATATCTATAGAGAGAATTTACCTTTACTACCTATGTTGGGTTACCAAGACCATGTATTTCTTCAACAGGCGGCAAATTAAGACCATGTATTTCTTCAATAGGAGGTAAATTCTTAATATCTTCAGCTTTAATACCTTTTTCTTTCATAGATTTCTTTGCCTCTTGCATATCTTCAGGACTTGGAAATAGAATACCCCTTTTCTTCGGAGTTGGCTTAGGAGTTGGTTCAGGAAGTGTCCAATTGTTTTCATTAGTCAACATATTATTCAATAGAATTTCAGCTTGATCAACAGTTCTTTCCCTGAAAACACAACCAGCACAACTATCCAGGTAATCTCTGGAAGCATCGGTTAGTCCATTATAAAAGATATCAAGTATTTCATTTTCCTTGAGAGGATGATCAGGCAAAGCATTAAGTAATTGGAGAAGCCTCCCCCAAGCTTGTGGGAGACTCTCTTCTTCAATTTGCATAAAATTATATATTTCCCTTAAAGTAGCTTGTTTCTTACAAGCGGGGAAATATTTAGCAGAGAAGTAGTAAATCATATCCTGGGGACTACGCACACAACCAGGATCAAGAGAATTAAACCATATCTTAGCATCACCTTTAATGAGAAAGGAAATAACTTAAGGATATAATAGTAGCGAGTTTTCTCATCATTAGTGAACAGGGTGGCTATATCATTTAATTTAGTAAGATGTGCCACAACAGTTTCAGATTCATAGCCATAAAAAGGATTAGACTCAACCAAAGTAATTAACTCAGGATCAATAGAGAAATCATAATCCTTATCAGTAATAAAGATAGGTGAAGTAGCATAAGCAGGATCATATTTCATTCTAGCATTCAAAGACTTTTCTTTAAGCTTAGCTAATAATTTCTTAAGATCACTTCTATCATTGCAAGCAAGAAAGTCTCTAGCAGTTTCTTCATCCATAACATAACCCTCAGGAACAACAGGAAATTCATATCTAGGGGGAGAATCTTCATCATCACTTTCATCAATATAATCAGTTTTAGTAATTTCATTCTCTCTAGCCCTAGCAAGTTGTTCATCGAGAAATTCACCAAGTGGCACAGTAGTATCAAGCATAGATGTAGTTTCATCATAAGTATCATGCATAGCAGAAGTGGCATCATCAATAACATGTGACATATCAGAATTAATAGCAGAAGCAGGTTTAGGTGTCGCAAGCTTACTCAAAACAGAAGGTGAATCAAGTGCAGAGCTAGATGGTAGTTCCTTACCTCCCCTCGTAGTTGTGGGAAACATCTTAGTCCTTTGATCTTTCAAGTTCTTCATAATGATAAGCAGATATAAATCCCAAGTGACTCAAAGAATAGAGCTATGCTCCCCGGGAACGGCGCCAGAAAATGGTCTTGATAACCCATGAGTATAGGGGATCACAACAGTTTTCGAGGGTAGAGTATTCAACCCAAATTTATTGATTCGACACAAGGGGAGCCAAAGAATATTCTCAAGTATTAGTAGCTGAGTTATCAATTCAACCACACCTGGATAACTTAATATCTTCAGCAAAGTAATATGATAGTAGTGGTAACGGTAGCAAAAGTAATATTTTTGGTGTTTTATAGTGATTGTAACAGTAGCAACGGAAAAGTAAATAAGCGAAGAACAATATATGGAAAGCTCGTAGGCATTGGATCGGCGATGGAGAATTATGCCGGATGCGATCGATCATGTAACAGTCATAACCTAGGGTGACACAGAACTAGCTCCAGTTCATCAATCTAATGTAGGCATGTATTCTGAATATAGTCATACATGCTTATGGAAAAGAACTTGTATGACATCTTTTGTCCTACCCTCCCATGGCAGCGGGGTCCTATTGGAAACTAAGGGATATTAAGGCCTCCTTTTAATAGAGTACCGGACCAAAGCATTAACACATAGTGAATACATGAACTCCTCAAACTACAGTCATCACCGGTAAGTATCCCGATTATTGTCACTTCGGGGTTAACGGATCATAACACATAATAGGTGACTATATACTTGCAAGATAGGATCAAGAACTCTCATATATTGATGAAAACATAGTAGGTTCAGATCTGAAATCATGGCACTCGGGCCCTAGTGACAAGCATTAAGCATAGCAAAGTCATAGCAACATCAATCTCAGAACATAGTGGATACTAGGGATCAAACCCTAACAAAACTAACTCGATTACATGATAAATCTAATCCAACCCATCACCATCCAGCAAGCCTACGATGGAATTACTCATGCACGGCGGTGAGCATCATGAAATTGGTGATGGAGGAAGGTTGGTGATGACGATGGCGACGGATTCCCCTCTCCGGAGCCCCGAACGGACTCCAGATCAGCCCTCCCGAGAGAGTTTAGGGCTTGGAGGCGGCTCCATATCGTAAAACGCGATGAATCCTTCTCCTTGATTTTATTCTCCCCGAAAGTGAATATATGGAGTCAAGGTTGAGGTCAGTGGAGTGTCAGGGGGCCCACGAGGCAGGGGGCGCGCCCAAGGGGTAGGGCGCGCCCCCCACCCTCGTGGACAGGGTGTGGGCCCCTGACGTGGATCTTTCTTCCAGTATTTTTTTATATATTCCAAAATAATTCTCCGTTGATTTTCAGGTCATTCCGAGAACTTTTATTTCTGCACAAAAATAACACCATGGCAATTCTGCTGAAAACAACGTTAGTCCAGGTTAGTTCCATTCAAATCATGCAAGTTAGAGTCCAAAACAAGTGCAAAAGTGTTTGTAAAAGTAGATACGACGGAGACATATCAACCATACCTTCCTATATGCGGTATCTACCTGTCGTTCCGAGTAAATTGGTATGTGCCAAACTCTAAACCTTCAAATGAAATTCTGTTTTGTATGCTCGAATAGCTCATGTATAAACTAGGGTTGTCTATATCTTCCATGCTAGGCGGGTTATTCTCAAGAGGAATGGACTCCGCTCCACATTCACGAGAAAATGGCTGGTAACCAGGATGCCCAGTCCCATGCTTAAATCAAAATAACTGCAAACAAAACTCCCCCGGGACTCTTGTTAGTTGGAGGCATTCGTTGTTTCGAGCAAGGCATGGATTGATGTTTGTTGGTGGTAGGGGGAGTATAAACTTTACCATTCTGTTTGGGAACCGCCTATAATGTGTGTAGCATGGAAGATATCAAGATCTCTCGGTTGTTATGTTGACAATGAAAGTATACCACTCAAAATATTATTTATCTCTATTTCAAAAATTGAGCTCTGGCACTTCTACAAATCCCTGCTTCCCTCTGCGAATGGCCTATCTATTTACTTTTATGTTGAGTCATCATCCTCTTATTAAAAAGCACCAGTTGGGGAGCACCGTTGTCATTTGCATGCATTACTATTAGTTTACATTGAGTATGACTATGACTGGATCTCTTTTACCATGAATTACAATGTTTAGTCAGTCCTTGATCTTCAAAGGTGCTCTGCATTTATGTTTTGCGGTCTCAGAAAGGGCTAGCGAGATACCATCTTGTTATATCATATTATGATTGTTTTGAGGAAGTGTTGTCATCCAAGATTTATTATTATTTCTCACTAGTTGATTATGCTATTGATATGAGTAAACACGAGACCTAAATGTTATTGTGAATATGGTTAGTTCATAATCTTTGCTGAAAACTTGAATGTTGGCTTTACATATTTACAACGACAAGATCAAATAGAGTTTGTAAAAGTTTTTCTTTATCACTTTCAGTTTTTCAACTGAATTGCTTGTGGACAAGCAAAGGTTTAAGCTTGGGGGAGTTGATACGTCTCCATCGTATCTACTTTTCCAAACACTTTTGCCCTTGTTTTGGACTCTAACTTGCCTGATTTGAATGGAACTAACCCG
This sequence comes from Triticum monococcum, assembly GCA_034509565.1. Lineage (NCBI taxonomy): Eukaryota > Viridiplantae > Streptophyta > Magnoliopsida > Poales > Poaceae > Triticum > Triticum monococcum. Next base: position 586,206,183 of record CM067841.1, read on the forward strand.
GACTGACGCTGTTTTTAGCAGAATTGCCATGGTGTTATTTTTGTGCAAAAATAAAAGTTCTCCGAATGACCTGAAACTTCACGGGGAATATTTTTGGAATATATAAAAAATACTGGCGAAAGAATCAACGTCAGGGGGCCCATGCTACCACTTGAGCACTGCGTTGGTTTTCCCCAAAGAGGAAAGGATGATGCAGCAAAGTAGCATAAGTATTTCCCTCGGTTTTTGAGAACCAAGGTATCAATCCAGTAGGAGGCTACGCGCAAGTCCCTCGTACCTGCACAAAACAAATAAATCCTCGCAACCAACGCGAGTAGGGGTTGTCAATCCCTACACGGCCACTTACGAGAGTCAGATCTAATAGATATGATAAGATAATATTTTGGGTATTTTTGTGATAAAGATGCAAAGTAAAATAAAGTCAAAGTAAAAAAGCAAAGGAAATAACTAAGTAGTAGGAGATTAATATGATAAAGATAGACCCGGGGGGCATAGGTTTCACTAGTGGATTCTCTCGAGAGCATAAGTATTCTACGGTGGGTGAACAAATTAATATTGACCAATTGACAGAATTGAGCATAGTTATGAGAATATCTAGGTATGATCATGTATATAGGCATCACGTCCGAGACAAGTAGACCGACTCCTTCCTGCATCTACTACTATTACTCCACTCATCGACCGCTATCTAGCATGCATCTAGAGTATTAAGTTAAAAACAGAGTAACGCCTTAAGCAAGATGACATGATGTAGAGGGATAGACTCATGCAATATGATGAAAACCCCATCTTGTTATCCTCGATGGCAACAATACAATACGTGCCTTGCTGCCCCTACTGTCACTGGGAAAGGACACCGCAAGATTGAACCCAAAGCTAAACACTTCTCCCATTGCAAGAAAGATCAATCTAGTAGGCCAAACCAAACTGATAATTCGAAGAGACTTGCAAAGATAACCAATCATACATAAAAGAATTCAGAGGAGATTCAAATATTGTTCATAGATAAACTTGATAATAAACCCACAATTCATCGGTCTCAACAAACACACCACAAAAAGAAGATTACATCGAATAGTTCTCCACAAGAGAGGGGGAGAACATTGTATTGAGATCCAAAAAGAGAGAAGAAGCCATCTAGCTAATAACTATGGACCCGTAGGTCTGAGGTAAACTACTCACACTTCATCGGAGAGGCTATGGTGTTGATGTAGAAGCCCTCCGTGATCGATGCCCCCTCCAGCGGAGCTCCGAAACAGGCCCCAAGATGGGATCTCGTGGATACAGAAAGTTGCGGCAGTGGAATTAGGTTTTTGGCTCCGTATCTGATCGTTTGGGGGTACGTAGGTACATATAGGAGGAAGGAATACGTCGGTGGAGCAACAGGGGGCCCACGAGGGTGGAGGGCGCGCCTGGGAGGGTAGGCGCGCCCCCCTACCTCGTGGCCTCCTCTTTTGTGTCATGACGTAGGGTCCAAGTATCCCGGGTCTTGTTCATTGAGAAAATCACGTTCCCGAAAGTTTCATTCCGTTTGGACTCCGTTCGATATTCCTTTTCTTCGTAACCCTAAAACAGGCAAAAAAATAGCAATTCTAGACTGGGCCTCCGGTTAATAGGTTAGTCCCAAAAATAATATAAAAGTGGATAATAAAGCCCAATAATGTCCAAAACAGTAGATAATATAGCATGGAGCAATCAAAAATTATAGATACGTTGGAGACGTATCAGCCCACACCCTGTCCACGAGGGTGGGGGCGTGCCCACCCCCTGGGGCGCACCCCCTATCTCATGGGCCCCCTGATGCTCCACCGACCTCAACTCCAACTCTATATATTCACGTTTGGGGAGAAAAAAATCAGAGAGAAGGATTCATCGCGTTTTACGATACGGAGCCACCGCCAAGTGATGTCTACTACACAACCTTCTTCTTGTAGACATTGTTGGCCTCCAAGTGCAGAGGTTTGTAGGACAGTAGCAAATTTCCCTCAAGTGGATGACCTAAGGTTTATCAATCCGTAGGAGGCGTAGGATGAAGATGGTCTCTCTCAAGCAACCCTGCAACCAAATAACAAAGAGTCTCTTGTGTCCCAACACACCCAATACAATGGTAAATTGTATAGGTGCACTAGTTCGGTGAAGAGATGATGATACAAGTGGTATATGGATGGTAGATAAAGGTTTTTGTAATCTGAAAATATAAAAACAGCAAGGCAACTAATGATAAAAGTGAGCACAAACGGTATTGCAATACGTTGAAACAAGGCCTAGGGTTCATACTTTCACTAGTGCAAGTTCTCTCAACAGTAATAACATAATTGGATCATATAACTATCCCTCAACATGCAACAAAGAGTCACTCCAAAGTCACTAATAGCGGAGAACAAATGAAGAGATTATGGTAGGGTACGAAACCACCTCAAAGTTATCCTTTCTGATCGATCTATTCAAGAGTCCGTAGTAAAATAACATGAAGCTATTCTTTCCGTTCAATCTATCATAGAGTTCGTACTAGAATAACACCTTAAGACACAAATCAACCAAAACCCTAATGTCACCTAGATACTCCAATGTCACCTCAAGTATCCGTGGGTATGATTATACGATATGCATCACACAATCTCAGATTCATCTATTCAACCAACACAAAGTACTTCAAGGAGTGCCCAAAGTTTCTACCGGAGAGTCAAGACGAAAACGTGTGCCAACCCCTATGCATAGGTTCATGGGCGGAACCCGCAAGTTGATCACCAAGACATACATCAAGTGGATCAATAGAATACCCCATTGTCACCACGGGTATCCCACGCAAGACATACATCAGGTGTTCTCAAATCCTTAAAGACTCAATCCGAAAAGATAACTTCAAAGGGAAACTCAATGCATTACAAGAGAGTAGAGGGGGCGAAATATCATAAGATCTAACTATAATAGCAAAGCTCATGATACATCAAGATCGTATCACCTCAAGAACACGAGAGAGAGAGAGAGAGAGATCAAACACATAGCTATTGGTACATACCCTCAGCCCCGAGGGTGAACTACTCCCTCCTCGTCATGGAGAGTGCCGGGATGATGAAGATGGCCACCGGATAGGGATTCCCCCTCCGACAGGGTGCCGGAACAGGTCTAGATTGGTTTTTGATGGCTACGGAGGCTTCTGGCGGTGGAACTCCCGATCTATTCTGCTCCCCGATGGTTTTAGGGTATATTGGTATATATAGGAGGAAGAAATACGTCATGGGGGCCACGAGGGCCCCACGAGGGTGGAGGGCGCGCCCGCCTGCCTCGTGCCTTCCTCGTTGCTTCCCTTACGTACACCCCAAGTCTTTTGGATTGCTTCCGTTCCAAAAATAACTCTCCCGAAGGTTTCATTCCGTTTGGACTCCATTTGATATTCCTTTTCTGCGATACTCTGAAACAAGGAAAAAACAGAAACTGGCACTAGGCTCTGGGTTAATAAGTTAGTCCCAAAAATAATATAAAAGTGTATAATAAATCCCATAAACATCCAAAACAGATAATATAATAGCATGGAACAATCAAAAATTATAGATACGTTGGAGACGTATCAGCATCCCCAAGCTTAATTCCTGCTCGTTCTCGTCTAGGTAAATGAATAAAAACAAAATTTTTGATGTGGAATGCTACCTAACATATTTATCCAAGTAATTCTCTTTATTGTGGCAATAATATTCAGATCCATAAGATTCAAGACAAAAGTTTAATATTGACATAAAAATAATAATAATACTTCAAGCATACTAATAAAGCAATCATGTCTTCTCAAAATAACATGGCCAAAGAAAGTTATCCCTACAAAATCATATAGTCTGGCTATGCTCCATCTTCATCACACAAAATATTTAAATCATGCACAACCCCGATGACAAGCCAAGCAATTGTTTCATACTTTTGATGTTCTCAAACTTTTTCAATCTACACGCAATATATGAGCGTGAGCCATGGATATAGCACTACAGGTGGAATAGAATGGTGGTTGTGGAGAAGACAAAAAGGAGAAGATAGTCTCACATCAACTAGGCGTATCAACGGGCTATGGAGATGCCCATCAATAGATATCAATGTGAGTGAGTAGGGATTGCCATGCAACAGATGCACTAGAGCTATAAGTGTGTGAAAGCTCAAAAAAGAAACTAAGTGGGTGTGCATCCAACTCGCTTGCTCACGAAGACCTAGGGCATTTTGAGGAATCCCATCATTGGAATATACAAGCCAAGTTCTATAATGAAATATTCCCACTAGTATATGAAAGTGATAACATAGGAGACTCTCTATCATGAAGATCTTGGTGCTACTTTGAAGCACAAGTGTGGTAAAAGGATAGTAGCATTGCCCCTTCTCTCTTTTTCTCTCATTTTTTTTGTTTTTTTTTGTTTTTTGGGGCCTTCTCTTTTTTGGCCTCTTTTTCTCTCTTTTTTTCGTCCGGAGTCTCATCCCGACTTGTGGGGGAATCATAGTCTCCATCATCCTTTCCTCACTGGGACAATGCTCTAATAATGATGATCATCACACTTTTATTTACTTACAACTCAAGAATCACAACTCGATACTTAGAACAAGAAATGACTCTATATGAATGCCTCCGGCGGTGTACCGGGATGTGCAATGACTCATGAGTGACATGTATGAAAGATTTATGAATGGTGGCTTTGCCACAAATACGATGTCAACTACATGATCATGCATAGCAATATGGCAATGATGGAGCGTGTCATAATAAACTGAACAGTGGAAAGTTGCATGGCAATATATCTCGGAATGGCTATGGAAATGCCATAATAGGTAGGTATGGTGGCTGTTTTGAGGAAGGTATATGGTGGGTTTATGGTACCGGCGAAAGTTGCGCGGTACTAGAGAGGCTAGCAATGGTGGAAGGGTGAGAGTGCGTATAATCCATGGACTCAACATTAGTCATAAAGAACTCACATACTTATTGCAAAAATCTATTAGTTATCAAAACAAAGTACTACGCGCATGCTCCTAGGGGGACAGATTGGTAGGAAAATACCATCGCTCATCCCCGACCGCCACTCATAAGGAAGACAATCAAAAAATAAATCATGCTCCGACTTCATCACATAACGGTTCACCATACGTGCATGCTACGGGAATCACAAACTTTAACACAAGTATTTCTCAAATTCACAACTACTCAACTAGCATGACTCTAATATCACCATCTTCATATCTCAAAACAATCATCAAGTATCGAACTTCTCTTAGTATTCAATGCACTTTATATGAAAGTTTTTATTATATCCCTCTTGGATGCCCATCATATTAGGACTAAATTCATAACCAAAGCAAATTACCATGCTGTTTAGGACTCTCAAAATAATAAAAGTGACGCATGAGAGTTCATCTATTTCTATAAAATAAAACCACCACTGTGCTCTAAAAAGATATAAGTGAAACACTAGAGCAACGACAAACTACTCCGAAAGATATAAGTGAAGATCAATGAGTAGTTGAATAATTATGCAACTATGTGAAGACTCTCTAACATTTAATAATTTCAGATCTTGGTATTTTATTCAAATAGCAAGCAAAACTAAATAAAATAAAATGACGCTCCAAGCAAAACAGATATCATGTGGTAAATAAAAATATAGCTCCAAGAGAAGTTACCGATGAACAAAGACGAAAGAGGGGATGCCTTCCGGGGCATCCCCAAGCTTAGGCTTTTCTTTGTCCTTGAATATTACCTTGGGGTGCCTTGGGAATCTCCAAGCTTAGTCTCTTGCCACTCCTTATTCCATAGTCCATCGAATCTTTACCCAAAACTTGAAAACTTCACAACACAAAACTTAACAGAAAACTCGTAAGCTCCGTTAGTATAAGAAAATAAATCAGCACTTAGGTACTGTTGTGAACTAATTATAAATTTATATTGGTGTAATATATACTGTATTCCAACTTCTCTATGGTTCATACCCTCCGATACTACTCATAGATTCATCAAAATAAGCAAACAACACATCGAAAACAGAATCTGTCAAAAACAGAACAGTCTGTAGTAATCTGGATCAAACGTATACTTCTGGAACTCATAAAATTCTCAAATAAATTGCTGGACGTGAGGAGTTTATCTATTAATCGTCTGCAAAAATAATTAACTAAATAGCACTCTCCAATAAAAAATGGCAGCAATTCTCGTGAGCGCTAAAGTTTTTATTTTTTACAGCATGATCTCAAAGACTTTCCCCAAGTCTTCCCAACGGTTCCACTTGGCACAAACACTAACTAAACACAAAAAACACAACCAAAACAGAGCCTAGATAAATTATTTATTACTAAACAGGAGCAAAAAGCAAGGAATAAAAATAAAATTGGGTTGCCTCCCAACAAGCGTTATCGTTTAACGCCCCTAGCTAGGCATGATGATTTCAATGATGCTCACATAAAAGATAAGAATTGAAACATAAAGACAGTATCATGAAGAATATAATTAGAACATTTAAGCCTAACACACTTCCTATGCATAGGGATTTTTTGAGCAAACAACTTATGGGAACAAGAATCAACTTGCATAGGAAGGTAAAATAAGCAAATCTTCAAGATTTTGAACACATAGAGAGGAAACTTGATATTATTGCAATTCCTACAAGCATATGTTCCTCCCTCATAATAATTTTCAGTAGCATAATGAATGAATTCAACAATATAGCTATCACATAAAGCATTCTTTTCATGATCTACAAGCATAGAATTTTTATTACTCTCCACATAAACAAATTTCTTCTCATGAATAATAGTGGGAGCAAACTCAACAAAATAATTACCATGTGAGGCATAATCCAATTGAAAACTAAAATAATGATGAAAAGTTGCATGGTTATCATTATTCTTAATAGCATACAAGTCATCACAATAATCATCATAGATAGCAACTTTGTTCTCATAATCAATTGGAACCTCTTCCGAAATAGTGGAATCATTACTAAATAAAGTCATGACCTCACCAAATCCACTTTTATAATTATCACAATAAGATTCAACATCCTCCAAAATAGTGGGATCATCACTTTCTAAAGTTGAAACTCTTCCAAACCCACTTTCATCAATATAATCATCATAAACAGGAGGCATGCTATCATCATAATAAATTTGCTCATCAAAACTTGGGGGACAAAAAATATCATCTTCATCAAACATAGCTTCCCCAAGCTTGTGGCTTTGCATATCATTAACATCATGGATATTCAAGGAATTCATACTAACAACATTGCAATCATGCTCATCATTCAAATATTTAGTGCCAAACATTCTAATGCATTCTTCTTCTAGCACTCGAGCACAATTATCGGAATCCTTATTTTCATGATAGATATTAAAAAGATGAAGCACATGAGGTACCCTTAATTCCATATTTTTTGTAATTTTCTTTTATGAACTAAACTAGTGATAAAACAAGAAACTAAAAGATTCGATTGCAAGATCTAAAGATATACCTTCAAGCGCTAACCTCCCCGGCAACGGCGCCAGAAAAGGACTTGATGTCTACTACACAACCTTCTTCTTGTAGACGTTGTTGGGCCTCCAAGTGTAGAGGTTTGTAGGACAGTAGCAAATTTCCCTCAAGTGGATGACCTAAGATTTATCAATCCGTAGGAGGCGTAGGATGAAGATGGTCTCTCTCAAGCAACCCTGCAATCAAATAACAAAGAGTCTCTTGTGTCCCCAACACACCCAATACAATGGTAAATTGTATAGGTGCACTAGTTCGGCGAAGAGATGGTGGTACAAGTGGTATATGGATGGTAGATAAAGGTTTTTGTAATCTGAAATATAAAAACAGCAAGGTAACTAATGATAAAAGTGAGCACAAACGGTATTGCAATGCGTTGAAACAAGGCCTAGGGTTCATACTTTCACTGGTGCAAGTTCTCTCAACAATAATAACATAATTGGATCATATAACTATCCCTCAACATGCAACAAAGAGTCACTCCAAAGTCACTAATAGCGGAGAACAAACGAAGAGATTACGGTAGGGTACGAAACCACCTCAAAGTTATCCTTTCTGATCGATCTATTCAAGAGTCCATAGTAAAATAACATGAATCTATTCTTTCTGTTCAATCTATCATAGAGTTCATGCTAGAATAACACCTTAAGACACAAATCAACCAAAACCCTAATGTCACCTCAAGTATCCGTGGGTATGATTATACGATATGCATCACGCAATCTCAGATTCATCTATTCAACCAACACAAAGTACTTCAAGGAGTGCCCCAAAGTTTCTACCGGAGAGTCAAGGCGAAAACATGTGCCAACCCCTATGCATAGGTTCATGGGTGGAACCCGCAAGTTGATCACCAAGACATACATCAAGTGGATCAATAGAATACCCCATTGTCACCACGGGTATCCCACGCAAGACATACATCAAGTGTTCTCAAATCCTTAAAGACTCAATCTGATAAGATAACTTCAAAGGGAAAACTCAATCCATTACAAGAGAGTAGAGGGGGAGAAACACCATAAGATCCAACTATAATAGCAAAGCTCGCGATACATCAAGATCGTATCACCTCAAGAACACGAGAGAGAGAGAGAGAGAGAGATCAAACACATAGCTACTGGTACATACCCTCAGCCCCGAGGGAGAACTACTCCCTCCTCATAATGGAGAGCGTCGGGATGATGAAGATGGCCACCGAAGAGGGATTCCCCCTCCAGCAATGTGCCGGAATGGGTGTAGATTGGTTTTCGGTGGCTACGGAGGCTTCTGGCGGCGGAACTCCCGATCTATTCTGCTCCCTGATGTTTTTAGGGTATATTGGTATATATAGGAGGAAGAAATACGTCAGGGGGGCACGAGGGGCCCACAAGGGTGGAGGGCGCCCCCCTGCCTCGTGCCTTCCTTGTTGGTTCCCTTACGTACACCCCAAGTCTTCTGGATTGCTTTCGTTCCAAAAATAACTCTCCCGAAGGTTTCATTCCATTTGGACTCCGTTTGATATTCCTTTTCTGCGATACTCTAAAACAAGGAAAAAACAAAACTGGCACTGGGCTCTGGGTTAATAGCTTAGTCCCAAAAATAATATAAAAGTGTATAATAAAGCCCATAAACATCCAAAACAGATAATATAATAGCATGGAACAATAAATAATTATAGCTATGTTGGAGACGTATGGCCAAGCACTAATCTCTCTCGGGAGGGATGATCTGGAGTACGTTCGGGGCTCCAGAGAGGGGAATCCGTCGCTGTCGTCATCATCAACCTTCCTCCATCACCAATTTCATGATGCTCACCGCCGTGCGTGAGTAATTCCATCATAGGCTTGCTGGACGGTGATGGGTTGGATGAGATTTATCATGTAATCGAGTTAGTTTTGTTAGGGTTTGATCCCTAGTATCCATTATGTTCTGAGATTGATGTTGCTATGACTTTGCTATGCTTAATGCTTGTCACTAGGGCCTGAGTGCCATGATTTCAGATCTGAACCTATTATGTTTCCATGAATATATGTGAGTTCTTGATCCTATTTTGCAAGTCAATAGTCACCTACTATGTGTAATGATCCAATAAACATGAAGTGACAATAATCGGGACAACTCCCGGTGATGACCGTAGTTTGAGGAGTTCGTGTATTCACTAAGTGTTAATGCTTTGTTCCGGTACTCTATTAAAAGGAGGCCTTAATATCCCTTAGTTTCCAATAGGACCCCACTACCACGGGAGGGTAGGACAAAAGATGTCATGCAAGTTCTTTTCCATAAGCATGTATGACTATATTCGGAATACATGCCTACATTAATGGACGAACTGGAGCTAGCTCCGTCACACCTATGTTATAACTGTTGCATGAGGAATCGCATCCAAAATAAGTATCCATCACTGATCCAATGCCTACGAGCTTTTCACATATTGAACTTTGCTAAGTTACTTTTCCGTTGGCACTGTTACAATCACTACAAAACCAATATTGTTACTTTTGCCACCGATACCGTTACTTCCATATTACTTTGTTACTAAATACTTTGTTGCAGATATTAAGTCTTTCAGGTGTGGTTGAATTGACAACTCAACTGCTAATACTTGAGAATATTCTTTGGCTCCCTTGTGTTGAATCAATAAATTTGGGTTGAATACTCTACCCTCGAAAACTGTTGCGATCCCCTATACTTGTGGGTTATCACCCAACACACCAATTACAATGGCAAATTGTATATGTGCACTAGTTCGATGAAGAGATGGTGATAAAAGTGTAATATTGATGGTAGAAATATATTTTTATAATCTGAATAAATAAAAACAGCAAGGTAACAATTGATAAACGGAGCAAAAACGGTATTGCAATGCTTGAAAATGGGGCCTAGGGTCCGTACTTCCGCAAGTGCAATCTCCCAACAATGCCAATATAATTGGATCATATAACCATCCCTCAACATGCGATGAAAAATCACTCCAAAGTTCCTATCTTGTGGAGAACATAAGAAGAAATTGTTTGTAGGGTACAAAACCACCTCGAAACTATTCTTTCCGATCGATCTATCCAAGAGTTCGTACGAAAATAACACCAAATAATTTTAAATTCATAATACTCAATCCAACACAAAGAACCTCAAAGAGTGCCCCAAGATTTCTACCAAAGAAACAAAGACAAGAACGTGCATTGATAAGTCTCCAACGTATCTATAATTTATGAAGTATTCATGCTATTATATTATCAACCTTGGATGTTTTATATGCATTTATATGCTATTTTATATGGTTTTTGGGACAAACCTATTAACCAAGAGCCCAGTGCAAGTTTCTGTTTTTTCCTTGTTTTAGAGTATCGCAGAAAAGGAAAACCAAACGGAGTCCAATTGACCTGAAACTTGACGGAGCTTATTTTTGGACCAGAAGAGTCTCGGGCTGCCCACGAGGGTGGGAGGCACGCCCACCCCCCTGGGCGCGCCCCCCTACCTCGTGGACAGCCCGGAGACCCCCCCCCTGACTTGTTCTCGATGCCAAACCCTCTTATATATACAGAAACCTCCAGAAATTAACCTAGATCGGAAGTTCCGCCGCCACAAGCCTCTGTAGCCACGAGAAATCAACCTAGGCCCTCTCTGGCACCCTGCCGGAGGGGGCCATTGCTACCTCTTGAGCACTGCGTTGGTTTTCCCCGAAGAAGAAGGGATGATGCAGCAAAGTATTGTAAGTATTTCCCCCAGTTTTTGAGAACCAAGGTATCAATCCAGTAGGAGGCTACGCGCGAGTCCCTCGTACCTACACAAAACAAATAAATCCTCGCAACCAACGCGAATAGGGGTTGTCAATCCCTACACGGCCACTTACGAGAGTGAGATCTGATAGATATGATAAGATAATATTTTTGGTATTTTTGTGATGAAGATGCAAAGTAAAATAAAGGCAAAGTAAAAAAGCAAAGGAAATAACTAAGCAGTAGGAGATTAATATGATAAAGATAGACCCGGGGGCCATAGGTTTCACTAGTGGCTTCTCTCGAGAGCATAAGTATTCTACGGTGGGTGAATAAATTACTGTTGAGCAATTGGCAGAATTGACCATAGTTATGAGAATATCTAGGTATGATCATGTATATAGGCATCACGTCCGAGACAAGTAGACCGACTCCTGCCTGCATCTACTACTATTACTCCACTCATCGACCGCTATCCAGCATGCATCTAGAGTATTAAGTTAAAAACAGAGTAACGCCTTAAGCAAGATGACATGATGTAGAGGGATAGACTCATGCAATATGATGAAAACCCCATCTTGTTATCCTCGATGGCAACAATACAATACGTGCCTTGCTGCCCCTACTGTCACCGGGAAAGGACACTGCAAGATTGAACCCAAAGCTAAGCACTTCTCCCATTGCAAGAAAGATCAATCTAGTAGGCCAAACCAAACTGATAATTCGAATAGACTTGCAAAGATAACCAATCATACATAAAAGAATTCAGAGGAGATTCAAATATTGTTCATAGATAAGCTTGATCATAAACCCACAATTCATCGGTCTCAACAAACACACCGCAAAAAGAAGATTACATCGAATAGTTCTCCACAAGAGAGGGGGAGAACATTGTATTGAGATCCAAAAAGAGAGAAGAAGCCATCTAGCTAATAACTATGGACCCGTAGGTCTGAGGTAAACTACTCACACTTCATCGGAGGGGCTATGGAGTTGATGTAGAAGCCCTCCGTGATCGATGCCCCTCCGGCGGAGCTCCGGAACAGGCCCCAAGATGGGATCTCGTGGATACAGAAAGTTGCGGCGGTGGAATTAGGTTTTTGGCTCCGTATCTGATCGTTTGGGGGTACGTAGGTATATATAGGAGGAAGGAGTACGTCGGTGGAGCAACAGGGGGCCCACGAGGGTGGAGGGCGCGCCCCCCTACCTCGTGGCCTCCTCTTTTGTGTATTGACGTAGGGTCCAAGTCTCCCGGGTCTTATTCGTTGAGAAAATCACGTTCCCGAAGGTTTCACTCCGTTTGGACTCTGTTTGATATTCCTTTTCTTCAAAACCCTAAAACAGGCAAAAACAGCAATTCTGGGTTGGGCCTCCGGTTAATACATTAGTCCCAAAAATAATATAAAAGTGGATAATAAAGCCCAATAATGTCCAAAACAGTAGATAATATAGCATGGAGCAATCAAAACTTATAGATACGTTGGAGACGTATCAAGCATCCCCAAGCTTAATTCCTGCTCGTCCTCGAGTAGGTAAATGATAAAAACAGAATTTTTGATGCTGAGTGCTACTTGGCATAATTTTAATGTAATTCTTCTTAATTGTGGTATGAATATTCAGATCCAAAAGATTCAAGACAAAAGTTTAATATTGACATAAAATAATAATACTTCAAGCATACTAACAAAGCAATTATGTCTTCTCAAAATAACATCGCCAAAGAAAGTTATCCCTACAAAATCATATAGTCTGGCTATGCTCCATCTTCACCACACAAAATATTTAAATCACGCACAACCCCGATGACAAGCCAAGCAATTGTTTTATACTTTTGGTGTACTCTAAATTTTTCAATCTTCACGCAATACATGAGCGTGAGCCATGGACATAGCACTATAGGTGGAATAGAATGGTGGTTGTGGAGAAGACAAAAAGGGAGAAGATAGTCTCACATCAATTATGCGTATCAACGGGCTATGGAGATTCCCATCAATAGATATCAATGTGAGTGAGTAGGGATTGCCATGCAATGGATGCACTAGAGCTATAAGTATATGAAAGCTCAAAAAGAAACTAAGTGGGTGTGCATCCAACTTGCTTGCTCATGAAGACCTAGGGCATTTTGAGGAAGCCCATCATTGGAATATACAAGCCAAGTTCTATAATGAAAAATTCCCACTGGTATGAAAGTGATAACATGAGAGACTCTCTACTATGAATATCATGGTGCTACTTTGAAGCACAAGTGTGGTAAAAGGATAGTAACATTGTCCCTTCTCTCTTTTTCTCTTATTTTTTTATTTTTTTATTTGGGCCTTTCTCTTCTTCTTTTTATGGCCACTTTTCTTTCGCTTTTTTTTATTTTTCGTCTAGAGTCTCATCCCGACTTGTGGGGGAATCATAGTCTCCATCATCCTTTCCTCACTGGGACAATGCTCTAAAAATGATGATCATCACACTTTCATTTTTCTTACAACTCAACAATTACAACTCGATACTTAGAACAAAAATATGACTCTATATGAATGCCTCCGGCGGTGTACCAGGATATGCAATGAATCAAGAGTGACACGTATGAAAGAATTATGAATGGTGGCTTTGCCACAAATACGATGTCAACTACATGATCATGCTAAGCAATATGACAATGATGGAGTGTGTCATAATAAACGGAACGGTGGAAAGTTGCATGGCAATATATCTCGGAATGGCTATGGAAATGCCATAATAGGTAGGTATGGTGGCTGTTTTGAGGAAGGTATATGGTGGGTGTATGATACCGGCGAAAGATGCGCGGTATTAGAGAGGCTAGCAATGGTGGAAGGGTGAGAAAAGTGCGTATAATCCATGGACTCAACATTAGTCATAAAGAACTCATATACTTATTGCAAAAATCTACAAACTATCAAAGCAAAGTATTGCACGCATGCTCCTAGGGTGATAGATTGGTAGGAAAAGACCATCGCTCGTCCCCGACCGCCACTCATAAGGAAGACAATCAAAAAATAATCATGCTCCGACTTCATCACATAACGGTTCACCATACGTGCATGCTACGGGAATCACAAACTTTAACACAAGTATTTCTCAAATTCACAACTACTCAACTAGCACAACTTTAATATCACCATCTTTATATCTCAAAACAATTATCAAGTATCAAAATTCTCATAGTATTCAACACACTCATAAGAAAGTTTTATTATTAATCTTGTATACCAAGCATATTAGGATTTTAAGCAAATTACCATGCTATTAAGACTCTCAAAATAATCTAAGTGAAGCATGAGAGATGAATAGTTTATATAAAACAAATCCACCACCGTGCTCTAAAAGATATGAGTGAAGTACTAGAGCAAAACTACATAACTCAAAAGATATAAGCGAAGCACATAGAGTATTCTAACAAATTCCAAATCATGTATGGCTCTCTCAAAAGGTTTTTACAGAAAGGATGATTGTGGTAAACTAAAAAGTAAAGACTCAAATCATACAAGACGCTCCAAGCAAAACACATATCATGTGGTGAATAAAAATATAGCTCTAAGTAAAGTTACCGATAGAAGTAGACGAAAGAGGGGATGCCTTCCGGGTCATCCCCAAGCTTTGGCTTTTAGGTTTCCTTAGATTATATTGGGGGTGCCATGGGAATCCCCAAGCTTAGGCTCTTTCCACTCCTTGTTCCATAATCCATCAAATCTTTACCCAAAACTTGAAAACTTCACAACACAGAACTTAAAGTAGAAAATCTCGTGAGCTCCGTTAGCGAAAGAAAATAAATGACCACTTCAAGGTACTGTAATGAACTCATTATTTATTTATATTGGTGTTATACCTACTGTATTCCAACTTATCTATCATTTATAAACTCTTTTACTAGCCATAGATTCATCAAAATAAGCAAACAACACACGAAAAACAGAATCTGTCAAAAACAGAACAGTCTGTAGTAATCTGTAGCTAGCGCAAGATCTGGAACCCCAAAAATTCTAAAATAAATTTCTGAACGTGAGGAATTTATCTATTAATCATCTTCAAAAAGAATTAACTAAATAGCACTCTCCAAATAAAAATGGCAGCAGTTCTCGTGAGCGCTAAAGTTTCTGTTTTTTACAGCAAGTGTAACAAGACTTTCCCCAAGTCTTCCCAATGGTTCTACTTGGCACAAACACTAATTAAACACAACCAAAACAGAGGCTAAATAAATTATTTATTAGTAAACAGGATCAAAAAGCAAGGAATAAAAATAAAATTGGGTTGCCTCCCAACAAGCGCTATCGTTTAACGCCCCTAGCTAGGCATAACAAGCAAGGATAGATCTAGGTATTGCCATCTTTGGTAGGCAATTCTTCAATTAGGCATCTACCATCTTTAGGAATTTCTTTATTTTTATTAATTATCAAACTTTTAGGCACAAGATCGAAAAATTCATTTGTAACAAATGGTTCCTTAATGATAGCAAAAAGATTGGGATGAATACTTATAGATTTGAGATCCGCATTTTCCTTACTAGAGGATTCGCCCTTATTCTTAGGAACATACATAAGCTTGGCAATTTTAGTAGGAGGACTTGGAGTATTCTTTACGGAAGAAAAAACGGTTCCCAAGTTGGTAATAATATCCTCAAGTTTATTGATCCTAGTGGAATTGTGATTTATTTTCTCATTAACTATGGGTTCCTTTTCTTTAATATTTTTCAAAGTAACTCCTACTTTAGATCCATATTGAGAGATTCGGCTGTGGATATTTTTATGCAAATTTTCAATTAACTCTATGGTAGCAACCTTATTTTCAATAATTTCAAGCCTTTGCATTACATGCTCCAAAGTTAATATAGTTCCATTAACCAAAAGAGGGGGTGAGCCAAATAAATCTATTATAGCATTATAAGAATCAAAAGTATGGCTACCCAAGAAATTCCCTCTGGTAATAGTATCAAGAACATATCTGTGCCAAGGAGTAATGCCTACATAAAAATTGCTAAGAAGAACGGAAGTAGATTGCTTCCTAGTAGATCTATTTTGAGCATTGCAAATTCTATACCAGGCATCTTTTAGATTTTCTCCCTCCCTTTGCTTAAAATTTAGAATTTCACTCTCGGGAGACAATGGAGAAGATAAGGGACTAGCCATAACGACAAGCAAACAAACTAACGCATAAGCAAACAAAAAGCAAGCGGGCAAAAAGAGGCGAACGGGAAAGAGAGGGAGGATAGAGAGAGGGCGAATAAAACAGCAAGGGTGAAGTGGGGGAGAGGAAAATGAGAGGCAAATGGCAAATAATGTAATGCGGGAGATAAGGGTATGTGATGGGTACTTGGTATGTTGACTTTTGCGTAGACCTCCCTGGCAACGGCGCCAGAAATCCTTCTTGCTACCTCTTGAGCAATGCGTTGGTTTTCCCCGAAGAGGAAAGGATGATGCAACAAAGTAGCATAAGTATTTCCCTCAGTTTTCGAGAACCAAGGTATCAATCCTGTAGGAGGCTACGCGCGAGTCCCTCGTACCTACACAAAACAAATAAATCCTCGCAACCAACGCGAATAGGGGTTGTCAATCCCTACACGGCCACTTACGAGAGTGAGATCTGATAGATATGATAAGATAATATTTTTGGTATTTTTGTGATGAAGATGCAAAGTAAAATAAAGGCAAAGTAAAAAAGAAAAGGAAATAACTAAGCAGTAGGAGATTAATATGATAAAGATAGACCCGGGGGCCATAGGTTTCACTAGTGGCTTCTCTCGAGAGCATAAGTATTCTACGGTGGGTGAACAAATTACTGTTGAGCAATTGACAAAATTAAGCATAGTTATGAGAATATCTAGGTATGATCATGTATATAGGCATCATGTCCGAGACAAGTAGACCGACTCCTGCCTGCATCTACTACTATTACTCCACTCATCGATCTCTATCCAGCATGCATCTAGAGTATTAAGTTAAAAACATAGTAACGCCTTAAGCAAGATGACATGATGTAGAGGGATAGACTCATGCAATATGATGAAAACCCCATCTTGTTATCCTCGATGGCAACAATACAATACGTGCCTTTCTGCCCCTACTGTCACTGGGAAAGGACATCGCAAGATTGAACCCAAAGCTAAGCACTTCTCCCATTGCAAGAAAGATCAATCTAGTAGGCCAAACCAAACTGATAATTCGAAGAGACTTGCAAAGATAACCAATCATACATAAAAGAATTCAGAGGAGATTCAAATATTGTTCATAGATAAACTTGATCATAAACCCACAATTCATCGATCTCAACAAACACACCACAAAAAGAAGATTACATTGAATAGTTCTCCACAAGAGAGGGGGAGAACATTGTATTGAGATCCAAAAAGAGAGAAGAAGCCAGCTAGCTAATAACTATGGACCCGTAGGTCTGAGGTAAACTACTCACACTTCATCAGAGGGGCTATGGTGTTGATGTAGAAGCCCTCCGTGATCGATGCCCCCTCCGGCGGAGCTCCGGAATAGGCCCCAAGATGGGATCTCGTGGATACAGAATGTTGTCTCGGTGGAATTAGGTTTTTGGCTCCGTATCTGATCGTTTGGGGGTACATAGGTATATATAGGAGGAAGGAGTACATCGGTGGAGCAACAGGGGGGCCCACAAGGGTGGAGGGCGCGCTTGGGGGGTAGGCGCGCCCCCCCTACCTCGTGGCCTCCTCTTTTGTGTCTTGACATAAGGTCCAAGTCTCCCGGGTCTTGTTCGTTGAGAAAATCACGTTCCCAAAGGTTTCATTCCGTTTGGACTCCGTTTGATATTCCTTTTCTTCGAAACCCTAAAACAGGCAAAAAACAGCAATTCTGGGTTGGGCCTCCGGTTAATAGGTTAGTCCCAAAAATAATATAAAAGTGGATAATAAAGCCCAATAATGTCCAAAACAGTAGATAATATAGCATGGAGCAATAAAAAAATATAGATACGTTGGAGACGTATCAGCCATCATCACCGGAGGCCATGGAGGAGGATCTTGGAGGGGCCATCACCACCATGGGTTTGACACTCCATACTTATCACTTCCACCTTTGGGAATTGCTACGATGATTCCCTACACTTGGGGATTATCAAGCTCTTTTGTGGCGTCGTTGCCAGGGAGCAATAGCGTGGGGTTGATATTCTTGTGTGTGCTTGTTTGCTTTCTTCACTAAGTAGATTTTGTTTTTCCTTTTTGTTTCTGTTTAGTTGTGGGTGAAACATACAATTTTTTTAAAGAATGAAATACAAAAAGAATTTACTTGCCTCTCATGCCTAAAAGGTTTTTCAAAAAGAGAAGTGATTGGAAAGTTATGCATTGAAGAAGTGAGGGTCGACCTTGAGCACTTGTGTTCATGCTCCCGGAAACAATGTAGAATTTTTCATGGAAGTTTCTCTGTAAATAATTATCCCCTTATATATATATATATATATATATATATATATATATATATATATCCATTGTATCATAAAAATAATGTGCCAGACTTTGGTTTTAGGATGATTAGATTGCTTGTTTACTATGTGCAGAACAAAAAACAGAAACTTTGGCTGTAGCGCATGATTTTACATTTTTTACTGGAAAGTCAAATGGGTCTGAAACTTTTTGCACATTACTTCTGTACAAATTGTTAAAATTGTCAAATTTATTTCATAATTGTTGGAGTTACATAAGTTTACTAAACCTCCAGATTACTACAGACTGTCCTGTTTTAGAAAGTTTCTGTTTTTCGTGTGTTGTTTGCTTATTTTGATGCATCTATGGCTACTACCGGAGGGTATGAACCATAGAGAAGTTGGAATACAGTATATATAGTTCAAATATGAAATTGGAATGAGTTTGAAACAGTACCTAAAGGTAGTGATTTGCTTTATTATAATAACGGATCTCACAAAGTTTTTGTTAAAGTTTTGTGTGGATGAAGTGTTCGAAGAACAAGGAGTTACCGATGTGAGAAGAATAAAGAGAGGCAAAATCTCAAGCTTGGGGACACCCAAGGCACCCCAAGTAAATATTCTAAGGATACTCAAGCATCTAAGCTTGGGGGTGCCCCGGTTGGCATCCCATCTTTCTTCTTCAACAATTATCGGTATACCTCGGTTTTTGTTTTGTTCACATGATTTGTGACCTTTGTGTTTTTATTTTTATTTAAGAACCATGCTAGTATGAGATGTCCCTTCATCAATTTATAGAATACTTCATGTGCTTCACTTATATCTTCTAAGTATGATCTTATAGAATTGCTCTTTGAGCTTCACTTAAATTTTTGAGTATGGCTTTATAGAATGCTTCGTGTGCTTCACATATATATTTTGAGCTTGGATATTGGTTAGTCTATATTAATTGTAGAATGCTCCATTAACTTCACTTATATATTTTGGAGTATGAACAATACTATCATCTAAAGCGGGTTCGGAAGAGTGTCAACTTTAGGAACTAGTGATCCTGCCTTTCTGAATGGGGAGAATTTTGCTTATATGGAGAGTAGTAAAATTTCTATGCTAGATCATGAAAAGAATGCTTTATGTGATGGTTATATAGTTGAACTCATTCATGATGCTACTGAAAATTATTATGACAGGGGAATACATGTTTGTAGGAGTTGCAATAATATCAAGTTTTCTCTCTATATGCTTAAAGTTTTGAAGCTATACTTGTTTTTCCTTCCTATGCAGTTGATTCTTGTTCCTATAAATTATGTGCTCACTAAATCCCTAGGCATAGGAAGTGGGTTAGATTTAAATATGCTAGTCATATTCTTCATGATGATCTCTTTATGTTTCAATTCTTATCTTTTATGTGAGCATCATTGAAATCATCATGCCTAGCTAAAAGGCATTAAAGAAACGTGCTTGTTGGGAGATGATACGTCTCCAACGTATCTACACTTTTTGATTGCTCCATGCTATTATATTATCTATTTTGGATGTTAATGGGCTTTATTTTACACTTTTATATCATTTTTGGGACTAACCTATTAACCAGAGGCCCAGCCCAAATTGTTGTTTTTTGCCTATTTTAGGGTTTCGAAGAAAAGGAATATCAAACGGAGTCCAAACGGATGAAACCTTTGGGAACGTGATTTTCTCAACAAACGTGATCCAGGAGACTTGGAGTGGGCGTCAAGAAACGACCAAGGTGGGCACGAGGCAGGGGGGCGCGCCTACCCCCCTGGGCGCGCCCTCCACCCTTGTGGGCCCCTCGTTGCTCCACTGACGTACTTCTTCCTCCTATATATATCCACGTACCCCCCAAACATCCAGGAGCACCACGAAAACCTAATTCCACCGCCGCAACCTTCTGTACCCGAGATATCCCATCTCGGGGCCTTTTCCGGAGCTCCGTCGGAGGGGGCATTGATCATGGAGGGCCTCTACATCAACTCTATGGCCTCTCTGATGATGTGTGAGTAGTTTACTTCAGACCTACGGGTCCATAGTTATTAGCTAGATGGCTTCTTCTCTCTCTTTGGATCTCAATACAAAGTTCTCCTCAATCTTCTTGGAGATCTATTTGATGCAATCTTCTTTTGCGATGTGTTTGTCGAGATCCGATGAATTGTGGGTTTATGATCAAGTTTATCTATGAACAATATTTGAATCTCCTCTGAATTCTTTTATGTATGATTGGTTTATCTTTGCAAGTCTCTTCGAATTATCAGTTTGGTTTGGCCAACTAGATTGATCTTTCTTGCAATGGGAGAAGTGCTTAGCTTTGGGTTCAATCTTGCGGTGCTCGATCCCGGTGATAGAAAGGGAACCGACACGTATTGTATTGTTGTCATCGAGGATAAAAATATGGGGTTTATATCATATTGCATGAGTTTATCCCTCTACATCATGTCATCTTACTTAAAGCATTACTCTGTTCTTATGAACTTAATACTCTAGATGCATGCTGGATAGCGGTCAATGTGTGGAGTAATAGTAGTAGATGCGGAATCGTTTCGGTCTACTTGTCGCGGACGTGATGCCTATATACATGATCATACCTAGATATTCTCATAACTATGCTCAATTCTATCAACTGCTCGACAGTAATTCATTTACCCACCGTAATACTTATGCTCTTGAGAGAAGCCACTAGTGAAACCTATGGCCCCCGGGTCTATCTTCCATCATATTAATCTTCCAACACTTAGCTATTTCCTTTGCCGTTTATTTTACTTTGCATATTTATTTCTTTTATCATAAAAATACCAAAAATATTATCTTATCATATCTATCAGATCTTACTCTCGTAAGTGACCGTGAAGGGATTGACAACCCCTTTATCACGTTGGTTGCAAGGTTCTTATTTGTTTGTGTAGGTGCGTGGGACTCGAGCGTGATCTCCTACTGGATTGGTACCTTGGTTCTCAAAAACTGAGGGAAATACTTACGCTACTTTATTGCATCACCCTTTCCTCTTCAAGGGAAAACCAACGCAGTGCTCAAGAGGTAGCAAGAAGGTGTTGGGGAACGTAGTAATTTCGAAAATTTTCCTACGCACACACAAGATCATGGTGATGCACAGCAACGAGAGGGGAGAGTGTTGTCTACGTACCAACGCAGACCGACTGCGGAAGCGATCACACAACATAGAGGAAGTAGTCCTACGTCTTCTTCCCGATCCGACCGATCCAAGCACCGTTACTCCGGCACCTCCGAGTTCTTAGCACACGTTCAGCTCGATGACGATCCTCGGGCTCCGATCAGCAAAGCGTCGAGGGAGAGTTCCGTCAGCACGACGGCGTGATGACGATCTTGATGTACTACCGACGCAGGGCTTCGCCTAAGCACTACAACGGTATGATCGAGGTGGAATATGGTGGCAGGGGGCACCGCACACAGCTAAGGAACGATCTCAAGGATCAACTTGTGTGTCTTGGGGTGTCGCCTGCCCCCGTATATAAAGGTTGGAGGAGGGGGGCTGGCCGGCCAGAGAGAGGGAGGCGCAGGGGGAGTCCTACTCCTACCGGGAGTAGGACTCCCCCCTCCAATCCTATTCCAACTAGGACTCTCAAGGGGGAAAGGAGAGAGAGGGGGGCCGGCCCCTTCTCCTAGTCCTACTAGGACTTGGGGAAGGGGGGGGCGCCGGCCAGCTGTGGGCTGCCCCTTTTCTCTTTTCCACTAAGGCCCAATAGGCCCATTAGTCTCCCGGGGGGTTCCGGTAACCCTCCCGGTATTCCGGTAAAATCCCGATTTCACCCGGAACACTTCCTATGTCCAAACATAGGCTTCCAATATATAAATCTTTACGTCTCGACCATTTCGAGACTCCTCGTCATGTCCGTGATCTCATCCGGGACTCCGAACAACCTTCGGTACATTAAAATGCATAAACTCATAATAACTGTCATCGTAACGTTAAGCGTGCGGACCCTACGGTTCGAGAACAATGTAGACATGACCGAGACACGTCTCCGGTCAATAACCAATAGCGGGACCTGGATGCCCATATTGGCTCCTACATATTCTATGAAGATCTTTATCGGTCAGACCGCATAACAACATACGTTGTTCCCTTTGTCATCGGTATGTTACTTGCCCGAGATTCGATCGTCGGTATCCAATACCTAGTTCAATCTCGTTACCGGCAAGTCTCTTTACTCGTTCCATAATACATCATCTCACAACTAACATATTAGTTGCAGTGCTTGCAAGGCTTATGTGATGTGCATTACCGAGAGGGCCCAGAGATACCTCTCCGACAATCGGAGTGACAAACCCTAATCTCGAAATACGCCAACCCAACATCTACCATTGGAGACACCTGTAGTACTCCTTTATAATCACCCAGTTACGTTGTGACGTTTGGTAGTACCCAAAGTGTTCCTCCGGTAAACGGGAGTTGCATAATCTCATAGTTATAGGAACATGTATAAGTCATGAAGAAAGCAATAGCAACATACTAAACGATCGGGTGCTAAGCTAATGGAATGGGTCATGTCAATCAGATCATTCAACTAATGATGTGACCTCGTTAATCAAATAACAACTCTTTGTTCATGGTTAGGAAACATAACCATCTTTGATTAACGAGCTAGTCAAGTAGAGGCATACTAGTGACACTCTGTTGGTCTATGTATTCACACATGTATTATGTTTCCGGTTAATACAATTCTAGCATGAATAATAAACATTTATCATGATATAAGGAAATAAATAATAACTTTATTATTGCCTCTAGGGCATATTTCCTTCAGTCTCCCACTTGCACTAGAGTCAATAATCTAGATTACACTGTAATGATTCTAACACCCATGGAGCCTTGGTGCTGATCATGTTTTGCTCGTGGAAGAGGCTTAGTCAACGGATCTGCAACGTTCAGATCCGTATGTATCTTGCAAATCTCTATGTCTCCCACCTGGACTAAATCCCGGATGAAGTTGAAGCGTCTCTTGATGTGTTTGGTCCTTTTGTGAAATCTGGATTCCTTTGCCAAGGCAATTGCACCAGTATTGTCACAGAAGATTTTCATTGGACCCGATGCACTAGGTATGACACCTAGATCGGATATGAACTCCTTCATCCAGACTCCTTCGTTTGCTGCTTCCGAAGCAGCTATGTACTCCGCTTCACATGTAGATCCCGCTACGACGCTTTGTTTAGAACTGCACCAACTGACAGCTCCACCGTTTAAAGTAAACACGTATCCGGTTTGCGATTTAGAATCGTCCGGATCAGTGTCAAAGCTTGCATCAATGTAACCTCTTACGGTGAGCTCTTTGTCACCTCCATATACGAGAAACATATCCTTAGTCCTTTTCAGGTATTTCAGGATGTTCTTGACCGCTGTCCAGTGATCCATTCCTGGATTACTTTGGTACCTCCCTGCTAAACTTATAGCAAGGCACACATCAGGTCTGGTACACAGCATTGCATACATGATAGAGCCTATGGCTGAAGCATAGGGAACATCTTTCATTTTCTCTCTATCTTCTGCAGTGGTCGGGCATTGAGTTTGACTCAACTTCACACCTTGTAACACAGGCAAGAACCCTTTCTTTGCTTGATACATTTTGAACTTCTTCAAAATTTTGTCAAGGTATGTGCTCTGTGAAAGTCCAATTAAGCGTTTTGATCTATCTCTATAGATCTTTATGCCTAATATGTAAGCAGCTTCCCCGAGGTCTTTCATCGAAAAACTTTTATTCAAGTATCCCTTTATGCTATCCAGAAATTCTATATCATTTCCAATCAGCAATATGTCATCCACATATAATATTAGAAATGCTACAGAGCTCCCACTCACTTTCTTGTAAATACAGGCTTCTCCAAAAGTCTGTATAAAGCCAAATGCTTTGATCACACTATCAAAGCGTTTATTCCAACTCCGAGATGCTTGCACCAGTCCATAAATGGATCGCTGGAGTTTGCATACTTTGTTAGCTCCCTTTGGATCAACAAAACCTTCTGGTTGTATCATATACAACTCTTCTTCCAGAAATCCATTCAGGAATGCAGTTTTGACATCCATCTGCCATATTTCATAATCATAAAATGCGGCAATTGCTAACATAATTCTGACGGACTTAAGCATCGCTACGGGTGAGAAGGTCTCATCGTAGTCAACCCCTTGAACTTGTCGAAAACCTTTCGCGACAAGTCGAGCTTTATAGACAGTAATATTACCGTCAGCGTCAGTCTTTTTCTTGAAGATCCATTTATTCTCAATTGCTTGCCGATCATCGGGCAAGTCAACCAAAGTCCATACTTTGTTTTCATACATGGATCCCATCTCAGATTTCATGGCTTCAAGCCACTTTGCGGAATCTGGGCTCACCATCGCTTCTTCATAGTTCGTAGGTTCATCATGATCTAGCAGCATGACTTCCAGAACTGGATTACCGTACCACTCTGGTGCGGATCTCACTCTGGTTGATCTACGTGGTTCAGTAGTATCTTGTTCTGAAGCTTCATGATCATCATCATTAGCTTCCTCACTGATTGGTATAGGTGTCGCAGAAACAGTTTTCTGTGATGTACTATTTTCCAATAAGGGAGCAGGTATAGTTACCTCGTCAAGTTCTACTTTCCTCCCACTCACTTCTTTCGAGAGAAACTCCTTCTCTAGAAAGTTTCCGAATTTAGCAACAAAAGTCTTGCCTTCGGATCTGTGATAGAAGGTGTATCCAATAGTTTCCTTTGGATATCCTATGAAGACACATTTCTCCGATTTGGGTTCGAGCTTATCAGGTTGAAGCTTTTTCACATAAGCATTGCAGCCCCAAACTTTAAGAAATGACAACTTTGGTTTCTTGCCAAACCATAGTTCATAAGGTGTTGTCTCAACGGATTTTGATGGTGCCCTATTTAACGTGAATGTGGCCGTCTCTAAAGCATAACCCCAAAACGATAGCGGTAAATCAGTAAGAGACATCATAGATCGCACCATATCTAGTAAAGTACGATTACGACGTTCGGACACACCATTACGCTGTGGTGTTCCGGGTGGTGTGAGTTGCGAAACTATTCCACAATTTTTCAAATGTACACCAAACTCGTAACTCAAATATTCTCCTCCACGATCAGATCGTAGAAACTTTATTTTCTTGTTACGATGATTTTCAACCTCACTCTGAAATTCTTTGAACTTTTCAAATGTTTCAGACTTATGGTTCATTAAGTAGATATACCCATATCTGCTTAAATCGTCTGTGAAGGTGAGAAAATAACGATATCCGCCACGAGCCTCAATATTCATCGGACCACATACATCGGTATGTATGATTTCCAATAAATCTGTTGCTCTCTCCATAGTACCGGAGAACGGTGTTTTAGTCATCTTGCCTATGAGGCACGGTTCGCAAGTACCAAGTGATTCATAATCAAGTGGTTCCAAAAGCCCATCAGTATGGAGTTTCTTTCATGCGCTTTACACCGATATGACCTAAACGGCAGTGCCACAAATAAGTTGCACTATCATTATTAACTTTGCATCTTTTGGCTTCTACATTATGAATATGTGTATCGCTATCTTCGAGATTCAACAAGAATAGACCACTCTTCAAAGGTGCGTGACCATAAAAGATATTACTCATATAAATAGAACAACCATTATTCTCTGATTTAAATGAATAACCGTCTCGCATCAAACAAGATCCAGATATAATGTTCATGCTCAACGCTGGCACCAAATAACAATTATTTAGGTCTAATATTAATCCCGAAGGTAGATGTAGAGGTAGCATGCCGACCGCGATCACATCGACTTTGGAACCGTTTCCCACGCGCATCGTCACCTCGTCCTTTGCTAGCGTCCGCTTATTCTGTAGTCCCTATTTCGAGTTGCAAATATTAGCAACAGAACCAGTATCAAATACCCAGGTGCTACTGCGAGCTCTAGTAAGGTACACATCAATAACATGTATATCACATATACCTTTGTTCACTTTGCCATCCTTCTTATCCGCCAAATACTTGGGGCAGTTCCGCTTCCAGTGACCAGTCTGCTTGCAGTAGAAGCACTCAGTTTCAGGCTTAGGTCCAGACTTGGGTTTCTTCTCTTGAGCAACAACTTGCTTGCTGTTCTTCTTGAAGTTTCCCTTCTTCTTCCCTTTGCCCTTTTTCTTGAAACTAGTGGTTTTGCTAACCATCAACACTTGATGCTCCTTCTTGATTTCTACCTCCGCAGCTTTCAGCATTGCGAAGAGCTCGGGAATAGTCTTGTTCATCCCTTGCATATTATAGTTCATCACGAAGCTCTTGTAGCTTGGTGGCAGTGATTGGAGAATTCTGTCAATGACGCAGTCATCTGGAAGATTAACTCCCATCTGAATCAAGTGATTATTATACCCAGACATTTTGAGTATATGCTCACTGACAGAACTGTTCTCCTCCATCTTGCAGCTATAGAACTTATTGGAGACTTCATATCTCTCAATTCGGGCATTTGCTTGAAATATTAACTTCAACTCCTGGAACATCTCATATGCGCCATGACGTTCAAAACGTCGTTGAAGTCCCGATTCTAAGCCGTAAAGCATGGCACACTGAACTATCGAGTAGTCATCAGCTTTGCTCTGCCAGACGTTCATAACATCTGGCGTTGCTCCAGCAGCAGGCCTGTCACCCAGTGGTGCTTCCAGGACGTAATTCTTCTGTGCAGCAATGAGGATAATCCTCAGGTTACGGACCCAGTCCGTGTAATTGCTACCATCATCTTTCAACTTTGCTTTCTCAAGGAACGCATTAAAATTCAACGGAACAACAGCACGAGCCATCTATCTACAATCAACATAAACAAGCAAGATACTATCAGGTACTAAGTTCATGATAAGTTTAAGTTTAGTTAATCAAATTACTTAAGAACTCCCACTTAGATAGACATCCCTCTAATCCTCTAAGTGATCACGTGATCCAAATCAACTAAACCATAACCGATCATCACGTGAGATGGAGTAGTTTTCAATGGTGAACATCGTTATGTTGATCATATCTACTATATGATTCACGCTCGACCTTTCGGTCTCCGTGTTCCGAGGCCATATCTGTATATGCTTGGCTCGTCAAGTATAACCTGAGTATTCTGCGTGTGCAACTGTTTTGCACCCGTTGTATTTGGACGTAGAGCTTATCACACCCGATCATCACGTGGTGTCTGGGCACGACGAACTTTGGCAACGGTGCATACTCAGGGAGAACACTTCTTGATAATTTTAGTGAGAGATCATCTTATAATGCTACCGTCAATCAAAGCAAGATAAGATGCATAAAAGGGATAAACATCACATGCAATCAATATAAGTGATATGATATGGCCATCATCATCTTGTGCTTGTGATCTCCATCTCCGAAGCACCGTCATGATCACCATCGTCACCGGCGTGACACCTTGATCTCCATCGTAGCATCGTTGTCGTCTCGCCAATCTTATGCTTCCACGACTATCACTACCGCTTAGTAATAAAGTAAAGCATTACATCGCGATTGCATTGCATACAATAAAGCGACAACCATATGGCTCCTGCCAGTTGCCGATAACTCAGTTACAAAACATGATCATCTCATACAATAAAATCAGCATCATGCCTTGACCATATCACATCACAACATACCCTGCAAAAACAAGTTAGACGTCCTCTACTTTGTTGTTGCAAGTTTTACGTGGCTGCTACGGGCTTAAGTAAGAACTCATCTCACCTACGCATCAAAACCACAACGATAGTTCGTCAAATAGACTCCGTTTTAACCTTCTCAAGGACCGGGCGTAGTCACACTTGGTTCAACTAAAGTTGGAGAGACAGTCTTCCGCAAGCCATCTATGTGCAAAGCACGTCGAGGGAACCGGTCTCGCGTAAGAGTACGCGTAAGGTTGGTCCGGATCGTCTCACCCAACAATACCGTCGAACCAAAGTATGACATGCTGGTAGGCAGTATGACTTGTATCGCCCACAACTCACTTGTGTTCTACTCGTGCAAATAACATCAAACCATAAAAACCTGGCTCGGATGCCACTGTTGGGGAACGTAGTAATTTCGAAAATTTTCCTACGCACACGCAAGATCATGGTGATGCACAGCAACGAGAGGGGAGAGTGTTGTCTACGTACCAACGCAGACCAACTGCAGAAGCGATCACACAACGTAGAGGAAGTAGTCGTACGTCTTCTTCCCGATCCGACCGATCCAAGCACCGTTACTCCGGCACCTCCGAGTTCTTAGCACACGTTCAGCTCGATGACGATCCTCGGGCTCCGATCCAGCAAAGCGTCGAGGGAGAGTTCCGTCAGCACGACGGCGTGATGACGATCTTGATGTACTACCGACGCAGGGCTTCGCCTAAGCACTACAATGGTATGATCGAGGTGGAATATGGTGGCAGGGGGCACCGCACATGGCTAAGGAACGATCTCAAGGATCAACTTGTGTGTCTTGGGGTGTCCCCTGCCCCCGTATATAAAGGTTGGAGGAGGGGGGCTGGCCGGCCAGAGAGAGGGAGGCGCAGGGGGAGTCCTACTCCTACCGGGAGTAGGACTCCCCCCTCCAATCCTATTCCAACTAGGACTCTCAAGGGGGAAAGGAGAGAGAGGGGGGGCGGCCCCTTCTCCTAGTCCTACTAGGACTTGGGGAAGGGGGGGCGCCGGCCAGCTGTGGGCTGCCCCTTTTCTCTTTTCCACTAAGGCCCAATAGGCCCATTAGTCTCCCGGGGGGTTCCGGTAACCCTCCCGGTATTCCGGTAAAATCCCGATTTCACCCGGAACACTTCCTATGTCCAAACATAGGCTTCCAATATATCAATCTTTACGTCTCGACCATTTCGAGACTCCTCGTCATGTCCGTGATCTCATCCGGGACTCCGAACAACCTTCGGTACATTAAAATGCATAAACTCATAATAACTGTCATCGTAACGTTAAGCGTGCGGACCCTACCGTTCGAGAACAATGTAGACATGACCGAGACACGTCTCCAGTCAATAACCAATAGCGGGACCTGGATGCCCATATTGGCTCCTACATATTCTACGAAGATCTTTATTGGTCAGACCGCATAACAACATACGTTGTTCCCTTTGTCATCGGTATGTTACTTGCCCGAGATTCGATCGTCGGTATCCAATACCTAGTTCAATCTCGTTACCGGCAAGTCTCTTTACTCGTTCCGTAATACATCATCTCACAACTAACATATTAGTTGCAGTGCTTGCAAGGCTTATGTGATGTGCATTACCGAGAGGGCCCAGAGATACCTCTCCGACAATCGGAGTGACAAACCCTAATCTCGAAATACGCCAACCCAACATCTACCATTGGAGACACCTGTAGTACTCCTTTATAATCACCCAGTTACGTTGTGACGTTTGGTAGTACCCAAAGTGTTCCTCCGGTAAACGGGAGTTGCATAATCTCATAGTTATAGGAACATGTATAAGTCATGAAGAAAGCAATAGCAACATACTAAACGATCGGGTGCTAAGCTAATGGAATGGGTCATGTCAATCAGATCATTCAACTAATGATGTGACCTCGTTAATCAAATAACAACTCTTTGTTCATGGTTAGGAAACATAACCATCTTTGATTAACGAGCTAGTCAAGTAGAGGCATACTAGTGACACTCTGTTGGTCTATGTATTCACACATGTATTATGTTTCCGGTTAATACAATTCTAGCATGAATAATAAACATTTATCATGATATAAGGAAATAAATAATAACTTTATTATTGCCTCTAGGGCATATTTCCTTCAGAAGGATTTCTGGCGCTTTGCCGGGGAGATTCACGCCAAGTCAAGTCAAGATTTGACTCCCAACAACGAGCCATTTCTGGCACTGTTGTCGGAGTCTACGCACAAGTCAAGACATACTAAGTACCCATCACAAACTCTTATCCCTCGCATTACATTATTTGCCATTTGCCTCTCGCTTTCCTCTCCCCCACTTCACCCTTGCCGTTCTATTCGCCCTATTTTCCTCTTGCCCTCTCTTTCTGTTCGCCTCTTTTTTGCCTATTTTTTGTTTGCTCATGTGTTCGATTACTTGTTTGTCACGATGGCCCAAGATAATACTAAATTGTGTGACTTTGACAATACCAACAACAATGATTTTCTTAGCACTCCAATTGCTCCTCTTACCGATGCTGAATCTTGTGAAATTAATGCTGCTTTGTTGAATCTTGTCATGAAAGTTCAATTCGCCGGCCTTCCTAGTGAAGATGCCACTACCCATCTAAACAACTTTGTTGATTTGTGTGATATGCAAAAGAAGGAAGATGTGGATAATGATATTGTTAAACTCAAGCTATTTCCGTTTTCGCTTAGAGATCGTGCTAAAGCTTGGGTTTTGTCTTTGCCTAAAAATAGTATTGATTCATGGAATAAGTGCAAAGATGCTTTTATCTCTAAGTATTTTCCTCTCGCTAAAATCATCTCTCTTAGAAACGATATTATGAATTTTAAGCAACTTGATCATGAACATGTTGCACAATCTTGGGAGAGGATGAAATTAATGATACGTAATTGCCCTACACATGCTTTGAATTTATGGATGATTATACAATTTTTTTTATGCCGGATTGAATTTTGCTTCTAGAAATCTTTTAGATTCGGCCGCGAGAGGCACTTTTATGGAAATCACTTTAGGAGAAGCTACTAAACTCCTATATAATATTATGGTTAATTATTCTCAATGGCACACCGAAAGATCTATTAATAAAAAAGTGCATGCGATAGAAGAAATTAATGTTTTGAGTGGAAAGATGGATGAACTTATGAAATTGTTTGCTAATAAGAGTGCTCCTACTGATCCTAATGATATGCCTTTGTCTACTTTGATTGATAATAATAATGAATCTATGGATGTGAATTCTGTTGGTAGGAACAATTTTGGTAACAACGCGTATAGAGGCAATTTTAATTCTAGGTTGTTTCCTAGTAATTCCTATAATAATTATGGTAATTCCTACAACAATTCTTATGGAAATTTTAATAATATGCCCTTTGATTTTGAACCTAATATTAAAGAATATATTAGTTCGCAAAAGAGTTGCAATGCTTTGATTGAAGAAAGATTGCTTAAGATTGATGAGTTGGCTAGGAACGTGGATAGAATTTCTCTTGATGTTGATTCTTTGAAACTTAGATCTATTCCACCTAAGCATGATATCAATGAGTCTCTCAAAGCCATGAGAATTTCCATTTATGAGTGCAAAGAAAGAACCGCTAGGATGCATGCTAAGAAAGATTGCTTTGTGAAAGCGTGTTCTTCTAGTTTTCATGATAATAAAAATGAAGATCTAAAAGTTATTGATGTGTCTCCTATTAAATCTTTATTTTTCAATATGAATCTTGATAATGACGGGACTGAAGATGAGCCACCTTTACCTAGAAGGCGTTCCAAAAATTCAGAGTTTATAGATCTTGATGCAAAAAATGGTAAAAGTGGGATTGAAGATGTTAAAACTTTAAATATCAATGAACCCACTATCTTGGATTTCAAGGAATTTAATTATGATAATTGCTCTTTGATAGATTGTATTTCCTTGTTGCAATCCGTGCTAAATTCTCCTCATGCTTATAGTCAAAATAAAGCTTTTACTAAACATATCGTTGATGCTTTGATGCAATCTTATGAAGAAAAACTTGAGTTGGAAGTTTCTATCCCTAGAAAAATTTATGATGAGTGGGAACCTACAATAAAAATAAAAATTAAAGATCATGAGTGCTATTCTGTGTGTGATTTGGGTGCTAGTGTTTCCACGATTCCAAAAACTTTGTGTGATTTGCTAGGTTTCCGTGATTTTGATGATTGTTCTTTAAACTTGCACCTTGCAGATTCCACTATTAAGAAACCTATGGGAAGAATTAATGATGTTCTTATTGTTGCAAATAGGAACTATGTGCCCGTATATTTCATTGTTCTTGATATAGATTGCAATCCTTCATGTCCTATTATTCTTGGTAGACCTTTCCTTAGAACGATTGGTGCAATTATTGATATGAAGGAAGGGAATATTTAATTCCAATTTCCATTAAGTAAAGGCATGGAACACTTCCCTATAAAGAAAGTTAAATTACCATATGAATCTATTATGAGAGCCACTTATGGATTGCCTACCAAAGATGGCAATACCTAGATCTATCTTCGCTTTTATGCCTAGCTAGGGGCGTTAAACGATAGCGCTTGTTGGGAGGCAACCCAATTTTATTTTTATTTCTTGCTTTTTGCTCCTATTTAGTAATAAATAATTTATCTAGCCTCTGTTTTGGTTGTGTTTTTGTGTTTAATTAGTGTTTGTGTCAAGTAGAACCGTTGGGAAGACTTGGGGAAAGTCTTTTTGATCTTGCTGTAAAAAACAGAAACTTTAGCGCTCACGAGAATTGCTGTCATTTTATTTGGAAAGTGATATTTAGTTAATTATGTTTGCAGATGATTAATAGATAAATTACTAACGTCCAGTAATTTATTTTAGAATTTTTGGTGTTCCAGAAGTTGCGTTAGCTACAGATTACTACAGACTGTTCCGTTTTTGACAGATTCTGTTTTTTTATGTTGTTTGCTTATTTTGATGAATCTATGGCTATTAAAAGAGTTTATAAACCATAGAGAAGTTGGAATATAGTAGGTTTAACACCAATATATATAAATAAAGAATGAGTTCATTACAGTACCTTGAGGTGGTGTTTTGTTTTCTTTCGCTAACGGAGCTCACGAGATTTTCTATTTTGAGTTTTGTGTTGTGAAGTTTTCAAGTTTTGGGTAAAGATTTGATGGATTATGGAACAAGGAGTGGCAAGAGCCTAAGCTTGGGTATGACCATGGCACCCCAAGGTAAAACTCAAGGACACCAAAAAGCCTAAGCTTGGGGATTCCCCGGAAGGCATCCCCTCTTTCGTCTTCGTCTATCGGTAACTTTACTTGGAGCTATATTTTTATTCACCACATGATATGTGTTTTTCTTGGAGCGTCTTGTATGATTTGAGTCTTTGCTTTTTAGTTTAACACAATCATCCTTGTTGTACACACCTTTTGAGAGAGACTCACATGATTTGAAATTTATTAGAATACTCTATGTGCTTCACTTATATCTTTTGAGCTATATAGTTTTTGCTCTAGTGCTTCACTTATATCTTTTGAGCTATATAGTTTTTGCTCTAGTGCTTCACTTATATCTTTTGAGCTATATAGTTTTTTCTCCAGTGCTTCACTTATGTCTTTTAGAGCACGGCGGTGGATTTGTTTTATAGAAACTATTGTTCTCTCATGCTTCACTTATATTATTTTGCGAGTCCTTTAGAACAACATGGAAATTTGCTTTAATATAAAAACTTTCATAGAAATGCATTGAATACTATGAGAAGTTTGATACTTGATAATTGTTTTGAGATGTGGAGATGGTGATATTAGAGTCATGCTAGTTGAGTAGTTGTGAATTTGAGAAATACTTGTGTTGAAGTTTGTGTTTCCCGTAGCATGCACATATGGTGAACCGTTATGTGATGAAGTCGGAGAATGATTTATTTATTGATTGTCTTCCTTATGAGTGGCGGTCGGGGACGAGCGATGGTATTTTCCTACCAATCTACCCCCTAGGAGCATGCGCATAATACTTTGTTTCGATAACTAATAGATTTTTGCAATAAGTATGTGAGTTCTTTATGACTAATGTTGAGTCCATGGATTATACGCACTCTCATCCTTCCACCACTGTAGCATCTCTAGTATCACGCAACTTTCACCAGTACCATAAACCCACCATATACCTTCCTCAAAACAGCCACCATACCTACCTACTATGGCATTTCCATAGCCATTCCGAGATGTATTGCCATGCAACTTTCCACCGTTCCGTTATTATGACACGCTTCATCATTGTCATATTGCTTGCATGATCATGTAGTTGACATCATATTTGTGGAAAAGCCACCGTTCAGAATTCTTCATACATGTCACTCATGCATCATTGCACATCCCAGTACACCGCCGGAGGCATTCACATAGAGTCATATTTTGTTCTAAGTATCGAGTTGTAATTCTTGAGTTGTAAGTAAATAAAGTGTGATGATCATCATTATTAGAGCATTGTCCCAAGTGAGGAAAGGATGATGGAGACTATGATTCCCCCACAAGTCGGGATGAGACTCCGGACGAAAAAAGAAGAAGAAGAAAGAGGCCAAAAAAAGGAAGAAGGCCCAAATGAAAAAAGAGAAAGAAAAAGAGAGAAGGGACAATGCTACTATCCTTTTTCCACACTTGTGCTTCAAAGTAGCACCATGATCTTCATGATAGAGAGTCTCCTATGATATCACTTTCATATACTAGTGGGAATTTTTCATTATAGAACCTGGCTTGTATATTCCAATGATGGGCTTCCTCAAAATGCCCTAGGTCTTCATAAGCAAGCAAGTTGGATGCACACCCACTTAGTTTCTTTTGTTGAGCTTTCATACACTTATAGCTCTAGTGCATCCGTTGCATGGCAATCCCTACTCGCTCACATTGATATATATTAATGGGCATCTCCATAGCCCGTTGTTACACCTAGTTGATGTGAGAATATCTTCTCCCTTTTTGTCTTCTCCACAACCACCATTATATTCCACATATAGTGCTATATCCATGGTTCATGCTCATATATTGCGTGAGGATTGAAAAAGTTTGAGAACATCAAAAGTATGAAACAATTGCTTGGCTTGTCATCGGGGATGTGCATGATTTAAATATTTTGTGTGGTGAATATAGAGCATAGCCAGACTATATGATTTTGTAGAGATAACTTTCTTTGGCCATGTTATTTTGAGAAGACATAATTGCTTAGTTAGTATGCTTGAAGTATTATTATTTTTATGTCAATATTAAACTTTTATCTTGAATCTTTCGGGTCTGAACATTCATGCCACAATAAAGAAAAAAATATATTGAGAAATATGTTAGAAAGCATTCCACATCAAAAATTCTTCTTTTATCATTTACCTACTCGAGGACGAGCAGGAATTTAGCTTGGGGATGCTTGATACGTCTCCAATGTATCTATATTTTTTGATTGCTCCATGCTATTATGTTATCTATTTTGGATGTTAATGGGCTTTATTTTACACTTTTATATCATTTTTGGGACTAACCTATTAACCGGAGGCCCAGCCCAAATTGTTGTTTTTTGCCTATTTTAGGGTTTCGAAGAAAAGGAATATCAAACGGAGTCCAAACGGAATGAAACCTTCGGGAACGTGATTTTCTCAACAAACATGATCCAGGAGACTTGGAGTGGGCGTCAAGAAACGATCGAGGAGGGCACGAGGCAGGGGGCGCGCCTACCCCCTGGGCGCGCCCTCCACCCTCGTGGGCCCCTCGTTGCTCCACCGACGTACTTCTTCCTCCTATATATATCCACGTACCCCCCAAACATCCAGGAGCACCACGAAAACCTAATTCCACTGCCGCAACCTTCTGTACCCGAGAGATCCCATCTCGGGGCCTTTTACGGAGCTCCGCCGGAGGGGGCATTGATCACGGAGGGCCTCTACATCAACTCCATGGCCTCTCTGGTGATGTGTGAGTAGTTTACTTCAGACCTACGGGTCCATAGTTATTAGCTAGATGGCTTCTTCTCTCTCTTTGGATCTCAATACAAAGTTCTCCTCGATCTTCTTGGAGATCTATTAGATGTAATATTCTTTTGCGGTGTGTTTGTCGAGATCCGATGAATTGTGGGTTTATGATCAAGTTTATCTATGAACAATATTTGAATCTCCTCTGAATTCTTTTATGTATGATTGGTTTATCTTTGCAAGTCTCTTTGAATTATCAGTTTGGTTTGGCCTACTAGATTGATCTTTCTTGCAATGGGAGAAGTGCTTAGCTTTGGGTTCAATCTTGCGGTGCTCGATCCCAGTGATAGAAAGGGAACCGACACATATTGTATTGTTGCCATCGAGGATAAAAAGATGGGGTTTATATCATATTGCATGAGTTTATCCCTCTACATCATGTCATCTTACTTAAAGCATTACTCTGTTCTTATGAACTTAATACTCTAGATGCATGCTGGATAGCGATCGATGTGTGGAGTAATAGTAGTAGATCCGGAATCGTTTCGGTCTACTTGTCGTGGACGTGATGCCTATATACATGATCATACCTAGATATTCTCATAACTATGCTCAATTCTATCAGTTGCTCGACAGTAATTCGTTTACCCACCGTAATACTTATGCTCTTGAGAGAAGCCACTAGTGAAACCTATGGCCCCTGGGTCTATCTTCCATCATATTAATATTCCAACACTTAGATATTTCCTTCGCCATTTATTTTACTTTGCATCTCTATTTCTCTTATCATAAAAATACCAAAAAAATTATCTTATCATATCTATCAGATCTCTCTCTCGTAAGTGATCGTGAAGGGATTGACAACCCCTTTATCGCGTTAGTTGCGAGGTTCTTATTTGTTTGTGTAGGTGCGTGCAACTCGAGTGTGATCTCCTACTGGATTGATACCTTGGTTCTCAAAAACGGAGGGAAATACTTACGCTACTTTACTGCATCACCCTTTCCTCTTCAAGGGAAACCAACGCAGTGCTCAAGAGGTAGCAGGAGATAACCCAATATTTACCCTTACTGTTTTTGCGTGTTCTCATGATTAATCTACTGTATTAATCATGTATTATATCTTTTGTTTCAATAAAGTGCCAAGTAAGACCTTTGGGAAGACTTGGGTGAAAGTTAGTGTGATCTTGCTGTAAAAAACAGAAACTTTGCGCTCACGAGATTAGCTGCATTTTTTACAGAAGAGTGAAATTAAGTTCATTCTTTTTTCAGAAGATTAATAGACAAATTCCTCACGTCCACCAATTTATTTCATAATTTTTGGAGTAGCAGAAGTATGGTTTATGTTCAGATCATTACAGATTGTTCTGTTTCTGACAGATTCTATGTTCATTGCATAGTTTGCTTGTTTTCTAGTTTCTATGGATTATATTTCTCAATATAAAATGTAGAAATGATAGGATACAGTAGGCATTGTGTGAGAAAAATTATGAACCTTGTATTTGATAATACCAAAGTGAATGATTTACTCTTTATCATACTAGCCTATCTCACGAAGTTCCGTTAAGTTTTGTGTGATTGAAGTTTTCAAGCTTTGGGTGAGATATCAATATGAGGAAAATAAGGAGTGGAAAGACCCTAAGATTGGGGATGCCCAAGGCACCCCAAGGTAATATTCAAGGAAGACTCAAGCGCCTAAGCTTGGGGATGCCCCGGAAGGCATCCCCTCTTTCGTCTTCAAAACTATCGGTATACCTTACTCGGAGCTATATTTTTATTCGTCACATGATATGTGTCTTGCTTGGAGCGTATTTTCAATTTTACTTGCTGTTTGAATAAAATCATTGGATCTGAAATCTTGAATGAAGAAGAATCCTCCCATGGCTAGTTAATTATTTGACTACTCAGTGTCCCTCACTTATATCTTTTGGGAGTAGTTTGTCATTTACTCACGTGCTTCACATATATCCTATGAGTAAATGATTGAATGAATTGAATATCATAAATCTGAATTTATATGTGTTTCATATGATTATACCATGGGGAGTAATGACTTCACATACAATAAGTATAGGTAGTAAACTTATTGAAAGTTAGCAAACGTAGAATTGGTCACTTGAACAATTCATGAAAGAATATTGAAGGAAGAGAGTTTTCACATATAAATATACTATCTTGGACATATTTTGCAATTGTGAGCACTCATTAAAATATGACATGCTAAAAGGTTGATTTTGGACAAGGAAGACAACTTAATGGGTTATGTTTTCCTATATCTGAAACATTATATTGTCTTGGATCACCCAACATGTTGAGCTTGCCTTTCCCTCTCATGCTAGCTAAATTCTTTGCACCAAGTAGAGATACTAGTTGTGCTTCCAAAGATTCTTTAAACCAGTTTTGCCATGAGAGTCTACCATACCTACCTATGGATTGAGTAAGATCCTTCAAGTAAGTTGTCATCGGTGCATGCAATAAAAATTTCCCTCTAAATATGTATGATCTATTAATGTGGAGAAAATAAGCTTTATACGATCTTGTGATGTGGAAGAAATAAAAGCGACGGACTGCATAATAAAGGTCCATATCACAAGTGGCAATATAAAGTGATGTTCTTTTGCATTAAGATTTTGTGCATCCATCCATAAAAGCGCATGACAACCTCTTCTTCCCTCTGCGAAGGGCCTATCTTTTACTTTTATCTTCTACCCTTATGCAAGAGTCATGGTGATCTTCACCTTTCCTTTTTACATTTTATCCTTTGGCAAGCACATTGTGTTATATATATATATATATATATAGAGAGAGAGAGAGAGAGAGTAACACTATTCTGATCCCAGGATCAAAATAACTATTTGGATCACGGCGCGTCATATATAGGGGCGACGAGGTCCTCCCGAAGTCACAGAAAACATAAACCACCCCGATCCCAAACTCCCTCGTCTCCACCGAGCCCAGCTCACCGCGCAGCCGCGCCGCCGCCCACCACGCTGTTGCCCCGCCCCCAACGCGTTGCCGCCCAACCGCCCGCTGATGACCCACAACAGATTCCCTCGTCGCCGCTGCCCCCATCTCCCTATCTTCCACATCTGGCACAAGCATCAGTCGCCGCCCCTCCCCGCCCCGGGAACCGACCACGGTGTTCCTCCCGCCCCGGGAACAACCGTGGCGTCGCCCCCGCCCCTGGATCCGTCCTCGGCGCCACATCTGTCCCCGGATCCGGCCGTCGCGACGGTCCCGCACCGCCATCGTCCATCTGCGCGTTGTGCGTATGAAATAGGATGCAGCCGGCACGCCTCCAGTCCCAGAAGCCACATGCTTGATCCCGCATACATCCCCTCCTGCGGTCGGTTGGTCCTCATGTGCGCTGACAGAAGGTTGGTGTAACACCCCCAATGTCATGCTACAGTAATCCCCTGTTGATGGTGCCATGTCATCACACTACTGTTGCTAATCCTCACTTGATCCAAATCACTGTTCATGTTCAAACTCAAATTCAAAGTCAAAAATTCAAATTTGCCAAACATGAAAACTAAAATGTTCAAGGTGTGGCAAATAATCACTGAGTAATTGTCATGTTGGAACCAACCTATTCTGAATTCCCAAAATGCCCATGGGAATTAATTCAGTGCTCCAGCAACATATAAATTGGCCTTTTCAATTTCTAAAATTAATTAGGCAACTCCTTTTGCCCCCAAACTTTTTGTTCCATCTCAAGGTATTGTTTTAGTTTTATGTGCCAAGTTTTGTTCAAAACAAAACTCATTTGGTACTAAAAGAAAATGCAAAATAGAGCAAATAAAAGAAAACAAAAAGGAAAAGGAAAAGGAAAGAAGGAGAGGGAAAGCCCCCTGCCCCACTTGGGCTTCGGCCCACCCAAGCCAGCTGGCCCAGCAGGCCGGCCCACTCCCCCTCCCCGGTCGCCTTCTCCTGCTCCTCGAGCCGTGTCGCTACAAGGGTTGGTTCCCGCCGAACCACCTCGCCAGCGACGACCCCAACACGAGGATAAGGTCGCCACCTCGGACGCCTCGAGCCCTCCCCCTCACCTACCGCCACATCCACTCCCCCTCTCCACCTCGCTCCCTCCCCCCTCGCTACCTCTCTGCTTTCCCCTCGCCCGAGCGCCGCCATGGCACAGCCGCCGTAACGCACGCGGCCCCCTCCACCACCTCGCCTCGCCTCCGCGCCAAGAAGGACGACCTCGACCTCCTCTTCCTCCCCGACGAATCACCCGAGCAGGAGCACCTCTGCATCGTCCCCTGCGTCGTCGTCTTCAACCACGGCCACCGCACGCCGTCACCGAATCCGCCACACCGAGCCCTCCTCGAGCCCATTTGAGCACACCTACAGGGCCCGGTGAGCAGACACCGTCCTCTCCCCTCTCTCGCGTAGGCCGCCTCACTCTCTAGCTTGCTCGCCGCTACCATCGTAGCTCGCCGCCGCCCCGCTCCAAAGCCACCGTGGCCATGCTTGTTGTCAAGCTCTGTCGAGCACGGCACCGTGCCCAGCACGCTTCGAGCAGCCCAACGCACCTCACCGTGCCTCCTCCCGTGCCTCTTAGCGTGATTACCATCCGCGCCCGAAGCCGCCGTCGCCGCCTTTGCTCATCGCCGACACCTCTGCCGGCCACCTTCACCCGTTCCGACACTTTAGATCGACGCGCAGAGGAGTACCTATTCGAACGCAGGCAAAACCGCGCGAAATGGTGTCCCGTAGCACCATCCCCATCGTTGCCCGAGCGCGACCGCCGCCCTCGCTGCTCATCGGCGCCGCTCCGGCCAACTCCGGCGAAGCCACCGCCCCCAGTCGACGCGCCTTTGTGCGCTCCTTTGAACGCGCCTATCCGCACCTCTCCCCGGGCCCCGTAGCGATTTTCTGGCGAAGTCCGGCGATGCTTCGCCACATTGAGCTCGCCGAACCCAACTCCGGCGCCGTCCGCCGATGTAGCTGGCCGCCCCCCCTTGGGTCGCTGCTAGCGGGCCCCACGGGCCCCGTTGACTGGGTTGACCCAATCAATGTGCTGACTGGGCAGCCCAGTGGCGCTGACATGCGGGCCCCACCGCATAATTATTTTACCTAAAACATTTTTTATAATTAAAATCAATTAGTTAGATAAATGAGGAACTAACAGGTGGGGTCTAGTAGTTAACTAACCTAATTTTAGTTAGTTTAAACTTTTGTTAGTCCACTGTCTATGACAGGTAGGACCCACTGGTCAGTTTGACCTGGTCAGCCACTTTGTTGACTGCTGAGGTCATCCTCACGTCATGCTGATGTCATATTCCTTTTCTGTTATTATAAATAAATCTAGAGAATGGTTTAATCTTTGAAAAATCATAGAAATTAAACCGTAACTCCGATGAAAATGTTTTCTACATGAAAGTTGCTCAGAAAAATCCCACGAATCCGAATGCGCGGTCCATTCACCTGTCACATGCCACTAGCATGCTGAACATGGAACTGTCCCCTCTCTTTCATCTGTCTGGATTTCGTCTAATGCCAGGGATTCATCCTCGGATGTTTATCCCCTCCGTCTGCAACGTGTAGTACTACGTACTACGTTAGGGCAACCCTAGATCTGCATATCGTCATGTTATGCCTTGTGATGCATTGTTTGCTCTGTGTTTACTGTTTCTTCCCCCTCTTCTCTACGGTAGACCCCGAGACCGATGTTGCCCCTGTGATCGACTACGTCGACGACGACCCCTCCTTGCCAGAGCAACCAGGCAAGCAAACCCTCCTTGAGCATTCCGATATCGCCCATTTCTTTCCCTCTCATGCTTGCATTAGAACTGCTACTGCTTTCTGTATGATCCTACTCTGATGCATAGCCCGTTGTTGTTACCTGCTTTTATACCTTACCTGCTTATCCTTTACTGCTTAGTATAGGTTGGTTAGTGATCCATCAGTGACCCCCACCTTGTCCCAGTTGCCCCGCTTTATGTTTGATGACTCGATCAACGTGATCGACGTCCAGGCCCCGACACCACACATCACCCCCCCCTAGTTGTACGACTCTGCAGAGTTACCATCAAGTGCCAAGGGTGGAACCTCTTACGTCACTCCTGATGAGATCTCTGTAGTGTAGCTATACGGTCGAGGTCATTGAGGGTGATTTCCTCCTTAACCACTTCCGATAGGGCTCTGTCGTGCAACCCATCAAATCTGAACCTCGAGGGTGGATCCTCTTATGTTCACCTTGATGACAACATCGAGTGGAATTCACCGGGGGTGATTCCTCGGGTTTTCTCCTTGGTGTTAGACACACAGTTACTATGGTTACTATGACTTTGCACTGAGCCATGTTACTAAAGACGGGTCGACCCTGAGGGGTGTTGGGGAACGTAGTAATTTCAAAATTTTCCTACGCACACGCAAGATCATGGTGATGCATAGCAACGAGAGGGGAGAGTGTTGTCTACGTACCCTCGTAGACCGTAAGCGGAAGCGTTATATCAACGCGGTTGATGTAGTCGAACGTCTTCACGATCCGACCGATCCAAGTACCGAAAGCACGGCACCTCCGAGTTCTGCACACGTTCGGCTCGGTGACATCCTCGCCTTCTCGATCCCGCAAGAGGGGCGAAGTAGTAGATGAGTTCCGGCAGCATGACGGCGTGGTGACGGTGTTGATGAAGAACAATCTTTGCAGGGCTTCGCCTAAGCACTACGAAACTATGACGGAGGATAAACCAGAGGAGACGGGGTTGCCAGCACACGGCTTGGTGTTTCTTGATGTATCTTTGGTGCTAGCCCTACCCCTCTATTTATATGTTGAGCCCTGGGGTCGAAACTTGGAGTAAAAGCCTCCACAAAGTCCTGGCGTCTGGACCCAGACGCCAGGGACCCTGGCATCTGGCCCCTGGACTCCGCAAAACTTCCTTTTGCGCTTTCCAAAAACCTTGTGGGCTTTCCCCTTTGGCCCAAATAAAGTGTTCTCGTACCCAAACACTTCGGGAAACATCCAGAACCCCTTCCGGTGACCAAACACTATTATCCCATATATCAAACTTTATCTCCGGACCATTCCGGAGTTCCTCGTCATGTCCGTGATCTCATCCCGGACTCCGAACAACATTCGGTCACCAACATACATAACTCACATAGTACTATATCGTCAACGAACGTTAAGCGTGCGGACCCTACGGGTTCGAGAACTATGTAGACATGACCGAGACACCTCTCTGGTCAATAACCAATAGCGGGACCTGGATGCCCATATTGGCTCCTACATATTCTACGAAGATCTTTATCGGTCAGACCGCATAACAAGATA
Source organism: Triticum monococcum (assembly GCA_034509565.1). NCBI lineage: Eukaryota > Viridiplantae > Streptophyta > Magnoliopsida > Poales > Poaceae > Triticum > Triticum monococcum. Next base: position 586,249,605 of record CM067841.1, read on the forward strand.
CGTTGTTCCCTTTGTCATCGGTATGTTACTTGCCCGAGATTCCATCGTGGGTATCTCAATACCTAGTTCAATCTCGTTACCGGCAAGTCTCTTTACTCGTTCCGTAATACATCATCTCACAACTAACTCATTAGTTGCAATGCTTGTAAGGCTTATGTCATGTGCATTACCAAGAGGGCCCAGAGATACCTCTCCGACAATCGGAGTGACAAATCCTAATCTCGAAATATGCCAACCCAACATGTACCTTTGGAGACACCTGTAGAGCACCTTTATAATCACCTAGTTACGTTGTGATGTTTGGTAGCACACAAAGTGTTCCTCCGGCAAACGGAAGTTGCATAATCTCATAGTCATAGGAACATGTATAAGTCATGAAGAAAGCAATAGCAACATACTAAACGATCGGGTGCTAAGCTAATGGAATGGGTCATGTCAATCAGATCATTCACCTAATGATGTGATCCCGTTAATCAAATAACAACTCTTTGTCCATGGTTAGGAAACATAACCAACTTTGATTAACGAGCTAGTCAAGTAGAGGCATACTAGTGACACCCTGTTTGTCTATGTATTCACACATGTATTATGTTTCCGGTTAATACAATTCTAGCATGAATAATAAACATTTATCATGAAATAAGGAAATAAATATTAACTTTATTATTGCCTCTAGGGCATATTTCCTTCAGTCTCCCACTTGCACTAGAGTCAATAATCTAGATCACATCACCATGTGATTAACATCGATAGTTCACATCATCATGTGATTAACACCCATAGTTCACATCGCCATGTGACCAACACCCAAAGGGTTTACTAGATTCAGTAATCTAGTTCACATCGCTTATGTGATTAACACCCAAAGAGTACTAAGGTGTGATCATGTTTTGCTTGTGAGAGAAGTTTAGTCAACGGGTCTGCCATATTCAGATCCGTATGTATTTTGCAAATTTCTATGTCAACAATGCTCTGCACGGAGCTACTCTTAGCTAATTGCTCCCACTTTCAATATGTATCCAGATTGAGACTTAGAGTCATCTAGATCAGTGTCAAAATTTGCATCGACGTAACCCTTTACGAAGAACCCTTTTTGTCACGTCCATAATTGAGAAACATATCCTTATTACACTAAGGATAATTTTGACCGCGGTCCAGTGATCTACTCCTAGATCACTATTGTACTGCCTTGCCAAAATCAGTGTAGGGTATACAATAGATCTGGTACACAGCATGGCATACTTTATAAAACCTATGGCCAAGGCATAGGGAATGACTTTCATTCTCTTTCTATCTTCTGTCGTGGTCGTGTTTTGAGTCTTACTCAATTTCACACCTTGTAACACAGGCGAGAACTCTTTCTTTGACTGTTCCATTTTGAACTACTTCAAAATCTTGTCAAGGTATGTACTCATTGAAAAAACTTATCAAGCGTTTTGATCTATCTCTATAGATCTTGATGTTCAATATGTAAGTAGCTTCACCGAGGTCTTTCTTTGAAAGACTCCTTTTAAATACTCCTTTATGCTTTGTAGAATAATTCTACATTATTTCCTATCAACAATATGTCATTCACATATACTTATCAGAAATGCTGTAGTGCTCCCACTCACTTTCTTGTAAATACAGGCTTCACCGCAAGTCTGTATAAAACTATATGCTTTGATCAACTTATCAAAGCGTGTATTCCAACTCCGAGATGCTTGCACCAGTCCATAGATGAATCGCTGGAGCTTGCATATTTTGTTAGCACCTTTAGGATTGACAAAACCTTCTGGTTGCATCATATGCAACTCTTCTTTAATAAATCCATTAAGGAATGCAGTTTTGTTTATCCATTTGCTAGATTTCATAAAATGCGGCAATTGCTAACACGATTCGGACAGACTTAAGCATAGATACGAGTGAGAAACACTTACCGTAGTCAACACCTTGAACTTGTCGAAAACCTTTTGCGACAATTCTAGCTTTGTAGATAGTAACACTACTATCAGCATCCATCTTCCTCTTGAAGATCCATTTAATCTCAATGACTTGCTGAACATCGGGCAAGTCAACCAAAGTCCACATTTTGTTCTCATACATGGATCCCATCTCAGATTTCATGGCCTCAAGCCATTTCGCGGAATCTGGGCTCATCATCGCTTCCTCATAGTTTGTAGGCTCGTCATGGTCAACTCTGGTGCGGATCTCACTCTGGTTTACCTACGAGGTTCGGTAGTAACTTGATCTGAAGTTACATGATCATCATCATTAGCTTCCTCACTAATTGGTGTAGTAGTCACAGGAACAGATTTATGTGATGAACTACTTTCCAATGATGGAGCAGGTATAGTTACCTCATCAAGTTCTACTTTCCTCCCACTCACTTCTTTTGAGAGAAACTCCTTCTCTAGAAAGTATCCATTCTCAGCAACGAATGTCTTGCCTTCGGATCTGTGATAGAAGGTGTACCCAACAGTCTCCTTTGGGTATCCTATGAAGACATATTTCTCCGATTTGGGTTTGAGCTTACCAGGATGAAACTTTTTCATATAAGCATCACAACCCCAAACTTTAAGAAACGACAACTTTGGTTTCTTGCCAAACCACAGTTCAGATTGTGTCGTCTCAACGGACTTAGATGGTGCCCCTTTTTAACGTGAATGCAGCTGTCTTTAATGCATAACCTCAAAAACAATAGTGGTAAATCGGTAAGAAACATCATAGATTTGCACTATATCTAATAAAGTACGGCTATGACGTTCGGACACACCATTATGCTGTGGTGTTCCAGGTGGCACGAATTTTGTGAAACTATTCCACATTGTTTTAATTGAAGACCAAACTCGTAACTCAAATATTTGTCTCCGCGATTAGATCATAGAAACCTTATTTTCTTGTCACGATGATTTTCCACTTCACTCTGAAATTCTTTGAACTTTTCAAATGTTTCAGACTTATGTTTCATCAAGTAGATATACCCATATCTGCTCAAATCATCCGTGAAGGTCAGAAAATAATGATACCCACTGCAAGCCTTGATATTCATCGGACCACATACATCAGTATGTATGATTTCCAACAAATCTGTTTGCTTGCTCCATTGTTCCGGAGAACGGCATTTTAGTCATCTTGCCCAAGAGACATGGTTCGCAAGCATCAAGTGATTCATAATCAAGTGATTCCAAAATCCCATCAGCATGGAGTTTCTTCATGCACTTTACACCAATATGACCTAAACGGCAGTGCCACAAACAAGTTGCACTATCATTATTAACTTTGCATCTTTTGGCTTCAATATTATGAATATGTGTATCATTACAATCGAGATCCAACAAACCATTTTCGTTGGTGTGTATGACCATAGAAGGTTTTATTCATGTAAACAGAACAACAATTGTTCTCTAACTTAAATGAATAACTATATTGCAATAAACATGATCAAATCATATTTATGCTCAACGCAAACACCAAATAACACTTATTTAGGTTCAACATTAATCCCGAAAGTATAGGGAGTGTGCGATGATGATCATATCAATCTTGGAACCACTTCCAATACACATCGTCATTTCACCCTTAACTAGTCTCTGTTTATTCTGCAACTCCCGTTTCGAGTTACTAATCTTAGCAACTGAACTAGTACCAAATACTGAGGGGTTGCTATGAACACTAGTAAAGTACACATCAATAACATGTATATCAAATATACCTTTGTTTACTTTGCCATCCTTTCTTATCCACCAAATACTTGGGGTAGTTCCGCTTCCAGTGACCAATCCCTTTGCAGTAGAAGCACTTTGTCTCAGGCTTAGGACCAGACTTGGGTTTCTTCACTTGAGCAGCAACTTGCTTGCCATTCTTCTTGAAGTTCCCCTTCTTCCTTTTGCCCTTTTCTTGAAACTAGTGGTCTTGTCTACCATCAACACTTACTGTTTTTCTTGATTTCTACCTTCGTCGATTTTAGCATCACGAAGAGCTTGGGAATCATTTCCGTTATCCCTTGCATACTATAGTTCATCACGAAGTTCTACTAACTTGGTGATGGTGACTAGAGAATTTTGTCAATCACTATCTTATCTGGAAGATTAACTCCCACTTGATTCAAGCGATTGTAGTACCCAGACAATCTGAGTACATGCTCACTGCTTGAGCGATTCTCGTCCATCTTGTAGCTATAGAACTTGTTGGAGACTTCATATCTCTCAACTCGGGTATTTGCTTGAAATATTAACTTCAACTCCTGGAACATCTCATATGGTCCATGACATTCAAAACGTCTTTGAAGTCCCGATTCTAAGCCGTTAAGCATGGTGCACTAAACTATCAAGTAGTCATCATATTGAGCTAGCCAAACGTTCATAACGTCTGCATCTGCTCCTGCAATAGGTCTGTCACCTAGTGGTGCATCAAGGACATAATTTTTCTGTGCAGCAATGAGGATAAACCTCATATCACGGATCCAATCCGCATCATTGCCACTAACATCTTTCAACATAGTTTTTCTCTAGGAACATATCAAAATAAACACAGGGAAGCAACAACGCGAGCTATTGATCTACAACATGATTTGCAAAATACTACCAGGACTAAGTTCATGATAAATTTAAGTTCAATTAATCATATTACTTAAGAACTCCCACTTAGATAGACATCCCTCTAATCCTCTAAGTGATCACGTGATCCAAATTAACTAAACCATGTCCGATCATCACGTGAGATGGAGCAGTTTCATTGGTGAACATCACTATGTTGATCATATCTACTATATGATTCACGCTCGACCTTTTGGTCTCCGTGTTCCGAGGCCATATCTGTATATGCTTGGCTCGTCAAGTATAACCTGAGTATTCCGCGTGTGCAACTGTTTTGCACCCGTTGTATTTGAACGTAGAGCCTATCACACCCGATCATCACGTGGTGTCTCAGCACGAAGAACTTTCGCAACGGTGCATACTCAGGGAGAACACTTCTTGATAATTAGTGAGAGATCATCTTATAATGCTACCGTCAATTAAAGCAAGATAAGATGCATAAAAGATAAACATCACATGCAATCAATATAAGTGATATGATATGGCCATCATCATCTTGTGCTTGTGATCTCCATCTTCGAAGCACCGTTGTGATCACCATCGTCACTGGCACGACACCTTGATCTCCATCGTAGCATCGTTGTCGTCTCGCCAATCTTATGCTTCCACGACTATCGCTACCGCTTAGTGATAAAGTAAAGCATTACAGCGTGATTGCATTGCATACAATAAAGCGACAACCATATGGCTCCTGCCAGTTGCCGATAACTCGGTTACAAAACATGATCATCTCATACAATAAAATTTAGCATCATGTCTTGACCATATCACATCACAACATGCCCTGCAAAAACAAGTTAGACGTCCTCTACTTTGTTGTTGCAAGTTTTACGTGGCTGCTACGGGCTTAAGCAAGAACCAATCTTACCTACGCATCAAAACCACAACGATAGTTTGTCAAGTTGGTGCTGTTTAACCTTCGCAAGGACCGGGCGTAGCCATGCTCGGTTCAACTAAAGTTGGAGAAACTGTCACCCGCTAGCCACCTTTGTGCAAAGCACGTCGGGAGAACCGGTCTCGCGTAAACGTACGCGTAATGTCGGTCCGGGCCGCTTCGTCCAACAATACCGCCGAACCAAAGTATGACATGTTGGTAAGCAGTATGACTTATATCGCCCACAACTCACTTGTGTTCTACTCGTGCATATAACATCAACACATAAAACCTAGGCTCGGATGCCACTGTTGGGGAACGTAGTAATTTCAAAATTTTCCTACGCACACGCAAGATCATGGTGACGCATAGCAACAAGAGGGGAGAGTGTTGTCTACGTACCCTCTTAGACCATAAGCGGAAGCGTTATATCCACGCGGTTGATGTAGTCGAACATATTCACGATCCGACCGATCCAAGTACTGAAAGCATGCACCTCCGAGTTCTGCACACGTTCGGCTCGGTGACGTCCTCGCCTTCTCGATCCCGCAAGAGGGGCGAAGTAGTAGATGAGTTCCGGCAGCACGACGGCGTGGTGACGGTGTTGGTGAAGAACAATCTTCACAGGGCTTCGCCTAAGCACTACGAAACTATGACGGAGGATAAACTAGAGGAGACGGGGTTGCTGGCACACGGCTTGGTGTTTCTTGATGTATCTTTGGTGCTAGCCCTACCCCTCTATTTATATGTTGAGCCCTGGGGTCGAAACTTGGAGTAAAAGCCTCCACAAAGTCGGTTTCACCCGAAAGGCAAGAGTCCTTCTCGGACTCCAGGGCCAGACGCCAGGGTTCCCGGTGTTTGGACCCAGAAGCCAGGGACCCTGGCGTCTGGCCCCTGGACTCACCAAAACTTCCTTTTACGCTTTCCAAAAACCTTGTGGGCTTTCCCCTTTGGCCCAAATAAAGTGTTCTCGTACCCAAACACTTCAGGAAACATCCGGAACCCCTTCCGGTGATTTTCGGAACCCTTCCGGTGACCAAACACTATTATCCCATATATCAAACTTTATCTCCGGACCATTTCGGAGTTCCTCGTCATGTCCGTGATCTCATCCCGGACTCCGAACAACATTCGGTCACCAACATACATAACTCACATAGTACTATATCATCAATGAACGTTAAGCGTGCGGACCCTACGGGTTCGAGAACTATGTAGACATGACCGAGACACCTCTCTGGTCAATAACCAATAGTGGGACCTGGATGCCCATATTGGCTCCTACATATTCTACGAAGATCTTTTTCGGTCAGACCGCATAACAACATATGTTATCCCCTTTGTCATCGGTATGTTACTTGCTCGAGATTCGATCGTCGATATCTCAATACCTAGTTCAATCTCGTTACCGGCAAGTCTCTTTACTCGTTCCGTAATACATCATCTCGCAACTAACTCATTAGTTGCAATGCTTGCAAGGCTTATGTGATGTGCATTACCGAGAGGGCCCAGAGATACCTCTCCGACAATAGGAGTGACAAATCCTAATCTCGAAATACGCCAACCCAACATGTACCTTTGGAGACACCTGTAGAGCACCTTTATAATCACCGAGTTACATTGTGACGTTTGGTAGCACATAAAGTGTTCCTCCGGCAAACGGGAGTTGCATAATCTCATAGTCATGGGAACATGTATAAGTCATGAAGAAAGCAATAGCAACATACTAAACGATCGGGTGCTAAGCTAATGGAATGGGTCATGTCAATCAGATCATTCACCTAATGATGTGATCCCGTTAATCAAATAACAACTCTTTGTACATGGTTAGGAAACATAACCATCTTTGAGTAACGAGCTAGTCAAGTAGAGGCATACTAGTGACACTCTGTTTGTCTATGTATTCACACATGTACTATGTTTCCGGTTAATACAATTCTAGCATGAATAATAAACATTTATCATGAAATAAGGAAATAAATAATAACTTTATTATTGCCTCTAGGGCATATTTCCTTCAAGGGGTACCCGCGCGAGCTTAATAGCGAGTGATGTGGAGTCGGGTTGACCTGGATGGTGCCCGCGAGATAACTACGAGGCATGGCCGGGCATTCTTAGCCCTTGCCACAAGTACTCGAGACGGGGCAACGGGGTCACATCTTTCGTGAGTCTCTGCTTGTTACCGCGCTTCCTAATCCACTCTGATTTGGATATTTGATACGAGGGGCCTCTGGCCTGATAGCACTAACCATCACGTGGGCATAGTATGGGCGTTATGCGTCGTATACATCAGCCGAAGCTTAATAGACGTCAGCGATTGAGCGACACGCGCCATGTTGGACTGCGTAAGCGCCTGCCTTGTTGAAGGAGGTAGCTAGGTCTGCTCACCGGCCGCCCACGCAACGTGCAGGAGTTCCTGGGGAGATGGCCCATGACCCCTGGGGGCATAGGTTTAGTTTGTCATGCTGGCCTCTCTATTAAGCCTAGGTCGGGTCGCGGCGTATTGTTTGACCGAGGCCGGGCATGACCTAGAAGAGTGTGTCCGGCCGGAGTTCATCGAGCGTGGTGGGTAAGTTGGTGCACCCCTGCAGGGAACAAAACATCTATCGATAGTCTGTCCTACGGTAACAGACACTTGGAGTTGTATCCCGATCGCTACAACTAGAACTGGATACTTGTGATGAGAAATGGATTGTGATGAGACTTGGATATGAGATGATAAGTGGATAGTATGGCTCTGGGATTGCTTTCTCGCAGGGAGTCGAGAAAGGATCTTTGGCCGAGGTTGATAACACTTCTACTACTTTACATTATGTTGATTTGTACTCTTCTATATGCTGCAAGATGGTTGAAGATGCTAGTCTTCGATAGGCTAGGCTTTCCCCTTCTCTTCTGGCATTCTGCAGTTTAGTCCACAGATACGGCCCATTTTCCTTTGATACAGATGCATACTTAGTTTAGATCTGATGTAAGTCTTTCGAGTACTTTGGATGAGTACTCACGGCTGCTTTGCTACCTCTTTCCCCCCATACCCAATTGTTGCGACCAGATGGTGGAGCCCAGAATCCAGACGACACCACCGACGACTCCTACTACCCCGAGGGTGCCTACTACCACGTGGAGACCGCCGACGACCAGGAGTAGTTAGGAGGCTCCTAGGCAGGAGGCCTTGCCTTTTCGATCGATGTTGCTTTTGTGCTAGCCTTCTTAAGGCAAACTTGTTTAACTCATGTCTGTACTCAGATATTGTTGCTTCCGCTGACTCTTGTGTATTCGAGCTTATGTATTCGAGCCCTCGAGGCCCCTGGCTTGTAATATAAAGCTTGTATTATTTTAATTTGTGTCTAGAGTTGTGTTGTGATATCTTCCTGTGAGTCCTTGATCTTGATCGTACACATTTGCGTGTATGATTAGTGTACGATTGAATCGAGGGCGTCACAAGTTGGTATCAGAGCCGATTGCCTGTAGGAACCCCCCTTCCAAACTCCTTGGCCGAAGTTGAGTCTAGCCACTGAAAAACTTTTACTAACATGGATGTGTGCCTTACGGGCCCACGTTGCCATTTGGGTGGTATTAGGATCTTTTACTCCTCGTCTATACTCTAGGACTCTGATCTCTCTTCTATTCGGTTTAAATGGTTTTACTAACTCGAACAATAGGATCTCGTGATCACATCCGCCTGGAGAGCCCCTTATTTTAGATGATCGCCTGCTGCATCAGAAGATTCCGAAGATACTCGACGATTTTCTCTCGAGACTTTGTGCATGTTGCCTTTGCAATTCCCTACCACCGACATATCCTTATGGCTAACTGCACACACTTACCAATCTTACATTCTATCCCATTGATCTTGTTATTACAAGATGCCCTGAACTGCTCTCCTTTTTCCGAGAATCCTTTGAGCTTACTGCCTTGCAGTTCCTTGCCATCTGAATACCCCTACGGATAACTTTGTGCACCTATCGGGTATCAACTCATCCTCAGTTGATTCTTGTACTTCACAAAGTCTTTGTAATACCATTCATTCTTGTGAAAATCCTCAACAGCCTATTGTTCTTGAATTTCTTGCTTGCTTGCATTATGGTTAGTACCATAAGTCTAGCAATCTTATTGCCAGCCTTTGTCATTATCATTTTGAGTCTGTTGATACATTATGTTGCGAATGCTCGCAATCCTCAATAAGGTCCTAGAATTCATCCTTCCAGCTCAGACGTCATTTGAACAGGAGCTGGTTCTCGACTAATCAAATTGTCGTTGATTGTACCCCTAAGGCTATTCAACTTATCCAACCCTATTCAGAGCATTGCTTCTGATCCCTTGTCTTGGAATTCATAATTCCTTTGCATTTGAGCTTTGAGTTAGTCAGTTGTTTCTATAATCCGATACACTTGCATTCCTTCTTCCTTTGATAGAGTACTGATACTCACATCAGCTTTGTTGTAGACCACCAGACCTCTTGTTGGATTATTATTCGACAGTGTCCATCATATTCAAATAACCTTGTGAGCCTTTCCATGGATATATAAAGCCTTTGTTAAATTGTATCCTCTGCTTTCTCAACTATGCTTTGTTTTCGAGCTGGTGGTATTTACTATTGAAGCTTGTGGTATATGTTTCCACGATACCCTGACGGGTTGAACCTATGCCTTACTTAATATGTGTGAACTCGAAGGTTTTCACGAGTCATACTCTTCTGGTATTTTGCTAGATAAAATTTCAACACTACAACTTCTTCGAAAGTGAGAGGTGAATGGAAGGTTATACATTGAAGAAGTGGGAGTCGACCTTGAACTTTGTGTTCATGCCCACGGACACGATGTGGAACTTACCATGAAAGCTTCTTGCAAGGATATTTAGTCATTCGAATAATTCTTCTGGTATCGTAAATTGGATCCCTTGCAGTTATGGTCCCGACCATATTTCCTCCTTGATCCCCTTTACTGGGTAAGTTAAATTACTTATCCTCTACAACTCATTTCCCCCGTCCAACCTCTACTCCGATTTACCTTCTGGCATTGCACCTAGTACTTGATACTGGGAAGCTTTATGCCCCATCACATCATTCCTAGCCTGATCGCCTATATTTTTATCTTGTCAACTTTTTAACTGTGCTACCTAGTCCTTATGCCCGGAGCAACTTCCGACAGTGAGCTGAGCCTACGTCGATCTTCCTCATCTTAGCATTTCACCTCGAACAACAAGCTTGACTTTGGGCTTGTGTTGAATCCGTGGTTCTCATAGCCTTTCACTTCATCCTCCCTTGTCTGCTCAGTGACATCTTCATAAAATCTCTCGACAAATGTGCCATGATCATCATCAATATTCTGAGATTTTCCAGGATATCAATCGAATTCATGATGAGAAATACAATCCTTGCCCCTCGATGATTTATGTTATCATCGACAACATTCCTGCCTTCCCCAACACAAACTTGTTCATATAATTTTGGTAATACATCCTTTTTGACATGTCGATGGATTGTTGCTGAGCCCGTCAGCCACACCTTCATCTTTTCCCTGCTAAAATTGCAAGACTTGTTTTCTAAGTTGTTTCCGATGGATCCTTGGTGTACCCAAAGTCGGACCTTTGCTTGAAACCATGTCAATGCTATCTCGAAGCATGTCTGTGGTGATCCGATCTCCAATGAGAACATTTGAAGCACGATACTAAATTTTCTTTATCAATTATCCAAACACCATTGTATGGGTAATGTCAGGAATTTTTTCCCCTTACCTAAATGGTTCTATACTTCTATCCTGTCATGGATATCATGCTCTTCTTGTCCTTGGGAAGGATATACCCCTGAAATATGTGTTTAAACACATTTTCCTTTACATTGTTCTGTTTAATCTGACAATTAAATTTTCATTTCCATTGGTTTGTTTAAACCTTATTGTGATCTATATTATATAAGCAGTAGTATTTCCATGCTTATATCAACACCTCATTGTATCTCTCTGTCAGTAAGACCATGATACTATTGTTGATGACATTCCGGTAGCCACCGATGGACGAGAACTTTGCCTAATGGCCTGCCTCGTTCAACGAGTGGGAAAATGGTTCTCTTCGTCCCTCGCCCTTGGTACCGACGTTGTTGCCGACATAACTGACAGGCTGCCCTCTGACATGCCTTGCTATCATGATCGTGCAAAATGCTAGCGCCCTTTCTACTTTTAACCCACATGGTGGGCCCATAACCCACACTTCCATAGGATCGAAACCAGACTCTCCTGTACCCCTCTGTTTCTAAGGTTATTCCTCACGCTTGGCTTCGTATCTTGTCACGAGCCACCTTCCGAGAGATGATCTATTCCTGATGCTCTGAACTCCTCTATCACACTCGGTTCAGGTATCAATCGTTTATCCATCTGCTTGTAACTTCCTATTGTACCTTCATACTTTGCTCTCGATGTTTTATTAAGTTTCAACTCGAGAGATACTTCTGCCTCATTCCCTGCATTGTTCACCAGACAACTAACCCTATAAGGGTCAGTTCACCTAAAGTTACTCTTTACTTCCTCACTTAAATCTCGGGACGAGATTTCTTGTAGTGGAGGAGATTTGTAACACCCCCTGTGTCATGCTACAGTAATCCCCTGTTGATGGTTCCATGTCATCACACTACTGTTGCTAATCCTCACTTGATCCAAATCACTGTTCATGTTCAAACTCAAATTCAAAGTCAAAAATTCAAATTTGCCAAACATGAAAACTAAAATGTTCAAGATGTGGCAAATAATCACTGAGTAATTGTCATGTTGGAACCAACCTCTTCTGAATTCCCAAAATGCCCATGGGAATTAATTCAGTGCTCCGGCAACATTTAAATTGGCCTTTTCAATTTCTAAAATTAATTAGGCAACTCCTTTTGCCCCCAAAATTTTTGTTCCATCTCAAGGTATTGTTTTAGCTTTATGTGCCAAGTTTTGTTCAAAACAAAACTCATTTGGTAGTAAAAGAAAATGCAAAACAGAGCAAATAAAAGAAAACAAAAAGGAAAAGGAAAGAAGAAGGAGAGGGAAAGCCCCCTGCCCCACTTGGGCTTCGGCCCACCCGAGCCAGCTGGCCTAGCAGGCCGGCCCACTCCCCCTCCCCGGTCGCCTTCTCCTGCTCCTCGAGCCGTGTCGCTACAGGGGTTGGTTCCCGCCGAACCACCTCGCCGGCGACGACCCCCGCCGCGAGGATAAGGTCGCCGCCCCGGACACCTCGAGCCCTCCCCCTCACCTACCACCACATCCACTCCCCCTCTCCACCTTGCTCCCTCCCCCCTCGCTCCCTCTCTGCTTTCCCCTCGCCCGAGCGCCGCCATGGCACCGCCGCCATAACGCACGCGGCCCCCGCCACCACCTCGCCTCACCTCCGCGCCAAGAAGGACGACCTCGACCTCCTCTTCCTCCCCGACGAATCACCCGCGCAGGAGCACCTCTGCATCGTCCCCTGCGTCGCCGTCTTCAACCACGACCACCGCACGCCGTCAACGAATCCGCCACACCGAGCCCTCCCCGAGCCCATTTGAGCACACCTACAGGGCCCGGTGAGCAGTCGCCGTCCTCTCCCCTCTCTCGCATAGGCCGCCTCACTCTCTAGCTTGCTCGCCCCTACCGTCGTAGCTCATCGCCGCCCCGCTCCATAGCCGCCGTGGTGATGCTTGTCGTCGAGCTCTGTCGAGCATGGCACGGTGCCCAACATGCTTCGAGCAACCCAACGCACCTCGCCGCGCCTCCTCCCGTGCCTCTTAGCGCGATCACCATCCGCGCCCGAAGCCGCCGTCACCGCCTTTGCTCATTGTCGACGCCTCTGCCGGCCACCTTCGCCCGTTTCGACGTTGTAGATCGACGCGCGGAGGAGTACCCATTCGAACGCAGGCAAAACCGCGCGAAACGGTGTCCCGTAGCACCATCCCCATCGTCGTTCGAGCGCGACCGCCGCCCTCGCTGCTTGTCGGCGCCGCTCCGGCCAACTCCGGCGGTGCCACCGCCCCCAGTCGACGCGCCTTCGTGCGCTCGTTCGAACACGCCTAGCCGCACCTCTCCCCGGGCCCCGTAGCGATTTTCCGGTGAAGTCCGGCGATGCTTCGCCACATTGAGCTCGCCGAAGCCAACTCCGGCGCCGTCCGCCGACGTGGCTGGCCGCCCCCCCTGGGTCGCTGCCAGCGGGCCCCACGGGCCCCGTTGACTGGGTTGACCCAGTCAATGTGCTGACTGGGCAGCCCAGTGGCGCTGACATGCGGGCCCCACCGCATAATTATTTTACCTAAAATATTTTTATAATTAAAATCAATTAGTTAGATAAATGACGCACTGACAGATGGGGTCCAGTAGTTAACTAACCTAATTTTAGTTAGTTTAAACTTCTGTTAGTCCACTGTCTATGACAGGTAGGACCCACTGGTCAGTTTGACCTGGTCAGCCACTTTGTTGACTGCTGAGGTCATCATCACATCATGCTGACGTCATATTCCTTTTCTGTTATTATAAATAAATCTAGAAAATGGTTTAATCTTTGAAAAATCATAGAAATTAAACCGTAACTCCGATGAAAATGTTTTCTACATGAAAGTTGCTCAGAAAAATCCCACGAATCCGAATGCACGGTCCATTCACCTGTCACATGCAACCAGCATGCTGAACATGGAACCGTCCCCTCTCTTTCATCTGTCTGGATTTCTTCTAACGCCGGGGATTCATCCTCGAATGTTTATCCCCTCCGTCTGCAGCGTGTAGTACTACGTTAGGGCAACCCTAGCTCTGCATATCGTCATGTTATGCCTTGTGATGCATTGTTTGCTCTGTATTTACTGTTTCTTCCCCCTCTTCTATCCGGTAGACCCCGAGACTGATGTTGCCCCTGTGATCGACTACGTCGACGACGACCCCTCCTTGCCAGAGCAACCAGGCAAGCAAACCCTCCTTGAGCATTCCGATATCGCCCATTTCTTTCCCTCTCATGCTTGCATTAGAACTGCTACTGCTTTCTGTATGATCCTACTCTGATGCATAGCCCGTTGTTGTTACCTGCTTTTATACCTTACCTGCTTATCCTAAACTGCTTAGTATAGGTTGGTTAGTGATCCATCAGTGACCCCCACCTTGTCCCAGTTGCCCCGCTTTATGTTCGATGACTCGATCAATGTGATCGACGTCCAGGCCCCGACACCACACATAACCCCCCCCCCCTAGTTGTACGACTCTGCAGAGTTACCATCGAGTGCCGAGGGTGGAATCTCTTACATCACTCCTGATGAGATCTCCGTAGTGTAGCTATATGGTCGAGGTCATTGAGGGTGATTTCCTCCTTAACCACTTACGATAGGGCTCTGTCGTGCAACCCATCAAATGTGAACCTCGTGTTGGAAATATGCCCTAGAGGCAATAATAAATTGGTTATTATTATATTTCCTTGTTCATGATAATCGTTTATTATCCATGCTAGAATTGTATTGAGAGGAAACTCAGATACATGTGTGGATACATAGACAACACCATGTCCCTAGTAAGCCTCTAGTTGACTAGCTCGTTGATCAATAGATGGTTACGGTTTCCTAACCATGGACATTGGATGTCGTTGATAATGGGATCACATCATTAGGAGAATGATGTGATGGACAAGACCCAATCCTAAGCCTAGCACAAAGATCGTGTAGTTCATTCGCTAAATCTTTTATAATGTCAAGTATCATTTCCTTAGACCATGAGATTGTGCAACTCCCTGATACCATAGGAGTGCTTTGGGTGTGCCAAACGTCACAACGTAACTGGGTGACTATAAAGGTGCACTACGGGTATCTCCGAAAGTGTCTGTTGGGTTGGCACGAATCGAGACTGGGATTTGTCACTCCGTGTGACGGAGAGGTATCTCTGGGCCCACTCGGTAGGACATCATCATAATGTGCACAATGTGATCAAGGAGTTGATCACGGGATGATGTGTTACGGAACGAGTAAAGAGACTGGCCGGTAATGAGATTGAACAAGGTATCGGGATACCGACGATCGAATCTCGGGCAAGTATCGTACCGCTAGACAAAGGGAATTGTATACGGGATTGATTGAATCCTCGACATCGTGGTTCATCCGATGAGATCATCGTGGAACATGTGGGAGCCAACATGGGTATCCAGATCCCGCTATTGGTTATTGACCGGAGAACGTCTCGGTCATGTCTGCATGTCTCCCGAACCCGTAGGGTCTACACACTTAAGGTTCGATGACGCTAGGGTTATAAAGGAAGTTTGTATGTGGTTACCGAATGTTGTTTGGAGTCCCGGATGAGATCCCGGACGTCACTAGGAGTTCCGAAATGGTCCGGGGGTAAAGATTTATATATGGGAAGTCCTGTTTTGGTCACTGGAAAAGTTTCGGGTTTTATCGGTAACGTACCGGGACCACCGGGAGGGTCCCGGGGGTCCACCAAGTGGGGCCACCAGCCCCGGAGGCTTGCCTGGGCCAAGAGTGGTAAGGGACCAGCCCTTGAGTGGGCTGGTGCGCCTCCCACAAGGCCCAAGGTGCAGCAAAGGAGGAGAAGGGGAAACCCTAGGCTTAGATGGGCCCTAAGGCCCACCCTAGGGGGCACCCCCCTCTCCCCTCTTGGCCGCCCCCCCCCCTTTTCCCATCTAGGGCTGCCGCCCCCCTAGGGGTGGGAACCCTAGAGGGGGCGCACCCTCCTCCCCTCCTCCTATAAATAGTGAGGCCTAGGGGCTGCCCAATACACGATTGGATCTCTCCCTGTTGGTGCAGCCCTACCTCTCTTTCTCCTCATATATTGCAGTGCTTGGCGAAGCCCTGCTGGAGTACCACGCTCCTCCACCACCACCACACCGTTGTGCTGCTGCTGGATGGAGTCTTCCTCAACCTCTCCCTCTCTCCTTGCTGGATCAAGGCATGGGAGACGTCACCGGGCTGTACGTGTGTTGAACGCGGAGGTGCCGTCCGTTCGGCACTAGGATCATCGGTGATTTGGATCACGACGAGTACGACTCCATCAACCCCGTTCACTTGAACGCTTCCGCTTAGCGATCTACAAGGGTATGTAGATGCACTCTTCTTCCCCTCGTTGCTGGTCTCTCCATAGATAGATCTTGGTGACACGTAGGAAAATTTTGATTTCTGCTACGTTACCCAACAGTGGCATCATGAGCTAGGTCTATTGCGTAGATTCTATGCACGAGTAGAACACAAAGTAGTTGTGGGCATTGATTTTGTTCAATATGCTTACCGTTACTAGTCCAATCTTGATTCAGCGGCATTGTGGGATGAAGCGGCCCGGACCAACCTTACACATACGCTTACGTGAGACCGGTTCCACCGACTAACATGCACTAGTTGCATAAGGTGGCTGGCGGGTGTCTATCTCTCCCACTTTAGTCGGATCGGATTCGATGAAAAGGGTCCTTATGAAGGGTAAATAGCAATTGGCATATCACGTTGTGGTTTTGCGTAGGTAAGAAACGTTCTTGCTAGAAACCCATAGCAGGCACGTAAAACATGCAAACAACAATTAGAGGACGTCTAACTTGTTTTTGCAGGGTATGCTTTGTGATGTGATATGGCCAAGAAGAATGTGATGAATGATATGTGATGTATGAGATTGATCATGTTCTTGTAATAGGAATCACGACTTGCATGTCGATGAGTATGACAACCGGCAGGAGCCATAGGAGTTGTCTTAATTTATTTATGACCTGCGTGTCAACATAAACGTCATGTAATTACTTTACTTTATTGCTAACCATTAGCTGTAGTAGTAGAAGTAATCGTTGGCGAGCAACTTCATGGAGACACGATGATGCAGATCATGGTGTCATGCCGGTGACGATGATGATCATGGAGCCCCGAAGATGGAGATCAAAAGGAGCAAAGTGATGATGGCCATATCATGTCACTATTTGATTGCATGTGATGTTTATCATGTTTATACATCTTATTTGCTTAGAACGACGGTAGTAAATAAGATGATCCCTCATTAAAATTTCAAGAAAGTGTTCCCCCTAACTGTGCACCGTTGCGAAAGTTCGTCGTTTCGAAGCACCACGTGATGATCGGGTGTGATAGATTCTTACGTTCACATACAATGGGTGTAAGACAGATTTACACACGCGAAACACTTAGGTTGACTTGACGAGCCTAGCATGTACAGACATGGCCTTGGAACACAAGAGACCGAAAGGTCGAGCATGAGTCATATGGGAGATACGATCAACATGAAGATGTTCACCGATGTTGACTAGTCCGTCTCACGTGATGATCGGACACGGCCTAGTTGACTCGGATCATGTAATCACTTAGATGACTAGAGGGATGTCTATCTGAGTGGGAGTTCATAAGATGAACTTAATTATCCTGAACATAGTCAAAAGGTCTTCGCAAATTGTGTCGTAGCTCGCGCTTTAGTTCTACTGTTTAGATATGTTCCTGGAGAAAAATTAGTTGAAAGTTCATAGTAGCAATTATGCAAACAGTAAAAGGCTTATGTCCTTAATGCACTGCTCAGTGTGCTGAACCTCGAACGTTGTCTGTGGATGTTGCGAACATCTGACATACACATTTTGATAACTACGTGATAGTTCAATTAAACGGTTTAGAGTTGAGGCACCATAGACGATTTCGAAACGCCGCGGAACATATGAGATGTTTCGAGGGCTGAAATTGGGATTTCAGGCTCATGCCCACGTCAAGACGTATAAGACCTCCGATGATTTTCTTAACCTGCAAACTAAGGGAGAAAGGCTCAATTGTTGAGCTTGTGCTCAGATTGTCTGAGTACAACAATCATTTGAATCAAGTGGGAGTTGATCTTCCAGATGTGAAAGTGATGTTTCTCCGAAGTCATTACCACCAAGCTGCTAGAGCTTCGTGATGAACTATAATATATCAGGGACATATATGATGATCCTTGAGATATTCGCGATGTTTGACACCACAAAAGTAGAAATCAAGAAGGAGCATCAATTGTTGATGGTTGGTGAAACCACTAGTTTCAAGAAGGGCAAGGGCAAGAAGGGATACTTCATGAAACGGCAATTCAGCTGCTGCTCTAGTGAAGAAACCCAAGGTTGAACCCAAACCCGAGACTAAGTTCTTCTGTAATAAGGGGAACAGCCACTGGAGCAAAATTACCCTAGGTACTTGGTAGATTAGAAGGCTGGCAAGGTCGATAGAAGTATATTGGATATACATTGTGTTGATGTATACTTTACTAGTACTCCTAGTAGCACCAGGGTATTAGATACCGGTTCGGTTGCTAAGTGTTAGTAACTCGAAATAAAAGCTATGGAATAAACGGAGACTAGCTAAAGGTGAGCTGACGATATGTGTTGGAAGTTTTTCCAAGCTTGATGTGATCAAGCATCGCACGCTCCCTCTACCATCGAGACTGGTGTTTGCGTTGAGCATAGACATGATTGGATTATGTCTATCGCAATACGGTTATTCATTTAAGGAGAATAATGGTTACTCTGTTTATTTGAATAATACCTTCAATGGTCTTGCACCTAAAATGAATGGTTCATTGAATCTCGATCGTAGTGATACACATGTTCATGCCAAAATATATAAGATAGTAAGATAGTACCACCTACTTGTGGCACTGCCACGTAAGTCATATCGGTATAAAACGCATGAAGAAGCTCCATGTTGATGGATCTTTGGGCTCACTCGTTTTTAAAAGTTTGAGACATGCGAACCATGTCTATTGGTGTATATGCATGAAGAAACTCCAGGCAAATGGACCGTTTTGGACTCACTTGATTTTTAATCACTTGAGACATGCAAATCATACCACATGGGCAAGATGACTGAAAGCCTCGTTTTCAGTAAAATGGAACTAAAAAGCAACTTGTTGGAAGTAATACATTTTGATGTGTGCAGTCCAATGAGTGCTGAGGCGTGTAGTGGATATCGTTATGTTCTTACTTCACAGATGATTTGAGTAGATGTTGAGTATATTTACTTGATGAATCACGAGTCTGAATTATTGAAAGGTTCAAGTAATTTCAGGGTGAAGTTGAAAGATCGTCGTGACAAGAGGATAAAATATCTATGATATGATCATAGAGATGAATATCTGAATTACGAGTTTGGCACAGAATTAAGACATTGTGGAAATTGTTTCACAACTAATACAGCCTGGAACACCATAGTGTGATGGTGTGTCCGAACATCATAACTGCACCCTATTGGATATGATGCATATCATGATGTCTCTTATCGAATTACCACGATAGTTTATGGGTTAGGCATTAGAGACAACCACATTCACTTTAAATAGGGCACCACGTAATTCCGATGAGATGACACCGTATGAACTATGGTTTAAAGAAACCTAAGCTGTCATTTCTTAAAAGTTTGGGGCTGCGACGCTTATGTGAAAAAGTTTCAGGCTGATAAGCTCGAACCCAAAGCGGATAAATGCATCTTCATAGGACACCCAAAACAGTTGGGTATACCTCCTGTCTCAGATTCGAAAGCAATAAGGGATTGTTTCTAGAATCGGGTCCTTTCTCGAGGAAAAGTTTCTCTCGAAAGAATTGAGTGGGAGGATGGTGGAGACTTGATGAGGTTATTGAACCGTCTCTTCAACTAGTGTGTGGCAGGGCACAGGGAGTTGTTCCTGTGGCACCTACACCAATTGAAGTGGAAGCTTATGATAGTGATCATGAAACTTCAGATCAAGTCACTACCAAACCTCGTGGGATGACAAGGATGCGTGCTACTTCAGAGTGGTGCGTAATCCTGTCTTGGAAGTCATGTTGCTAGACAACAATGAACCTACGAGCTATGGAGAAGCGATGGTGGGCCTGGATTCCAAAATGGCTCGAGGCCATATAATCCGAGAGAGGATCCATATATGAAAACAAAGTGTAGACTTTGGAAGAGCTACTTGATGGTCGTAAGGCTGTTAGGTACAGATGGATTTTAAAAGGAAGACGGACAATGATGGTAAGTATCACCATTAAGAAAGCTTGACTTGTCGTTAAGATGTTTTCCGACAAGTTCAAGGAGTTGACTACGATGAGACTTTCTCACTCGTAGCGATGCTAAGAGTCTGTTGGAATTATATTAGCGATTACTGCATTATTTATGAAATCTTGCAGATAGGATATCAAAACATTGTTTCCTCGACGTTTTTCTTGAGGAAAGGTTGTATGTGATACAACCGGAAGGTTTTGTCAATCCTGAAAGATGCTAATAAGTATGCAAAGCTCCAGCAATCCTTCTAAGGACTGGAGTAAGCATCTCGGAGTTGGAATATACACTTTGATGATGATCAAAGATTTTGGGTGTATACAAAGTTTGTGAGAAACTTGTATTTCCAAAGAAGTGAGTGGGAGCACTATAGAATTTCTGATGAATATATGTTGTTGACATATTGTTGATCCGAAATGATGTAGAATTTCTGGAAAGCATGCAGAGTTATTTGAAAAGTGTTTTTCAATGGAAAGCCTGGATTAAGCTACTTGAACATTGAGCATCAAGATCTATAAGGATAGATCAAAACGCTTAATGGTACTTTCAAATGAGCACATACCTTGACATGATCTTGAAGGTGTTCAAGATGGATCAGTCAAAGAAGGAGTTCTTGCCTGAGTTGTAAAGTTAAGACTTAAAGCTCGACCACGATAGAAGAAAGAGGAAGGACGAAGGTCGCCCTCTATGCTTTTGTCATAGGCGCTCTACAGTATGCTATGCTGTGTACCGCACCTGAAATGTGCCTTGCCATGAGTCAGTCAAGGGGTACAAGAGTGATCCAAGAATGGATCACAGGACAGCGGTCAAAGTTATCCTTAGTAACTAGTGGACTAAGGAATTTTCTCGATTATGGAGGTGGTAAAAGAGTTCGTCGTAAAGGGTTATGCCGATGCAAACTTTGACACTAATCCAGATTATTCTGAGTAGTAAACTGGGTTCGTATAGTAGAACAGTTATTTGGAATGGCTCAAAATATAGCGTAGTAGCTGCATCTACAGGATGACATAGAAATTTTGCGAAGTACATACGGATCTGAATGTTGCAGACCCGTTGACTGAAACCTCTCTCACAAGCATAACATGATCAAACCCGGAACTCTTTGGGTGTTAGTCACATGGGGATGTGACCTTGAGTGTTAATCACATATCGATGTGAGCTGGATTATTGACTCTAGTGCAAGTGGGAGACTGTTGGAAATATGCCCTAGAGGCAATAATAAATTGGTTATTATTATATTTCCTTGTTCATGATAATCGTTTATTATCCATGCTAGAATTGTATTGATAGGAAACTCAGATATATGTGTGGATACATAGACAACACCATGTCCCTAGTAAGCCTCTAGTTGACTAGCTCGTTGATCAATAGATGGTTACGGTTTCCTAACCATGGACATTGGATGTCGTTGATAACGGGATCACATCATTAGGAGAATGATGTGATGGACAAGACCCAATCCTAAGCCTAGCACAAAGATCGTGTAGTTCGTTCGCTAAAGCTTTTATAATGTCAAGTATCATTTCCTTAGACCATGAGATTGTGCAACTCCCGGATACCGTAGGAGTGCTTTGGGTGTGCCAAACGTCACAACGTAACTGGGTGACTATAAAGGTGCACTACGGGTATCTTCGAAAGTGTCTGTTGGGTTTGCACAAATCAAGACTGGGATTTGTCACTCCGTGTGACGGAGAGGTATCTCTGGGCCCACTCGGTAGGACATCATCATAATGTGCACAATGTGATCAAGGAGTTGATCACGGGATGATGTGTTACGGAACGAGTAAAGAGACTGGCCGGTAACGAGATTGAACAAGGTATCGGGATACCGACGATCGAATCTCGGGCAAGTATCGTACCGCTAGACAAAGGGAATTGTATACGGGATTGATTGAATCCTCGACATCGTGGTTCATCCGATGAGATCATCGTGGAACATGTGGGAGCCAACATGGGTATCTAGATCCCGCTGTTGGTTATTGACCAGAGAACGTCTCGGTCATGTCTGCATGTCTCCCGAACCCGTAGGGTCTACACACTTAAGGTTCGATGACGCTAGGGTTATAAAGGAAGTTTGTATGTGGTTACCGAATGTTGTTTGGAGTCCCAGATGAGATCCCGGACGTCACGAGGAGTTCCGGAATGGTCCGGAGGTAAAGATTTATATATGGGAAGTCCTGTTTTGGTCACCGGAAAAGTTTCGGGTTTTATCGGTAACGTACCGGGACCACCGGGACGGTCCCGGGGGTCCACCAAGTGGGGCCACCAGCCCCGGAGGCTTGCATGGGCCAAGAGTGGTAAGGGACCAGCCCTTGAGTGGGCTGGTGCGCCTCCCACAAGGCCCAAGGCGCAGCAAAGGAGGAGAAGGGGAAACCCTAGGCTTAGATGGGCCCTAAGGCCCACCCTAGGGGGCGCCCCCCTCTCCCCTCTTGGCCGCCCCCCCCCCCCCCTTCCCATCTAGGGCTGCCGCCCCCTAGGGGTGGGAACCCTAGAGGGGGCGCACCCTCCTCCCCTCCTCCTATAAATAGTGAGGCCTAGGGGCTGCCCAATACACGATTGGATCTCTCCCTGTTGGTGCAGCCCTACCTCTCTTTCTCCTCATATATTGCAGTGCTTGGCGAAGCCCTGCTGGAGTACCACGCTCCTCCACCACCACCACGCCGTTGTGCTGCTGCTGGATGGAGTCTTCCTCAACCTCTCCCTCTCTCCTTGCTGGATCAAGGCATGGGAGACGTCACCGGGTTGTACGTGTGTTGAACGCGGAGGTGCCGTCCGTTCGGCACTAGGATCATCGGTGATTTGGATCACGACGAGTACGACTCCATCAACCCCGTTCACTTGAACGCTTCCGCTTAGCGATCTACAAGGGTATGTAGATGCACTCTTCTTCCCCTCGTTGCTGGTCTCTCCATAGATAGATCTTGGTGACACGTAGGAAAATTTTGAATTTCTGCTACGTTACCCAACACCTCGAGGGTGGATCCTCTTACGTTCACCTTGTTGACAACATCGAGTGGAATTCACCGGGGGTGATTCCTCGGGTTTTCTCCCTGGTGTTAGGCACATAGTTACTATGGTTACTATGACTTTGCACTGAGCCATGTTACTAAAGACGGGTCGACCCTGAGGGGTACCCGCGCGAGCTTAATAGCGAGTGATGTGGAGTCGGGTTGACCTGGAAGGTGCCCGCGAGATAACTACGAGGCGTGGCCGGGCATTCTTAGCCCTTGCCACAAGTACTCGAGACGGGGCAACAGGGTCACATCTTTCGTGAGTCTCTGCTTGTTACCGCGCGTTCCTAATCCACTACGATTTGGATATTTGATCCGAGGGGCCTCTGGCCTGATAGCACTAACCATCACGTGGGCATAGTATGGGCGTTCTGCATCGTATACATCAGCCGAAGCTTAATAGACGTCAGCGACTGAGCGGCGCGCGCCGGGTTGGATTGCGTAAGCGCCTGCCTTGTTGAAGGAGGTAACTAGGTCTACTCACCGGCCGCCCACGCAATGTGCAGGAGTTCCCGGGGAGATAGCCCATGACCCCTGGGGGCATAGGTTTAGTCCGGCGTGCTGGCCTCTCTATTAAGCCTAGGTCGGGTTGCGGCGCATTGTTTGACCGAGGCCGGGCATGACCCAGGAAAGTGTGTCCGGCCGGAGTTAATCGAGCATGGTGGGTAAGTTGGTGCACCCCTGCAGGGAAGAAAACATCTATCGATAGCCTATCCTACGGTAACGGACACTTGGAGTTGTATCCCGATCGCTACAACTAGAACTGGATACTTGTGATGAGAAATGGATTGTGATGAGACTTGGATATGAGATGATAACTGGATAGTATGGCTCTAGGATTGCTTTCTCGCAGGGAGTCGAGAAAGGATCTCTGGCCGAGGTTGATAACACTTCTACTACTTTACATTATGTTGATCTTTACTCTTCTATATGCTACAAGATGCTTGAAGATGCTAGTCTTTGATAGGCTAGGCTTTCCCCTTCTCTTCTGGCATTCTGCAGTTTAGTCCACAGATACAACCCATTTTCCTTTGATATAGATGCATACTTAGTTTAGATCTGATGTAAGTCTTGCGAGTACTTTGGATGAGTACTCACGGCTGCTTTGCTACCTCTTTTCCCCCATACCCGATTGTTACGACCAGATGGTGGAGCCCAGAATCCAGACGACACCACCGACGACTCCTACTACCCCGAGGGTGCCTACTACCACGTGGAGACCGCCGACGACCAGGAGTAGTTAGGAGGCTCCCAGGCAGGAGGCCTTTCCTTTTCGATCGATGTTGCTTTTGTGCTAGCCTTCTTAAGGCAAACTTGTTTAACTCATGTCTGTACTCAGATATTGTTGCTTCCGCTGACTCTTGTGTATTTGAGCTTATGTATTCGAGCCCTCGAGGCTCCTGGCTTGTAATATAAAGCTTGTATTATTTTAATTTGTGTCTAGAGTTGTGTTGTGACATCTTCCCGTGAGTCCTTGGTCTTGATCGTACACATTTGCGTGTATGATTAGTGTACGATTGAATCGAGGGCGTCACAGCCGGCTTCCCCGCGTGACGCCACCATCAGAGACCAACCCGTGCAGTTGCAGGTCGCCGGAAGAAAACCCAGGCTGTAACTACCGGATACCGCCACCATGGCCACTTAACTCGCGTCGTTCTGTCCCCGTTCTGTCTGCCAGAAGTTCTAGATCGGCCCGAGCAGCAAGTCTACTATGGGAGAGGAGGCAGGTTCATCGGATCCCAGCCAACGTCTTCTTCGTCCCCAAAATTCTTTCTGAGATATGTTATTCTGTAACGCTGATTATTGTTGCCAGCCTCTACTTACCTTCTATTGTCAGCCATTGCTAGCTATTGCGGCTCCGCCTTGTTGTGTCATTTGGCCGTTGTTGGTGCACTACTGCTGCAGTTTCAATTTGAGAATGAGAGATAGATTTCAAAGAGAGATTAAATGCTGCTGTTGTCTTTGTTTTTTTAACTTGATGGTATCTGGGGTTAAAGAAATGAGAAGAGAGAATGACGACAGGATAGAGTTGTAGGTGGTAAGGAAATCACAGATTTTAGAGAAAAAATCCTTTCTCTAGCACTCCATAGCGTGTGCGTGTTTTTTTTGAACTCTCGTTAGTGTATTCAAGCATGTACTATGCTTGTTTTACTCCGTGTACTATTGAAATAGCAATAAAAAAATTTGATCAACATGTCCAACAGATTCCTGTTCATGTAAACTTAAATGAAGAAAATGAATTTCAAATTCGCGAGACAAAAAGAGAGTCGTAGAAAAAAAAAGAAAAATGAACTTTGATGTTCAACAAAAATAGAAGTTCAAACCCACGAGACGACTGAGTTAATAGTAGGCAAACAAAAATAAACTTAAAAAAATATAAAGTTCAACTTGCAAGACTAAAAAAATACAAAGTATATAAAAACATCAGATATTTCTTGTTACTGAAAAATAAAATGAGGAGGTTCAAATTAAAATAAAAGGAAAAACTAAAAAAAGGTTTTAGAAAAATACAAAGTTCAACTCGCAAGACTAAAAAAATACAAAGTATATAGAAAATCAGATTTTTTTCTCGTTACTGAAAAATAAAAGGAGGAAGTTCAAACTAAAATAAAGGAAAAACTAAAAAAGGTTTTAAAAAAGGTTTTCAAAACTAAATAAAGGAAAAACTAGAAGTTCGAACTAAAATAACGAAGTGGTTTGATGTTTATGAAAAAATCTAGGATTTTACCATTAAAAGACTAAAATATCTGTGTTATTAAAGAATCAACCATGAAGTTCAAAAAAATAGAAACATGTCAAATTTGACGTTTATTTTAAAACCGAACACAAATCTTTACTCAAAAAATAAAATATGTGAAGTTCAAATTAAAATAACACAGAAGTTCAAAGTATATTAAAACCTAGGATTTAGAAGCTCACAAAACACTGCCATTTTGGGGATTTTCCCCCCATACTAAAGATTAAAACTAAGAAGCTCAATTTTAAAAATGGAGTAGTTTAATGTATGTAAAAACTTAGGTTTTCTCGTTACCAAAGAATAAAACCAAGAAGTTCAATTGAAAAAAGCAGAGCAGTTTGATATTTATTTGAAAAAATGGATTTTTCTAGTTACTAAAGAATAAAACCAATAAGTTCAATTTCAAATAACGAAGAAGTTTGATGTTTCTAAACAACCTCCAATTTTTACATTTCTAAAAATTACACAATGAAGTTCAAAACAAAAAAAGTAGAGCGGTTTAATGTCTATAAAAAGCTTATATATTTTCAAGTAACCGAGAGAAGCTCAGGTTGATAATTGTTAGAAGTTCACGTACTACACTGTGTGCATTTTGCATTAATAAAAAGAATGAAAAAACAAAGGCTAAAAGCTTTGTTGCTAGAAGTTCAAGTGCTCGTCCGAGAAAGTTCAAAAATCTTGTGAGAGAGGTTGAAGCAAAATACGCGTAAGTAGTTCAAGGAGAAAACAGCGAGAAGTTCAACTACTACACGGAATGCATTTCAGATAAGAATATAAGAATAGAAAACAAAAACTTAAAAGGTTTGTTGAAAGAAGTTCAAGTGCTTCTGTCCATGAAGCTCAAAAATAAGAGAGCTTCACCTTGTATTTCCATGTTCGATTTTTTCCATATAAAATTCGAATACAATTCTAAGTTCAAATTAAAATAATAGAGAAGTTCGGAGTTTATTAAAACCTAGGATTTACCTGTTCAAAAAATAAAAAACACAAAGCCATTTTTTAAAAAACAACTCATAAACAAAAAAAGGTTGCTGGAAGTTCAAGTGCTTTGCGAGGAAAAGTTCAAAAAATTCTTGTGAGAGAGGTTCACCGTGTATTCAGATGTCCAAAATACATAAAAAATATGTTGTTCTTGTGTTTTAAAATAATTCTCTCAAACCAGAGAGAAGTTCAAAATGATAATAACTAGAAGTTCACGTACTACATAGTGTGTATTTCATATAAGAAAAAAATAAAGTGAAACAGAGTGAAGTTCAAACATACATGCCCCAGAAGTTCAACTACTTCACGCAGTGCAAAAAACAGCACGTCAAAAACAGAGTGAGGTTCAAACAGACATGCTCGAGAAGTTCAACTACTTCACGCATTGCAAAAAACAGCACGTCAAAAACAGAGTGAGGTTCAAACGGACATGCTCGAGAAGTTCAACTACTTCATGCAGTGTGTTTTCGTTCGTGATGAAGGCAGAAATCATGATCTCATCATTTTCTAATTTACTTCAAAACGGCAGGAATATCAGTTGTGTAAGTTCAAGTCCTCGGTCGGAAAAAATTAAAAAATTATTGTGAGAGAGGTTTGTACAAAAAGAATATCATTTGTGTAACACTGACGAATGGATGAGAAAATTACAAAGGAAAATACTTCCTCTGTTCCAAAATAGATGACTTGATTTTGTACTAACTTTAATATAAAGTTGGGTCATCTATTTTGGAACGGAGGGAGTACATCATAGAAGTTCAACATGAAAACAGCAGGAAGTTCAACTACTACACTTAATGAATTTCAGATGAAAAACTTTTAAAACCATCGAGAGTATGAGAAAATAATCACCACGGGAAAGTTGCGTGTTTACAGCAGCTTTCCATCCGTATATCACTTGTTGAATTCCGGGAGTGGATGGAGAACTACGAGTAGTGGATGCAGATCTGCGAGCAAAAAAAAGCACACCGAAAACATAGTGAAGTTCAGGTAGATATGCTGAGAAGTTCAGGTTCTCCACGCGGTGCATTTTTGAAGAATCTGTTTCGCGATAGAGGCAGAATGAATGATCCCGCCGTTTTTGAAATTACTTGAAAACGGCTAAGAATCAGAGAAAACCATCAACATGAAAAAGTTTCGCATTTTCCGTAGCTTTTCAACGGTATATTATTTGCCCAATTCTGATAAATTTTGTAGAAATTACGGCGAAAATATGTTTTTCGCCATTTTCGAAACTGACTTAAAACTGTAAAGAATTGAGAGAAACAATATATACCAAAAAGTGTCGCATTTGTTCAAGCTTTCCAACGCCATATCATTTGCTGCATTCGGACGCAGTTAAAAAATTAGCTCGAAAATACGAACTCGGTAGGACTTGGACCATTTTCTAAATTACTCTTAAACCATTCAAAATTAGAAAAAAAACTTTCAATATGAAAAAGTAGCACATTTTCATAAGCTTTCCAACGCCATATCATATGCCTCCATTGGATTTGCCATTTAGAAATGACATCGAAAAAACGAACTCAGCTGTTCGGTTTACGAAAGTTTACGTTTTTTCAAATTACTCTTTAACCATAGGGAATTAGAGAAAACTTTCAACATGTGGAAGGAGCAGTTTTGCGGCAGTTTTCTAACGCCATATTATATGCCTCATTCCGATAAACGGTTTAGAAATGCGATCAAAAATACGATTCACGTTTTTTGTTCGAAGAAAAAATGGTTTTCAAAACTTCTCTTAAACCGCTTATATTTTGCCAAAAATTTAAGTTGGGTCATGATATTGGTGTCCATAGCTTTCCAACGGTATATCGCAAGCCCCATTTCGGCAATGTTGACGGAAGTTCAACCTAGTTCACAGGGAAGTTCAACGTACTACTAGCGGGGCAGGTCAGGTTGTGATCAGAATATTTATTCTGATCCCGTGATCAGAATAGTATATATATATATATATATATATAGAGAGAGAGAGAGAGAGAGATCCAATTGGATGTAAGTTATCATGAACTATTATTGTTGACATTACCCTTGAGGTAAAAGGTTGGGAGGTGAATCTATAAGCCCCTATCTCTCTCTGTGTCCGATTAAAACTTTGAACACATAAATATCACGTGAGTGTTAGCAATTGTGAAAGATTAAATGATAGTTGAGTATGTGGAGTTTGCTAAGTCAAAGCTCTGACATAGACCCTTCCTGAAAATAAGATGAATTGCAATTGTTTGATTGCTGAGAATATAGTTTGTTAGTTTCAAGAAAGTTTATGATGTATACTTAAACATCTGAATAGCTTGTTACTTGATCATGAAAAGTTTTATGAAAATGAGCTACTGTTATGATATATAATGATGGTAGAAAAAGTGATTGGAACTATCATTGATGAAACTTATGCACTTGCTAGCATTCACACTTCATAAATTATTTCTTTTATCATTTAACTACTCGAGGACGAGCAGGAATTAAGCTTGGGGATGCTGATACGTCTCCAACGTATCTATAATTTATGAAGTATTCATGCTATTATATTATCAACCTTGGATGTTTTATATGCTATTTTATATGGTTTTTGGGACTAACCTATTAACCTAGAGCCCAGTGCCAGTTTCTGTTTTTTTCCTTGTTTTAGAGTATCGCAGAAAAGGAAAACCAAACGGAGTCCAATTGACCTGAAACTTGACGGAGCTTATTTTTGGACTAGAAGAAGGCCATGGAGTAAAAGAGTTGGGCCAGAAGAGTCCCGGGCTGCCCACGAGGGTAGGAGGCGCGCCCACCCCCCTGGGCGCCCCTACCTCATGGACAGCCCGGAGCCCCCCCCCCTGACTTGTTCTCGACGCCAAAACCTCTTATATATACAGAAACCTCTAGAAATTAACCTAGATCGGAAGTTCCGCCGCCGCAAGTCTGTATAGCCACGAGAAATCAATTTAGGCCCTCTCTGGCACCCTGCCGGAGGGGGCCATCATCACCGGAGGCCATGAAGGAGGATCCCGGAGGGGCCATCATCACCATGAAGGCCAAGGACCAGAGGGGGAGCCTCTCCCCATCCAGGGGGCATGGGGGAGGAAGCACAAGGGGGAGAACCTCTCCGCCTCTCTCTCGGTGGCGCCGGAGTGCCATCGGGAGGTGAATCATCGCCGCAGTGATCGTCTTCATCAACATCACTGTCGGTGTCAAAACCGGCGGATCTCGGGTAGGGGGTCCCGAACTGTGCGTCTAGGCCGGATGGTAACAGGAGACAGGGGACACTTTGTTTACCCAGGTTTGGGCCCTCTCGATGGAGGTAAAACCCTACTCCTGCTTGATTAATATTGATGATATGGGTAGTACAAGAGTAGATCTACCACGAGATCAAGGAGGCTAAACCCTAGAAGCTAGCCTATGGTATGATTGTTGTGTATGGAGTTGATTCTGTCCTACGGACTACAACCCTCCGGTTTATATAGACACCGGATAGGGTTAGGGTTACATAGAGTCGGTTACAATGGTAGGAGATCTTGAATATCCGCATCGCCAAGCTTGCCTTCCACGCCAAGGAAAGTCCCATCCGGACACGGGACGAAGTCTTCAATCTTGTATCTTCATAGTCCAGGAGTCCGGCTGAAGGTATAGTCCGGCTATCCGAACACCCCCTAATCCAGGACTCCCTCAGTAGCCCCTGAACCAGGCTTCAATGACGACGAGTCCAGCGCACAAAATTGTCTTCGGCATTGCAAGGCGGGTTCCTCCTCCAAGTCCTTCATAGAAGATTGTAATCACCAAGAGTAGTGTCCGGCTCTGCAAAATAAGCTTCCACATATTGCCATAGAGAGAATAATATTAACACAAATCAAATCTGCTGACGTATTCCGCAGTGCGCCAACACACTACAGCCAAGTCCTTCGAATCGTTTTTACTTTTTCACCTCAGCATGTTTTGCGAGGCGATTTCCTTGGCACGTCTTGTCAAAGTAGGGATCGTGTACCCCCCCCCCCTCTTATGGGATTCTCATCAATACGGGCGTGGGTAACCCAACCGCGCCACTTATCACGGTGCTTGGGAGGCAAGCGAGTTTTACTAGGCAGGTGGGGACGCACAAACGCGTCCGCCCATATAAGGGGACAAGGATCCACCTCTTTACCTACGCCTTCTTCCTCCTCTGCCTACCCATCTCCTGTGCACCCGAGCTCCAGCGCCCCAGCCCGCACTTCCCACCTCAACCTTCTCCAGCAATGTCCGGAGCGGGAGGCAAGTGGATGGTCTCCTCCGTCATGGAGGGTAAAGTAAAAAAGCTAAGGAAGGCCGGATACCTGTCCAAGGACATCGTGCACCGGCTTCCCGAAGAGGGGCAGCTTATCCCCACCCCAAGGCCCCATGAGAGGGTTGTGTTTCTCCCCCACTTCCTCCGCGGACTGGGTTTTCCACTCCACCCATTTTCCGGGGGCTCATGTTCTACTACGGCCTGGATTTCCATGATCTGGCTCCAAACTTCATCCTCAACATCTCGGCGTTTATCGTCGTGTGTGAGGCCTTTCTCCGCGTCCGCCCCCATTTCGGCCTCTGGCTCAAGACCTTCAACGTCAAGCCCAAGGTGGTGCGCGGCAGCCAGGCGGAGTGCGGAGGCGCCATGGCGGGCAAGATGGCCAATGTCCTATGGTTCGAGGGCTCTTTCGTGGAGACCCTAAAGGGATGGCAAGCTGGGTGGTTTTATATCACCGAGCCACGCGATCCGGAATGGACCGCAACCCCCGAGTTCCGATCCGGACCCCCCACGCGGCTTATGTCCTAGAAAGAGACGGGCCTGTTGTGGGGTGACGAAAAAGAGGTGACCGGATTGCAAACTTGCATCCATTCCCTGGTGAACAAGCCAGTCCGGCTTGTTAATATAATCCAGGTTATGCTCATCCGCCGGATCCTCCCGTGCCAACAACGGGATTTTAATCTATGGGAGTTTGACCCGGCGCAGCACCAAACCCTCAACAGGCTTTTCGACACGACGTATGAAGACGCCTGGAAGGTGCTATTCAAGGGCACCGAGGCTCCCTCATCCACTTCCAAGGACCGCGGGTACAGCTCGCAGCGTCACGCTAGCAAGGTATGCCATCTACACCCTTCACAGGATGTTAAGCCTTTTTTCATAGTTTGACACTATGCGGGATCTGAACTCCCCTACCTTTGACAGGCTTGGCGGGCGATAGCCGAGCCGATTAACTGTCCGGCTCCGCTGCCCGAAGATCCAGCCCCAGCTTTACTGGTGAAGCTGCTGGCCCCGACACCTTATGTGGTGCCGGAGAAGAAGGCCAAGAAGAAGAAGACCACGGGGACTCGAAAGAGTGCCCGCAACGTGGTGGTGTCGGACTCATCATCTGACGAGTCCGAGGCGCCCTCCTCCCGTGAGAACGAGGAGGAGGAAGAAGAAAACTCTCCTCTCCAGTGGAGGGAGGAGAGAAGAGGAAGGCCGCCCCAACGGGAGAGGCCGAGGGGTCTAGGAAAAGGAAGACCCCTCCGCCGGACTACGCCCCTCATGCCGAAGAGGGCGAAGAGGAGTGGCCGGACGGGGCCAAGCGTCCGGCGAAATCGTAAGTTCGGGTATCAGAGTAACTCGTGATGTTCCTTTATTGCGCAGCTTTCCCTAATGTCGAATGTAATCATGCAGCCCGCCCCGGGCCGCACTCAACGAGTCGTCGAGCGGCTCCCTGGATTCATCGGACATGAACTCTGTTCCGCCCGCTGTCTCCCCCCGCACTGCGGACGACGCCGAAGTGGCGTCGCAACGAGCTCCGGGGCAGGAGGAGGTGGTCCTGGAGGAGCCGCAAGGCGACCTCCCGGACCCCAGGAGTGAAGGGGACAAGACCCCCCAGGGCTCCAAGTCCGGCTTTAAGCCGGACACCGTGCCGGAATCTTCAACAATTCCAGACCGCGGCAGGTGAACTCCTTCCAAGAGGAGCAAGCCTTCTGAGCCGGCAACCTCCGTCCAACCGGAGGTGCCGTACAATCTGCTGGAGGTGCTCGAAGGCGCCTCCATCGACGAGGAGCACCGTACTATTATGAGTATGGTGATCCAGAAGGTTCAGTCCGCCAAGAGCGGGCTGAGTGAAGCTTGCGCTAGCCTCCTAACAGGCTTCGAGGTAAGTAAAAATATGTAAAAATATTACCGCATAGACAGTAGCCCCTGATGCTCAGTTTGGCGTTCGGAAAGAAAAGCCGAATAGAGGATCTATTAAATTTCGCAGGAGTCTAATAATGAAGAGTCAATATGCGTATGCAGGCTTCGCTGCTAGCCACCGCCGCACTATCTGCGGAGGTGGATTCCCTGAAACAGGGACTCGAGCGGTCCGAGCAAGAGCTCGGCCTTGCCAAGCAGCAGCTCGAGGAGAAAGAAGGTAAGAGATACCTTATAAAAAAGTGCCTATAGAGAGGCGTGATTGCAAAAAATAACAGTATTGTACTGCTTATTGTAGGGGCCACGACTGAGGTGGCGACCCTCAAGTAGGTGAAGTCCGAGGCCGAAAAGAAAACGGCCGCGGAGCGCACCGAGCGAGAGAAACTTGGGTCTTAGGTCGGCAAGGTGCAGCAAGAGCTTCAGGCTCTCATGAAAAAACATGAGAGTTTGGAGCTTGAGTCGAAGACCCAAGCGTCCGAGCTCGCGACGGCCCTTGAGACTGCCAAGTCTGCCAAGGCCGAAGCCCAAAAGGCCCTCCGAGAGTTGGAGGATATGAAGAAGATAGCAGCGGGTAAGGCATTCTTTATGCAAAGCAGAAACATAACAGTAAACTACTTGTTACTTACCCGAATCCGGAGTTCTCCAGGGGCCTTCTTAGATCTTCCCCGCAGTGTATCCGATGCCGCCGCATTCTACCGAGATGAAGAGGGCAGCTCGATGGAGAAGGTGTTCTGGTCTCAGTATGCTGAGGCCGGACACCCTGTGCCCTTGAGCGACCAGCTGAAACAGCTGGTCCAACTCCACAAGGCGGCCGAACAGGCCATGAAGGGCTTTATAGTTCGGTTGTGGCCCGGAGAGGCCCTGCCTGGGAGCTACTTCGGGCTGGTGCGGCGGCTGGTGGAGGCATGTCCAAGGCTCGAGGTCATCAAGCGCTCCGTCTGCATCGAAGGTGCCCGTAGGGCCCTTGCCCGTGTAAGGGTGCACTGGGGTAAGCTGGACGGTGAGAAGCTTGTGACGGACGGGCCGCCGC
Source organism: Triticum monococcum (assembly GCA_034509565.1). Taxonomy (NCBI): domain Eukaryota; kingdom Viridiplantae; phylum Streptophyta; class Magnoliopsida; order Poales; family Poaceae; genus Triticum; species Triticum monococcum. The sequence continues at coordinate 586,283,910 of CM067841.1, forward strand.
CGGGGAAGGAGCATCGCAAGCCGAAGAACTACTATAAGGATGTTCTTGCGGGTGCCCGCCTTTTGGCGGATGAGTGCAGCAAGGATGTAATTTTTGAATGAATTCGCTCGTGTTTATCCTGTGCGCTGGAAACTTGTTCATATGCGCTAAGCAATGCTTATTGAATTTAAAATATTATTTTCTGTGCGGCCGTTTATCAAAAATTGAGAGATGGCCAGTCGTCGGCTTCTGCCCCCATACCACTAGTGCTGGGGTGTTCGGTGATAAACATGGTCGCTCTTTTTCCCATGGTTGGGTCCTTCGAGGGAGGCGCTCAGCACGACGAACCAAGCAATCGGACTATAATGCTTGAACACTCTCACTTAGCCATAGAACTTTATAATTTTAAATTTCGGCGAAGTCCCTAGTTCGGAAGACCGAGTTCGGGGCGCTATCCACGCCTTGGCTGGGGTTATCCAGCTCCTCGCTCGAAGCGGCGTAAGCCTTTAGGGACTCGAAAAACCTCTCGAACAGCGACCGGTCTCTCGCCTCATCATGACTGTCAGTTTTAGCTTTCTCCATTGAGGTGCTTAACCCAGCTCAACCGAGGCACAATCGCAGTGGTTCTCCTAGTGCTACCTTAGCCGATATAGCGGAACGTAAGGCACCAAAACATAGGAGCCGGGCAAACCCAACTATTGACCCAAATCATGATTCGGAGCCGATGCATATAGTGCTATAAGTTCAGGGTGCCGCACTTGTGAAAGTGTACGGACTTCTCACACCATATTAAAGGGTACTGAAGCCCCTGACGTACTTTGCCGTACCACCATGTACGGGTGCGACATGTCATTAATGAACATATATATGAAAAGAGTAATGCAAAAAATAGACAAAAGCTAAGCATTGTTTATGGAGGCTATTTATCAAAGCCGAACGATACAGACGGTGCGGTAAGCAAAAGAGATTGGACTATTCAGTGTGTCCTGACCAGGGGCAGGCCGCGGAATTATATATATAGTAGGTATATTGCTCGTAACAGAGACCACCTGGGAGTTCCATAATGCGGCATGGCTTGTCTGCCTCCCTAGATCTTGCATCGTTTGTGCGGCAATTTAATTGCCGAACAGGTCATCCGAAGTATGAAGTCCTAAAAGTAGGAAAAAAATAAAAAAAAAGAATCTGGCAGCCCCTGGTACGTTTTAAGCCGTATTTTGGGCGTGCCGTTATTGTGCCCCTTCCCCTGTGCCCATGGTATTTCGAGGGCGTAGTTATGTACGCGGGGTACTGGTTTCGCTAGGTCGCGAAAGCTGGGGTTGGGGCCGCATTGCTGTAGGTTACTCCGGGCGCGCTTGGCAGTGTCTGGCTTTTTAATGGCCGGACTGGAGAATTGCCTAAGAAGGCTACTTTGTACCTCCGCTGCGAGAGCCGCCGTATGCTCCTCCGTACGGAGGGAGCATTCGGTGTTTCCGTTGACCGTGATTACTCCTCGAGGGCCTGGCATCTTGAGTTTGAGATATGCGTAGTGCGGCACCGCGTTGAATTTTGCGAATGCAGTTCGTCCAAGCAGGGCGTGATAGCCACTGCGAAACGGGACTATATCGAAGATTAACTCTTCGCTTCGGAAGTTATCCGGGGATCCGAAGACCACGTCAAGTGTTACTGAGCCTGTACAGTTGGCTTCTACACCTGGTATGACGCCTTTAAAGGTCGTTCTTGTGGGTTCGATCCTTAAGGGATCTATGCCCATTTTCTGCACTGTGTCCTGATAAAGCAGGTTCAGGCTACTGCCGCCGTCCATGAGGACTCTTGTGAGGTGAAATCCGTCGATGATTGGGTCAAGAACCAATGCGGCAAAGCCGCCATGACGGATGCTAGTGGGATGGTCCCTTCGATCAAAAGTGATCGGGCAGGAGGACCATGGGTTGAACTTTGGGGCGACTGGCTCCATCGCGTATACGTCCCGTAGCGCACGCTTCCGCTCCCGCTTGGGAATGTGGGTTGCGTATATCATGTTCACCATCCGCACTTGTGGGGGAAAGCCCTTCTGCCCATTGTTGTTCGGCGGCTTGGGCTCCTCGTCATCGCTGTGCAGCCTCTTGTCTTTGTTTTCGGCTCTTAACTTGCCTGCCTGCTTGAACACCCAACAATCCCTGTTAGTGTGATTGGCTGGCTTTTCGGGGGTGCCATGTATCTGGCACAAGCGATCGAGTATTCGGTCCAAACTGGACGGGCCCTGAGTATTCTTTTTGAATGGCTTTTTCCGCTGACCGGATTTATAGCCTCTGAATCCGGCATTGACTGCTGTGTCTTCATTGCTGTCGCTGTTAACGCGGCGTTTTTGTTTGTTCCGACGTGTCTTGCCACTTTTTTCCTTGGTATCCGAATTACCAGGGTTCTTTGATAAGTTGTTACTGCGGGCTAGCCAGCTGTCTTCACCCGCGCAAAAGCGGGTCATGAGTGTCGTGAGGGCTGCCATGGATTTCGGCTTTTCCTGTCCCAGGTGCCGGGCAAGCCACTCGTCGCGGATGTTATGCTTGAAGGCTGCTAGGGCCTCTGCGTCCGGACAGTAGACTATCTGGTTTTTCTTTGTTAGGAACCGTGTCCAGAATTGTCTGGCTGATTCTTCTAGCTGCTGAATTATGTGGCTTAAGTCGTCGGCATCCGGCGGTCACACATAAGTGCCCTGGAAGTTGTCGAGGAATGCGGCTTCCGGGTCCTCCCAAGAACTGATTGAGTCTGCTGGCAAGCTGTTAAGCCAATGCCGGGCTGGTCCTTTAAGTTTGAGCGGGAGGTACTTGATGGCGTGTAGATCATCGCCGCGCGCCATGTGGATGTGAAGGAGATAATCCTCAATCCATACCGACGGGTCTGCGGTGCCATCGTATGATTCGATGTTTACGGGTTTAAAGCCCTCTGGGATTTTATGATCCATTACTTTATTCGTGAAGCATAATGGGTGTGCGGTGCCCCTGTACTGGGCTATATCACGACGCAGCTCGGAAGAGCTATGTCTGTTGTGTTCGGCCCGGCCGGATTTGTTGTATCCGGCGTGAAGATCATTGTCACATGCCGTAGGGCGCCTGCGTGATCCGTAGATCGATCGTGTATGTCTTGCCTTGTCCTCCAGTATGTCTCGCAGGTTGGGCACATTTTCCCGTGCCTTAGTTGTGCGGCGTCGGGGCATGGCTTGGGTGGAGGGCTGAGAGGCCTCTCTGTGGCGGCCACGAGGTGGCCGGTCTGCCATGTCATGCACAGGTGACGTAGGTGCTTCCTCCTCTGATCGGGGTAGCGGCCTGCGCCTCGGGTAACTCTTGGAGGGGCGTTCGAGTTCATACTCTTCGGTCGCAAGGACTTCAGTCCATCTGTCAGCTAGCAAATCTTGGGCAGCTTTAAGCTATTGCTGCTTTTTCTTGAGGCTGCTTGCCGTGGCTAAAAGCCTGCGTCTAAAGCGCTCTTGTTTGGCAGGGTCTGATGGTATGACGAATTCGTCGTCATCGAGGCTTGCCTCGTCTTCGGAGGGAGGCGTATAGTTATCATCCTCGACCTCTCGGTCTGCCGCTCTCTCATGAGGGCTGGCTTCTCCATCTTCCTGTGCCGAATCTTGCTGGGGTGGGTGTTCTTTGGCGCTATCCGGGGTAGTATTATCTCCCGTGCCGGAATCACCGTTTTTGCTTTGGCGGGATTTAGAGCGGCGCCGCTGACGCCGGCGCTTCGGTTGTTTCTTGGGGGCATCATCCCCCATTGTTCCATCGCCATCTCCGTCTTTTGGACTATCCACCATGTATATGTCATATGATGAGGTGGCGTTCCAGCGCCCTACAGGTGCTGGTTCCTGTTCGTATCCTATATCGTCGTCCATGCCGTCGATGTCTTCGGAGCCGAAGTCCAGTATGTCGGTTAAATTGTCGACGGTGGCTACAAAGTGGGTGGTGGGTGGGTTTTGAATTTCCTCACCGTCCGTATCCCACCCTTGCTGACCGTAGTTCGGCCAGGGCTCTCCTGATAAAGAGAGAGACTTAAGGGAATTCAGGATGTCGCCAAAAGGCGAATGCTGAAAGATGTCTGCGGTAGCGAACTCCATTACCGGCGCCCAATCGGATTCGATTGGCAGGGGTGCGGGGGGCTTGGAGTTCGGAGAGGAATCCGGCTCCTCGGAGTCTCGGGCCACGCGGAGTGCGGGGCTGGAGTTTGGCTCGATCGCCTCTCAGATAGCAGCCCCTGAGGCAGCGTCCAACCGCTGATCCTCGATTGGCGCAGTAGGTTCCGAATCAATGGTCGGAACCGATGCGTGTGCGGCCTCCAAGGCGCTGTTCGGCAGCAGAGCTATATCATGCCCGTCGAGACAGTGCGGCACGCTTGGCTGTGGCTCGAATCCGTCAAAGATCAAGTCCCCGCGGATGTCAGTCGTGTAGTTTAGGCTTCCAAACCTGACCTGATGGCCAGGGGCGTAGCTTTCGATCTGCTCAAGGTGGCCAAGCGAATTGGCCCGCAGTGCGAAGCCGCCGAAGACAAAGATCTGTCCGGGAAGAAAAGTCTCACCCTGGACCGTATCGTTGTTAACGATCGAAGGAGCCATCGGGCCTAAAGGCGACGGCACAGAGGAACTCTCAATGAAAGCACCAATGTCGGTGTCAAAACCGGCGGATCTCGGGTAGGGGGTCCCGAACTGTGCGTCTAGGTCGGATGGTAACAGGAGACAGGGGACACTTTGTTTTACCCAGGTTCGGGCCCTCTCGATGGAGGTAAAACCCTACTCCTGCTTGATTAATATTGATGATATGGGTAGTACAAGAGTAGATCTACCACGAGATCAAGGAGGCTAAACCCTAGAAGCTACCCTATGGTATGATTGTTGTGTATGGAGTTGATTTTGTCCTACGGACTACAACCCTCCGGTTTATATAGACACCGGATAGGGTTAGGGTTACATAGAGTCGGTTACAATGGTAGGAGATCTTGAATATCCGCATCGCCAAGCTTGCCTTCCACGCCAAGGAAAGTCCCATCCGGACATGGGACGAAGTCTTCAATCTTGTATCTTCATAGTCCAGGAGTCCGGCTGAAGGTATAGTCCGGCTATCCGAACACCCCCTAATCCAGGACTCCCTCAATCACCATTATCACCACCATCCTCATCTCTTTTACGCGGTCCACTCTCCCGCACCCCGCTATAATCCCTGCTTGAATATGGTGCTTTATGCCACATATTATGATCCAATGATGTGTTGCCATCCTATGATGTTTTGAGTAGATATCCTTTGTCTTTGGGTTGATTGATGATCTAGATTGGTATGAGTTGTATGTTTTTTTGGTGCTGTCCTATTGTGCCCTCCGTGTCGCGCAAGCGTGAGGGATTCCCGCTGTAGGGTGTTGTAATACGTTCATGATTCGCTTATAGTGGGTTGCTTGAGTGACAGAAGCATAAACCCGAGTTAGGGGGTTGTTGCATATGGGATAAAGGGGACTTGATGCTTTAATGCTATGGTTGGGTTTTACCTTAATGATCTTTAGTAGTTGCGGATGCTTGCTAGAGTTCCAATCATAAGTGCATAGATCCAAGAAGGGAAAGTATGTTAGCTTATGCCTCTCCCTCATATGAAATTGTAATGACGACTATCGGTCTTGTTAACAATTGCCTAAGACAATTCCGCACATCGATCCATCATTATTCCACACTCGCTATTTATAATATTTAGTAATATATTCCAACTTTATGATAACATCACCTACTTTTATATTTTATCTCTCCGATACCATGCAAAGTTATCTTCTTCATACCCACAACGTAGTTTTATTTCTCGTTTCTAGTTGGAAGCAAACGTTCGGTGTACGTAGAGTCGTATCAGTGGCAGATAGGGCTTGAGAGAATATTGATCTTACCTTTAGCTCCTTGTGGGTTTGACAATCCATACTTATCACTTCCACCTTTGGAAATTGCTATGATGATCCCTGCACTTGGGGATTATCATGCATCAACCCCTATGCATAGATTACCCCAATGCCACCTCAGGAATACGCGAGTTGAGTGCCAAAACACATATCAAGTGAATCAATATGATACCCCATTGTCACCACGAGTATTCATATGCAAGACATATATCAAGTGCTCTCAAATCCATAAAAGTATTCAATTTGATAAAACGAAATCTCAAAGGGAAAACTCAATTCATCACAACAAGATAGAGAGGGGAAAACACCATATGATCCGACTATATTAACAAAGCCCACGATACATCAAGATCATGACATCTCAATAACACGAGAGAGAGAGAGAGAGATTAAACACATAGCTACTGGTACAAACCCTCAGCCCCGAGGGTGGACTACTCCCTCCTCATCATGGTGGCCGCTGGGATGATGAAGATGGCCACCGGTGATGATTTCCCCCTCCGGTGGAGTGCCGAAACGGGGTCTAGATTGGTTTTCGGTGGCTATAGAGGCTTGCGGCGGCGGAACTTCTCATATAGGGTTACCCCGAGGGTTTTTGGAATATTTGGTAATTTATAGGGCACAGAGGGGGTGCGGAAGGCCATCGAGGTGGGCACAACCCACCTGGGCGCACCTGGGCCCCCAGGCGCGCCCTGGTGGGTTGTGTCTCCCTCGAGACACCCCGAGGTCCTTCTCTGGCCCACTGGATGTCTTCTGGTCCATATAAAATCCACAAAAAGTTTCACACTGTCTGGACTCCGTTTGATATTGATTTCATGCGATGTAAAAAACAAGCAAAAACAGCAACTGGCACTGGGCACTTGGTCAATAGGTTAGTCCCAAAAAATGATATAAATTTTGCTATAAAATGATTGTAAAACATCCAAGAATGATAATAAAACAACATGAATACTTCATAAATTATACATACGTTGGAGACGTATCAAACTCCATACGGTTGTGGGGCGAGATATCGGTTTGGACCAAAAAATCAGCAGGGAGGGTGGGCTTCGATCGATGGGAGGCTATGGGTATGAACGGCAATGACGTATGCATTCGCCTTCAATAATAGAGATGCCCAAACCCAAGACCGCCATCCAGCATGCATCTCAAAGTATTAAGCAAAATAGAGCATTGCATCAAGTAAGACGACGTAATTTCGATAATATATTGTCTTCGCACTGCGTTTAAAGGACAACTACGCAACTCTCTTTTTATTCTTAGTGGAAACAATGCAATACATGCCCTTTTCACTTTATGTCACTATGGTAGCTTACTTGCAAATTGAACCCAACTATCAAACATAACTCCCTCTTAGAGATCGTTCATCAAACTTGGCACGATGCATTGTAAAACTTGCTATGAGTTTATATCTAAATGACATGGCAAGTGCATGACATGGAAAAGACTTATCTGCATCAACATTGTAAAATATAATTCTTTGGCCACAAGAATTAGTGAAAAATCAATATGATATGCACATACATACAAACATTTATTTTTCTAGTAACAAACATACACAATAAAAGGGGGTACATTTTATGAATAAAATATGAACATGAGTTATACTCTATTTGATTCAGAAAACAAATATATACTCCATCTCATTATTTAACAAGTGGAAACAAATCTTTCACTTTTGGTAAGGAATTCAACCTTTTTTCCTTGACGTTTTACAGCTTATTTTTCTTCTCCACATTGTTCCAATTTTTACAAATCCCCGCCAAAGTATAAAATCCAAATTCGGATGCTCCAACAACCCCATTATATGAGTTGTCTACTGTACTATCTGTCATAACATGTCACTCGATGTTGTTCACATGATTCACAACAATGGTCCTGCACATTTATAGAACAGTAAAACTGGCACTCTCCTAGCCTTCTCATGCATTTAGCCTTTTTAGCCGTCAGATCACATGCCATGGCCATCTATGTCCATTGGATAGCCATAGAATTAGCTTGAGCATGGCCATCCCCATGGCTTCCTAAGGGCAGTTATTCTTGTGGTTAACTGGCCCAAGTAGCCCATCTAGCATAGCCGCTGGCCCAAGCCAGGGAGGGAAATAAGATCGGTCTATAAAAGGTAGCGACCAGAGAAATCATGGGTGATTGGTGTGCTCTCTAGCCCTAATCGAGTCGCGGCGGCGGCGACGAATTCCTACCACCAAAAGTTTAGATTTCTAGCCACTCCCAGATTTGCCAACATTCTCGTTCTCATGCTCTTTTAGATCTGAGAAAACAAGACGAGGGTTTGAAAGAGAAGGTCTCGACTTTGAGGGTTTTAGGATGGAAGACTCTATCTCAGATGATGAAGGAGTGACACTACTGGAGGATGTTAAGGAGAAGTTGGAAGATGGGATGGAGCAGCCACCAGATTGGCTCCCAGATGGCTGGATCATGGAGGTCAGACGTGATGATAATGGCGCCCTCTACCAGGTATGATGTGTACTACCAAACATATGCACAAATACATGCTGTTAGATAGATCAAACACATGTTCATTCTTTATACAAGTTTGTATGCTTTTTCTAGATTTTGTTAGTTTGTCTACTGGAGATATGTGATTATTTTTTCCTTTACTTTTGTTTCCTTTTAGTATTTCATATCTCCAGTCACGGGGGTCAAGTTCAGGTTGAAGGAAGAGGTCATGGACTACCTTTTCTCCGAGATGGAGGAACACTACATCGAATCTAATGATTGTGTTGCTTGTAGCACGCCTCATGTATGTTTTCTTACTATGACGAGGCCATTGTATATTTTTATATCCATTATCTATATCATTCTATCATTATATGCATAGGCACACGAATGGCTTCCAGATGGATGGTTGGTAGAGGTCAGAGCAGGGGGAGAAAAGATGGAGAAGATGTACAAGGTAGTTTTTATCCCCTTCACACGCCCTAGAAAAATACTAACTAAAAATGGCAAGATGATAATTTACTCACTTTTGTAAATAATTTTGATTTGATTGTATTATTATTATTTGCAGTTTTATCTTTTCTCACCATTGGAAGTACGAGTATTTTCTAAAGAGGATGTACTACTCTATACTAAGGAAAGGAAAATATTCAAATGTGATACAGATGGGCAATGTGACACAAACTCTCAAGATAATGTGCATTTCTTACTATCCCTACATAAGCAATTATTTATGTCTATGATGAATTGACTTCCCAAAGCTTTGATGCCTTACTTTGTAGATTCTAGCAACAGTGGAGTTCAACCCACACGGGCTGCCACAAGGATGGGTTAAAGAGGTCATACACAGAAAATCAAAGGAAAGAATAAGGAAAGACTCGGTATATAAAATTAAAAATAAAACCCTTCCTTCATTCTTTGTTGAAATATTTTTCAATTTTTGATCATGATTAATGATGCAGTACTTCACGGATCCTGTTAGCCATAAAGTATTCAGGTCATTGAATTATGCAACTCACTACATTAATACTGGGGAAGTTAAAAAACATGCACTTGTTCAGAGGGCAAGTGTGCATGAAGTGTACAATTTTGAGAAGTCTGTTGACATGGTAACATTCCAACATAATCTCTTATCCCAGTCATGGTCTTCCAACATTATCTCATCTCAAAGTAAAGTTTTCATTTTAAAGACTTCACTTGCCTTAGAAGAAGATGCATTGTTGACCTTTTTTGATATTATACTGTTTAAAATGTGAATATATACTTCATGCACACATCCTTTCATGTGTAAATAATAAGGTATATTCCAAAAGTTGTGGATCGAAAATCTTTTTGACGTTGTTATCATGCAATTTGCTTTTTGTGTTATTCTTGAAATCAATAATCAAGTTAGGCTGGCTTAATTTCTAATATATATTTTTATATGATTATGATCATTTGATCTATCTTTTATTGAGGTCGGGTCATAGTGTTGATGCTTTCAGATCCTTATGGAATGCATTCTTCTACTTCTCATTTTGTAGGAATTTACGTTATCATTCTAGTTTCACATGTTCATTTATTCATGGAAGATTCATGTATGACCGATGTACTTTTCTATGTTTTCCATGTGCCATATCCAAATGACTATCCTTGATTCGCTTTTTGCAACCATGTATTTTGGGATTGCCCCCGCCTCCCATCATACAAATGTGTGTGTACCTCGACTATATTGATACGAAAATTATTATGTGTCAAACCATTCTGCCAAAAGGTATATCCATTATAGGTTGGAATAACAAATAATGTTGCTTTTCTTTTCATTGTGTGGACACCAGAATTAAACATAGCTTTTTCGATGCAAATGTAATGTAATTTAATATAACAAAAGGAACTCATTTTCTAACATATGCATGCATTTGGTCTACCTTCATTAGACCGTACTTGGAACTAACCACCATCCTTTTTCTTTACTGGTGTGTTGGTATCTCTGAACAACCTACAAAACTTCCTGTAAGAGCGGTGTCTCCATGGTACTGATATAGCATATTTTGCTGCTTAGACCAGCATAGCATGATAATTGAATATCATAAATGTGTCAGCTTAAAAGTGTAAAAAAAATCTGCATAATATGTTGTGTTGTTTGTAGTTATGTATATTGCGAATATATTATGTAATTAGTCGAAAAATACATGTCCAAATGTTTGAATTTTCAGGTTTATCAAACAATATATTGCTTTGACATTATTAAAGTTTTGAAATTCTTATAAAAACCAATTTATAGTTATTTGGTGCTTATATTTAGCTAATTCTCCTCGTAGCATGATATTTTCCGCGAAAAACCGAGAAAGAATGTGAAGGCTCGCAAAACACTTGAAAGTTCTTTGAAGCCCAGAAGATCATCAACAAGGAAGAACAAAAATTGCAATGAACAAACTTCATATAGATGTAAGTTCCCCCTATCATCAGTGCTATGGTATTTATTTATACATGCAGGTGTTGCACATATTACTTTCTTTTTAGGTTCGTGCATACTATTACATGATCGAGTAGGCACATAAATTTGGCTATTCACTTATATGTATCCTTGTAAGATGTTCTACCCTGGGAGAGTTAAGATTTGGATTTTCTTGTTTCATCTCAGGGGGACATGAGGACGTCAAAAAAGGAATCCTATCACATTTGTTACGACTTAGGACAATAAGTTCGTGAACTTGGTCTGGGTCTCCGTTAGTTCTATATAAACCTTATGTAATCAAATGTGGGATGTTTTAGTGGCTAGAACCGAAAATTGCAAAAAAAATGAGTGTTGTGCATAAAAAACAAATATGGGGCTTTTAATTTTTTACGAAATTAAAAAGATTGAATTTTGCAAAAATTCCTGCAGCCTGGTCACCAAAACCCCGTAGTATACATCAACAGACATTAATTTTCAATTAAAAATCTATACCAATATAAAAAGACCCAGTGGGGCAGATCCAATAAATCTCAGCCATCCATTAGCGTTAATCCGACAGTCCGTATTGTCCTAATGGTGAGCAAGTAAACACGTTTAATGCTAAACGGGTTTACTGCCAATCAATCCTTTCTCTCCTTGATCCCCTTCCTGGCGTACCCTTTCACAGAAAGGAAACTGCCACAACGATTTAGCGCTAAACGGTTTACTGCTAATTAATCATTTCTCTCCCCGATCCCCTTCCTTATGTACCCCTTCACACAAAAGGAAACTGACACAGCGAACCGTCCCACGACATCGCCCCATCACCTCGCTTCAGCGATGCACGCTGCCCCCATCGCCTCGACCCGCAGCAACTTCAAGGATGCCGCCCCTCACATCTCCGTGCCGCCCCTCCCCATTGCCTTTGCATGGACACGCTGCCGTCAAACATGCAGCCGCCGGGCCAGAGGTCTTTCATCTATGCTTTCTTCATTTTTTTCCGGAGAATATTGATTCATGTTTCATTGAATAAAAAAGTAGCATGTATGCACTAAAAACTGAACCCAAACCAGGCTTCGTAAAACTGAACCAAAAGCAGCCTTGTGTGCACACATTGAGCGGTTATTAAGCTTTATTACCAACGTGCACTATGAAACAACTAGGTTACACAGTGATATGGAACTTTTGGTAGCAGCTGGGTAGCGGATCAGTTGTGCTGATTTGAATGGATTGTGCTTAGATTTTTGGATTTCTCTTTTAGCGGCTGAGGACAAGGTATGTGCCCCCTCCCCTGGTCACTTGCATATACCATTAACTATGTTGGATTAGTTCAATTTTCAACCCATTTGAAGGAAGAGATTGACCTGCCGCTGGTGGTGCTTACACAAATATTTCTTTTGATGCTATATTTTTCTTTAAAAAATCAGGTATACCTTCAAAACGGATTAAGATAACATTTACTAGTTACTCCCTCCGTTCCTAAATATAAGTCTTTGGAGTGATTTCACTATGGACCACATACAGAGTAAAATGAGTGAATCTATATTTAAAATGCATCTATATACATCCGTATGTGGTTCATAGTGAAATCTTATATTAAAGCCACGATTCGCGAGTCGCGAGTGAGCGGTCACCGCGAGGAATACCGCAACGCCGACAGGCGACCCCCCGCGGGGCGATCCCAGCCGCTCGATCGGAATCCCACGGCCCAGCGCCCCCACGAGCGCCGAGGGCCCCACCCGACCCGTGAAATCCCGCAATCGTCCCCAATCCCCGGGCCACCTCCAGCCAAACAGCCCATCGGCGCGAGGGCACGGCGGTCATTTCGGCCGGCAGGGCGACAGCGAGGGGATAGGGACTCGCGGCACTAGTACTAGTCCGGGATAGTGCGGCTAGGGTTTCTTCGTCTTCCCACACACACCCCCTCTCCCACCTGCTCCGTCCCCATCCCCTCGCCGCCGCCGCCGCCGCCATCTGAGCCTCAGACTCGCGCGAATCCTCCCCGGGCCGAGCGATGGCGATGCAGCAGTCCGGCAGGAGAGACTGGTAGCGAGAAGGGTCAGTTCCCCGGTCACCCCACACACAAATCCCGGCGAGCGAGCGCAGAGTGACCCGACTTTTTCCGCCGTCCATGGCGACCGTGAACCCCTTTGACCTCCTCGGCGACGACGAGGGCGACGACCCCACGCAGCTCCTGGCCAAGGCGGCCGCCCTGGCGCAGAAGGCCGAGGCCAAGAAGGCCGCCGCGCCGCCCGCCGCCGGCAAGGGCGGCGCGAAGACGGTCGCCAATCTGCCCACCAAGCCGCCTCCACCTGGTCAGGCTGGTAAGTCCGGGGTCCGGGTTTAGTAGCGAGTTGCGGAGATGCTGGATCTGGGGTTTAGGGTCCGCGGGGAAGGTTTTTTCTTTCGCGGAAAGGATGGCCTTCCGTCAACTGCTGTAGTATCTGCAATCACACAAAAGATTCATGTTGACGAATGATTGTTGTGAAGTTGGGGGTTTTGATTCAGTTTTAGACATTGCTGCCATGAAAGACTATTTTTTTGGGGTTTAACTCCTGATGGTGTGTATGTTTTTCAGGCAATGACTCCCGAGGTGGTGGTCCACCCTCTCGTGGAGGATATGGTCGCGGTGAACGTGGCTCAGGCAGAGGTGGCCGAGGAGGGTACGGTCAGAATCGCGACTACGGCAGTGAAGACACAAATGGCTACAGGGGAGGTTATGGTGCCAGAACTGGAGGTGAGGAAGGCGCCCAGGACAGAGAGAGGGCCCCTCGGCAACCCTACCAGGGGGGAGGCCGTCGTGGTGGGTATCGTGAAGGCGAGTTTGGTGATGATTCTGAGAGGCCACCTCGAAGGAACTATGAGCGCCATAGCGGCACAGGCCGAGGGTATGAGATAAAACGCGAGGGTGCTGGCCGTGGGAACTGGGGAACTACCTCTGATGAATTTGTCGCCCAGTAAGATATCTCCTTTTCTGCTCTATGATGTAGGCTATTTATATGCAGAGTGGTGAAATGGGAGGTAACCTGTGTTGTTGTTTTGGTGACCAGGGAAACTGAGGCCCTGAAGCAGGATGAGAAGGCCCCTGCACCTGAGAAGCAGGGCGCACCGGAGGATGCACCACAGGCAGATGAGAACAAGCCCACCAAAGATGGCGCCGCAGTTGTGGAAGAAGAAAAGGAAGAGGATAATGTATGCTTCCTTCACGCTGTGGTCCTTATGAATGATAATTTTTTGATAAAGTTGTCTAGTTATCGTCATATTTCTAAGTCTAGTTATAGTCATATTTCTAAGTCTAATTATAGTTATATTTCTAAGGCATAATAACATGCACATTTAGTTCTCTTCTCAACTTGAACGATCCTTTTGGTATTTTACATAGCTTGCCCCATTGTTTTTTGTTTTGTTTTGCTTCATGATTTGTCAGTCATATTGAGTCTTATGCACCATGCATTTGCTTTAATTCATACACACTATTATGTCTTGCATGTTTTGATAGCTTGGAATTTTCATTCTTCTATCTATTATGGATTTTTAAATATAGAGATAACTTTGTAATCTTGTTGTCTTCTGCGAGCCAGTGAGATTTTTGCAATACTTCTCTTTGAGTGTTCAATTAGTGCATTCACAAGTGCATGCTTGTGTAATTGATTTGTTTGGACTCATAACATCCCCAAAGTTGCCATTTGCTATGCCTTGCATTTGGTATGTACTTATAGGACTGACAGAAGTGAGCATAGCAGTTTGCAATACGCTTTTGCTCTGCTCACTTCACTGATCATGTACAATATCTGTTTTGGAAGGACTTGCTAATTTCTTCACCTTGCTTTTGATATTAATAGACCAAGAGATAATTACAGTAGTTTGTCAGTCTGGTCGTGATATGCAATACTGTTGTCTGAATTTCAAATTAATGTTGATTATGGCTATTTCTTCTGTTCGTGTTTGTGGTGGCTGAGTGATTATTAGATTATTACACACATGTACATTTTATCAGGCAACTCACACACAATAGCTCTTTTCAGACATGATTTATGCAGCCATTCTCATTGTATTTAAACATTTCCTTTTTGTATTATTGTATCATATATCTGTTGCGGTCATGCTGTATGCATATGCTTTTTTCTAAAGAAGGAAGAGTATACCTATATTTGTTGCAATCATTTGAATGAAATGTTTGATGATCTTAGGAGATGACTCTTGATGAATTTGAGAAAGTAATGGAGGAGAAGAGGAAAGCACTTGCTGCTTTGAAGAAGTCTGAAGAGAGGAAGGTTGAAATTGATAAGGATCTGCAGGCTATGCAACTACTTTCCACCAAGAAAGGAAATGATGAAGTTTTCATCAAACTGGTAAGTTAACCCATTATGCCTTGTACTCCATGCCTCTTAACTCACTGGAGACGCGTGATTGATTTTTTTATGTATTTCCTTAGGGTGCTGATAAGGAGGCTTTGAAGAAGAAAGAGAATGCTGAACGTGAAGAGCGTGCTAAGAAGGTCTGACATTACATCTTTTGCAATATTTAGAAATATTTGTACTTCTCTTGTCAAGGTGCTAAATACTAACAGTAATGTTGTGATGCTGGTGCAATCTTGCAATAACTTTCTGATTCTCAGTTTGTGATACTAGATATCATGCTACATATTGTCAATGACCACTTAGGGCATGCACAGTGGTTGATAAAGTTAGTCTTATCTTAAGCCACCATGTAATTTAGATATGACAATAAAAAATGATGTACAAAGGGTTATCTCTTGGCATAATCTTAGTAACCAGATTTCTTAAATATGTGGTTGCAGATATTATGCTAAGAGATCTCTTAATCTTGTTTCTCTCTCCTTCACCTCATCATTTATCCTATGTGGTACTCTTAAGATAGAACCATTGTCCACGCCATAATCTTGTTTCTCTCTCCAGAAAGGCTATACTGTAGGCCTTTCTGGACATGTTAGTTGCCTGTCTTGGATTCATCTGTTATTCCCCTGTCCTGTTGTTAAAACAGCAATTACCTTTCGTGCTTAGCGCGCCCAGTTTTATGCCTGCACTTTGGTCTTCCTGCTAGATAACAATTACTAACTTGGGATTGTTCTCTGACGTCTGTCCTGTTGTTAAAACAGCAATTACCTTTCGTGCTTAGCGCGCCCAGTTTTATGCCTGCACTTTGGTCTTCCTGCTAGATAACAATTACTAACTTGGGATTGTTCTCTGACGTTTGTAGTCTGTGAGCATCAATGAGTTCCTGAAGCCTGCTGAAGGAGAGAGGTTCTATGGTGGCCGTGGCCGTGGCGGCAGGGGCCGTGGAGACCGCGGAGGCTTCAGAGGCGGATTTGGTGGTGGGGGCTATCACGGCCCACCCCCTGCTCCGGCAATTCAGGACCAGAACCAGTTCCCAACCCTCGGTGGGAAGTGAGATTGCTGGACCATCTCAAGTACCACCTTTACCAGTATCGTCGACGCTGTCAAGTTAAAATTTTCCTTTCACCATATATTTCTGCGCGGATCCTATATTGAAACAAATAACTCTGCTGCATGTGGACCATTCATCCCTGTGTCTGTCAACTTTGTAAATCCGACGGTTGTCGCTTATCAGAATTTTGTAGGCTATGAATTGCTCGTTCCTTTGTCTGTGATCTTCAGGTTTCTAATGTCCTCTGATGCGAGTGATCCATCAGATATGGATAGCGCTGCATACAGTGCAAGTGATAATATGGGGACAGCTAGGCATCAGTTGGCTTGCGAGTCATCAGATGTCTTTCTCCTCTCGTTGCAGCAACACATCCTTATGTGCCTGGCTCGCGGCGCTGCTCCCACTCTGTACCCGTGTGCCCATTGCAGCAGCCGCTGCGCTGGCCATGCAACCAAACAACGCCAGCTGCCTCGCATCAGTGGTCCATGATGAGCCCCCCTCCCCCTAGTCCCCTTGTATCACCATATCCTCCGCTTGCAATGTCAATGAGATTACAGTTGCAACACCGGCGACGCACTCTTGCTGCAGCGCAATGCCCTTGACCCTTGCAAGGTCAGGTGCCCTTACCTTTGAGTATCACCCCTCATTCGTCTTGCAACATTCGCTCAACCACTGGTCGTGCAACACGACACAGTGTGCTTGTGACACCACCCCCCATTCATCTTGCAACATTCGCTCAACCACAGGCTGTGGTGCACGAGTCTGCGTGCTTGCGACACCACTCCTAGATCCCGTCCTTCTGGTGACTTCTTCCATAAGCCGCTCCCCTCCTCCCTTTCCAGAAGCACATGGTTCCCTACTCAGGGAGGATGTGACTTACGAGAAGAAGGCAAAGCAAAAGAAGAAAAAAAAAGATCCTGGCTGCATACGTTTGACGAATATCATTCGACTCGCACGAACAACGTTGTTTCAAAGCCAAATGGTTAGCCGTGGCACGAACAACTTGTTGAATTGTGATAAACTTCTGCTATATATGATCGACGTGCATAAATTTGAGGGTTTGACATTAAAAAGTGTGGCTACCCGGCTAAACTGTTGAGGGGCTGCCGCGCCAATGGTCTTGCAAAGGCTCGTCCATTGGTATTTAGGGTGTGTTTGGTTTGTGTCACCAAGTGGAACGGCACGGGTCGGTTCCATCCCCAGGACCCGTTCCGGTGTTTGGATTGTGGAAGGAACAAGAACTCAGCGGTTCCAGTGAACGGCATATTCCCTGTTTATGCCGAACCTAGGCGTTCCTCCAAATCGGCCGGACCACGCGGAACGCCTCGCTCGCGTCTCTTCTCCTCATCTCTCACCCACCTCGCGGCCCGCGGCCCAGCCACCCACGACCTCTGCCCTCTCTCCCTCGCTGGCCATGGCGGCGGCCGTCGGCCGGAGCACCTTCCCTTCCTCCGCTGCCCCTCATCGGAAGTGCAGCCTCGCCGGCGTCTCCTGCCCCTCCTATCTCCCCCTCGACCAAGGATCTGGCGGAAGGAGTTCGGGGTGAGGTGCGTCTGTGTGTACGTGAGGAGGCGCATGTGTGTGTGTGTGTGTGGCGTGGTGCGACTGGAAGGCCAGCCTAGCTCGCAACCATGGCTGCCGAGCTAGAGGTCGAGCGGCTGGACGGCCTCGGTGCAAAAGCAACGTGCAATTCACCCCGTCGGCCAGATGATTGAAAAAGAACTGAAGGAGCAAGGCTGCGTTTGGGTGGCTGCTGTTGATCCAGAATTTTGCATCTGGGTCGCTGCTATCGATCTTGTGGACTGGAGGAGCAAGGCTGGACGAGCAAGCTGCATTTTTTGCTTGTAGCACACAGATCAGATGCAGACTTTGGTATTTGGGTGGCCTTTGTTTGACTGAAATCCAATCAGATCAGCTGCGATTTGTTTTTGACAGAGTGTTCTTGAATCTTGATGCTAACACTGCTGCACAATTCAATATTTATCTGCCTTTTTAATGACCGGAATCCACTCCAATTCATGATGAGATAAATAAACTCATCCCATCCTATCTCTCAAACTAAACATCAAAATGTAACCATTCCATTCCTTCAAATTGCCACTACCAAACACAGTGACGGAACCGACCCATTCTAGTGGAATGGAACCATGACATTCCGTTACACTTCGTCTCCGAACCAAACACACCTTTAGAGGACCAAATTTGCCAAATCGGACTATAGATGCAGCTCTTCTGCCTCCTTGGAGAAGCAGCGTTCAGAAGAGAAGAGGTGACTTAGGAGAGAAGGCAAAATAAAAATAAACGGACAGACTTGCCGACTCCCACGGACAGCGTTGTTTCAAAGCCAACACACACGCTCCTCTCCTACTTGATTTCTCCCGCCTCCCTTTCCCCCCAGAAAAATCCCCAAATCCACCACTTCACCGCCGACGCCATGCCGCCGCCGGCGCCGCGCCGTCTCCTCCTCCTCCCCCTACTCGCCGTCCTCCTCGGCGGCACCGCCAGCGCCTTCTCCATCCCCGCCGTCACCGCCGCCGCCGCCGAGCTAACAGGTAAGCTCTGTGCCTCGCACCCACCTCCCGAAATCCCCCTAAACCCTAACCCTAACCATCTCGCAGTCGCCTCGCACCCGCCGGCCTCCCTCCGCCTCCCGCCGGCGGAACCCCTCGCCGGGGACGGCCGCGGCCCCTTCTGCACGCGCGTCCACCTCCGCGGCCGCGCCTCCCGCTTCCGCGACCCGTCCCGCTTCTTCCACGCCCTGCGGCTCCGCGCCAACGCCTCCCGCCCCGACGCCCTCGAGCTCTGCTTCCACCGGTAAGCGAAAATCGGGAACTCACACCCTACCTCCCTTTCTTCTTCTCGTCTTACTTGCACTTCTCGGCCTGATTTTGTGGTGGTGCTGTTTGTAGGAATGCCACGATTGGTCCGTGCAAGTGCGCCGCGTCGCAGTGGCACAAGGTGCCCAAGAGCGGGCTCTGGGCGCAGTCCCTCTCACCGTATGACCACCGCATCCTCGACTTCCGGATGCCCGCGGACCCTTCGAGATCCGTTGTGGTGTCCACGGAGGAAGGTGTGTGGTTCTCGTTCTTCTTGCATTTCCGTGGTTTTTGCTTGTTGTATGTGCACCTTGACGGCAACTGTTTCGTGATATGTTGATTTGGGAATTGGTGCTTTTGTGTTTGTCTCTGCAGAGTTCTTGCTCCATAGGGTGGTGTTCCTGGTGCTGGGGATGGTGCTGATGGCTCTGGCGCACACGCTTAGCCAGTCACTGGTGTTCTACTATGGTGGCGCCATGACGATCGGCATTTTCCTTGTGGTGCTGATTATACTCTTTCAGGTAAGCTCTTCCTCTATGCCCTGTTCTCTGTAGAGTGCCACTTAATCTGGTAACTAGAGATAACTAGCATTGGTGGATGAGTCAGTTTTCATAATGGTTGAGTGAAGTTCTCTTATTCTCTGTACTTCACAATACCAGTCGGGCCATGATAATTAGAGTAGCATATGTGGCACTATTGGACAGAATCCAGCAAGAACATGTGCTTTCCTTCAGCTCGGTGGAGATTATCTCCCTCCTTTTCTTTCCCTGTTCATTTGTTTTTCCTGAATGTATTCACATGCTTTGTGCTGTTTATGATGCCTAATTTCCCAGAAGTCATGCTTGGTTTGTAAAGTCTTTTTGTCTGCTAGTACTTGGTTAGGCAGTCACTTTCCGAGTTGTTATTTTTGTTTCTCACTACCTGCCTCTTTTTGCTATATCTTCTTTCAGGGAATGAAGCTTTTGCCTACTGGCAGAAAGAGTTCGCTTGCTATTTTTGCGTACTCTTCAGTTGTGAGTATTCATTTGACCATTGAGAAAGTTTTCTTCTCTAATTTCATTTTCACACTGTTGGACATCATGATAATTTCTCAAAAACAACAGGTTGGCATGACAACATATTTTCTGCACTGTTTGTCGGGACTGCTGCGTTCAATTCTTGTGGAAATGGGAATCGCTGAAGACATGCATAATCCTGTATGTAAGTTCTCCATCCAGGAATAGTGTCATCTATGGTTCGTTGTGCTTGTTTAATTTCCACCTACATTTACGTTGCCACTTATTTAAGGCCTAGCAATTTAAATTGCCCCATGACTTTGACATTCTCGAGGCTTATATTTTCTCTGTTTTTTCTTGATAGATCACTATGAAGTATAAACTGTACTACTGAATTACAGTTTACGATTCTTCTCAATATGTTACAAATGCTTGTCTCTTTGAGTTCCTGTTGTCTAATAGCCGGGTTCTACTATATTGCCCTAGAAAGGGATTGTTAATGTTTTTACATTGTTATACCAGTCTCTTTAAGTTGTAGTACCATATATAGGCATTATCAATGTTTTAACATCATTATTCTGTTTGAGTTTCATTTCTATCATTGCTCTATTGACAATTTGACATAAGAACATGTAAAATACATTTGCAGCTAGGTATATTCCTTCTCGTTTGCGTCATCCTAGCTGGAGCCTGGTTTGGTTTCTGGGGTGTCCGTAAACTTGTTCTAACGGAAGAAGGATCTGTTGATGCTGGCGTGGCCTATTTCGTCGAGTGGGCTATCTTGATTGTTTCTGCTGTCTTGATCCTCCAGGTATTTTTTTGTAACGATGGCTGTTTGCTGACTATTCTACTAGTTATCACTTCACTGACTGGCAGTTTTGCGTCTTCGATTCCTGTAGAGTTCTCTGGACTATCTCCTTGCATTTGCAGCTTTAGTCTTTTGCATAATCATCAAGACAGTTTCAAGGATTGAAGGGATGTCACGACTTATACGCCATTTATCAAGGTATGAATTATGGCGTAGTATATCCTATTATTATTGTATATGCCCCTTTGTGGAGTATAATCTAAAGTTGAATACGAACTTGCTAATTACAGGCTTACAGCCTTTTGTTATTCATGGTTTTAACTTTTAAACCTACGTAATATCGCTAAGCAGAAGCTGGTATAGTGGTATACTCCTGCTCATCAGTAGTGTTAATTGTTAATATTAGTATCTCTAGGTATGTAATTTATTGTTGTTATAAGAGCACACAGTTGAAGTATATTGCCCACCTATGCTCATGTTTCTAGTCTTTCGGGTGAACCAGCTGGTTTATGTAACTCAGTGTGGTGGTGGTATCAGCCAGGAGCAAGCTAGCAAGCTCCTGGGTCTAGACATGGCCAACACAGTTTTAACAGAAGCAATTGGGGCCCACTTACAAAAAAAACTATACCATTCAGATAAAACTACTTCCACAAAAAGAATGCTAGGAACGGAGGAATGAAGCAGTAGAAATTGGATACGGAATGGAATTTTAATGATCATGGGAACGATGTGGCAGGGATATTGACCATGCCACCCAATATCACTAATGAATTGACCTGGGGGATAAAGTGGACAGTATCAATAGTCCGAGGTTGCAATTCAAATGGTTTAATAGGTCAGGTTTGAAAGTGGCCCTTTTCCGTTTGATTAACATTCTTGTCAGTTGTCACGACAAGAAATATTTGCATCTCCTGGAAAGTCACAACTAACTAGAATGAATATATCTTTCCTTGCAAAAAAGGGGACTGAATGAATATCTTTATGCAGTGGAGTTTCCAAGGGAATCACACGTGGCCTCTCCCGTTATGAAGATTTGGGAGGGTATTCCAACACGAATGGAACTCACCAAGATGGCTTCAGCAAGCTTCATGGTGAATATCTGAAACATACACCAAGAAGAAATTCACCTCTTTCAGGTTTGCCATCCTTCTGTCGCATGATTCCCCAAGTTCACTATTGTTGTCTTAGCGTACCACTTGATTTTACTTCTCCAGGCTCACAGAAGAAAACAATGCCACAAGTTCTTGATAGGGACAGCTACTATTCGACCTACCACACTACCCCAGAGAGGAGAAAGTTTACGAAAGAGGAATACGAAGCATTCACCAAAGAAGAGACAAGAAAGGGTATGCAACAGTTACTGTCCTCGCCGGATTTCAACAGGTGGGCGCTTGCCAATGCGGACAGGATATCAGTGACTCCAGCAGGACGCAGCAGCAGCAGCAGCAGCCAGGAGCGACATCGTTTCTTTGGACTGTTTTAAGTTGTGTATGATTGCCAGGTCTTCGCTCCCGATGTCTTGACTCTTGAGTGCTTGCAGCAACAGGTGTGGTTGAGTGATTCTACGAAGGATAGGATAGGGTAGCAGCTGAATGTTACCGTGTTTTTAGTGGCAACAGTCTTACAGCCTAGTACGTATTAGGTTAACTATTTTTGTGTGGTCAGTTCCAACATCTTGCTATGTTTTGTGTGCTCAGTAACATCAAGTTCTGATTTGCAGTCTGCAGACATCTGAGTCTGGGAAAGATTCGAAAGTCTTCCCGTGCTGGCAAACATGATCTAGATTGTTAATTAGGTTGTAAATGTAGTAAAAAAATTATGGCTCTCTAGTTGAATGTGGACAACAGAAAAATTATTTCCTTCTCCCTTTTCTTGGAAAGACAAACTAGTTCCAGTGATGCACGTAACTTAAGAAGCAGCTCGTGACTTTGTGTTGCTTAATTGTATGCTGAATGAAATATGTCGGTAATTACTTTTGAAGCCCAAGCTAATCGGAAAAAATAGCAAATAAATAAAAAAAATGTTTTTTTAACACCAAAGATGCTTGAGTAGTTGAGTGTTCTTCTGTAGGTGGGTTTAAAATTTTGTGGAGACGAGTCCTCCGTGAAACATAAAAAAGCATCAGAGCTAGGAAAACTAAATTGGCTCACTTTGAGAATAAACATAAAAAAACAAAATTGACTCTACAAAAAGCTTTTAAGAATAGACATTTCAGAGCTGGTGAAATTGTACACGCACCTAAAAAACTAAGCATCTTCCATGCAATTTTTTGCTGAAATGTTTTGATTCGTTTTGCTATTATGGTTCATGCGTGAAACGCTTGGGTCTTACCCCAACTATGGTTGTTCGAAGGTTGGTTTTAGAAGAGGATGTATTACAAAGCAGTCCTATGCATGAATCAACTACTATTAGCATATACTCCCTCCGCAAAGAAATATAAGAGCGTTTGGATCACTAAAGTAGTGATCTAAACACTCTTATATTTATTTACAGAGGGAGTACTTAGCTGAAGTGTATGTCACCCGCATTAACATAAATACATAATGCATGTGCGAACATATCTCAGTAGACAGCATCCAAATCTGTTGTCATTTCATTCAAATGAACCAACTCTATAGCATTTCCCGATATTGCAATCCGAATGTTCCATCTTCAACTTGGCCAAGATCTCCAGCTTCACCTGATTAGAGCACAATAGGTGGGTCCGACCGTTCACCCCAACTCGCCCCACAAACTTTGTACTTCATCATTATAACCATTTGTGATATAATCCCATACAAGTAGGAGTAGGGTTGTTACTCACGGGGCCCTGGACCTGGGTAAAATTAGTGTTCCGCGTCCATTTGTAACCGAAGGAGACATCCCGCTGTCATATAAATTATGTGCGACTTCAGCACTGTTGTTAGGTACATTACGAAAAACACCTCTTGACAACATGTGTGCATGACGCACACATAATGCACGTGCAATGCGAACTACAAGAAGGCACAGCCATATTTACTCTGTTGGTGTAAAGCTCTGAGAAAAATTAAGGTAATGATTCTTATGTTCAGTTGGTTCGGTTAACCATCAATCAGTTCGGAATTTACCAAAGGAACCAAATTTAATATGTTTTAGTAATTCTCATACTATACCGATAACCATAAACAAATTAACCAATAATTTAGGCTCCATTTGGTATTTTTCGGTTCGGTTTTGATATGCATAGCCTTAGCACCGAGTGCCTTTGCTGGCTCCAGTGCAATCCATGACAATGATTAAGATCATTTTTTGTTTCAAGATTCCTATCCCTCGAGAGTCCAGTTGCGGCACTGGCAATGAACCACTGCAAGGGAAGCCATGTAATCACCAGACCTATTCCAAGAAGTACACTGTTAGTAAAATGTGCCTCAGCTGTCACTTAGTGTGTCTGTACTCTGAACCAGGTGTAAGGGAAATGAAAGTAAGACCTTGACCCATAAGGCGACTTGCATGCAGCAACAATATGAGATTTTGCCAGGTCTGCGTCCTTCTGTTTCGTAAGCAATGAAAATGATAAATCATTTGATTATTAGAACATAGGGAGTTTATAGTGTGACAAGTCCATAACCATGGATATCATGAAATTTCATAAAATAATATATTAGCCTGGTTACAAGATGTGCAAACTGTTCCAGTTCTAACACAAAATTACAAGCTGCAGGAAAATAATATGATGATGAGTTACGTGCTGACGTAGATGTTTGCTTTCTGCGATGATGTGTTGATCAGAATTTTATACCTGCAATCTATGGACTTAAGTGGGTGCAATGAGGAAGGTGGTTGTAGAGAATAAAGATGTATAGATGTTATTCTACAGAGAAACAGCACCCTGTTTTGAAATAGCAGCTTGCCGCAGATTAGCTCAGATACAACTATTACAAAATCCGTAAATGGCCTAAATAAGAACACAAGTGTCAACACAGAGATTGTTGAATTAATGTGTACCTTGGATTCATAGTAAAGTCCAGCGTATAATGATGCATAGAAGAGTTCGCCACCAGAGCTACTAGAAAATTTTGAAGCTAACTGGAGACATGGAAACCATGAAAAGTTAACGTTCTCCGGAAATTTATAAGGACACAGATAAGATAAGATATATGCATTGTAGCTCAAATAAGCTCACGTTTTCAGGGTCCCCACCATCTTTGAACAAAGCATAAGCTTCGCGCATCACGGGTCTTCGATCTAAACCGACCTGAAAAGTGAAATTCAGAATGAGTTACCATTTGATCATCAGCGGTCAGCATTTTGTACATGGTGGTGCCTGCAGCCCCTTTTTGTTTGGGGTTGTTGCATAGAGTACCAAAAAGTTCTACATGTCGGACACAGTTATGTCCTATGTCCATACCACATTTGGTTCATACAACAAATTACACACATAAGTATGTGTTAGTGTTATAACTGAATTTTGTTTACAGTATAAAGAGAAGAGAATTGCCTCCAAGAAGCGCTTCCTTGCTTCCTCCACCCCATACAGCTGAGCCTCACACAGGAAACACCATATCGACTCCTCAGTGTCATTGGGGTTGGCAGCAACATCTAGCCTGAACTGCTCCGCGGCCTCCTCAAACCTATATATGCCAGTGTCCAAAAACGAAAAGAAAACTGAAACTCAATGGTGGATAGACCAGTTGCAAATGTCACGCGCCTAATTACCCATTGGATTATGCACCTGTCGAGGTAATACAGCGACAGCCCCCTCTGCCAGAGATCTGAAAACACTCACACAAACACGGGCGTAGCTGCAGCTGGTGATCTTGTTTCTTTAACCCAACTGACAACAATGGTAGATTAGGAGCACGTACACGCTTTCTGCCGTGGATCCAACTCGATCGCGCGATCGAACTCCGCCACTGACCCGGCCACATCTCCCTGCAATGCAACGGAGGAAGAAAGATCAGGCGAGGGAGGGTCTCCTCTGCAGTTACGGAAGCAGAGTGGGAGAAGGGCGTAAGAGGAGGTTTATCTTTATCCTCTGAGACTCTGACAGTCTAACCTGCTTGAAGAGCTCCATACCGCGCCGGACGGCAAGGGGCGCGGCCGCTGCACCGGCCGCACCGGCCGCACCGCCTGAGAGGAAGTCCCAGATACCAGCGGCCGCCGGCAGGAGGAGCCTGCGCGGCACCCCGGGCGTGGCCGCCGGCGGGAGTGGCGAGCGGTGCGGTTTGGGGGGTGCCAACGGCTGGGCCCGGCGGACGTGGCCGCAGGCTCCGGTGGCCGGCTGGAAGGAGGCCGGAGAACGGAGGAAGGAAGAAGTGGATGCCATTTTGGAATTTGATGGATGGAGGCGAGGCAGCCCGACGGGAGGAAAGACGCGAACGAAGCAGAGGCAGACGTCTTCGGCTGGAGAGTGGATGGAAGCTAGCGAGTGCACGTTGACACGATAAGCCTCCCGTTGTTTTACCCGTTGAGAAACGGTGCCCGTGCGAATGAAGATGGTTACAAAGACAGTGATATCCTTTTCTCATTGGAGTTTAAGTCTTAGATTTCACATTGGTGTTTGTATTGTTTTTAAATTTATTTTAGGCTTCCAGCGATGTTCGTATAGCAGGAGGAGTCGTTTCCATCGACTGCGAGATGCTTGTGATGACTTTGTAAAATCTTAAGATGCCATGCCAGCTCAGTCTCTCAAAGATGCTCTTAAAGGTAAAGTGTGTATGTGCGTCCATAAAAATGAGTGTATACTCGCGTATGTGAGCTACTTCGATTGCATTGTGTTCCAAAAAAAAAAAGAGATACAATGGCTGTTAGAAGGAGGCGGGGTTGCATCAATTAATTTGGATTGGGAGGAATAGTAGTTTCAACTACTGCCAAAATATTTTGATCTCAATTCAGTTAATATCTTCAAAGATATTATATACATTGCATTTTCAGCAATAGAGCTGAGAGTTGCGTGAGTGGCTTGGAATAGATAGTATCTTTTCTTTTGCATTTAAGCATTTTACACACGCAAATGCCAAATGCACCCAAAAAGTTAGACAACCTATATGAAACTTTTTTTGAAAACCAGAAACTTCTTCTCAAAGCATCAGTGAATATTCTTCGAAGTGTTCTAATCATTTTCCTATGTCTTCGTGACCGATTCTAAAGGTTATCGATCCACCCATGATAGTATTTTCGGATAATTTTGAAAGATGTTAGAGCATTTTTTAAATTTTTTTGGTAGTCCGATCATTTCACATTTGATTTGCATATTCCCACATTTATATACATAAACAACACGCCTTTTTAGTTGCCTAGACATAAGTTCATACAAATACAAACAATTGTTTATCGTTTGGAATTAAGAAATATATATTACCTACAATATCTCAATCCAATACAAACATAAGCCTGCAAATCGAACTAACATCGTAATTCAACATAAATGTCGAAGTAGCATCGGTTCACAACCTATAGTTTCCCTTACACCGCTTGTAGCTGCTTGACCATCCATCGCCCACCTTGCATCCGGCGTGAAGCTCTTCCCCGAGGATTGGTCGGAGATGCAAGCTGTTGTTTATATCAAGACAGTGACGCAGTCCGTCCTTCATGGCCAGGATCCTTAGTACATCTCGTAGCTTCCATTCTCAGAAATTGTGGAGTACCTATGGAAATGCAGTTTTCATGTCGGCGTACGAGCAGTATATGATGGACACTGCCAGGTCTGAGGTCATCCATGGGGTCTCTCTTCTCGCCGGTTTTGATCCAAAACTGCCTTTTGATGTCCACATGATACTCATGTGGAATTTTGATCTATTTATATCCAAGCACACTCCTGTAATTCCTGGTGTCCACGCTAGCGAAAGTTGTCACTTTGTGCTGCAGGAAATGATTGAGGGTGCGGCACTACTCCTTGGCCTGCACAAGTGGTAGACAAGGACGTGCTCACGAATGCATAGTTGTAGGACGATGACCCCTTGTTACTCTAGAGGATGCCTATGTGTGTACTCAAGGTCGAGGCCCACAAACTTATACTTCTCCTCCTGGAGCCACTGCTCGTACATGGCGATGGTCTTTTCCACCGTCTCAGGTTCGTTCCTATACACCACCTCCAGCGTGGTGGTTCCATGGGCATGTACGTGATGGATCTCCATTGTCTCTTTCCCGCTGTCCATGGACGCAAGGAGGGACGAGCATATGTGTCGTGGTATTTCTCACGGGGTGCTTGCGAGTCGACAGATGTCTCAAGGGCTTAGTGTGTGGGTAGGACTGCTGCTGATAGGACCGGGAGCGGGTATGCGAGTAGCACGCGGTGGTTTACCCAGGTTCGGGGCTCTCCGGAGAGATAATACCCCTACTCCTGCATGTCTAAGTATATATATCTGAGGTGTACATCGGGCAGTACAAAGCGCTCCTGGAGCTGTATCTGGGATCAGTGCCATAGGCATCTGATCTGTTAAATGCCTATACGAGGCATGCTAGTGGCCGGCCATGCTCATGGCCGTGAGCATACGTGCTCGAGTGAATGGATGGATGGAGGGATAGCTAGCTTGCTTGCTAGCTTATGTGCATGCGTGAGTGTCCATCCTCCTGGATGGATGGATGGGTAGTGTATTTATAGTGTGAGGTAGCTTGCTATGTAAGCTATGTGGGTAGCTTGGTATGTAAGCTAGCTAGTGGCTTTGGATGTAAGCTACCTTGGGTAGCTTACATGCCAAGCCAGGTGGGCATGGCACATGTCATGCTTGTCCCCTGTGATACTTTATAAATCAGTACCCAGGGAACACGGTACACTGTAGATGACGGCATCGCGGTACGGTTGTCTTCGTCGATGTCGGGTCGGGCTGCAGTCGGCAGCCGACCGGTTGGCGTAGTCGGCGGCCGGCAGTCGGCAGCCGGCCGGGTAGTGCAGTCGGACGGGGAGCCGGCAGGAGCGGCCGGGCAGTCGGACTGAGGGGCTTTGCTAGCCCCGATGTCTTGAAATATCATCTCGCCGTCTTCGGGGTATCCTTGTCCCATTACACCGACAGTAGCCCCCGAGCCTCCGGGCAACTTGGCAAAGTTGGGCGGAGGTTTTTTGGCAAA
This sequence comes from Triticum monococcum, assembly GCA_034509565.1. Lineage (NCBI taxonomy): Eukaryota > Viridiplantae > Streptophyta > Magnoliopsida > Poales > Poaceae > Triticum > Triticum monococcum. Next base: position 586,312,710 of record CM067841.1, read on the forward strand.
TGTTCCTGAAAATAATCATAAAAAAGGACAGAGTTAGTCCATGTAGATATATCGAATGCTTGCTTTTATCATTGCAAATTTTATGCGGAGGGTGCCGACTCGGTTTCGTCCGAGCCCCCTTAATCTTTTTCGTGTTCCCTTCGCTTTTTGGCTTGTGCTCTTGCTTGCCGGACAGCCGCTCTGCGGTCTGTGGCTAAGAGTGGGCCGCGAAGTGGAGTGTACAGTACTCAGAGTCTGGGAGCAGATTCAACCGAGTAGATACTTGTAAAGGAAAATGGTCGGGTCGCCCGAACGTTTTTCTTCCCGGACGTTTTTCGCGTGGGTGGCCTCCAGCGTTCACTCTTGCTAGTCGGCAGCCTCTCTGCGGTCTGTGACTAAGAGTGGGCCTTTGGTACCGCGCACGGTACTAAGCCGTCTGCGGGAACTAACGTCTCAGGCCAAGCGGCCAGCCCCCGGGCCAACTCTAGCTGGCGCCGGGGCAAACAGTGATGCTACTGTAATAAAATGCGGAGGCAGCCCCCGAGCAACGCTCGGGGTTATCCGTGCTTGCGTAGTGCAAAAAATATGCGGGTGAGGAGCTCACATTGTTTTTCGTGTAGTCGCGATCGTCGAAGATAGCCGGCGCGACTCGGCGCTCGCGGAGTGCGCCGGCGCACCCGCTGGGTGTAGGGCCGACTGCTGAGCAGTCGGGCCGGATCTTCCGGCAGCTATTTTGTCTTCTTTCTCGCGGGGGCGCGTCAGCGCACCCGCTGGGTGTAGCCCCCGAGATTTGGGCCGACTGCTGAGCAGTCGGGCCGGATCTTCCGGCAACTACTTTGTCTTCTTCTCTCGCGGGGGCGCGTCAGCGCACCCGCTGGGTGTAGCCCCCGAGATTCGGGCCGACTGCTGAGCAGTCGGGCCGGATCTTCCGGCAACTACTTTGTCTTCTTCTCTCGCGGGGGCGCGTCAGCGCACCCGCTGGGTGTAGCCCCCGAGATTCGGGCCGACTGCTGAGCAGTCGGGCCAGATCTTCCGGCAACTACTTTGTCTTCTTCTTTTTCTTCTTCAGGCGGCTGGGCGGGCGGACCCCGACATAGCAGTCGGACTCTTTGCAGCCGGCCAGGCAGTCCGCGGTCGGACGCATATCTGGTAGTCGGACACAGACATTTTTTTTCTTTTCTCTGGAGCAAGCCGGCCTGACTTTTTCTCTAGCCGGCATCTCACTCTCTCTCTCTTTTTTTTTCAAGCTGGCCATGGGCACCCGGCCTTGTTTCTTTTCTTTCTTGCGTTCTTCTTCTCGCCTTCAGCCGGGCACGGGCAGTCGAACAGCGGGAGCTGTCAGGGGCGCGCGGGGCGCAGCCGGCTGTGGCGAGCCGGCAGGCAGGTGACGGAGAAGCCGGCAGGGGCTGGAGCAGAGCGGGCGGCAGCCGGCAAGCCGCGAGCCATCCACGGGATGAGCGGGAGCCGGCCGGGAGGGCGGAAGCCGGCGAGCGCGGAAGGCGTCGGCCCGAGGCGGGACGCGGCAGCGCGCGGGGAGGCCACCCGAAGCCGGCGCGGGACGTGGCAGCGGGCGGGGCGGCCACCCGAAGCCGGCGCGGGACGCGGCAGCGCGCGGGGCGGCCACCCGAAGCCGGCGCGGGACGCGGCAGCGCGCGGGGCGGCCACCTGAAGCCGGCGCGGGGCGCGGCAGCGCGCGGGGCGGCCACCCGAAGCCGGCGCGAGACGCGGCAGCGCGCGGGGGCGGCCACCCAAAGCCGGCGCGGGATTTTGGAGAAGCCGACGCCGGGGCCGGGCGTGAGGCGGCAGAGCGCACGCGAGCTCGCGGGCGGAGTGGCGTGCAGGGCGGCACGGCCTGGCCGGAGCGAGATGGTGCAGAGGGGAGTGGCCGCGCGGCCCTGGGTGGAGCAAGGTGCGGGAGCGGGGGAGCCGGCAGGCGGCGGAGCAGCGCGGCGCGGGCCGGCGCGGCCGGATCCGGAGTCGGCAGCCAGGCAAAGTCGGGGGAGACGGTGGCGGCTCAGCACGGGGCTCGCAGGGGAGCCGGCGTGCGAGGCGCAGTGCGATGGGCGCGGACGCGCAGGGGACCCGGGGCGGGGCCGGCGAGCAGGCGGCTCGGGGGGGGGGGGGGGGGCCCGCGCGGAGACGACAGGTCGGCGGGCGCGCAGCGGCCAGGCGGCGCAGGCGCGGGGTAGGCCGGCCAAGGCCAGCGCGCGGAGGCGGGACGCAGAGCCGACCCGGGCGAGGCAGGACTCGGAGGCGGCGATGCGGGCGGAGCCACGGGCTTGCAGGCGTGGAGTAGGCGAAGCGGAGCAGCGGCGCGGGCGGAGCGAGCGCCGCGGCTGGGGACGCGTGACTGCGGGAGGCCGAGCCGGATGCGTCGGGGGGGAGCCGCGCGAGCCCGCGCGCGAGGCCAGCAGAGGGAGGACGCGGCGGAGACGGCCTGAGAGTGGGCGTGGAGTTGCGCCATTCGCGGGAATGAGGGCGGCAGTGCGCGGGTGCTCACGGGGACGATGCAGGTGCCCGCGAAGCCGACCGCGGCTCTAGTTAGCTTGTATGGATGATGTATGTAGTGGCGAACGCGCGTTTCGGCCGGGGCAGGGCACAACGCGGAGGGAAACGGACGCGAGCGACGCGGCACGACGCGCGCACGGATGCGGCCGACTGAAGCGAGGCACCGCGCGCGGCGCGGGCGCGGATGGACGGCCTGCGTCGCAACGGTGGTGGTGGAGAAGGCGAGGCCGACGGCGAGGACGCGCCGCCCCTCGCGGCCGCTCCGGGGGCGGGTCGATGTCGAGCCCCCGAGCGCTACCGGAGAGACGGCGCGACGCCGCGGCGGAGGCGAAAGTAGTCCCGCCCGGACAGCGAAACCAGCAGCAGCGCGGTAGTATAGTACCGTCCCACGGTGGGCGCCAACTGTCGTGGTATTTCTCACGGGGTGCTTGCGAGTCGACAGATGCCTCAAGGTTTTAGTGTGTGGGTAGGACTGCTGCTGATAGGACCGGGAGCGGGTATGCGAGTAGCACGCGGTGGTTTACCCAGGTTCGGGGCTCTCCGGAGAGATAATACCCCTACTCCTGCATGTCTGAGTATATATATCTGAGGTGTACATCGGGCAGTACAAAGCGCTCCTGGAGCTGTATCTGGGATCAGTGCCATAGGCATCTGATCTGGTAAATGCCTATACGAGGCATGCTAGTGGCCGGCCATGCTCATGGCCGTGAGCATACGTGCTCAAGTGAATGGATGGATGGAGGGATAGCTAGCTTGCTTGCTAGCTTATGTGCATGCGTGAGTGTCCATCCTCCTGGATGGATGGATGGGTAGTGTATTTATAGTGTGAGGTAGCTTGCTATGTAAGCTATGTGGGTAGCTTGGTATGTAAGCTAGCTAGTGGCTTTGGATGTAAGCTACCTTGGGTAGCTTACATGCCAAGCGAGGTGGGCATGGCACATGTCATGCTTGTTCCCTGGGATACTTTATAAATCAGTACCCAGAGGACACGGTACACTGTAGATGACGGCATCGCGGTACGGTTGTCTTCGTCGATGTCGGGTCGGGCTGCAGTCGGCAGCCGGCAGTCGGCAGCCGGCCGGGTAGTGCAGTCGGACGGGGAGCCGGTAGGAGCGGCCGGGCAGTCGGACTGAGGGGCTTTGCTAGCCCCGATGTCTTGAAATATCATCTCGCCGTCTTCGGGGTATCCGTGTCCCATTACACCGACAATATGGCTGGTGGTTGGAGTGTATGAAAAAAGTGTGTGTGTGTGTGTGTGAGAGAGAGATCTGGAAGAAGACATGCCTTGGTGATGGGGTGGATACTCCGCAGAGGAGATTTTGCAACTGCTCATGGCAGTTCCTGGAACATCTTCCAACAATTGAAGAAACCGATAGAGGCAGGTGACGTCGATCGTCGATCTAGTTGCGTGAAGGTACCAAAAACCATCAATAGCCTCGGTAGGGTGAAGAATGTGATTAGAAATACCAAAGGGGATCACTCATGGGTTCTTACCTACGTTCAGGCCCTCATTGTTGAGGTAATACCATAGTCATGCTTTGATTTAATTGAAGCCTCGTTCAGTGAGGAGGTCCTGGACTAAGGGGTCCTCGGGCGTCCGGCCTGTTAACCATGGGCCGGACTGATGGGCTGTGAAGATACAAAGACCGAAGACTACACCCGTGTCCGGATGGGACTCTCCTTGGCGTGGAAGGCAAACTTGGCGACTAAATATGTAGATTCCTTTCTTTGTAACCGACCTTGTGTAACCCTAAATCCTCCCGGTGTCTATATAAACCGGAGGAGTTAGTTCAGAGGATAGACATTATCATAACCATACAAGCTAGGCCTCTAGGGTTTAGCCATTACGATCTCGTGGTAGATCAACTCTTGTAATACTCATATTCATCAAGATCAATCAAGCATGACGTAGGGTATTACCTCCATAGAGAGGGCCCGAACCTGGGTAAAACATTGTGTCCCATGTCTCCTGTTACCATCGACTTTAGACGCACAGTTCGGGACCCCCTACCGAGATCCACCGGTTTTGACACCGACATTGATGCTTTCATTGAGAGTTCCATTGTGCTATCACCAAAAGGTTTGATGGCCCCTTCAATCGTCAATAATGACGCTGTCCAAGGAGAAACTTTCCTCCCCGGACAAATCTTTGTGTTCGGTGGCTTCGCACTGCGGGCCAATTCGTTTGGCCATCTGGAGCAGATCAAAAGCTACGTCCTGGCCGTCAGGTCAGATTTGGGAGTTTGAACTACGTTGCGGACATCCGTGGAGACTTGATCTTCGCCGGATTCGAGACCGCGGTTACCACTCCTGGTCACCCCGAGAGACATGGCCTAAATCTGTCATCGGACTGCATCCAGGAGACAGCTCCCGTAACCGCTCCGGCCTTAGATCTGGAGTAGACTGCACCATCCAAGGAGGGGAAGCTTAACCCCGCCACGGAGGCCACAGATTCCCCGGTGTTGGAGCCGCACATAGACTTGATCTCACACGATACCTGTGCCACCGGAACTCCGGACTCGTCTCCGGCCGTAAGTTCCAAACCATGTGAGCCCGCGGATGCCGAACTTGATCGTTTATCGATCTTCGAATTCAGTGCCGCAGACATCTTCCAGCACTCGCCTTTGGGCGACATGCTAAACTCATTAAAAATACTATCCTTGATGGAGGACTCATAGCCGAACTCTATCCGGTCCGACCTAGGGGCTGACGATGGAGAATTTTGCTTCCCACCCGCCACCCACTTCATAGGCATGGTCGAGGATTTGACCGACACACTTGATTACGACTCCAAGGACATTGACGGTATGGACGACGATGCCGGAGAAGAAGAGGCCCAGAACCCGCCGTTCACCGGACGCTGGACGACCACTGAGGGAGTCCTGGATTAGGGGGTCCTCGGACAGCCGGACTATATCCTTTGGTCGGACCGTTGGTCTATGAAGATACAAGATTGAAGACTTCGTCCCGTGTTCGGGTAGGACTCTCCATTGCGTGGAAGACAAGCTTGGCGATTTGGATATGTAGATCTCCTCCCTTGTAACTGACTCTGTGTAACCCTAGCCCCCTTCGGTGTCTATATAAACCGGAGGGTTTAGTCCGTAGGACGACAATAATCATAATCATAGGCTAGCTTCTAGGGTTTAGCCTCTACGATCTCGTGGTAGGTCAACTCTTGTAATACTCATATCATCAAGATCAATCAAGCAGGAAGTAGGGTATTACCTCCATCGCGAGGGCCCAAACCTGGGTAAACATCGTGTCCCCTGCCTCCTGTTACCATCCGCCTTAGACGCACAGTTCAGGACGCCCTACCCGAGATCCGCCGGTTTTGACACCGACATTGGTGCTTTCATTGAGAGTTCCACTGTGTTGTCACCACAAGGCTTGATGGCTCCTTCGATCATCGGCAACGATGCGGTCCAGGGTGAGGTTTTTCTCCCCGGACAGATCTTTGTATTCGGCGGCTTCGTACTGCGGGCCAACTCGCTTGGCCATCTGGAGCAGATTGATAGCTACGCCCCTGGCCATCAGGTCAGGTTTGGAAGCTTGAACTATACTGCCGACATCCGCGGAGACTTGATCTTCGACGGATTCGAGCCCATGTCAGGTGCGCCGCACAGTCGCGACAAGCATGACTTAGCTCTGCCGCCGGACGGTGTTTGGGAGATCACATATGTGGCTACTCCGGCCCTCGATCTGGAGCAGATCGTGCCGTCCGAGGACGGGTGGATGGACCCCGCCACGGAGGCCGCACACCCAGCGGCGATAGAGCCGAATACTAACTTCACCTCCTATGAGACCTGTGTTGCCGGATCCTCGGATTCGTCCCCGGCTATGGGCTCCGAACCGCCTGCGTCCGTGGCTATCAAATTTAATTGGGCACCGATCATGGAGTTTACCTCCGCGGATATCTTTCAGCACTCACCCTTGGGCGACATGCTAAATTCATTGAGGTCTCTCTCCTTGTCAAGAGACCCTTGGCCGAACTATGTCCGGCTTGAGTGGGAAGCGGACGACGAAGAAGTTCATTCCCTACCCACCACCCACTTAATAGCCACTGTTGACGACCTAACCGACATGCTTGATTTCGACTCCGAAGACATCGACGGTATGGACGACGATGCTAGAGAGGAACAGGAACCACCGCCCATAGGGCGCTGGACAACCACTTCATCACACGATATATACATGGTGGATACATCCAAAGAAAACAATGACGAGGAATGGAAGGATGCAGCGGAGGATAATTCCCTCGAGAAGCAACCAAAGCGACGACGCAGGCGTGATACGTCTCCAACGTATCTATAATTTTTGATTGCTCCATGCTATATTATCTACCGTTTTGGATGTTTATGTGCTTTATTATACACTTTTATATCATTTTTTGGGACTAACCTATTAACCCAGAGCCCAGTGCCAATTTCTGTTTTTACCTTGTTTTAGAATATCGCAGAAAAGGAAAACCAAACGGAGTCCAATTGACCTGAAACTTCATGGAACTTATTTTTGGATCAGAAGCAACCAGGGAGACTTGGAGTCTACGTCAAGGAAGCTTCGAGGAGGCCACGAGGTAGGGGGGCGCGCCCTCCACCCTCGTGGGCCCCTCGTGGCTCCCCTGACGTATCTCTTTCACCCATATATACCCACGTACCCTAAAACTATCGAGGAGCACAATAGATCGGGAGTTCCGCTGCCAGAAGTCTCCGTAGCCACCGAAAGCCAATCTAGACCCGTTTCGGCACCCTGCCGGAGGGGGAACCCCTCTCCGGTGGCCATCTTCATCATCTCGGTGCTCTCCATGACAAGGAGGGAGTAGTTCTCCCTCGGGGCTAAGGGTATGTACCAGTAGCTATGTGTTTGATCTCTCTCTCGTGTTCTTGAGGTGATACTATCTTGATGTATCGCGAGCTTTGCTATTATAGTTGGATCTTATGATGTTTTCTCCCCCTTCTACTCTCTTGTAATGGATTGAGTTTCCCCTTTGAAGTTATCTTATCGGATTGAGTCTTTAAAGATTTGAGAACACTTGATATATGTATTGCCGTGCGTATCTGTGGTGACAATGGGATATCACGTGATTCACTTGATGTATGTTTTGGTGATCAACTTGTGGGTTCCGCCCATGAACCTATGCATAGGGGTTGACACACGTTTTTGTCGTGATTCTCCGGTAGAAACTTTGGGGCACTCTTTGAGGTTCTATGTGTTGGTTGAATAGATGAATCCGAGATTGTGTGATGCATATCGTATAATCATACCCATGGATACTTGAGGTGACATTGAAGTATCTAGGTGACATTAGGGTTTTGGTTGATTTGTGTCTTAAGGTGTTATTCTAGTACGAACGCTAGGGCTGTTTGTGACACTTATAGGAATAGCCCAACGGATTGATTGGAAAGAATAACTTTGAGGTGGTTTCGTACCCTATCATAATCTCTTCGTTTGTTCTCCGCCATTAGTGACTTTGGAGTGACTCTTTGTTGCATGTTGAGGGATAGTTATGTGATCCAATTATGTTATTATTGTTGAAGGAACTTGCACTAGCGAAAGTATGAATCCTAGGGAAATTGCAATACCGATGGCGCTCACTTTTATTATTAGTTACCTTGCTGTTTTTATATTTTCAGATTACAAAACCTTTATCTACCATCCATATACCACTTGTATCATCATCTCTTCATCGAACTAGTGCACCTATACAATTTACCATTGTATTGGGTGTGTTGGGGATGTTAGGATTAAATTAATAGGTTAATTATAGAGATAATCCTCCCATTGTAATCTGTACTTCGGTTGCATTGGCAACCGTCATACCTCTCCCCTTGCACCTCTACGAACAGTCGCATCTCCCGATCGTGTCTGTTCCCCTTGTATATATACCGAGAATCATTCAATGGAATCGACAGTTGATTCATTCGATCCTCTCTTGATCTCGATTCAAAACACGTTATCAGCACGCTCCTAGCCAAGAGCGATTTTGCCGAGAGAAAAAGCACCGGGAGGACGACCGAAGCGCTCGATGCAGCCCTCGCGCCGTCGTCGGCGGCCGCAACAGGCCGTAGACGTTCTTGGCCGCATCCGCGCTGCTCCCCGGCCTCCGCGGCCGCGCCGAGCATGTCCGCGCTGCCGGACTTGCGCCCGCGCCGTGCAGCGTCGTGCCCGTGGCCACCAAGCGCCTTGCCGCCCGGCCCCCGCGCCGCTCACCGGCCTCTGCGCCGCGTCCCGGCCTCCGCGGCCGAGCCCGGCAGTGCGCCGCGCCACGCCACGCGTGGCCGGCTCCGCCCGCCCACTCCCGCTCCAGGCTGTGGCCGCGCCCTGCCCGTGGCGCCTGCCCCGCGCGCTCCACCAGCACGCCCATCCCGACGTTCCTAGCGCAGCCCAGCCGGCGAGCCAAGGCGGTGGTGCACAAGCTACTGTGGCTGTGGCGCTCTTTACGGGAGAAAATCCCAATCACGGGAACTACTCCTGTGAAAGAGATAGAATCTTATCTCTTCACAAGTTTTGCACTCTAGCCCTTGCGGCTTTACCTATTTTTGAATAGGCAAAAACTTGAATTAATTGTGATTTTGCGGTTAATTCTAGCAGTGATTTTATTCCTATTTTAGACCGTTAAATCTGCTACATATATTTTGGTACCATTTTCTATTGAATACCAATGTATTCCAGATACTAAGTTGATGTTATATATTTCCACGTTTGACACATGTTGAGATTAATTACATCTATTATTTGCAATTGAGATTTTTTTTATCTCTTGCAAAGATAAATTCAGTACCTCTGCAGTACTGTTTCTCCGTTGAGTATGAGGTATTCCGGAATATTTCTGCGATGTGCCTATTTCCATGTTAAACACATGTCGAGATTAATACGTCTATATGCAATTGAGATTTTCAATTTCTTGCAAATACGGATGCAAAATTAAATGTGATTTCTTCAAATTGATGCTTGAGATTACAAGATAGTCATATGGATCTACTGCCTATGCAGATTATCGATGACTACTGATAAAGCCTCATTTCAACATTATGATTGCTTTACAAAATGCTCTCTCACACATTTTCTAAGTCATGACATAAGGCATTATGAGTGAGTATTTACTGATTTCATCAGATTATACTCCCTAGTGCTGCGAGATCTACTCCATTTTGAGATTATCTTCAAGATGTCATCCTTAGCAATTTGAGATTCACACTAATGATTTCGAGCCACCTTCTTGAAATCTATTAATTTTGCAACATTAAGATGTATTTATATTAAGCAATTTGTAATATAAATAAATTACCGGTTTTCACCGGTGATGATATGTTCTATGTGTTTACCACATTGACATTCTTCATGAACATGTCACAGCGCTCGAGATTGATTTCTCCCGCACAAAAAACTTGTAAATTTTTGACAAGACCATCTCCCTCATTATATTAGGAAAACACAATGTAATGAGTTGGATCTACTGTCCATGTGCAGACTATCTCTATTACTGTGAGATCTATATGATCTTCATTGTGTTATGTTCCCACAATTGAGGTTGAGCATTTTCAAGTTATACACTTGAGTCAAATTTTTGCATTCTTATTACAAAACCATGATGGTTTTTAATTTACTTCTTGTAAATTAATTATCTATGGATTGCCCCTATAAGTAATCGATGGCTAACAATTTGAGGCTCTTGCCCTCAATGGCCACGACTTACTTAAGCGGTAGAAATCTATCAGGTGGATTGCACGCGCTATCCCATGGGTTGGATTACCCTTGAGGCTCTTCATGTCTATATATAGATTTCTACGGGAGTCAATCCGATGAAAAATGATATGTGCCTTGTGGACATATGCACCGCAAACTCTATACTCAGGGAAGTCCAATGTTTCTACTCTCATTGAGAGAGAGGAGATATTTTTAAATCGCTAGACGCGATGAGGTATTTGTTGGCTCAACTCGAGTCATATTTACTATCCCCGTGGGTACTCGAGTAACGTCGGGATGCTTTATTGCTTCCCGGGATTAACTCGTACCCTACTAAACTATGAAGGTATCCGTCAAAATAGTTTCCATAGCGAAACTATGATGACAACAAAGAGAAATAACTTCTCTTTACCATATGCAACGGATATGGCAAGCACATTCTCTGTGTATCATCTGGATTGTGTTGGGGAACGTAGTAATTTCAAAAAATTTCCTACGCACACGCAAGATCATGGTGATGCATAGCAACGAGAGGGGAGAGTGTGATCTACGTACCCTTGTAGATCGACAACGGAAGCGTTTGGTTGATGTAGTCGTACGTCTCCACGGCGGCCCGACCGATCAAGCACCGAAACTACGGCACCTCCGAGTTTTAGCACACGTTCAGCTCGATGACGATCCTCGGACTCCGATCCAGCAAAGTGTCAGGGAAGAGTTCCGTTAGCACGACGGCGTGGTGACGATCTTGATGTACTACTGTCGCAGGGCTTCGCCTAAGCACCGCTACAATATTATCGAGGACTATGGTGGCAGGGGGCGCCACACACGGCTAAGAATATGATCACGTGGATCAACTTGTGTGTCTCTGGGGTGCCCCTGCCTCCGTATATAAAGGTTCAAGAGGGGGAGGCGGGCCGGCCATCATAGGGCGTAGGACTTCTCCCCCAATCCTAGTTGGAATAGGATTCGCGAGGTGGAAAAGAGAGAGAGAGAGAAGGAGGGGGCGCCGGCCCCCTCTCTCCTTGTCCTATTCGGACTAGGGGGGAGGGGCGCGCGGCCCAGCCCTGGCCGCCTCTCCTCTTCTTCCACTAAGGCCCACTAAGGCCCATATAGCTCCCGGGGGGTTCCGGTAACCTCCCGGTACTCCGGTAAAATCCCGATTTCACATGGAACACTTCCGATATCCAAACATAGGCTTCCAATATATCAACCTTTATGTCTCGACCATTTCGAGACTCCTCATCATGTCCGTGATCTCATCCGGGACTCCGAACAACCTTCGGTACATCAAAACGTATAAACTCATAATATAACTATCATCGAAACCTTAAGCGTGCGGACCCTACGGGTTTGAGAACAATGTAGACATGACCGAGATACGTATCCGGTCAATAACCAATAGCGGGACCTGGATGCCCATATTGGCTCCTACATATTCTACGAAGATCTTTATCGGTCAAACCGCATAACAACATACGTTGTTCCCTTTGTCATCGGTATGTTACTTGCCCGAGATTCGATCGTCGGTATCCAATACCTAGTTCAATCTCGTTACCGGCAAGTCTCTTTACTCGTTCCGTAATACATCATCCCACAACTAACTCATTAGTTGCAATGCTTGCAAGGCTTAAGTGATGTGCATTACCGAGAGGGCCCTGAGATACCTCTCCGATGATCGGAGTGACAAATCCTAATCTCGAAATACGTCAACCCAACATGTACCTTTGGAGACACCTGTAGAGCACCTTTATAATCACCCAGTTACGTTGTGACGTTTGGTTGCACACAAAGTGTTCCTCCGGCACACGGGAGTTGCATAATCTCATAGTCATAGGAACATGTATAAGTCATGAAGAAAGCAATAGCAACATACTAAAACGATCGGGTGCTAAGCTAATGGAATGGGTCATGTCAATCAGATCATTCAACTAATGATGCGATCCCGTTAATCAAATGACAACTCTTTGTCCATGGTTAGGAAACATAACCATCTTTGATTAACGAGCTAGTCAAGCAGAGGCATACTAGTGACACTCTGTTTGTCTATGTATTCACACATGTAATATGTTTCTGGTTAATACAATTCTAGCATGAATAATAAACTTTTATCATGATATAAGGAAATAAATAATAACTTTATTATTGCCTCTAGGGCATATTTCCTTCAGTCTCCCACTTGCACTAGAGTCAATAATCTAGATTACACAGTGATGATTCTAACACCCATGGAGCTTTGGTGCTGATCATGTTTTGCCCGTGGAAGCAGCTTAGTCAACGGGTCTGCTACATTCAGCTCCGTATGTATCTTGCAAATCTCTATGTCTCCCACCTGGACTAGATCCCGGATGGAATTGAAGCGTCTTTTGATGTGCTTGGTTCTTTTGTGAAACCTGGATTCCTTTGCCAAGGCAATTGCACCAGTATTGTCACAAAAGATTTTCATTGGACCCGATGCACTAGGTATGACACCTAGATCGGATATGAACTCCTTCATCTAGACTCCTTCGTTTGCTGCTTCCGAAGCAGCTATGTACTCCGCTTCACATGTAGATCCCGCCACGACGCTTTGTTTAGAACTGCACCAACTGACAGCTCCACCGTTTAATGTAAACACGTATCCGGTTTGCGATTTAGAATCGTCCGGATCAGTGTCAAAGCTTGCATCAACGTAACCGTTTACGATGAGCTCTTTGTCACCTCCATATACGAGAAACATATCCTTAGTCCTTTTCAGGTACTTCAGGATGTTCTTGACCGCTGTCCAGTGATCCACTCCTGGATTACTTTGGTACCTCCCTGCTAAACTTATAGCAAGGCACACATCAGGTCTGGTACACAGCATTGCATACATGATAGAGCCTATGGCTGAAGCATAGGGAACATCTTTCATTTTCTCTCTATCTTCTGCAGTGGTCGGGCATTGAGTCTGACTCAACTTCACACCTTGTAACACAGGCAAGAACCCTTTCTTTGCTTGATCCATTTTGAACTTCTTCAAAATCTTGTCAAGGTATGTGCTTTGTGAAATTCCAATTAAGCGTCTTGATCTATCTCTATAGATCTTTATGCCTAATATGTAAGCAGCTTCACCGAGGTCTTTCATTGAAAAACTCTTATTCAAGTATCCTTTTATGCTATCCAGAAATTCTATATTATTTCCAATCAGTAATATGTCATCCACATATAATATCAGAAATGCTACAGAGCTCCCACTCACTTTCTTGTAAATAGAGGCTTCTCCGAAAGTCTGTATAAAACCAAATGCTTTGATCACACTATCAAAGCGTTTATTCCAACTCTGAGAGGCTTGCACCAGTCCATAAATGGATCGCTGGAGCTTGCACACTTTATTAGCTCCCTTTGGATCGACAAAACCTTCTGGTTGCATCATATACAACTCTTCTTCCAGAAATCCATTCAGGAATGCAGTTTTGACATCCATCTACCAAATTTCATAATCATAAAATGCGGCAATTGCTAACATGATTCGGACATACTTAAGCATCGCTATGGGTGAGAAGGTCTCATCGTAGTCAACCCCTTGAACTTGCCAAAACCCTTTTGCGACAAGTCGAGCTTTGTAGACAGTAATATTACCGTCAGCGTCAGTCTTCTTCTTGAAGATCCATTTATTCTCAATTGCTTGCCGATCATCGGGCAAGTCAACCAAAGTCCATACTTTGTTCTCATACATGGATCCCATCTCAGATTTCATGGCTTCAAGCCATTTTGCGGAATCTGGGCTCACCATCGCTTCTTCATAGTTCGTAGGTTCATCATGATCTAGCAGCATGATTTCCAGAATAGGATTACCGTACCACTCTGGCGCGGATCTCATTCTGGTTGATCTACGAGGTTCAGTAGTATCTTCTCCTGAAGTTTCATGATCATTATCATTTGCTTCCTCACTAATTGATGTAGGTGTCGCAGAAACAGGTTTCTGTGATGTACTACTGTCCAATAAGGGAGCAGGTACAGTTACCTCGTCAAGTTCTACTTTCCTCCCACTCACATCTTTCGAGAGAAACTCCTTCTCCAGAAAGTTTCCGAACTTAGCAACAAAAGTCTTGCCTTCGGATCTGTGATAGAAGGTGTATCCAATAGTTTCCTTTGGATATCCTATGAAGACACATTTCTCCGATTTGGGTTCGAGCTTATCAGGTTGAAGCTTTTTCACATAAGCATCGCAGCCCCAAACTTTCAAAAACGACAACTTTGGTTTCTTGCCAAACCATAGTTCATAAGGCGTCGTCTCAACGGATTTTGATGGTGTCCTATTTAAAGTAAATGCGGCCATCTCTAAAGCATAACCCCAAAACGATAGCGGTAAATCAGTAAGAGACATCATAGATCGCACCATATCTAGTAAAGTACGATTACGGCGTTTGGACACACCATTATGCTGTGGTGTTCCGGGTGGCGTGAGTTGCGAAACTATTCCGCATTGTTTCAAATGTACACCAAACTCGTAACTCAAATATTCTCCTCCACGATCAGATCGTAGAAACTTTATTTTCTTGTTACGATGATTTTCAACTTCACTCTGAAATTCTTTGAACTTTTCAAATGTTTCAGGCTTATGTTTCATTAAGTAGGTATACCCATATCTCCTTAAGTCATTTGTGAAGGTGAGAAAATAACGATATCCGCCACGAGCCTCAATATTCATCGGACCACATACATCTGTATGTATGATTTCCAACAAATCTGTTGCTCTCTCCATAGTACCGGAGAACGGTGTTTTAGTCATCTTGCCCATGAGGCACGGTTCGCAAGTACCAAGTGATTCATAATCAAGTGGTTCCAAAAGTCCATCAGTATGGAGTTTCTTCATGCGCTTTACACCGATATGACCTAAACGGCAGTGCCACAAATAAGTTGCACCATCATTATCAACTCTGCATCTTGTGGCTTCAACATTATGAATATGTGTGTCACTACTATCGAGATTCAATAAGAATAGACCACTTTTCAAGGGTGCATGACCATAAAAGATATTACTCATATAAATAGAACAACCATTATTCTCCGATTTAAATGAATAACCGTCTCGCATTAAACAAGATCCAGATATAATGTTCATGCTCAACGCTGGCACCAAATAACAATTATTTAGGTCTAATACTAATACCGAAGGTAGATGTAGAGGTAGCGTGCCGACCGCGATCACATCGACTTTGGAACCGTTTCCCACGCGCATCGTCACCTCGTCCTTAGCCAATCTTCGCTTAATCCGTAGTCCCTGTTTCGTTGCAAATATTAGCAACAGAACCAGTATCAAATACCCAGGTGCTACTGCGAGCATTAGTAAGGTACACATCAATAACATGTATATCACATATACCTTTGTTCACCTTGCCATCCTTCTTATCCGCCAAATACTTGGGGCAGTTCCGCTTCCAGTGACCAGTCTGCTTGCAGTAGAAGCACTCAATTTCAGGCTTAGGTCCAGACTTGGGTTTCTTCTCTTGAGCAGCAACTTGCTTGCTGTTCTTCTTGAAGTTCCCCTTCTTCTTCCCTTTGCCCTTTTTCTTGAAACTAGTGGTCTTGTTAACCATCAACACTTGATGCTCCTTTTTGATTTCTACCTCCGCAGCTTTCAGCATTGCGAAGAGCTCGGGAATAGTCTTGTTCATCCCTTGCATATTATAGTTCATCACGAAGCTCTTGTAGCTTGGTGGCAGTGATTGGAGAATTCTGTCAATGACGCAATCATCTGGAAGATTAACTCCCATCTGAATCAAGTGATTATTATACCCAGACATTTTGAGTATATGCTCACTGACAGAACTGTTCTCCTCCATCTTGCAGCTATAGAACTTATTGGAGACTTCATATCTCTCAATTCGGGCATTTGCTTGAAATATTAACTTCAACTCCTGGAACATCTCATATGCTCCATGACGTTCAAAACGTCGTTGAAGTCCCGATTCTAAGCCGTAAAGCATGGCACACTGAACTATCGAGTAGTCATTAGCTTTGCTCTGCCAGCCGTTCATAACATTTGGTGTTGCTCCAGCAGCAGGCCTGGCACCCAGCGGTGCTTCCAGGATGTAATTCTTCTGTGCAGCAATGAGGATAATCCTCAAGTTACGGACCCAGTCCGTGTAATTGCTACCATCATCTTTCAACTTTGCTTTCTCAAGGAACGCATTAAAATTCAACGGAACAACAGCACGGGCCATCTATCAATCAAACATACATAAGCAAGATACT
This sequence comes from Triticum monococcum, assembly GCA_034509565.1. Taxonomy (NCBI): domain Eukaryota; kingdom Viridiplantae; phylum Streptophyta; class Magnoliopsida; order Poales; family Poaceae; genus Triticum; species Triticum monococcum. The sequence continues at coordinate 586,329,096 of CM067841.1, forward strand.
ATCAGGTACTAAGTTCATGATAAATTTAAGTTCAATTAATCAAATTACTTAAAGAACTCCCACTTAGATAGACATCCCTCTAATCCTCTAAGTGATCACGTGATCCAAATCAACTAAACCATGTCCGATCATCACGTGAGATGGAGTAGTTTCATTGGTGAACATCACTATGTTGATCATATCTACTATATGATTCACGCTCGACCTTTCGGTCTCCGTGTTCCGAGGCCATATCTGCATATGCTTGGCTCGTCAAGTATAACCTGAGTATTCCGCGTGTGCAACTGTTTTGCACCCGTTGTATTTGAACGTAGAGCCTATCACACCCGATCATCACGTGGTGTCTCAGCACGAAGAACTTTCGCAACGGTGCATACTCAGGGAGAACACTTCTTGATAATTTTAGTGAGAGATCATCTTATAATGCTACCGTCAATCAAAGCAAGATAAGATGCATAAAAGATAAACATCACATGCAATCAATATAAGTGATATGATATGGCCATCGTCATCTTGTGCCTGTGATCTCCATCTCCGAAGCACCGTCATGATCACCATCGTCACCGGCGCGACACCTTGATCTCCATCGTAGCATCGTTGTCGTCTCGCCAATCTTATGCTTCCACGACTATCGCTACCGCTTAGTGATAAAGTAAATCATTACAGCGCGATTGCATTGCATACAATAAAGCGACAACCATATGGCTCCTGCCGGTTGCCAATAACTCGGTTACAAAACATGATCATCTCATACAATAAAATTTAGCATCATGTCTTGACCATATCACATCACAACATGCCCTGCAAAAACAAGTTAGACGTCCTCTACTTTGTTGTTGCAAGTTTTACGTGGCTGCTACGGGCTTAAGCAAGAAACAATCTTACCTACGCATCAAAACCACAATGATAGTTTGTCAAGTTGGTGCTGTTTTAACCTTCGCAAGGACCGGGCGTAGCCACACTTGGTTCAACTAAAGTTGGAGAAACTGTCACCCGCAAGCCACCTATGTGCAAAGCACGTCGGGAGAACCGGTCTCGCGTAAGCGTACGCGTAATGTCGGTCCGGGCCGCTTCGTCCAACAATACCGCCGAACCAAAGTATGACATGCTAGTAAGCAGTATGACTTATATCGCCCACAACTAACTTGTGTTCTACTCGTGCATATAACATCAACACATAAAACCTAGGCTCGGATGCCACTGTTGGGGAACGTAGTAATTTCAAAAATTTTCCTACGCACACGCATGATCATGGTGATGCATAGCAACGAGAGGGGAGAGTGTGATCTACGTACCCTTGTTGATCGACAACGGAAGCGTTTGGTTGATGTAGTCGTACGTCTCCACGGCCCGACCGATCAAGCACCGAAACTACGACACCTCCGAGTTTTAGCACACGTTCAGCTCGATGACGATCCTCGGACTCTGATCCAGCAAAGTGTCGGGGAAGAGTTCCGTCAGCACGACGGCGTGGTGACGATCTTGATGTACTACTGTCCCAGGGCTTCGCCTAAGCACCACTACAATATTATCGAGGACTATTGTGGCAGGGGGCGCCGCACACGGCTAAGAATATGATCACGTGGATCAACTTGTGTGTCTCTGGGGTGCCCCTGCCTCCGTATATAAAGGTTCAAGAGGGGAAGGCCGGCCGGCCATCATAGGGCGCGCCAGGAGGAGTCCTACTCCCTCCGGGAGTAGGACTTCTCCCCCAATCCTAGTTGGAATAGGATGCGCGAGGTGGAAAAGAGAGAGAGAGAGAGAAGGAGGGGGGCGCCGACCCCCTCTCTCCTTGTCCTATTCGGACTAGGGGGAGGGGCGCGCGGCCCAGCCTTGGCCGCCTCTCCTCTTCTTCCACTAAGGCCCACTAAGGCCCATATAGCTCCCGGGGGGTTCCGGTAACCTCCCGGTACTCCGGTAAAATCCCGATTTCACCCGGAACACTTCCGATATCCAAACATAGGCTTACAATATATCAATCTTTATGTCTAGACCATTTTGAGACTCCTCGTCATGTCCGTGATCTCATCCGGGACTCCGAACAATCTTCGGTACATCAAAACGTATAAACTCATAATATAACTGTCATCGAAACCTTAAGCGTGCGGACCCTACAGGTTCGAGAACAATGTAGACATGACCGAGATACGTCTCCGGTCAATAACCAATAGCGGGACCTGGATGCCCATATTGGCTCCTACATATTTTACGAAGATCTTTATCGGTCAGACCGCATAACAACATACATTATTCCCTTTGTCATCGGTATGTTACTTGCCCGAGATTCGATCATCGGTATCCAATACCTAGTTCAATCTCGTTACCGGCAAGTCTCTTTACTCATTCCGTAATACATCATCCCGCAACTAACTCATTAGTTGCAATGCTTGCAAGGCTTAAGTGATGTGCATTACCGAGAGGGCCCTGAGATACCTCTCCGATGATCGGAGTGACAAATCCTAATCTCGAAATACGTCAACCCAACATGTACCTTTGGAGACACCTGTAGAGCACCTTTATAATCACCCAGTTATGTTGTGACGTTTGGTTGCACACAAAGTGTTCCTCTGGCACACGGGAGTTACATAATCTCATAGTCATAGGAACATGTATAAGTCATGAAGAAAGCAATAGCAACATACTAAAACGATCGGGTGCTAAGCTAATGGAATGGGTCATGTCAATCAGATCATTCAACTAATGATGTGATCCCGTTAATCAAATGACAACTCTTTGTCCATGGTTAGGAAACATAACCATCTTTGATTAACGAGCTAGTCAAGTAGAGGCATACTAGTGACACTCTGTTTGTCTATGTATTCACACATGTATTATGTTTCCGGTTAATACAATTCTAGCATGAATAATAAACTTTTATCATGATATAAGGAAATAAATAATAACTTTATTATTGCCTCTAGGGCATATTTTCTTCAGATTGTACTACACATACGGCACAACCCGTAGCCCATGTTGTGTACGAGATAGTTTTCCAGAGTGTCTTGTACATGACAAACTTGACATACTCGCCTTGGTCATCGAGACATTGGGTTGAAACCGAAACTATCAGCAATTCCAATAGTTTATGATTATTATGATGCTAAATTCTAATAACATTTGGATTTTCTGTGCACTACAAGTGACACGGGGAAGCTAATTTTAAGGCTCGCACACCTTAAAGTCTACGCCGAACCACTCAGACTCCTTGAATGCATCAAGTTGAGGTAAGTGGTTCTTCCCATCCATTGACTAGACTATTCGGGTATTCCATGGTTCTAAAAGACATATCTACATGATAGTCTTAAGTGTGTGTTTTATTCACACAAAACAATTGGGTCATTATCCTGACATCGATTTGAAGCAAATCGAATGGATATCATTGCAGAATTCTCCTTGAGTGCCTTCTCTATGGCCCTTGGATTGAAGTTTAGCAATTTGTCCTAATGTCTAGACTCAAAATTGTTTGGCAGAATCATATCCAAAGAGTTAAAGCTCATTGCATTATCTTTACTTTGGAATTGTAAATTACCAACTTTACGTTGGAGTCATGCAATTTTACACGCTCATGACAGAACTGCATAATATTATTCCCCTCTATCTTTGATATGTGGATATCTACCAAGTATTTCCTATCCGCGGTAATTCGGTTGCATACCGATATCACCACCCGGCATACATCATTGGCCCCTCAACATATAGTTGGGATCTATGTGAGGAATAACTGTATTTCCGTCAATACCTCAAGCCCCTCGCATGGGGAATTATTCACGGCCAGTATGCTGATTCAATGAGGAACATTTCCAGGCATTAGGGGGAGATTTTAAGTACCATAAAGAATGCCAGGAAATTAGTGGAATGTTCAACACATTTCTGCCTCAAATCCATGTACTCAAAGATCTGAACTATGTGTTCAGAAGATTTGCAACACATTGCAAATAATCTGCCAGATTCATTTACTGACTATAAAGGTGTCATATAATCCTACAATCCTGCAAAGTACGCCTGAAAGAGTGGAGGTACCAGCAAAATCCATTCCACTCCTCGTTCAAAGCAATAGGGGGAGATGTATGGCAGAAGTACATCAGGATTCAGCTTCTCGCAAGCAAGGATATCAAGGCATGTGAATCAGTAAATGCAGGTCAACTTCACGTTGGCAGACACCTTATGGGTAGTATACACCCAGTGGACGGGAAACCTCCACCAACCCAGGTCATAGTGCACACAATGACCGGGACACTGGAATACCCGACTCCATCGCATTGGGAAATCGCGAGAAGTCACTACGGGAATGATATTTTCATCAACTATATATTGATATATAAATTCTGGAGAATCATATAACCGGAAGTCTACAATTGTCGACATACATTTCTCAACTAGATTGCAAAACCTTACAAGTGATTCAGATCCAAAGACCATGGCCATGGCAAAGTGTGATCAACACTCGGACTGAACTCAAGCAAAGGGATAATCTAGGTAGAAATGATCTTGCTCAATAATGGGAAGGTATTCATAAGCAATACCTACACCAGTTTTCTTCTGGAAACAGAATTGAGAACAACGAGGTGGTGAAACATAGAGCAAGTATTGTAGCACAAGGGTTCACGCAGATACCCAACTATTCTCCAGAGGTGGAATCTCATTTCGATAACTTATATCATTGGCAGTACAAAATCATCTATCTCTGCAGTTGATAGATGTAGTGATTACATATCCATGTGGATCACTAGATTCAGACATATATGATTGATTCCTGATGGAATCTCAATTCTGAATCAAAATACAAAATGCAACATACATTGTGTAAATTCAGTAAGTCACCATACGACTTATTATTGTCAGTACATATGGTACAACTGACGTAGTGAGATCCTTATACACAAGGATTACTCCTACAATGATGATTATTCATGTTTGTGTGTCTGCAATGATGACACATGTAATCATCTAAATGACGGAGTTTAAAAATGAAGGATTTGGGTAAACCAAAATACCGCTCGTTACTACAAATTGAGCACCTTCATTCATACATTATGGTATACTATGTTGTCTATATCCATAATGTATTGGAGAAATTCATTGTGGACAAACCTTATCCATCCATAACTCTCATGGTATTTCATTCTCTAGATGTAGAGAAAGATCTATTTAGACCAAGAGATGATGGAAATGAGATATTGGGACTCAATGTTCCAAAATGCCATTGGATCCACCAAACACAATTGGTTGATACTCAAGGATGTCTTTCGATATCTCCAAGGCATCAAACATCTTGTCCTGGTTTTCCAGTTTCACAGAAATGTGAACACCGATATCATTGGATACATCGATCAGATCCCCACTATGTCAGATCATAGACAAGCTTAGTATTCCTACTAGGTGTGGTAGCCCTCTCATGAAGAGTCTTCGAAACAGACCTCATGGCTACATCCACCAACCATTATCTCAACGATAATGTTTCTTGTGTTGCCCGGATGCAAATAGGTTAAATAATAAGCAATATCTCTATATTGCATATCTTGCAAATCAAATCATGCGACTGATTTGTTCGCCAGGTCTCTACCAACTTCTATGTTTCAGAAATGTGTTCATGGAATTGGTATATGATGAGTTCGGAATATGCAAGAATCAGGGGGAGTATCTTCCTGAATTATTCCTGTTAAAAGCATCATATTATACTCTTTTTCCCTTCATGAGTTTACTTTATAGGTTCTCATAAAGGTTTTTAACGAGGTAATATCAACACAAGACCATATGTCATATTTTCTATTTTCCCCACCGGGGTTTTTAAGAAAGTATATGTGACATATTTATTGTCTTCTAAACTATATGGGTTTTCTCGTATTGAGTTAGAAGAGACAATAACCATTATACGTTGCACCATTTTCTCCTTATTTTTCCCACTGGGTTTGAAGGAGTTTTAGCAACATATCATACTGCAATACTTCTCACATTTTTCCGACAGGGTTTTTGGAGAAGAGTTAATTTAAGGATGATTACAGAGATGATCGGTTGCAAAGACATGGAAGGATTAGGGGGAGTGTTAGGATTAAATTAATAGGTTAGTTATAGAGATAATCCTCCCATTGTAATCTGTACTTCGGTTGCATTGGCAACCGTCCCACCTCTCCCCTTGCACCTCTACGAACAGTCGCATCTCTCGATCGTGTCTGTTCCCCTTGTATATATACCGAGAATCATTCAATGGAATCGACAGTTGATTCATTCGATCTTCTCTCGATCTCGATTCGAAACAGGGGACACAAGACACTCTTTGTTATTTGGTTGCAGGGTTGCTTGAGAGAGACCATCTTCATCCTACGCCTCCTACGGATTGATAAACCTTAGGTCATCCCTTTGAGGGAAATTTTCTACTATCCTACAAACCTCTGCACTTGGAGGCCCAACAACGTCTATAAGAAGAAGGTTGTGTAGTAGACATCAAGCTCTTTTCTGGCGTCGTTGCCGGGGAGGTGAGTGCGTGAAGGTATATCTTTAGATCTTGCAATCGAATATTTTTGTTTCTTGTTTTAGCACTAGTTTAGTTTATAAAATAAAATTACAAAAAATGGAATTGAGTTTGTCTCATATGCTTCATCTTTTTAATATCTTTCATGAGTATGATGGAAAGGAAAATTGTGCCAAAGTGCTAGAAGAAGAATGCATTAGAATGTTTGGCACTAAATATTTGAATGATGAGCATGATCAGAATGTTGTTAGTATGAATTCCTTGAATATCCATGATGCTAATGATATGCAAAGCCACAAGCTTGGGGAAGCTATGTTTGATGAAGATGATATTTTTTGTCCCCCAAGCTTTGATGAGCAAATTTACTATGATGAAACCATGCCTCCTATCTATGATGATTATTGTGATGACACATATGCTTTAAAGAATAATGATAACCATGAAACTTTTCATCTTGATCTTAATTTTCAATCACATGATAGTTATTTTGTTGAGTTTGCTCCCACTATTATTCATGAGAACAAATTTGCTTATGTGGAGAGTAATAAAAATTGCATGCTTGTAGATCATGAAAAGAATGCTTTAGGTGCTGGTTATATTGTTGAATTCATTCATGATTCTACTGAAAATTATTATGGGGGAGGAGCATATGCTTGTAGGAATTGCAATAATATCAAGTTTCCTCTCTATGTGCTTAAAGTTTTGAAGTTATGCTTTTTTGCCTTACTATGCTAGTTGATTATTGTTCCCATAAGTTGTTTGCTCACAAAATCCCTATGCATAGGAAGTGGGTTAGGCTTAAATGTGCTAGTCATATTCTTCATGATGCTCTCTTTATGTTTCAGTTCTTATCTTTTATGTGAGCATCGTTGAAATGATCATGCCTAGCTAGGGGCGTTAAACGATAGCGCTTGTTGGGAGGCAACCCAACTTTATTTTTATTCCTTGCTTTTTGTTCCTGTTTAGAAATAAATAATTCATCTAGCCTATGTTTAGATGTGGTTTTACGCTTTTAATTAGTGTTTGTGCCAAGTAGAACCATTGGGAAGTAGCGCTCACGAGAATTGCTGCCATTTTTATTTGGAGAGTGCTATTTAGTTAATTATTTTTGAAGATGATTAATAGATAAATTACTCAGGTCCAGCAATTTATTTTAGAATTTTATGAGTTACATAAGTATACGTTTGATCCAGATTACTACAGACTGTTCTGTTTTTTACAGATTCTGTTTTCGATGTGTTATTTACTTATTTTGATGAATCTATGGCTAGTAAAATAGTTTATAAACCATAGATAAGTTGGAATACAGTAGGTTTAACACCAATATAAATAAAGAATGAGTTCATTACAGTACCTTACGATGGTGATTTGCTTTCTTATACTAACGGAGCTTACTAGTTTTCTGTTAAGTTTTGTGTTGTGAAGTTTTCAAGTTTTGGGTGAAGATTCGATGGACTATGGAATAAGGAGTGGCAAGAGCCTAAGCTTGGGGATTCCTAATGCACCCCAAGGTAATATTCAAGGATAGCCAAGAGCCTAAGCTTTGGGATGCCCCGAAAGGCATCCCCTCTTTCGTCTTCGTTCATCGGTAACTTTACTTGGAGCTATATTTTTATTTACCACATGATATGTGTTTTGCTTGGAGCGTCATTTTATTTTATTTAGTTTTGCTTGCTGTTTGAATAAAATATCAAGATCTGAAATTATTAAATGTTAGAGAGTCTTCACATAGTTGCATAATTATTCGACTACTCATTGATCTTCACTTATATCTTTCGGAGTAGTTTGTCATTTGCTCTAGTGCTTCATTTATATCTTTTAGAGCATGGTGGTAGTTTTATTTTGAAGAAATAGATGAACTCTCATGCTTCACTTAGATTATTTTGAGAGTCTTAAATATCATGGTAATTTTCTTAAAATCCTAATGTGCTAGGTATTCGAGAATAATAAAACTTTCATATAGAGTATTGAATACTAAGAGAAGTTTGATGCTTGATGATTGTTTTGAGATATGGAGGTAATAATATCAAAGTCGTGCTAGTTGAGTAGTTGTGAAATTGAGAAACACTTGTGTTGAAGTTTTCAAGTCCCGTAGCATGCACGTATGGTAAACATTATGTAACAAATTTGAAACATGAGGTGTTATTTGATTGTCCTCCTTATGAGTGGCGGTCGTGGACGAGTGATGGTCTTTTCCTACCAATCTATCCCCCTAGGAGCATGCGCGTAATGCCGAGGTTTTTTGATGACTTGTAGATTTTTGCAATAAGTATGTGAGTTCTTTATGACTAATGTTGAGTCCATGGATTATACGCACTCTCACCCTTCCATCCTTGCTAGCCTCTTCGGTACCGTGCATTGCCCTTTCTCACATTGAGAGTTGATGCAAACTTCGCCGGTGCATCCAAACCCCGTGATATGATACGCTCTATCACACATAAACCTCCTTATATCTTCCTCAAAACAGCCACCATACCTACCTATTATGGCATTTCCATAGCCATTCCGAGATATATTGCCATGCAACTTTCCACCATCCTGTTTATTATGACACGCATCATCATTGTCATATTGCTTTGCATGATCATGTAGTTGACATCGTATTTGTGGCAAAGCCACCATTCATAATTTTTCATACATGTCACTCTTGATTCATCGCAATCCCGGTACACCGCCGAAGGCATTCATATAGAGTCATACTTTGTTCTAGTATCGAGTTGTAATCATTGAGTTGTAAATAAATAGAAGTGTGATGATCATCATTTTCTAGAGCATTGTCCCAAGTGAGGAATAAAAAAAAGAAGGCCCAAAAAAAGGATAAAGGCCATAAAAAAGAGAAGGCCCAAAAAATATAGAAAAATGAGAGAAAAAGAGAGAAGGGACAATGCTACTATCCTTTGCCACACTTGTGCTTCAAAGTAGCACCATAATCTTCATGATAGAGAGTCTTTTGTTTTGTCACTTTCATATACTAGTGGGAATTTTCATTATAGAACTTGGCTTGTATATTCCAACAATGGGCCTCCTCAAGTGCCCAAGGTCTTCGTGAGCAAGCAAGTTGGATGCACACCCACTTAGTTTCTTTTATTGAGCTTTCATACATTTATAGCTCTAGTGCATCCGTTGCATGGCAATCCCTACTCCTTGCATTAACATCAATCGGTGGGAATATCCATAGCCCATTGATTAGCCTCGTTGATGTGAGACTTTCTCCTTTTTTGTCTTCTCCACATAACCCCTCTCATTATATTTTATTCCACCCATAGTGCTATGTTCATGGCTCGCGCTCATATATTGCGTGAAAGTTTATAGGTTTGAGATTACTAAAGTATGAAACAATTGCTTGGCTTGTCATCGGGGTTGTGCATGATGAGAGCATTCTTGTGTGACGAAAATGGAGCATGACTAAACTATATGATTTTGTAGGGATGAACTTTCTTTGGCCATGTTATTTTGAGAGGACATAATTGCTTAGTTAGTATGCTTGAAGTATTATTATTTTTATGTTAATATGAACTTTTGCCTTGAATCTTATGGATCTGAATATTCATTCCACAATTAGGAAGAATTACATTGAAATTATGCCAAGTAGCACTCCGCATCAAAAATTCTGTTTTAATCATTTACCTACTCGAGGACGAGCAGGAATTAAGCTTGGGGATGCTGATACGTCTCCAAAGTATCTATAGTTTTTGATTGCTCCATGCTATATTATCTATTGTTTTGGATGTTTATGGGCTTTATTATACACTTTTATATCATTTTTTGGGACTAACCTATTAACCCAGAGCCCAGTGCCAGTTTCTGTTTTTACCTTTTTTTAGAATATCACAGAAAAGGAAAACCAAATGGAGTCCAATTGACCTGAAACTTGACGGAACTTATTTTTAGATCAGAAGCAACCAGGGAGACTTGGAGTCTACGTCAGGGAAGCTTCGAGGAGGCCACGAGGTAGGGCGGCGCGCCCTCCACCCTCGTGGGCCCCTCGCGGCTTCCCTGACATATCTCTTTCACCCATATATACCCACGTACCCTAAAACTATCGAGGAGCACAATAGATCCGGAGTTCCGCCGCCAGAAGCCTCCGTAGCCACCGAAAGCCAATCTAGACCCGTTCCGGCACCCTGCCGGAGGGGGAATCCCTCTCCGGTGGCCATCTTCATCATCCCGGTGCTCTCCATGACGAGGAGGGAGTAGTTCTCCCTCGGGGCTGAGGGTATGTACCAGTAGCTATGTGTTTGATCTCTCTCTCTCTCTCTCTCTCGTGTTCTTGAGGTGATACTATCTTGATGTATCGCGAGCTTTGCTATTATAGTTGGATCTTATGATGTTTTCTCCCCCCTCCACTCTCTTGTAATGGTTTGAGTTTCCCCTTTGAAGTTATCTTATCAGATTGAGTCTTTAAAGATTTGAGAACACTTGATGTATGTCTTGCCGTGCGTATCTGTGGTGACAATGGGATATCACGTGATTCACTTGATGTATGTTTTGGTGATCAACTTGCAGGTTCCGCCCATGAACCTATGCATAGGGGTTGACACACGCTTTCGTCGTGATTCTCCGGTAGAAACTTTGGGGCACTCTTTGAGGTTCTATGTGTTGGTTGAATAGATGAATCTGAGATTGTGTGATGCATATCGTATAATCATACCCATGGATACTTGAGGTGACATTGGAGTATCTAGGTGACATTAGGGTTTTGGTTTATTTGTGTCTTAAGGTGTTATTCTAGTATGAACTCTAGGGCTGTTTGTGACACTTATAGGAATAGCCCGACGGATTGATTGGAAAGAATAACTTTGAGGTGGTTTCGTACCCTACCATAATCTCTTCGTTTGTTCTCCGCTATTAGTGACTTTGGAGTGACTCTTTGTTGCATGTTGAGGGATAGTTATGTGATCCAATTATGTTATTATTGTTGAGGGAACTTGCAATAGCGAAAGTATGAACCCTAGGCCTTGTTTCAACGCATTGCAATACCGTTTACGCTCACTTTTATCATTAGTTACCTTGCTGTTTTTATATTTTCAGATTACAAAAACCTTTATCTACCATCCATATACCACTTGTATCACCATCTCTTCGCCGAACTAGTGCACCTATACAATTTACCATTGTATTGGGTGTGTTGGGGACACAAAAGACTCTTTGTTATTTGGTTGCAGGGTTGCTTGAGAGAGACCATCTTCATCCTACGCCTCCTACGGATTGATAAACCTTAGGTCATCCACTTGAGGGAAATTTGCTACTATCCTACAAACCTTTGCACTTGGAGGCCCAACAACGTCTACAAGAAGAAGGTTGTGTAGTAGAAATCAAGACGCCGCTCCAAATCCCGCCTCGGCAAAAACAGCGATAACAGCGCAAGAAAGAATAATACCCCGACCGACTCCAAAGCAAAGGACGACCACATGGACCCAGCGATAGAGCAGGATGAACCAGCGGACTGCGAACATAGCACAGAGCCGCTGCCCGATCACGGCGACGCCGAGGGTAAAGCTCATCAACCTATCTCCGGAGAAGAGAACAGTCCGGACGACGATGCACACATCATCCTGGAAAGGAACTTGGAGCAAGAGGACCTCCATAGAAGGCTTATCGCCACCGTGAGGAGTCTGAAGAAGCAGAAGCAAAGGCTTAAGGCCGCGCAAAATACACTCAACAGTATATGGAACAAAGTGCTCGACACTGAAGAAAAGTACGGGGGCAGCCGCCACACAAAGAGCTATCCAAAGCGCAAGCTGCTGCCCGAATTCGATGACGAGGCCTTAGAGCCTATAAAGCCGAAAAATAAAACGGCCGATCAGCCGGATCGACCACCCCGTGGCCGCGATAGGGCGGCTAACGATGTCGCACATAAGTCGGCACACAATTTACGTGAGGACTTGCACCAAAAAGTCGGTATGACTAGGTCCATCTACGGATCTAGGAAGCGCGCTCCGACGCAGAATCAAAACCGAACACTACAACCGTCAGAATGCCATGACACATCCAAATACAGGGGTGCCGTGCACCCCCTATGCTTCACCGATGAGGTTCTGGATCACGAATTCCCAGAAGGATTCAAACCTATGAACATAGAGGCATACGACGGAACGACAGACCCTGGGGTCTGGATTGAGGACTTTATCCTTCATATCCACATGGCTTGCGGAGATGATCTCTATGCCATCAAATACTTGCCCCTCAAGTTGAAAGGACCATCTCGGCACTGGCTGAAAAGCCTCCCCGAAAAGTCAATTGGAAGTTGGGAAGAGCTTGAAGATGCTTTTAGGGCTAATTTTCAAGGGACCTATCTCCGACCTCTGGATGTAGACGATTTAAGTCATATAATTCAACAGCCCGGAGAGTCAGCCCGAAACCTTTGGAACAGATTCCTCACTAAGAAGAATCAAATTGTCGACTGCCCGGGCGCCGAAGCCTTAGTGGCTTTCAAACACAGTGTCCGGGACGAATGGCTTGCCAGACACCTCGTCCAGGAAAAACCAAGGACAATGGCAGCCCTAACAAGCCTTATGACCCGCTTTTGCGTAGGCGAAGACAGCTGGCTGGCCCATATCGGCACCAGCGACCCAGGCACATCCGAAGTCAGGGATGGCAATGGAAAACCACGACGCAATAAAAGCAAGCGTCAAAACAATGAAGATAGCCCAGACAACATGGCGGTAAACGCCGGATTCAGGGGCTCTCGACCCGGTTAACGGAAAAAGCCATTCAAAGGCAGCAGAGATGGACCATCCAGCCTAAACAAGATTCTAGATAGATTATGTCAGATTCATGGCACCTCCGACAAATCGGCAAATCACACCAACAGAGAATGCTGGGTCTTCAAGTAGGCCGGCAAGCTAAACGCCGAACACAAGGGGAGGGAGACACCAAGCGAAGACGAGGATGAGCCTCGCTAGCCGAACACTGGGGGACAGAAAAAATTCCCACCAGAGGTCAAAACAGTGAACATGATTCACATAATGAAGAGGAGGAGCAAACGCGCACTCCGAGACGTATGCACTGTGGAGCCCGTCACCCCCAAGTTCAACCCTTGGTCGGCCTGCCCGATCACTTTTGATTGCATGGATCACCCGACTAGTATCCGGCATGGAGGATCGGCTGCCTTGGTACTGGACCCAATAATTGACGGATACCATCTCACCGAGTCCTTATGGACGGCGACAGTAGTATTAATCTAATATATCAGGACACAGTCCGCAAAATGGGGATAGACTTGACAAGAATCAGCCAAAGTAATACTACCTTTAAAGGAGTAATACCAGGCCCAGAGGCCCGCTGCACGGGCTCTCTAGTACTAGAGGTTGTATTCGGTTCTCCTAACAACTTCTGAAGTGAAAAGTTAACCTTCGACATCGCTCCATTCCGAAGAGGCTATCAAGCACTACTCGGAAGAACGGCCTTCGCTCGTTTTAGTGCAATACTGCATTACGCTTATCTTAAGCTTAAGATGCCCAGTCCACGTGGCATCATCATAGTTAGCAGAAACACAGAACGTTCCTTACGTGCGGAAGAACGTGTGGCGGCTTTAGCAGCCAAGAACTGAACGCCCTCTCCAACCAGAATAAACTATAGGTCGTCAAGACCGCGAACACGGCTAGACGAGTCCGGCGCACAACTAGCTGTAACAACTTAGACAAACCCAAGACTGGGTCGATGGATATACCCCCATAGGTGGTGCTAGGGGCTTCCCACATGTAAAAAGGACTATAGTTCGTCTTGATCTTATTTAGATTGAATTTTAAAGGTTTATTAAGAATAACCAATTTTTCGCACGAAAACTTTCACCTGGGCTTTTCTCTCTTACAGATGATCATCGTGCTACACCCTTCCAGGATACGGCACAATGGAGACATAGGCGCAGACGTGCAGCAGGGCCCCGTTCAAAGGTTTTTTTAGATTAAGACCCTGTGTAAACCTTTTTTACTGTCTCTTGTTCCTTCACCCCTCAGGATACTCAACATAACCAAGAGGGATGCTGGCGTTATTGACATTTTGTCACGTCAGACTAATGCACGTACCTGGAAATTCAAGGCTTATTATCGAGGGCGTTACTTAGCCTAGTATACATTGTAAAGACCGAATACCTTAGGGAGTGTTCGGCATCGCGAGTTTGGCCTTATATGCATCAGCTCCGAATCATGTCTTTGGTCAATAGTTGGGTTTGCTCGGCTTCCGTGTTTTGCTACCTTACGTTCCACTCTATCGGCTAAGGTGGCACCAGGAGAACTACTGCGATTGTGCCCTGGTTCATCTGGACGAGCACCTCAGTAAAGAAAGCCGAAAACTGACTGTCATGATAAAGTGCGAGACTGGTCAACCACTCGAGGACTCAGCGGAATCTTCGCGATTCCTCCGCATTAACGAAGGACCGGTTTCCCGGTCATGTATGCACGTGCACTCATTCGGATAAGCACGGAAGTACCAGGGGCTATATAGTAGCCCCACTGTCAAACTCCTATGGCTAAGTGAAAGTGATAAAGCAATATAGTCCGATTGCCTTGTTCGCCGCGCTATCACCTCCTTAATGGACCAAGACGTTGGATCAAGTGTGAATCCACACTTTTCCGAACACCCCCGCATTATATGCGTGGGGGCTGAAGCCGACGACTGCAAACTTTCAGGTTATATACATACATAAAACGGCCGCACATGAGGCATCATAATACTTTCAGGCAAAAGTATAAACATAGCCTTTTATAAGCCAAATAGCATTGTTTTTACAAATTGGGATACATGTCACTCGAACATGATACTCTTCGAGCACTGAGCCTCTATTAGACGAGCGCCTTCTAGGACTTCTTCAAAACAGTGCTCAGACGAGACCTGGCCTATGGCCGGACCTCGGGTTGCAATAGCGGTGGCATCCATCTATGCCCAGTATGTCTTAACACGGGAAAGAGCCATCCGCGCACCCTCTATGCACGCCGACCTCTTTACAACGTCGATATGCGGCACAACACCAAGGAATCTTTGCACTAAACCAAAATAACTATTCGGCCTTGGTCCTTCCGGCCAAAGATGATCCACGACAGACCTCATGGCAAGCCCGGACAACCTATGGAGCTCAACCCACTCGGCCATTTGCTCATTTAACAACAGCGGACGCGTTGGAGCACTGAACTGCGACCAGAACAACTTTTCCACTTCGTGATCTTTTTGATCTTTGAAAAATGCAGTCGCATCAACAGCACTCATTGCCAAGTCCGAATACGCATCTGCAACACTCCATAATTGATCCAGAGGGGCATACTTCGGATCTCCAAACTTCGTCCGCAACAAAAAGGGCTTCCCAGCCGTGATATCTCCGGCTTGACGAAGCTCCTCCTTCGTCGCTCCGATTTTAGATCGGGTTTCCTTGGCTGCTACCATGGCTTTCTCCAGGTTCGCCGCTTTCGCTTGGCTTTCCTTTTCAAGAAGCTCATACCGGTCGGCGGCATCCATCAGCTCAATGGCCATCTTGGCTATTTTATCTTCGCTCTGGCGATGAGCAGCCCGTTCGGCTCTTAACTCTTCGGCCGCCTTTAGGGCGGTCGCATCACTTCTCCTGGCTTGTTCCTTGGCTCGGGCAAGCTCTGCCTGAAG
This sequence comes from Triticum monococcum, assembly GCA_034509565.1. Lineage (NCBI taxonomy): Eukaryota > Viridiplantae > Streptophyta > Magnoliopsida > Poales > Poaceae > Triticum > Triticum monococcum. The sequence continues at coordinate 586,345,156 of CM067841.1, forward strand.
GGTATCCATGGCAGCAGCCCCACTTGCAGTCACAACATGTTATAGATACTAGCATCATGCTCCTCTTAATATCTGTTGACCACCGGAGAATACATACCCTGTGCCTCGTCAAGCCGCTTGTTCACAAGCACGATGTCGACATTTGCCGTATCAAGCTACCGCCTCAGTTCGGCAAACTCACCAGTCCGGCCAGCCACCGGACCCTCAGCCGCCTGCACATGTGAGCAGCATGATCATTATCTAGGACTATGATCCTCTGTTTGCTGCCTCTGGACAGCAACCAGAGTCTCAGGGGCTACTATCTGTATAGAGCACACCTAGCATGTGCAGTACCGTCAATTTTTTTATATACTACTTTGCGTACCTCAAAGCCTCTTAGCAGGCTCGTAAAAGCTTCATGCAACCCACTTTTGGCGGATGAGATCCTCTCAACCACCGTACCCATTAAAGCACGATGCTCCTCCGAGATAGCCGCTTGCTCCAGAAGACCCATCAGCACGTCCGGTTGTGCACCGGACAATCCCAGACTCTTTCTGCTACTCTCCTTAGGAGCCAAATACTCCGGACTTCGGGTGGCCAAAGGGTTACCTTCTGGCCCTGGCGGATCAGGAGAAATCCTCCATGATGACACCTCAGGGTCGTCCACCCCAGGAGACTGGGAGACAGGGGGAGGCGTTTCGCTCTCCATCATCTCCGGAAGAAGACCCCCCGAAGAGGAACTTTGCCGAGAAGGGCTAATGTCGGTGTCAAAACCGGCGGATCTCGGGTAGGGGGTCCCGAACTATGTGTCTAGGCCGGATGGTAACAGGAGGCAGGGGACATGATGTTTTACCCAGGTTCGGGCCCTCTTAATGGAGGTAAAACCCTACGTCCTGCTTGATTAATATTGATGATATGTGTAGTACAAGAGTAGATCTACCACGAGATCAAAGAGGCTAAACCCTAGAAGCTAGCCTATGGTATGATTGTATGTTCTTCTACGGACTAAAACCCTTCGGTTTATATAGACACTAGAGAGGGTTAGGGTTACACAAGGTCGGTTACAAAGGAGGAGATATTCATATCCGTATTGCCTAGCTTGCCTTCCACGCCAAGTAGAGTCCCATCCATACACGAGACGAAGTCTTCAATCTTGTATCTTCATAGTCCAATAGTCCGGCTGTCCGGAGACCCCCTAATCTAGGACTCCCTCAGTAGCCCCTGAACCAGGCTTCAATGACGATGAGTCCGACATGCAGTATTGTCTTCGGCATTGCAAGGCGGGTTCCTCTCCAAATTCTGTGTACCTGTTGAAATAGTGTCCGATTTCTTGTGAATGTTGCACTCCTTGGCTTCCATGCCCAATAATGGCCACTTTCCACGTGTCGAGCGAATGTGACGAGCCAGGGTGTTTTCACATTTAACCCCCTAGCTATGTGAATGAGCCGCCTATTAAAAAGGCGAGGATTCATATCCAAATCACACCATCCTCCCTTGGCGAGCCTTCATCGGAGCGCGCCCGACAGAGATCCATTCCATCATGGCCGGTCGACGCAGCTCCTCCTCTCGCTCCCCTAGCTCCAAGCCTGGAGATTGGGAGAGATGTTCCGTCCCGCACAACAAATTAGTGATGCTTCAGACCAAGGGATTTCTTCCCCCAGCGTACATGGTCCCGGTTCGAGCCGGGCTCGCCACCTATAATGGCGGAGAGCAAGCGGAGAGCCTTCCCACTCCCTCCAAGGGAGAGCGGGTATGCCTTGTCCCTTATTTGGTAAGAGGGATCGGATTCCCAATTCATCCGTTTCTCCAGGGGCTCCTGGAGTTCTACGGCCTCCAGTTGCACAACCTTACACCTGCCTCCATGCTGCATATCGCGGGATTCGTAGCCCTTTGTGAGTTGTTTTTGGGCTGTGAGGCTCATTTCGCTCTGTGGAAGAAGCTGTTCTGCCTTGTGCCCCGTTCTCAGAAGGGGCCAATATATCAAGTGGGTGGAGCCAAAGTGTGGCGTGTTGCCGGGACCGGATACCTGTCCGAAACCCCAAAGAAGACGTCTGAAGACTGGCCTTCAGAATGGTTTTACATAGAAGACATCCCCCTCCCGGATCCTATTCGGATCGGCCTTCCTGAGTTCGACAATGCCCCTTTGAAGAAGCGCCGGAGCTGGCGTCCACGGAGCTCCCTGGAGGAAGATGACATGGACGTTCTTTACCTGATGAGCCGGATAAGTTTTTTAGCTCGATCCGGATTGACCATGATTGAGGTCATGGCCATATGTATCATGCGGGGGGGGGGGGGGGGGGGTGTGCAGCTGCTTCAGTATAGAGGCCACCCCATGTGGGATTTCAACGGGGAGGATGACGCCACCTGCTACGCCCGTAAAGGGCCAGGATCGGTTGCTGATCTAATAAAGATCTTATCCACTTTGTACAAGGGAGAAGAGGAGGAATTCCTTCGTGTCAACCCGTACGGCAGATTTTCTATGTACAGTCCTCCGAGCTGGGTAAGCAGAGACTTTTTCTCGCCCATCCGTTTCATATTTCCGCAGTTAAGTATTCAGTCTAGCGATTTCTACGCAGGAACTGCGCCAGGCTGTAAGGGAGATAAACAACCCCCCTCCACAACCCGAGGACCCTGGACGGTCCCTCGACCCGGCCTCCCAAGAGGATCCGGACATATCTGTGGAGCTGATCGATGGGGTTTTTACCAATCGAGCAATGATAATGCTTTGGTGGCCATTATGGCCTATTACCCTGGGCTAGTTCCAGCCTCACAGGTGACTGAGACCGAAGTCCCAGCACTTCAAAAAGGGATTCGTCCTTGTGTGTTTTTGATCGCCGTATAACAGCCGTGTTTTGCAGGGGAGGTCCTCGAGGCAGAAGGCCGAGCCTGCGGTGACTGGCCAACAAGGGGCCGCGAGGCCAGGCAGGCTGAAAAGACCCGCAGTCCGGATTGAGACACCGGCGCAGCGGTACGGCGCGCCGTCTTTATTGCAAGACATTATTCTCAAAGGCGTATGAACGCCCATGCCTTCTTTTCAGGAAAAAGAGCGCTCGCCGGACTATACCCGGAGAGGCTACCAATCGCGCCTCCACAAGCCAAGCTCCAAGGCCGGATTCGGAGGCGGGAACAAATACGAGGCATGCGTCGGGTGCTCCTCCGACAGAGGATGTGGATAAACTGTCCGCCACCAATTCCGAGGTGGAAAGTGCCATGAACCACAGGCGTCGCCGGACTGTTCTTCGTGACACTTGTTTCTCCCAAGAGGCATTGGATGCCTTCAACTCAGGAGACGCGCACCTCTGTGCCGCTCAAAATGGTCTAGCCAGAGCCATGGAGCAGTATGTAAAAGACATACGGGTGAGAAAATTTGGTGATTATATATATCAGTAGCCCCTGAGACTTGAAACAGTTAGGATAACTGATTTAAGGATCATTTGTTATGCAGGTTCTTAAAAAAAGAATACTCAACTGTCCCAGGAGCTGGAAGAGTGCAAAGCCCAACTTCAGGCCGCACTGGCCGCCGCAGGGGAGCCCAAAGAGACCCCCTCTGGTAACATATCCTTCAAATGATAAGTATAATATAGAATGCGGCGTGTATGCAGATCTGACGATAAAATTGCAGATGACACTGGAGTAAATCCGGATAAGCAACAGCTCCTACGCCAGCTGAAGACCGGTGAGAACATGCTTATGAGGGTGAGGTAGGAGAAAAATGATCTCCTAGATGCCAACACCAAGCTGGGCGTGGAACTACAAGATGTTCATGCCCAACTGTCGGACTCTGTTAAGGAAAATCGGTGGCTTCGACGCGGCATATTTAGTAAGTGCTTGAACGGACTTTGAAAAAGAGTTCGACGAGGAAGCTGGCTGACAGAGTTATGTCTGTAGGTATGCTAACAGGTCGTCCTGCCGAGGAAATGCCCGGTTCAACGTGTGACCTTCTTCCCGAGCTCTCACAGCTGCACGAACGAGTTCGTCAGGTGATGCAAGGCGTCGCCCAGGCCTTGTGGCCATCCATCTCCATACTCAAAGGCCTTGGAGAGCTTGCAGAAAAGCTAAAGGGAGCGCGTCGGCGCTTCCGATTATGGAAGATATCGGCCTGCCGTCAGGGCGCCAGGGAAGCCTGGGCAATGGTGAAGACACGGTATATGAAGGCTGACCCAAACCACATGGCCGAAGTCGGACCTATGGGGCCCGATGGGAAGGAGATCCCTGTGAGCTTAGTGTACGACCAAGTAGAATTGGCCGCAAAGTATTCCCAACAAGACTGTAGACTAGACAGCCTATTGGATGGTATTGAAGAGGAATTCAACCAGTCAAATTGATCATGTAATTTTAAAGTGACATGTATAATGCCTTCTAGCCGGATTGTAGATCGTTTGTCATGGCGGACCTTTTCGCTTCAACCTCGGGATCCGACAGTCCGGAGTGTATCCGAATACCCTCTCGGTTATGTAAGAACCGGGGCATGCGTGGAGACCAGGCGTAGGGGTCATTAGTGCTTTATCAGACAAGTGCCCAACTAGTTATGTTATATTACATGGGTAGTAAGAAACATCTTCCAGGGAGAATAGTTCCGTTAAGGGTTCCTTTCCCTGGGTAAGCATGCCCTAAAGTGCATGTCCGGACTGCGATAAGAAGCGCAGAAAAATCATCTGGGGCCAGATATGGATAATAAAAGTCATCTTTTGTTCACCGACCGAATATTCCCTTAAGAACGCTAGCTTTAGGCTTCACCCAGTCTGAGGTACATGTCCGGCTGACCCGGCGGTAACAATCGCAGAGGTGCTCCCCTTATGCCCTAGCCGAATTAACGGGAACGTAGGGCATAAATACAAGAGCCAGGCAACCCAGCTTGGCCAAAACTTAAGTCATATCGATGCATATAATGGTGAAAAAAGGTACATGCGGAAGTATAACACATGTGTTGGGCATGAGGCCCAGGTAAATAATTTAAGCTTCTATGAAAGAAGCCCCCAGGTATGAAGAGTGCGGCTAGCGCATCTGTAATGTATGAGTGAGGCACAAGGTGACCCTTGAAAGCCTAGAGAAATAAAAGAAAGAAAGGGAAACAAGACAGATGATGCATATGCAGAAAATGGACAAAGGGAGGGGACTAACATAAAGTCCGGTGCTAAGCGTAGAATCTTCGAAGCCTGGTTGCGTTCCATGGGTTCGGCTCGAGTCGACTAGTCGATGCATCCCGCAGTCGGTACGCTCCACCGGTCAGAACTTGGTCGATAATGAAGGGACCTTCCCATTTGGGCTCGAGCTTGTTCTTTTTCTTATCCGACAGCCGTAGAACTAGTTTGCCAACGTTATAAGTTTTGGCCCGTACTTCTCTGCTTTGGTATCTGCGAGCCTGTTGCTGGTAAAATGCGGAACGGGCTTTGGCTACGTCGCGCTCTTCCTCCAAGGCGTCCAGACTGTCCTGCCGATCGAGCTCAGCTTCTCTTTCTTCGTACATGCGCACTCGAGGTGAGTCATGAATTATGTCACAGGCCAGGATTGCCTCTACGCCGTACACCATAAAAAACGGTGTATATCCGGTACAACGATTCGACGTGGTCCGCAGCCCCCAGAGTATGGAGTCGAGCTCCTCTACCCAGTGCGTGTCAGACTCCGTTAAGGAGCGCACTAATCTGGGTTTAATGCCGCTCATTATAAGACCATTTGCTCGTTCGAATTGACCGTTGGTTTGTGGGTGATAGATTGAAGCATAATCAAGCTTGATGCCCAATTTGCTGCACCAGAGTTTTACCTCATCGGCCGTGAAGTTCGTGCCGTTATCAGTGATGATGCTGTGGGGGACGCCGTAACAGTGTACAACCCCGGATATGAAATCTATCACCGGTCCGGATTCGGCTGTTTTAACCGATTTAGCCTTTATCCATTTGGTGAATTTATCCACCATGACCAATAAGTATTTTTTCTTGTGGGTTCCCCCTTTAAGGGGTCCAACCATGTCAAGCCCCCAGATCACGAAGGGCCATGTAATGGGGATTGTTTGGAGGGCGGTGGGTGGCATGTGGCTTTGATTTGCAAAGAGCTGGCAACCGACGCAACATTGGACCAAGTCCTGTGCATCTGCCCGGGCCGTTGGCCAATAGAATCATGTACGGAAGGCCTTGCTTACAAGAGCTCGGGTTGCGGCGTGATGACCACTGAGTCCGGCGTGAATTTCTGCCAAAAGGTTCCGCCCTTCCTCTTCGGAGATGCACCTTTGAAGGACTCCGGTAGTGCTTTTTTTGTACAATTCTCCCTCATGGACCCTGTAGGCCTTGGATCGCCGCACTATGCAGCGTGCCTCATTTTGGTCCTCCGGAACTTCCTGTCTAGTTAGGTAGGCCATGAATGGTTCTGTCCACGGGGCAATAATGGCCATTATTTCGTGGGCTGAATGTGTTATTTCGGTGGCGTAGCCTCCGATTGTGTCAGAGAGTTTGGTATCGGGTATTTTGGCTGGGTCCGGACTGTTGTTACCAGTGTCCCCTTCCCATGCTACGGATGGCTTGAAGAGCCTTTCCAGAAATATGTTGGGAGGGACTGTGTCGTGTTTTGCGCCGATGCGGGCGAGGATATCCGCCGCCTGATTGTTTTCCCGAGCCAGCCCCCAGACCAGCCAACATTTTGGAGCCGTCGAAGTGCATGATCCAGTTTGAATATGTGCCGTACTCTTTAGGGAGTTCGGCTTCCGTCCACTCAGCGATGAAGTCAGCCAAAACTTGCAACTTAATAGCTCACCATGGCTTGTAAGTTATGTCGAACGGGAGGAGCTCAATGGCCCATTTGGCAATCCGGCCCGTTGCGTCGCGGTTGTTTATAATATCGTTAAGTGGTACTTCCGAGGCTACCGTTATCGAACACTCTTGAAAGTAGTGTCGCAGCTTCCGGGATGCCATAAATACCACGTACGCTATCTTTTCATAATGCAGGTACCGTGATTTGCATGGAGTAAGGACAGTGGACACGTAGTAAACCGGCTTTTGAAGGGGGAATTTGTGTCCGTCCACTTCTCGCTCGACGACGAGGACTGCGCTTACTACTTGATGAGTTGCCGCAATGTATAATAGCATTGCTTCGCCAATGTTTGGCGCAGCCAGGACTGGGTTTGTTGCCAATATGGCTTTTATTTCGTTGAGTCCGGCCATGGCGGCATCCGTCCACTCGAAGTGTTCGGTGCACCGGAGGAGGCGATAATGGGGTAATGCCTTTTCTCCCAAGCGGGAGATAAAGCGGCTTAGAGCCACCACGCATCCAGTCAATTTTTGTATTTGTTTGAGGTCTGTTGGGGTAGCCAACTATGACAACGCTCGGATTTTGGCCGGATTAGCTTTAATACCTCTACTGGAGACAATGAATCCCAGGAGCTTTCCGGCTGGTATGCCGAGAACGCATTTTTCCGGATTGAGCTTGATGTCATATGTTCAGAGGTTGTCGAATGTGAGCCTCAAGTCGTCTGCTAGAGTTTCGACATGCTTGATTTTAACGACCACGTCGTCTACGTATGCCTCCACTGTTTTGCCGATCTAGTTTGCCAGACATGTCTGAATCATGCGCTGATATGTTGCGCCGGCGTTTTTGAGCCCGAAGGGCATTGTGTTGAAGCAGAATGGGTCGTATGGTGTGATGAATGCCGTTGCGGCTTGGTCTGGCTCTGCCATTTTAATTTGATGGTAGCCGGAGTATGCGTCGAGGAAACACAATGAATCATGTCCTGCGGTAGCGTCAATGATTTGATCGATGCGGGGGAGGGGGAAGGGATCATTTGGGCAGGCCTTATTAAGGTCCTTAAAATCGACGCACAAGCGCCAGGATTTGTCCTTCTTTGGTACCATCACCAGGTTTGCTAACCAGTCCGGATGTTTTATGTCTCTGATGAATCCGACCTCCAATAGCTTGGTTAGTTCCTCTCCCATGGCTTGTCTCTTAGGTTCAGAGAAACGTCGAAGAGCCTGCTTGACTGGCTTGAATCCTTTTAGGATATTTAGGCTGTGCTCAGCCAGCCTGTGTGGGATTCCCGGCATGTCTGAAGGGTGCTAGGCAAAAATGTCCCAGTTCTCGCATAGGAACTCTCGCAGTGCGGCGTCAACATCAGGGCCTAATTGTGCCCCGATGGAAGCTGTTTTTGTAGGGTCCGTTGGATGGAATTGGAATTTGACTATTTCGCCCGCCGGTTTAAAGGAGGTGGACTTGGATCTTTTATCGAGTATCACGTCGTCCCTGTTCACCGTGGAGCGCAGCGCAGTTAGTTCCTCGGCCGCTAGGGCTTCGGATAGTGCCTCAAGGGCCAGTGCAGCTGTCTTATTTTCGGCACGGAGTGCTATGTCCGGATCACTAGCAAGAGTGATGATTCCGTTGGGCCCGGGCATTTTGAGCTTCATGTACCCGTAATGGGGTATGGCTTGGAAGATTGTAAACGCATCCCACCCTAATAGAGCGTGGTATCCGCTGTTGAACGGGGCCACTTGGAATGTAATTTCTTCGGACCTGTAATTATCCGGCTTGCCGAATACCATGTCCAGTGTGATTTTCCCAGCACAGCGTGCTTCCCGACTAGGGATGATTCCTCTAAAGGTTGTGCTACTTTGCTCAATGCGGCTCCAGTCTATTTCCATCTTTTGAAGAGTTTCCTCATAGATGAGGTTTAATCCACTGCTGCCATCCATGAGTACCTTGGTGAGTCGAGAGCCGTCCACGATTGGACTGAGGACCAGTGCGGCTGGTGCTCGGGCTGTTCGGAATTTAGTTTCGTCACCGGCATTGAAGGTAATAGCCGCGTCACTCCAAGGATTTATTTCTGCTATGTGGCAGATTTCGGCCATGCTGGAGAGTGTTCGCTTGCGTCTATTATTTGACGCGAAGGTCTCAAAGACCGTTAACACCGTATTGTTGTCCACGGGATGGTGCTCTGTGGTATTTGGGAGGAGTAGACCCTCACCACTTTTGGCCACCTGCCAGAGTATCCAACATGCACTAAGGCTGTGCGTTGGTATTGCATCCGTTGTACTATGAATTTTGCAGGGTCCGTTGAGCCATCCCTCTAGTACGGTTCCTTGCCCCACAGAGGGATTTTGCTTTTTGGTACTTAACCCAGGTGTATTGTGATAATGCACCCTTTTATTTCGGACTGGGTTTGTATTCAGGGCCGGATTATCCCAAAATTTTATTTCGGTTTTCCAGGCGCTTTCCATCGCATAGTACTTTTGTACTATGGACACCAAGTCGGCAAAGCATGTAATTTCGCAGCGACTTATGGCGTTGAGGATTCCCTTGTCCGTGCAATTATTGTAGAAGAATGAAATTGCGTCTTCCTCGCGGCAGTCCTTTATCCTGTTCATGACCAGGAGGAATCTGGCCCAGTAATGGTGTACTGTTTCTTCGGGCTCTTGCCTAATTTGGGATAGATCACGTATGTTTGGGTGGGTGGGTGGAATTGAATCCGAATCCTCACCCAATCTGAGACTCAGGGGCCAAGGAGTTTCCGAACTCGGAAGTTTGGATTCTTGGATGTTTTCCGATAAATCTAGCCCGCTGCCTGATTCTAGGTTCAGGCCTTGAGTGACGTCCTCCCCTCCATGGGTATCTGGCTTGGAGGGATCGGGAATCCGGACATAGCTAGTCCATAAGATAGATGAAGGGTTGCCGCATTGTTCCTCCACCACTGCAACATGATGGGTGACCTGGGGAGAGTTGATCTCTCTCAGATCGGGTTTAGGCCCAATCTGATCATAGTCTGTAGCGACTCCCAGGGCGGCGATGCGATCCAGGAGCTCGTTCAGGGAAGAGAGCTCCATTGGATCTAACTGCTCGGCGAGTTCCGAGTTGATGTGAAGATTGCTTTCGATGACCCGAGAAGTCATTGTCGGCGCAGTGGCCGAACAGGTGGTCATAAGAAAACCACCTACCCAGAGAGTTTGGCTGACAGCCAAAGCTCCTTTAGCAATATAGTGTCGTCTTTAAAGACGGGATGAGACATCCTTCTTGGTGGCGACGACACAGCGGAACTCTCAATGAAAGCACCAATGTCGGTGTCAAAACCGGCGGATCTCGGGTAGGGGGTCCCGAACTGTGCGTCTAGGCCGGATGGTAACAGGAGGCAGGGGACACGATGTTTTACCCAGGTTCGGGCCCTCTTAATGGAGGTAAAACCCTACGTCCTGCTTGATTGATATTGATGATATGGGTAGTACAAGAGTAGATCTACCACGAGATCAGAGAGGCTAAACCCTAGAAGCTAGCCTATGGTATGATTGTATGTTCTTCTACGGACTAAAACCCTTCGGTTTATATAGACACCGGAGAGGGTTAGGGTTACACAAGGTCGGTTACAAAGGAGGAGATATTCATATCCGTATTACCTAGCTTGCCTTCCACGCCAAGTAGAGTCCCATCCGGACACGAGACGAAGTCTTCAATCTTGTATCTTCATAGTCCAACAGTCCGGCCAAAGGATATAGTCCGACTGTCCGGAGACCCCCTAATCCAGGACTCCCTCATCTACGATCCGGACTACAAGACATATGTCTCGGTTATTGTCCTCAGAGATAAAGCAGGATGTATTTACCAAAAGTACTCTTGTTCACTTACAGCTCGGTGGAGGGCTGATCCCCTTGCGGGCACTGTGCGGCAAGGATGCCCTCTGGGGCAGGGCCCCCTGGCGAAAGATTCTTCCCTCGTTTGGAAACCCTCGTTTCCAAGTCCTCAGAGGTGGTCCTCTTCTTTCCTTAGGGAGAGGGAACTTTAGATTCTTCTCCTCGGTTATCCTCTTTCGCGGAGACGCTAATTCCCCTGGTTTGGATGAGTAATGCGTGAGGCCCGCTTTCGGCTTCCTTATTTCTCCCTTTATCTTCCCCTGATGGCACTTGGTAAGGCGCGAACTCAAGCATCCTGGCTAGTACAGGATCCGGTGAGCCTTCGGGAAGGGGGGCCGAAGGCCTGATCATCTTCGCCTTTCTTATCCAGTCCTGGCCAAGATCAATTTTTTCAAAATGATGTTGTGATAAATAAAAAGACAGCATGTTCGGCCGCAGAATTACTTACATGGGTATCTGGACGATTGTAGTTTAGACCCGCATCCTCGGTGGTGTCCGGACACTTTATTCATGATCCGAAGAACAATCCATACATCCCTTCGAGCATCATGCCGAAGAATTGCTGAATAGTTCGCGGTCCTTCCGGGTTGAACTCCCACATACGGAGAGATCGGCGTTGGCATGGCAGGACCCGATGAACTAGCATAACCTGCATTACTTTGACAAGACTGACATCCCTCTTGAGGAGATCTCGGATGCGACTTTACAATGTCGGCACGTCATTAACTGGCCCCTAGTCCAGCCCCTTGTTGACCCATGACGCCAGTTGTGGCGGGGGGCCCGAACAGAAGGCTGGGGCAGCTACCCACTTAGTACTTCGAGGAGCAGTGATGTAAAACCACTCCTGCTGCCATAAGTTGGACACCTCCGGGAAGGAACCCTTTGGCCATGGAGCATTGGCGCCTTTGCTTATTATGGCACCTCTGCATTCTGCGTGTCGCCCATCGATCACCTTCGGCCTCACATTGAAGGTCTTGATCCATAAGCCGAAGTGCGGGGTGATGCGGAGGGAGGCCTCACACACGACGATAAACGACGAGATGTGAAGGATGGAATCCGGAGCTATGATACGTCTCCAACATATCTATAATTTTTGATTGCTCCATGCTATGTTATCTACTGTTTTGGGCAATATTGGGCTTTATTATCCACCTTTATATTATTTTTGGGACTAACCTATTAACCGGAGGCCCAGCCCAGAATTGCTGTTTTTTTGCCTATTTCAGTGTTTCGAAGAAAAGGAATATCAAACGGAGTCAAAACGGAATGAAATCAACTGGAGAAATTATTTTTGGAAGGAAAGCTACCGGATGGACTTGGACCCCACGTCAGGAGCCAAGGGAGGTGCTCACGAGGGTGGGGGGCGCCCCCCTAGGGCGTGCCCCCTGCCTCGTGGGGCCCCCGAAGCTCCACCGACGTACTTCCTTATCGGTGTACTAGAGTAGGGGTACCCTAGTATCCCGAACTTGTGCACGGGCAGTCGCAGCGTCCCGCGGCAAGGCTTGCCGGGTGACCGCCAAGATCCTCCGTGGTTCCTTTGGAGCCATTCAAGAACAAAGTATCCAAGCCAAGGAGACAAGACCCCGGCAAGAGGAGCTTGCCGGGAAGGCCAACCAAGGCATCTCAAGGAACTTGCCGCGACGCGCCACGCGTCCTGGCAAGGCCCGGTGAGCGACAAGCTCCCGGACGCGACAAGACAACGACCGCGGCAAGGCGCTTGCCGCGGCAAGCCTCCACTCTGTACCTGCGCTCCAGCACATCCACCAATGTGTCGCTCTGGGACCCTTCCAGGCATACGTGGCGGGAGGCTGTGCAGCCAGCGGTACACGGTGGCAAGCGGCGCTGACAAGATTGCCATCGTGGCGAGCGGTGGTGTCCCTGGCAGTCCCTTTTGCACTATTTGGGCGATGCAGACGGGCATTTAATGCCCTTGTCCCCTGCCGTCAGGGTTAGGTATGATACACTGTAGCGGGCAGTTGTACCAACCGCAACATCTTTCCATTTTTACCCTTGTCTACGTTGCCACCTGTCGGTGACCCCTTGAGCATATAAAAGGAGGCCCATGCGCAACGTAGAAGAAAAAGGGAAGAGAACACTCACGCTCGGTCTCGTTAGCTGCTGGTGTGTACTGTAGCACTCAGCGCTCCCGAGTAAGGACTCAATACAAACCACAAAGCAGGAGTAGGGTTTTACGCATCCGTGCGGCCCGAACCTGGGTAAACTGCTCACGTGCTTCGCCTCGATCTGCTCTTCGTGCGATCTTCGCCCCCCCCCGCCGAACTGAAAGGGGCTTGGTCCGCCGGTCCCATAGGTGCTCGTGGATTAGTTCCCCGACATCTTTGGCGCGCCAGGTAGGGGCGGCGTCGAGGTTGTGTGAACCTGATCCGGCGTTCGCATGAGCTAAATCTTCATCGTCTTCATCGATATGCCGCCGAAGAAGAAGACTTCGGAGGCGGCTGCTCCGTCCGTGCCGAACCCACCATCGCCGGAGCAAACGGCTGGTGGGGTAGACGCCGGCGGAAGAACGGGCGTCGACGAGGGAGCTCACGGTGCTGCCAGGTCCAAGGACAAGGCTGCGCTGCCCATCGGCGGCGCAGTCGGCTCCCACAACGACCGGGCGCACTCCAAGACCTCGGCGTCCGTACATGCACCGTGCCCATCCCAGGAGGCGCGGGACCGGCAGCGTTATGATACTCACGGTACCATACGTTTGCTGGACCAAGATCGAGCTGGTGGATCTCGGAGTGCTCAAGACCAGCATGCACGCCAACATGCTGGCGCGAGCGGGGCACGGTCGCCTGGACGAGATACTGCTCCTTCTAACATGGTTAGAAGTCCGAGCATATCCCGCTCCTCACACCGTTCGCCGCCGCCACCCGCCACTTCAGCAGAAGCTTTGGCGCGAGCTCAACTGCTCCTAGACTACCCTCCAGCGGCAGACAAGATCGACGACTGGAGGGCCACCATTCAGAGTCTCATCGGCTTTGCCAACGGCGACATTCCACGGTAGCCGAGTACTTCACAGCCGCGGCAAGTCAGCCAGGCACGAGCCGGTGGCGACAAGACCGGTGGGGGTGCAACCACCATGCACTCTCCGCCCCGAAGGCCAAGATCGCCGACTCGCCGGATCCACCCCGACAGCGACTCCACCGCGTCATCAGATCGTCGAGCTCGTCGCGATCAGCGCCAAGTTCTTCACGAACGACAACAAGAAGACGCTCGTACTCGCATCGAGCGCCAAAGAGAAGCGCGGCGTCAATCAGACCAACGCGCTGGGCCCTTTGTCGACATGCATGCGCCAGGGGAACCAGGCGACTTGCCGTACGCGGTAGGTTGCCCTGCGTTTACTCATGAGCCGCGGCAAGTCCAGTGGCCTAGCAAGAAGAATTTCAAGCCAGATGTACCAGAGAAGTACGACGGCAAGTCGCATCCATCGGAGTTCCTCAGCATCTACACCACCGCGGTGCAAGCTGCCGGGGGGCGGGACGACAAGATCCTTGCCAACTACTTCCTGCTGGTACTCAAGCCCAACGTCAGGTCCTGGCTCATGCATTTGCCGGACAACTCCATATCCTCCTGGGCAGACCTATGCCATCAGTTTGTCGGCGCCTTTACAGGCGGCCACAAACCTCATGGCCAAGAGAGTGACCTTCACCTGCTCGCCCAGAAGGAAGGAGAGCCCCTGCGCAAGTACATTCAGAGATTCAGCCGTGTACAGCACAACATCCTAGATGTCCACCCTGCCGCGGTCATCAGCGCGTTCCATCAGAACGTGCGTAACCGCAGGATGCGGGAGGAGATGGCGATGTGCAAGATCAGAGACGTCAGTGGGCTGTATGCCCTGGCCGACAAGTGTGCACGTGCTGAGGAAGGGAGGAAACTCCCCGGAGAGAATACAGTAGCAGGAGGATCTGACAGCGAAGATGCTGCCCCGGCAAAGAAAAACCGGCGACAGAACAACAGGAAGAAGAAAGGCAAAGATGTGCTAGTCATTGAGCAGTCCGGCAATGAAGGTGGCGCCAAGAAAGCCAAAGCTGGTAGCTCCGGCAAGGAGAATGCCGCATGCACCAACTGCCAGGCTGTGGCGGTCGCTGACAAGCAGGACGGCACCGACAAGTAGTACTGCAAGATCCACCACACCAAGGGCCATGACCTCCAGAGCTGCAAGAAGGTCAAGCAGCTTGTCCAGCAGCAAAAGGCTGAATATGAGCGACGCGACAAGGAGAGGGCCCAAGGAGGCGCTGGAGAATCCGGCAAGAAGCGCGCCGGCCGGGGAGGACGCCGCGGCAAGGCCAAGCAGCAGCAAGGAGACAGACCTCCCCGCGGCCGCGACAAGGATGAAGATGACGACGACGACGAAGACATGGATGATGTCGAGACCAGTGAGCAGGAGTTCCAGAAAGCCACAGAGGTCTTGTGCGTTGACGGCGGTGCTTCTCTGCATACTTCGCACCGCCAACTCAAGCAGTGGGTGCGGGAAGTCAATGCGGCGGAACCACCTGTCGAGTCACGCAAGCTTCTGAAATGGTCCAGCACGCCTATCATCTTTGATATTGAGGACCACCCTGATCGCACAACTGCGGTCGGGTGCTTGCCGATGTTGGTTTCACCAACTATCCGCAACCTCAAGGTCACTAAGATGCTAGTTAACGGCGGGGCCGGCTTGAACCTGATCTCCTCCGCCGTACTCCAGAAACTCCAGATCCCTGACAGCGAGCTTGAAGAGACCGGCACATTCCAAGGAATCAACCCGGGAAGGAGCCAGCCGAAGGGGAAGGTCATGTTGCCAGTAACATTTGGCAGCGAGTTGAACTTCAGGACTGAGAGGGTCACTTTTGACGTTGCCGATTTTCTATTACCTTACAATGGGATACTCGGCCGTCCGGCACTCGCCAAGTTCATGGCAGCCTCTCACTACGCATACAACATGCTGAAGATGCCAGGCCCGATAAGCGTCATCTCTGTCCCTGGCGACAAGAAGGATGCTCTTATCTGCGCCGACA
The DNA here is from genome assembly GCA_034509565.1 of Triticum monococcum. Classification (NCBI taxonomy): domain Eukaryota; kingdom Viridiplantae; phylum Streptophyta; class Magnoliopsida; order Poales; family Poaceae; genus Triticum; species Triticum monococcum. The sequence continues at coordinate 586,360,733 of CM067841.1, forward strand.
AGATCTACCGGGAAGCGGCAGCCGCAACAGATCGCAAGTCACCTGCCGTTGAAGCTCCCGGGGGGAAGAAGAAGACCAAGTCCGGCAAGAGTTCTGATGCCCACTCCGGCAAGCGCACCTCTTCGGAGTGCTGCGCTACCGTCGAGGACGCACCATCGAGCTCCACCGGCAAGTGTAAGAAGGCAATGGCAGCTCCGCCAGAGACCAAGAAAGTGTCCGCCAAAGAGGACAGCACTGGTGGTACCTTCACCATCAGTGCCACTCTTGACCCTAAATAGGAAAGCGCGCTCATTGCTTTCCTGCGGGCGAACGTCGACGTGTTTGCATGGCAACCGTCTGACATCCCCGGTGTTCCCAAGAAAGTAATTGAGCACCATCTTGCTGTTTGTCCTCATGCGCGGCCCGTCAAGCAGAAGGTCAGGAAACAAGCAGTGGAGCGCCAAGAATTCATCGCAGAAGAGATCAAGAAATTGGAAGCAGCAGGCCTTGTCAGAGGAGTGCTCCATCCTACGTGGTTGGCCAATCCTGTAGTCGTGCGCAAGGCAAACGGGAAATGGAGGCTTTGCATCAACTTTACCGATGTTAATAAAGCTTGTCCCAAAGACCCATTTCCCTTGCCACGCATTGACCAGATTGTTGACTCCATGGCCGGATGTGACTTGCTTTCATTTCTTGACGCATACTCAGGATACCATCAAATCTTCATGGCAGAAGAAGATGAGGAGAAGACCGCATTCATCACTCCATGTGGCACGTACTGTTTCATACGGATGCCTTTCGGTTTAAAGAATGCTGGTTCAACATTTGCAAGGGTAGTCCATGTCGCTCTTGAGCCACAAATACACAGAAATGTGGAAGCCTACATGGATGACATAGTGGTCAAGAGCAAGGACAAGGCAACCCTGATTCAAGATTTAGACGAGACCTTTGCAAATCTGCGCAAGATCAACCTCAAGCTCAACCCCGAGAAGTGTGTGTTCGGAGTCCCCTCCGGCAAGCTTCTCGGGTTCTTCGTGTCTCAGCGGGGAATTGAAGCCAATCCCGACAAGATCAAGGCCATTGAGCAGATCGAAGCACCAAAGCGCGTCAAGGATGTACGAAGACTTGCCGGTTGCGTGGCTGCTCTCAGCAGGTTTATCTCTAGGTCTGCTGAGCGCGCCCTGCCGTTTTTCAAAATTTTGAAAAAGGCAGGTCCAATGAAATGGACTCCGGAAGCGGAGGCTGCGCTGCAGGACTTGAAGAGATACCTGTCCTCCACTCCAACACTTGTCGCACCTAAGCCGCAAGAGAAGTTGCTGCTGTATATAGCGGCAACCAATCAAGTGGTTAGTGCTGCGTTAGTGGCAGAGAGGGAGGCAGATGACGAGTCAGCAACCAGGGCAGGCGCATCCAGCGACAAGCAGGGGCTTCCCCGACAAGCTCTGGTCCCGACAAAGATGGGTCTGCGCAGGTGCGTGAGGAGATGCAGAAGAGAATGGTGCAGCGCCCAGTTTACTTTGTCAGTTCCCTTCTGTAGGGGGCTAGGTCAAGGTACTCTGGTGTGCAGAAAGTGCTTTTCGGCCTTCTCATGGCCTCGAGAAAGCTGCGCCATTACTTCCAAGCACATGAGATCACAGTTGTCACTCGTTTTCCGCTGAAGAGGATACTACAGAATCCAGAAGCAACAGGCAGGATTGTTGAGTGGGCACTGGAACTGTCAAGCTTTGGCCTCAAGTTTGAGAGTACTTCAACTATCCAAAGCAGAGCATTGGCAGAATTCATAGCAGAGTGGATGCCAACACTAGATGAAGAAATTCCAGAAACGAGCATCCCCGTCGAGGAAGCAAGCAAAGAGTGGCTGATGTACTTTGATGGTGCCTTCTCGCTGCAAGGCGCCGGCGCTGGCGTGCTGCTTGTCGCACCCACCGGAGAGCACCACAAGTACGTAGTCCAGATGCACTTTCCCAAGGAGCAAGCAACAAACAATACTGCAGAGTATGAAGGCTTGCTTGCCGGTCTCAGGATCGTGGCAGACCTTGGGATCAAGAAGCTCATTGTCAGGGGTGACTCGCAGCTTGTCGTCCGCCAAGTGAACAAGAGTTATCAGAGTCCGTTGATGGAAGCTTACGTTGACGAAGTGAGAAAGCTAGAAGAGCACTTTGACGGCCTACAGATGGAGCATGTCCCGAGAGCTCAGAACAACATTGCCGATGGCCTGTCAAAGTGCACCGCACTTAAGTTACCTGTGGAACCAGGGATCTTTGTGCTCAAGCTGACTCGACCGTCCGTAACGCCATCAACTGGATAGAGCAAGAAGAGGAAGTTGATTTCTAGTGACTATTTTCCGGCAGAGCTTCCCGAAGCCGCCGCCAAGAAGGTCCCCAAGATCAACACCAAGAGTGCTGAGGAGCAGTCTGCTCCGGCGAACCCTAGGGTTTGTTCCGTTGAAGAAGAGGTTCCCGACAAGTTTTGCTCCGGCTGAGCCGCAGACCCTCGCCGTAGAAGCGGATGTTCCCGCAGCAGCAGATGTGCCTTTAGTCCTTGTTGTCGAGCCACAAGCTCCAGCATGGGCACAGCAGATCGTCCGTTTCCTTCAGACAGGAGAACTTCCCAAAGAGCAAGAAGAAGCGGAAAGAGTAGCCCGGCACTCAAGTATGTACCAGTTTGTCGACAACACACTGTACAGAAGAAGACTCAACGGTGTGAAATTGAAGTGTATTCACCGGGAAGATGGACAAAAGCTGTTGGCAGAGATACATGGAGGCATATGTGGTCACCACATTGGCGCAAGAGCACTTGCCGGGAAAGCATTCAGGCAAGGTTTCTTTTGGCCGACAGCCCTCCAGGATGCAACTGCACAAGTAACCAAGTGTGAAGCGTGCCAGTTCCATTCCAAGCAGATACACCAGCCAGCTCAAGCTCTCTAGACGATCCCTTTATCCTGGCCATTTTCGGTCTGGGGGCTCGATATCCTCGGCCCCTTTCCCCGAGCAGTCGGGGGCTTTGAGTACTTGTACGTTGCAATCGACAAGTTCATAAAGTGGCTGGAAGTGGAAGCAGTGAGGAAGGTGACAGCATAGTCAGCAGTCAAGTTCTTCAGGTCGATTGTTTGCCACTTCGGGATCCCTAACAGGATAATCACCGACAATGGTACGCAATTCACGAGCCGCACCTTCATGCAGTACGTCCAAGATCTTGGCGCCAAGGTCTGCTTCGCTTCTGTTGCTCACCCGAGAAGCAACAGTCAAGCGGAGAGGGCAAATGCTGGAGTGCTACGTGGGCTTAAGACCAGAACTTTCGACAGGCTGCACAAGTGCAGAAGAAACTGGATTGAGGAGCTGCCGGTGGTTCTTTGGTCGATCAGGACGATGCCAAATCGAGCCAATGGCCAGACACCTTTCGCTCTAGTCTATGGAGCAGAGGCAGTTCTCCCCACGGAACTCGTATACGGGTCACCTCGAGTGCTCACTTATGATGAGCTTGAGCAAGAGCAGCTGCGACAAGATGACGCGCTGCTCCTTGAGGAAGACCATCTTCAGGTTGCTGTACGAGCTGCTCGCTACCAGCAAGCTTTGCGCCGCTACCATAGCCGCAAAGTTAACGCCAGAAGTCTCGAGGAAGGCGACCTTGTTCTTCGGCGTGTTCAGTCCGCCAAGAATTCCAACAAGTTGACGCTGAAGTGGGAAGGCCCTTACCGGGTGAAACGAGTCACTAGGCCTGGCGCTGTCCGCCTTGAGACCGAAGATGGCATTCCGGTGACCAACTCCTGGAACATTGAGCATCTTCGTAAGTTTTACCCGTAAGGCGCGGTTCCCGAAACCCGTTCCGGCAACCACCTTTTGTACAAGTCTTGCCGCTGTTGCATGTAACCCTTTGTACAAAGCCGGGCGCAGACCCCGTGCATAAAGCTCATGTGCTCCGCGCACCTTGTCAATTTCATGCTTTCTATTTTTCGCATGTGTTATCTGACACTTTGTGCAGCACTTACCCCCGGTAAGCAACAACGAGCAATAAGGCTCCATATCTTTATTTTCTCCTCTTTCTTTTTTCTCAAGGAAAGGAAGGGTCCCTCGCCCACAAGTTTGCCGGGGGGGGGGGGGGGGAGGAGAAGATAATGGTATGGACCAGGCGTCGTTCAAGAAAGTTTCGCCTTACTGGGAAGCAAACAACGGAAAAGCTAAGTTGCCAAAGCTTGAGTAATCAGATTTTTAAAATTTTTAAGTTATCTTCCTTGAACGACCGTGCTTTGTATGGAAAACCTGTGCGCGGAGGAACCAACTCGTAGCTAGTTGCGCCCTTACTTTGTTTCGAGTCCGCTCAACAACTTAAGTGAGCTGCGAGTAGTTGCGACAAGGTTTCTTGTCGGTAGCGGCACCGCCAGCAGGCTGCTGACGTCCCGCACTCAGCGCTCGCGGCCAAGGTGCCTGCATCGGCAAGTTCCCTAAAAGCGTAGGGCAAAAACATACAAAGGAAGGAATCAAGTAAAGGAAATAACATTGCAATCATTACCCAAAATAAAGTTATATTACAAGGTAGCTTGTCGCAGCTCTAACAGATTGTTCTCATAACATGACCAGCAGCGACAAGAAAAGGAGAAAACGGGCGGCCTAGTCTACGCGATCGCCCTCAACCCTCTTGATCCCGCTCACCTTGTCCACAATGGGTGCGACAAGGGTCTTGAGCGCTTCCAGATCTGCATCCGGCGGCAGGGTCCTGAGGACATTGGTGAGGTTGAGGCCTGGGTTGCGGAAGGCCACCTTCACCAACACCTTTTGAAGAGCTCCCGCGTAGATCTTGCGCAACTCGTCGGCTAGCTGCTTTGGGATCCTCTCCCAGAGTCGCTGGAGGGCTGTCGCCACACCTTTGAAGAACGAGGTGAGCTTGGCGCTGGGTTGGAGGTTCTTGTCGGAGGGATACCCGAGATCCCCCATCCCTAGCTGCGCCAGCTCCCTGTCAATGTCTGCGGCAACATTCATGAGACCCTCCGTCCAGTGCTCCACAGTCTCCCTAAAAGTGTTCTGGGCGGCAGCAACACTCGCCAGCAGCGCCTTGTCGGCCTTGATCTCCTCCTTCAAGGCCGTCTCCTGCTCCCTGGCGCCGTCCAGCGTCTTGGTCAAAGTGGTCAGCTTCAACTCAAGATCTGCGTTGGAGTCCTTGGCGGCGCTAAGCTCCTTGCCCTTCTCGGCGAGACGGGCCTGCAGCTCTGAGTGGCTGTAGGCGTCCTTCTCCCGCTCACGCTTGAGCACGACAAGCTCTTCACCGCTCACCTTGAGATCGGCCTCCAGCTGCGCCACCTTCGTCTCCAGCTCCTTTTTGGCGGCCTCGGCAGCTGCGGCAGCATCCTCTGCTTGCTTGAGGGCTCCGCCGAATGTTCGCTCGCACGCGGCAAGCTCCTCCTCGTGGCTGTCAAGGTTGACCTTCCGCTGCACCAGCTCGCCTTCCTGCGCAGACAGCTTTTCAGTGGCAAGCCGCTGTTGCTCTTCGACTTCAGCCTTCTCGAGGAGGAAGGCCTTCTGCTCCTCGGCGAGTTGCACCCGCTCCTCTGCCAGGGACCGGAGAGCTTCCTGGTTGTGACCTCGGAGCTCCTCCGCACGCTTTTCGATGTCCACTCCCGCCTTCGCGACAAGCGCCTCGCAGGATTCCAGCTTGGCTTGCCGGGCGCGGTAGAGCGACACCAGCTTCCGCAGCAGCCGCTCCTCCTTAGGCTCGTTGCCGCTGCTGCTCGGCGCGTCAACCAGCGCCAGCCCAGCGGAGGCGAGCACCTCTCCGTCAAAGCTCTCTCCTTCGATCGGCACCCTGGAGCTTGACGCCCAGGGGAGGTTGATGAAGACACCATCACCGGCCCTCAAGTAGACGCCTGGCTGGGGCTCTTCGGAGCCTGACGCTGCGGTAGCAGCGGAGGGATCGGCGGTCGGCGTAGCGCTTGGCGCTCCTGCGGCCTCAGGGCCATCAGTGCGATCGCCAGACCCCCCGCCTGCTTCTGCGGCGGCAGCTTTGGCGGCCTCTGCGCCGGCGGGATCGTCAGCGCCGGCTGCTTCTTCGGTGGCAGCGGCGTCGTCAGCGGCAACCTCGGTCTCCATCAGCTCCGCAGCAGATGGGTCTGACGGCCGGAAAAGGGAGAAGAGTCAAGCAAATATCCAAAAAGAAGATCAAAAGAAGAAGAACCCAAGGGAAGTTTTGAGCAAGAGGATTGCCTGTACCGGGTTCTGCAGTCGTGGTCTCCGCCGCCGGGGGGCCGCTGGTGCTGTCCCTTGCCGAAGAACTCTCCCTTGCCGGAGACTTCTCCCTTGCCGGGGGACTCTCCCTTGCCGGAGACCTCTCCCTTGCCGGAGGACTCTCCCTTGGCGTTTTGGGGGCGGCCTCCGGGCGCTCCTGGTGGGGCTGCTCTGCTCCTACACAAACCAACAGTCAGATGTCAGCAAAGGAAGAGTATCCATGCGCGCCTAACAGCGGAAAGCGAACCATATACTTACGCTGGGGGCTGCTCAGGAGAACAGTTGCCGGGTCCGGCAAGGTTGCCTCGGACGCACCCCCTGCTGTCGCGGTGGGTTCGTCCTCGATGATAATCACCGGGACCTTCGCTCTCTTCGCTGCTCTCTGGGCCAGAGTCGTAAAAAGGAATAAGTTCAGAGTAAAGTAAATGAGATGCAAGACAAAACAGCAAGAATTGAAGCACTACAAGTACAAGAAGAGAATCTTACTCTTCTTCTTCCTCGTCGGAGCTGAACGCGAAGAAGTCGAAGTCCGGCTCACGTCCGGCGCGAGGAGGCGGAGGAGTAGGTTCCCTTGGCCGCTTGGCGGGAACAGTGGCGGTGGTCTGAGACGACCCCGCTCCGGCTGCCGCCGCGGTGTGAGAAGCGGCAGGAGCAGAAGCGATGGTCCGGGTGGACCCCGCTCCAGTTGCCGCAGCAGCATGAGGTGCTCCCGCGGCAACAGTGCTTGCCGCGGTGGAGCGTGTCGCGCGGCGCGGCGACTGTCGACTCGCCCGCCGCCTCGCTACATCCCCGGCCTTGTGGAGACGCCTTCTTGGTGGAGCTAGGGGCTCTGCTTGCGGCGAGCTGTCTGATGATGAGGAGGAAGAGGAGTTGATCTCCAATGAGCCGCTCGTATCCTCGGCGGGCTCGCTCGACTCGACGTCACGCCCGGCAAGCTCTTTCTTGCCGGCAAGCTCCTGGGTAGTCGCTCGACTCGACCCTAGTATCTCGAACTTGTGCACGGGTAGTCGCAGCGTCCCGCAGCAAGGCTTGCCGGGTGACCGCCAAGATCCTCCGTGGTTCCTTTGGAGCCATTCAAGAACAAAGTATCCAAGCCAAGGAGACAAGACCCCGGCAAGAGGAGCTTGCCGGGAAGGCCAACCAAGGCATCTCAAGGAACTTGCCGCGACGCGCCATGCGTCCCGGCAAGGCCCGGTGAGCGACAAGCTCCCGGACGCGACAAGACAACGACCGCGGCAAGGCGCTTGCCGCGGAAAGCCTCCACTCTGTACCTGCGCTCCAGCACATCCACCAACGTGTCGCTCTGGGACCCTTCCAGGCGTACGTGGCGGGAGGCTGTGCAGCCAGCGGTACACGGTGGCAAGCGGCGCTGACAAGATTGCCATCGTGGTGAGCGGTGGTGTCCCTGGCGGTCCCTTTTGCACTATTTGGGCGACGCAGACGGGCATTTAATGCCCTTGTCCCCTGCCGTCAGGGTTAGGTATGATACACTGTAGCGGGCAGCTATACCAACCGCAACATCTTTCCATTTTTACCCTTGTCTACATTGCCACCTGTCGGCGACCCCTTGAGCATATAAAAGGAGGCCCATGCGCAACGTAGAAGAAAAAGGGAAGAGAACACTCACGCTCGGTCTCGTTAGCTGCTGGTGTGTACTGTAGCACTCAGCGCTCCCGAGCAAGGACTCAATACAAACCACAAAGCAGGAGTAGGGTTTTACGCATCCGTGCGGCCCGAACCTGGGTAAACTGCTCGCGTGCTTCGCCTCGATCTGCTCTTCGTGCGATCTCCCCCCCCCCCGCCGAACCGAAAGGGGCTCGGTCCGCCGGTCCCATAGGTGCTCGTGGATTAGTTCCCCGACATTCCTGCACCCATATATGCTCACGTACCCTAAAACTTCCAGAACAGAGATTAGATCGGGAGTTCCGTCACCAGAAGCCTCCGTAGCCACCTAAAACCAATCTAGACCAGCTCCGGCACCCTGTCGGAGGGGGAATCCTTCTCCGGTGGCCATCTTCATCATCCCGGTGCTCTCCATGATGAGGAGGGAGTAGTTCTCCCTCGGGGCTGAGGGTATGTACCAGTAGCTATGTGTTTGATCTCTCTCCCTCGTGTTCTTGAGGTGATATGATCTTGATGTATCGCGAGCTTTGCTATTATATTTGGATCCTATGATGTTTCTTCCCCCCTCTACTCTCTTGTAATGAATTGAGTTTCCCCTTTGAAGTTATCTTATCGGATTGAGTCTTTAAAGATTTGAGAATACTTGATGTATGTCTTGCCGTGGATATCTATGGTGACAATGGGATATCACGTGATTCACTTGATGTATGTTTTGGTGATCAACTTGCGGGTTCCGCCCACGAACCTATGCATAGGGGTTGGCACACGTTTGCATCGTGATTCTCCGGTAGAACTTTGGGGCACTCTTTGAGGTCCTTTGTGTTGGTTGAATAGATGAATCTGAGATTGTGTGACGCATATCGTTTAATCATACCCACGGAAACTTGAGGTGACATTGGAGTATCTAGGTGACATTAGGGTTTTGGTTGATTTGTGTCTTAAGGTGTTATTCTAGTACGAACTCTAGGGCTGTTTGTGACACTTATAGGAATAGCCCAACGGATTGATTGGAAAGAATAACTTTGAGGTGGTTTTGTACCCTACCATAATCTCTTCGTTTGTTCTCCGCTATCAGTGACTTTGGAGTGACTCTTTGTTGTATGTTGAGGGATAGTTATGTGATCCAATTATGTTATCATTATTGAGGGAACTTACACTAGCGAAAGTATGAACCCTAGGCCTTGTTTCAACGCATTGCAATACCGTTTACGCTCACTTTTATCATTAGTTACCTTGCTGTTTTTATAATTTCAGATTACAAATACCTTTATCTATCATCCATATACCACTTGTATCACCATCTCTTCGCCGAACTAGTGCACCTATACAATTTACCATTGTATTGGGTGTGTTGGGGACACAAGAGACTCTTTATTATTTGGTTGCAGGGTTGCTTGAGAGATACCATCTTCATCCTACGCCTCTTACGGATTGATAAACCTTAGGTCATCCACTTGAGGGAAATTTGCTACTGTCCTGCAAACCTCTGCACTTGGAGGCCCAACAACGTCTACAAGAAGAAGGTTGTGTAGTAGACATCAAGCTCTTTTCTGGCACCGTTGCCGGGGAGGTGAGTGCTTTAAGGTATATCTTTAGAGCTTGCAATCGAGTCTTTTAGTTTCTTGTTTTATCACTAGTTTAGTTTATAAAAGAAAACTATAAAAAATGGAATTGAGTTTGTCTCATACGCTTCATCTTTTTAATATCTTTCATGAGTCTGATGGAAAGGAAAATTGTGCCAAAGTGTTAGAAGAAGAATGCATTAAAATGTTTGGCACTAAATATTTGAATGATGAGCATGATTGCAATGTTGTTAGTATGAATTCCTTGAATATGCATGATGCTAATGATATGCAAAGCCACAAGCTTGGGGAAGCTATGTTTGATGAAGATGATATTTTTTGTCCCACAAGTTGTGATGAGAAAATTTATTATGATGAAAGCATGCCTCCTATTTATGATGATTATATTGATGAAAGTGGATTTGGAGAGCTCATGACTTTATTTTGTGATGAATCCACTATTTCGGAAGAGGTTCCAATTGATTATGAGAACAAAGTTGCTATCTATGATGATTATTGTGATGACTTGTATGCTATAAAGAATAATGATATCCATGAAACTTATCATCATGATTTTAGTTTTCAATTGGATTATGCCTCACATGATAGTTATTTTGTTGAGTTTGCTCCCACTATTATTCATGAGAAGAATTTTGCTTATGTGGAGAGTAATAAAATTTCTATGCTTGTAGATCATGAAAAGAATGCTTTAGATGATGGTTATATTGTTGAATTCATTCATGATGCTACTTAAAATTATTATGAGGGAGGAACATATGCTTGTAGGAATTGCAATAATATCAAGTTTCCCCTCTATGTGCTTAAAATTTTGAAGTTATGCTTGTTTTACCTTCCTATGCTAGTTGATTATTGTTCTCACAAGTTGTTTGGTCACAAAATCCCTATTCATAGGAAGTGGGTTAGGCTTAAATGTGCTAGTCATATTCTTCATGATGCTCTCTTTATGTTCCAATTCTTATCCTTTATGTGAGCATCATTGAAATCATCGTGCCTAGCTAGGGGCGTTAAACGATAGCGCTTGTTGGGAGGCAACCCAATTTTATTTTTGTCCCTTGATTTTTGCTCCTGTTTAGTAATAAATAATTCATCTAGCCTCTGTTTAGATGTAGTTTTATGCTTTTAATTACTGTTTGTGCCAAGTAGAACCTTTGGGAATTCTTGGGGAAAGTCTTATTGATCATGCTGTAAAAAACAGAAACTTTAGCGCTCACAAGAATTGCTGCCATTTTTATTTGGAGAGTTCTATTTAGTTAATTCTTTTTTCATAGGATTAATAGATAAATTCCCCAGGTCCAGCAATTTATTTGAGAATTTTATGAGTTACATAAGTATACGTTTGATCCAGATTACTACAGACTGTTCTATTTTTTTACAGATTCTGTTTTTCATGTGTTGTTTACTTATTTTGATGAATCTATGGCTAGTAAAAGAGTTTATAAACCATAGATAAGTTGGAATAAAGTAGGTTTTACACCAATATACGTAAATAATGAGTTCATTACAGTAACTTGAAGTGGTCTTTTGTTTTTCTTTCGCTAACGGAGCTTACGAGTTTTCTGTTAAGTTTTTTGTTGTGAAGTTTTCAAGTTTTGGGTATGGATTCGATGGACTATGGAATAAGGAGTGGCAAGAGCCTAAGCTTGGGGATGCCCAAGGCACACCAAGGTAATATTCAAGGACAACCAAGAGCCTAAACTTGGGGATGCCCCGGAAGGCATCCCCTCTTTCGTCTTCGTTCATCGGTAACTTTACTTGGAGGTATATTTTTATTCACCACATGATATGTGTTTTGCTTGGAGCATAAATTTATTTTGTTAGGATTTGCTTGATGTTATTTAGAACAATGTTTTGCATCTTTTATTTCAATAAAAGTGGCATTAATAGCCTTTACTATGCCTATTTTAGAAGTCCAGGTGTTGCTGTTTGAAAACAGAAAGTTTACCGCTGTTGCAATAATTCCCTAGAAAAGTCAGAATGTGATAAAATGTTGAAACATTTTGCATATTAAGCTCTGATAAATTTACTACAGTGGTAATTTTCTTTCATAATTTTTGGAGCTAGGGAAGTATGGATGTTTCTGCATTCTTTACAGACTATCCTGTTTAGGCAGATTGCTGTTATGTTTGCATTGTTTGCATATGTTTGCTTCTTTAATGATTCTATTTGAGGATAGGACTATCAAATATACAGAGGCATTTAGTATGCAATGTTGAATAATAATTTTAGTAATTTGCTACAGTAGAGTATGGTAAGGTTTTTGCAATGGTTTATACTAACTTATCTCACGAGTCCTTGTTGAGTTTTGTGTGGATGAAGCTTTTGAGATTTAGGGAGACCGTGATATGAGAGGAATCAAGGAGACACAAAAGCTCAAGCTTGGGGATGCCCAAGGCATCCCAAGATAATATTTCAAGAAGTCTCAAGTGTCTAAGCTTGGGGATGCCCCGGTTGGCATCCCACCTTTCTTCTTCAACAACTATCGGTTAGTTTCGGTTGATCCTAAGTTTTTGATTCTTCGCATGATGTTTGCCATTCTTAGAATGTCATTTTATTTTGCTTTGCTTGCTGTTTGAATAAAATACCAAGATCTGAAATTCTTAAATGTTAGAGAGTCTTCACATAGTTGCATAATTATTCAACTACTCATTGATCTTCACTTATATCTTTCGGAGTAGTTGTTGTTTGCTCTAGTACTTCACTTATATCTTTTAGAGCATGGTGGTGGATTTGTTTTATAGAAACTATTGATCTCTCATGCTTCACTTAGATTATTTTGAGAGTCTTAGTAGCATGGTAATTTGCTTAAAGTCCTAATATGCTTGGCATGCAAGATTAATAATAAAACTCTCTTATGAGTGTGTTGAATACTATGAGAAGTTTGATACTTGATATTTGTTTTGAGATATGGAGATGGTGATATTAAAGTCATGCTAGTTGAGTAGTTGTGAATTTGAGAAATACTTGTGTTGAAGCTTGTGATTCCCGTAGCATGCACGTATGGTGAACCGTTATGTGATGAAGTCGGAGCATGATTTATTTATTGATTGTCTTCCTTATGAGTGGCGGTCGGGGACGAGCGATGGTCTTTTCCTACCAATCTATCCCCCTAGGAGCATGCGCGTAGTACTTTGCTTTGATAACTTGTAGACTTTTGCAATAAGTATATGAGTTCTTTATGACTAATGTTGAGTCCATGGATTATACGCACTCTCACCCTTCCACCATTGCTAGCCTCTCTAGTACCGCACAACTTTTGCTGGTACCTTAAACCCACCATATACCTTCCTCAAAACAGCCACCATACCTACCTATTATGGCATTTCCATAGCCATTCCGAGATATATTGCCATGCAACTTTCCACCGTTCCGTTCATCATGACACATTCATCATTGTCATATTGCTTAGCATGATCATGTAGTTGACATAGTATTTGTGGCAAAGCCACAGTTCATAATTCTTTCATACATGTCACTCTTGGTTCATTGCATATCCCGGTACACCGCCGGAGGCATTCATACAGAGTCATCTTTGTTCTAGTATTGAGTTGTAATCATTGAGTTGTAAATAAATAGAAGTGTGATGATCATCATTATTAGAGCATTGTCCCAAGTGAGTAATAAATAAATAAAAGAAGAGAAAGGCCATAAAAAAGAGAAGGCCAAAAAATGAGAGAAAAAGAGAGAAGGGACAATGTTACTATACTTTTACCACACTTGTGCTTCAAAGTAGCACCATGATCTTCATAGTAGAGAGTCTCTCATGTTATCACTTTCATATACTAGTGGGAATTTTTCATTTTAGAACTTGGCTTGTATATTCCAACAATGGGCCTCCTCAAGTGCCCTAGGTCTTCGTGAGCAAGCAAGTTGCATGCACACCCACTAGTTTCTTTTGTTGAGCTTCCATACATTTTTAGCTCTAGTGCATCCGTTGCATGGCAATCCCTACTCACTCACATTGATATCTATTGATGGGCATCTCCATAGCCCGTTGATACGCCTAGTTGATGTGAGACTATCTTCTCCTTTTTGTCTTCTCCACAACCACCATTCTATTCCACCTATAGTGCTATATCCATGGCTCACGCTCATGTATTGCGTGAAGATTGAAAAAGTTTTGAGAATGTTCAAAACTATGAAACAATTGCTTGGCTTGTCATCGAGGTTGTGCATGATTTAAATATTTTGTGTGGTGAAGATAGAGCATAGCCAGACTATATGATTTTGTAGGGATAACTTTCTTTAGCCATGCTATTTTGAGAAGACATAATTGCTTAGTTAGTATGCTTGAAGTATTATCATTTTTATGTCAATATGAACTTTTGTCTTGAATCTTTCGGATCTGAATATTCATACCACAATTAAGAAGAATTACATTAAAATTATGCCAAGTAGCACTCCGCATCAAAAATTCTGTTTTTATCATTTACCTACTTGAGGACGAGCAGGAATTAAGTTTGGGGATGCTTGATACGTCTCCAACGTATCTATAATTTTTGATTGCTCCATGCTATGTTATCTACTGTTTTGGGCAATATTAGGCTTTATTATCCACTTTTATATTATTTTTGGGACTAACCTTTTAACCGGAGGCCCAACCCAGAATTGCTGTTTTTTTGCCTATTTCAGTGTTTCGAAGAAAAGGAATATCAAACGGAGTCAAAACGGAATGAAATCAACTGGAGAAGTTATTTTTGGAAGGAAAGCTACCGGATGGACTTGGACCCCACGTCAGGAGCCAAGGGAGGTGCTCACGAGGGTGGGGGGCGCCCCCCTAGGGCGCGCCCCCTGCCTCATGGGGCCCCCGAAGCTCCATCGACGTACTTCCTGCACCCATATATACTCACGTACCCTAAAACTTCCAGAACAGAGATTAGATCGGGAGTTCCGCCGCCAAAAGCCTCCGTAGCCACCGAAAACCAATCTAGACCCGTTCCGGCACCCTGCCGGAGGGGGAATCCTTCTCTGGTGGCCATCTTCATCATCCCGGTGCTCTCCATGATGAGGAGGGAGTAGTTCTCCCCCGGGGCTGAGGGTATGTACCAGTAGCTATGTGTTTGATCTCTCTCTCTCTCTCTCTCTCTCGTGTTCTTGAGGTGATACAATCTTGATGTATCGCGAGCTTTGCTATTATATTTGGATCCTATGATGTTTCTTCCCCCCTCTACTCTCTTGTAATGAATTGAGTTTCCCCTTTGAAGTTATCTTATCGGATTGAGTCTTTAAAGATTTGAGAACACTTGATGTATGTCTTGCCGTGGATATCTGTGGTGACAATGGGATATCACGTGATTCACTTGATGTATGTTTTGGTGATCAACTTGCGGGTTCCGCCCATGAACCTGTGCATAGGGGTTGGCACAAGTTTTCGTCATGAATCTCCGGTAGAACTTTGGGGCACTCTTTGAGGTCCTTTGTGTTGGTTGAATAGAAGAATCTGAGATTGTGTGATGCATATCGTATAACCATACCCACGGATACTTACTTATAGGAATAGCCCAACGGATTGATTGGAAAGAATAACTTTGAGGTGGTTTCATACCCTACCATAATCTCTTCATTTGTTCTCCGCTATTAGTGACTTTGGAGTGACTCTTTGTTGCATGTTTGAGGGATAGTTATGTGATCCAATTATGTTATCATTGTTGAGGGAACTTACACTAGCGAAAGTATGAACCCTAGGCCTTGTTTCAACGCATTGCAATACCGTTTGCGCTCACTTTTATCATTAGTTACCTTACTGTTTTTATAATTTCAAATTACAAATACCTTTATCTATCATCCATATACCACTTGTATCACCATCTCTTCACTGAACTAGTGCACCTATACAATTTACCATTGTATTGGGTGTGTTGGGGACACAAGAGACTGTTTGTTATTTGGTTGTAGGGTTGCTTGAGAGAGACCATCTTCATCCTACGCCTCTTACGGATTGATAAACCTTAGGTCATCCACTTGAGAGAAATTTGCTACTGTCCTACAAACCTCTGCACTTGGAGGCCCAACAACATCTACAAGAAGAAGGTTGTGTAGTAGACATCAGGCTAGATCGTGGAAATCGAGCCCTTAATAGAACATAAGCCCTCTGACAAAGGGATCAAGACTAAAGCCTAGCCCTCGGAGGAAGTGGGAGACAAATACGACACTCTCGTTGGGTTCGGGAGTGGGGATGACCTGCCCTTGAGCGGGCAGCCTCTAAGAGATTTCGGCGGTCAGGTACCTAGCTTCTCTTAGCTTCTTGATGTCTTCCTTTGTGACAGTGGAGGCCATCCACTGGCCTTGAAGGTTGGATCCGGACGTGGTTGAAAGTCCGAAGTGCTTAGCCTGAGCCTTGGGTGTTAGAACTCGAGGTGGGGGAGGGGAAGGATTGAGCGCGACAAGAAAAGGACAAGCCTTGGCCCCTTTTTATAAAGAGGATGAATATCAAGCGTCCTCCGCGTGACCGTTCAAAACTTGCCTAAAAATCGAGGAGTCATACCAGCAGGCGCGGTTGGGTTACCCACGCCCGTATTGATGAGAATCCCGTGATAAGGGGAACACGATCTCTGCTTCAACAAGGTGTGCCAATGAAACCACCTCGCAACACGTGCAATGGCAGGCAGGGAAAAATAGTTCGTAATGACCGGGCCACAATAGGACGTCACGTTATGAAAAGATGTCAACATATTGGATTTGTGGAATAATATACTCTCTACGATGGTATGTGGAATTTGTTTTGCAGAGCCGGACACGATCCTTGTGTTCAAAATCTTCTATGGAGTATCCGGAGAAGGAACCCGCCTTGCAATGCCGAAGACAATCTGCGCGCCGGACTCATCGTCATTGAAGCCTGGTTCAGGGGCTACTGAGGGAGTCCTGGATTAGGGGGTTGTTGGTGTCAAAACCGGCAGATCTCAGGTAGGGGGTCCCGAACTGTTCGTCTAAGGCGGATGGTAACAGGAGGCGAGGGACATAATGTTTACCCAGGTTTGGGCCCTCTCGATGGAGGTAATACCCTACTTCCTGCCAAGGTTGTCAGAATCGCGATTCTATTGTACGATTCTATGACTTTACGATCCAAACTAACCCCTCCGATTCTATGACTTTAGTCTCTAGAATCTACGTTTCTACGATCCTGATAGTGAAGATTCTATGATTTGCGATCCTACCATCGGAGCTCCGATTCGATTCAGAATCACGATTCTGACAACCTTGCTTCCTGCTTGATTGATCTTGATGATATGAGTATTACAAGAGTTGATCTACCATGAGATCGAAGAGGCTAAACCCTTGAAGCTAGCCTATGGTATGATTGTTGTTGTCCTACGGACTAAAACCCTCCGGTTTATATAGACACCGGAGGGGCTAGGGTTACACAGAGTCAGTTACAAGGGAGGAGATCTACATATCCGAATCGTCAAGCTTGCCTTCCACGCAAAGGAGAGTCCCATCTGGACACGGGATGAAGTCTTCAATCTTGTATCTTCATAGTCCAACAGTCCGACCAAAGTATATAGTCCGGCTGTCCAAGGACCCCCTAATCCAGGACTCCCTGAGTAGCCCCCGAGCTAGGCTTCAATGACGATGAGTCCGGCGTGCAGATTGTCTTTGGCATTGCAAGGCGGGTTCTCCTCCGAATCCTGAGTACCTGTCGTAACGAGTTGTGTCCGGCCTCCCATGAATGTTGCACTCCTCGGCTTCTGTGCCTTAATAATGGCTATCTTCCACGTGTCGAGCGAATGCGAGAGGTCGGGGAGTTTTTACATTTACCACCCTAACCAGGTAGGTGAATCGTCTATTTAAACAGTCGGGGATCTTCAGATCTAGATCACACCACCTTCCCACAGCGAGTATCCATCGGAGCGTGCCCGGCAAAATCCATCCCATCATGGCCGGCCACCGCAACTCCTCCTCTTGCCCCATAGCCCTAAGCTAGGTAGTTGGGAGAAGTGTTCTGTTCCCCATAGCCAACTAGTAGAGTTGCAGACCCAGGGGTTTCTCCCTCCTGTGTACATGGTCCCTGTCCGAGCCGGACTAGCCACTTACAATGGCGGGGAGCAAGCAGAAAGCTTTCCCAACCCATACACGAGGGAGCAGTATGCCTCATCCCTTATTTATTGAGGGGACTCAGATTTCCAATCCATCCATTCCTCCGCGGGCTCCTGGAGTTCTACGGCCTCCAGGTGCATAACTTTACTCCCGCGTCCATATTACACATCGCGGGCTACATTGCCCTTTGTGAGATGTTTCTAGGCTGTGAAGCTCATTTCGAGCTATGGCAGAGGCTATTCTGCCTCGTGCCCCGTACACAGAAGGGGTCAATATTCCAAGTGGGCGGAGCCAAAATATGGCGCATCGCCGGGACCGGATACCTGTCCGGTACTCCGAAGAAGACATCCGAAGACTGTCCTTCGAAGTTGTTTTATATGGAGGACGTTCCTCTCCCGGACCCTATTCGGATGTGCCTTTATGAGTTCAACAATGCCCCTTTGAAGAAACACCGTAGTTGGCGCCCTCGGAGCCCCCAGGAGGAAGACAACAGGGAGGTCCTTTACCTGATGAGCCGGATAAAGACACTGGCCGAATCAAGACTGACAATAATCGAGGTTATGTCAATATGTATAACGCGGGGGGTGCAGCCACTTCAATATCGGGGACAACCCATGTGGCACTTCAATGGAGAAGACGATGCCACCCGCTGCGGCCGTAAAGGTTCGGACTCCACCGCCGCTCTAGCGAAAATACTGTCTGATTTATATAAGGGAGAGGAAGATGAGTTAATCTGTATTAAGCCACGGGATGGATTCTCCATGTACAACCCCCCAAACTGGGTGAGCTGCCGCTTTTTACTCCAAACCTTCCCGCTTTCTTTATCATAAATATTTACCTTGCTATTTCATAGCAGGAACTACGAAAAGCTATGAGGGATATTCACAGCCTGTCTCCACAGCCAAAGGACCCTGATCGGGCCCTCGATCCCGGACTCGAAGAAGATCCGGACATATTCGTGGAGCTCATTGACATGACGTTTTATCAGTTAAGCTGCGACGGCGCCTTGGTGGCCATCACCGCCGATTATCCTGGACTGCTCCCTGCATCGCATGTAAGTAAAACCGGAGTCCCAACTTCCGAGAAGGATCCCCTTTTTCGCACTTCACCCACCGCACACGTATGGTGTCTTGCAGGGAAGGCCCTCGGGACGCCATGCCGAACCCGCAGTGACTCACCAACAAGGGGCACCAAAACCGGGTAGGCTTAAAAGGAAGGCGGTCAGGACTGAGATGCCGTCGTAGAGGTATGAAAAAGAACCCTGCTCCGTGGTTATTTTCTTTAAAGTATAATAACGTCCGTGGTTAAAACCAGGAAAACGCTCGCCGGACCGTATCCAGAGAGCCTGCCGGCCATGCCTCCACCAGCTGGGCTCCAGAGCCGGACATGGAGGCAGATGCTAACGTGGGGACAACGCCGGATATTCCTCCTACCGAGGACCCGGATTGGCTGTCCACCACAAATTCCGAAGTGGAGAGTGCCATGAAGCACCGGCGTCGCCGGGCCGTACTCTGCGACCCCGACTTTTCTGAAGAGGCGTTTGATGCCTTCAACTCAGGGGACGCGTACATCCTACTGCTCAAAATGGTCTTGCCAGAGCCACGGAACAGTGTGTAAAGGATATACGGGTAAGAAAATCTGATAATTATATATATACCAGTAGCCCCTGAGACTTGAAACAGTTGGCACAACTTATTTAAGGATCATTATTTGCATAGGTTGTTACTGAGAAGAATACCCAGTTGTCTCAAGAGCTGGAGGAGTGCAAAGCCCAGCTATGGGCCGCAGTTGCCAAAATGGAGGAGTCCCAGAAGGCCCCATCTGGTAACACTTGTTCCTATCGAAAAGAACGAAATGTACCAGTTAATATTTGGCTTGCATGCTAATCTAATCAATAGACTCTGCAGATGATCCCAGAGTGAATCCGGAGGAGCAACATGCTCAACGACAGCTGAAGGCTGGCGAGCGCGTGCTTACACAAGTAAGGCGGGAGAAAAACAATCTCCAAGATGCCAATACCCGGCTGGATGTTGAACTGAAAGATGTTCGGGCCCAACCGGCTGACTCCGTAAAGGAGAATAAAAGGCTTCGACGCGGCATTTTTAGTAAGTGCTTGAGCGAACTTCTTTAGAGTTTGGCGCAGAACCCAGCTAACAGAGCTATATCTGTAGGTATGTTGACGGGCCGTCCCGGAGAGGAGATGCCCGGGTCTACGGGAGATCTTTTGCCAGAGCTCTCACAACTGCACGAACAAGTTCGACATGTGATGCAGGACCTTGTCCAGGCTTTGTGGCCATCCGCCTCCCTGCCAGGAGGCATGGGGGAGCTTGTAGATATACTCAAGGGAGCGCGGCGGCGCTTCCGATTATGGAAGATATCTGCCTGTCGACAAGGTGCGAGGGAAGCCTGGGCCATGGTGAAGACTCGATATACCAAGGCTGACCCGAACCATATGGCCGAGGTCGGACCTGTAGGGCCTGACGGGAAAGAGATCCCCGTCAGCTTGGTGTATGACCAGATGAAACTAGCCGCAAAGTATTCCCAACAGGATTGTAGGCTAGAGAGCCTATTGGATGGTATAGAAGAAGAATTTATTCAGTCTGTGACTATGTACTTCGAGTGACATATATTGTCCCTAGCCGGATTGTAAATCATTTGTCATGGCGGACCTTTTCGCTTCGACCTCTGGACCCGACAGTCCGGAGTGTATCCGAATACCCACTCAGTTATGTAAAAACTGGGGTACGCGTGGAAACCAGGCGTAGGGGTCATAAGTGCTTGAACAGACAAGTACCCAACTAGTTATGTTATATTACATGGATAGTAAGAAACATCTTCCAGGGAGAATAGTTCCGTTAAGGGTTCCTTTCCCTGGGTACGCATGCATTAATGTGCATGTCCGAACTGCGACAAGAGACGTATGATATAAACATCTGGGGGTATGTATTCTAATAAGTAAAAAAGTCATCCTTTGTTCGTCGACCAATATTCCCTTAAGAACGCTAGCTTTCGGCTTCACCCAGTCCGAGGTACACGTCCGGCTGACCCGGTAGTAACAATCGCAGAGGTGCTCCCCTTATGCCCTAGCCGAATTAACAGGAACGTAGGGCATAAACACAAGAGCCAGGCAACCCAGCTTGGCCAAAACTTAAGTCATATCGATGCATATAATGGCACAGAAAAGGTGCATGTGTAAAAATAACACATGTTCGGCAGGCATAGAGACCGGACCATAATTATATTCAGCTTCTGTATAAGAAGCCCCCAGGTATAATGAGCGTGCTTAGTGCATACAAATTGTGCAATCAAGACATAGTTTAACCTTCGAAGGCCGCAAAGAAAAGGAAGAAAGTCAGAAAATATAGATAACGAATATATATATAAAATTGACGGAGGTAAGGAGACGAACACAGAGTCCGACACTAGGCGTAGAACCTTCGGAGTCTGGCCGCATTCCATGGGTTTGGATCGAGTCGATTGTCTGATGCATCTTGCAGACGGTACGCTCCACCGGTCAAAACTTTGTCAATAATGAAGGGACCTTCCCATTTGGGTTTGAGCTTGTCCTTTTTCTTCTCTGGTAGGCGTAGAACGAGTTCGCCAACATTATAAGTTTTGGCCCATACTTCTATGCTTTGATATCGTCGAGCCTGTTGTTGATAGAATGCGGATCGGGCTTTTGCCACGTCACGCTCCTCCTCCAGGGCGTCCAAACTGTCCTGCCGATCTAGCTCAGCTTCTTTCTCTTCGTACATGCGCATGCGAGGTGAGTCATGAATGATGTCGCAGGGCAGTACTGCCTCTGCTGTTGGAAATATGCCCTAGAGGCAATAATAAAATGGTTATTATTATGTTTCCTTGTTCATGCTATAATTGTATTAACCGGAAACCATAATACATGTGTGAATACATAGACCACAACATGTCCCTAGTAAGCCTCTAGTTGACTAGCTCGTTGATCAATAGATGGTTATGGTTTCCTGACCATGGACATTGGATATCATTGATAATGGGATCACATCATTAGGAGACTGATGTGATGGACAAGACCCAATCTTAAGCGTAGCACAAGATCATGAAGTTCGTTTGCTAAAGCTTTTCTAATGTCAAGTATCATTTCCTTAGACCATGAGATTGTGCAACTCCCAGATACCGTAGGAATGCTTTGGGTGTACCAAACGTCACAACGTAATTGGGTGGCTATAAAGGTGCATTACAGGTATCTCCGAAAGTGTCTGTTGGGTTGACACGAATCGAGACTGGGATTTGTCACTCCATATGACGGAGAGGTATCTCTGGGCCCACTCGGTAATGCATCATCATAATGAGCTCATTGTGACTAAGGAGTTAGCCACGGGATCATGCATTATGGAACGAGTAAAGAGACTTGCCAATAACAAGATTGAACGAGGTATGGGGATACCGACGATCGAATCTCGGGCAAGTAACACACCGATAGACAAAGGGAATTGTATACGGGATTGATTGAATCCCCGACATCGTGGTTCATCTGATGAGATCACCGTGGAACATGTGGGAGCCAATATGGGTATCCAGATCCTGCTATTGGTTATTGGTCGGAGAGATGTCTCGGTCATGTCTGCATGGTTCCCGAACCCGTAGGGTCTACACACTTCAGGTTCGATGACGCTAGAGTTTTATGGGAAATAGTATGTGGTTACCGAAGGTTGTTTGGAGTCCCGGATGAGATCCCGGACGTGATGGGGAGTTCCAGAATGGTTAGGAGGTGAGGATCAATATATTGGACGAAGGGTATTGGAGTCCAGAATTGTTCCGGGGGTACCGGGTGACGACCATCGTGTCCGAAAGGGGTTTCGGAGGCCCCGGCAAGCGTTGGGGGGCCTTATGGGCCAAGGGGAGGGGGCACATCAGCCCACTAAGGGGCTGAGCACCGCTCCCACCACATCTCACGTAACTTGGAGAGGTGGGGGCGCCTCCGCTAGGGCAGCCACCCCTCCCGGCTTGGGGGGCAAGTTTCCTATGGGTGAGGGCGCCCAAACCCATCTAGGGTTTCCCCTGTGGCCGCTGCCCCTCCCCTAGGGAACCCTAGGGTGCCTCCTCCACCCTCCCCCCTATATATAGTGAGGGAGAGAGAGGGCAGCCGCACCCTTCGCCTGGCGCAGCCCCTCCCCCTCTCCTGCACCTCCTCCTCCTCCGTAGCGCTTGGCGAAGCCCTGCCAGAGAACCACGAGCTCCATCACCACCACGCCATCATGCTGTCAGAGTTCTCCCTCAACTTATCCTCTCCCCTTGCTGGATCAAGAAGGAGGAGATGTCCCCGGGCTGTACGTGTGTTGAACATGGAGGCGCCGTTGTTCGGCGCTTAGATCGGAATCGACCGCGATCTGAATCGCTGCGTGTACGACTCCACCAACCGCGTTCTTGTAACGCTTCCGCATTGCGATCTTCAAGGGTATGAAGATACACCTCCCTCTCTCTCTTTGCTAGTATCTCCTAGATTGATCTTGGTGACACGTAGGATTTTTTTTTGAATTATTGCTACGTTCCCCAAAAGTGGCATCATGAGCTAGGTCTATGCGTAGTTTCTATGAATGAGTAGAACACAAGATGTTGTGGGAGTCGATTTTGTCAATTTACTTGCCGTTACTAGTCTTATCTTGATTCGGCGGCATCATGGGATGAAGCGGCCCAGACCAACCTTACACGTACGCTTAAGTAGTCGGATCAAATTCGATGAAAAGGGTCCTTATGAAGGGTAAATAGAAATTGGCATATCACGTTGTGGTTTTGGCATAGGTGAGAAACGTTCTTGCTAGAAACCTATAGCAGCCACGTAAAAACTTGCAACAACAATTAGAGGACGTCTAACTTGTTCTTGCAGCATATGCCGTGTGATGTGATATGGCCAAAAGGATGTGATGAATGATATATGTGATGTATGAGATTGATCATGTTCTTGTAATAGGAATCACGACTTGCATGTCGATGAGTATGACAACCGGCAGGAGCCATAGGAGTTGTCTTAATTTATTATATGACCTGCGTGTCAATGAAAATGCCATGTAATTACTTTACTTTATTGCTAACCGTTAGCCATAGTAGTAGAAGTAATAGTTCGCGAGGCAACTTCATGAAGACACGATGATGGAGATCATGATGATGGAGATCATGGTGTCATGCCATTGACGATGGTGTTCATACCTCGCCTCGAAGATGGAGATCAAAGGCGCAAGATGATATTGGCCATATCAAGTCACTTTATGATTTGCATGTGATGTTTGTCATGTTTACATCTTATTTGCTTAGAACGACGGTAGCATAAATAAGATGATCCTCTCTAAAATTTCAAGAAAGTGTTCCCCCTAACTGTGCACGGTTGCGAAGGTTCGTTGTTTCGAAGCACCACGTGATGATCGGGTGTGATAGATTCTAATGTTCGAATACAATGGGTGTAAGCCAGGTTTACACATGCAAAACACTTAGGTTGACTTGACGAGCCTAGCATGTACAGACATGGCCCCGGAACACGAGAGACCGAAAGGTCAAACATGATTCATATAGTAGATACGATCAACATGGAGATGTTCACCGTTGATGACTAGTCCGTCTCACGTGATGATCGGACACGACCTAGTCGATTCTGATCATGTATTACTTAGATGACTAGAGGGATGTCTATCTGAGTGGGAGTTCATTGAATAATTTGATTAGATGAACTTAATTATCATGAACATAGTCTAACTTGTCTTTGCAAATTATATTGTGGATTAATAGCTCGCGCTTTAACTCTTTGTTTTAATACGTTCCTAGAGAAAGACTAAGTTGAAAGATATTGTAAGCAATTGTGCGGACTAGGGCCGTAGTCTGAGGATTGTCCTCACTGCTACATAGAAGGCTTCTGTCCTTGATGCACCGCTCGGTGTGCCAACCCCTCTGGCGTCGTGTGTGGATGTTGTGAACATCTGGTAGACATGTTCTGATGACTACTTGATAGTTTAGTGCGCCATGCCTTACGGCTTAGAGTCGGGGCTCCAAAAGTGATTTGAATGCCATAGAACATATGAGATGTTCGAAGAGCTGAAATTGGTATTTCAGGCTCATGCACGTTGTCGGTGTCAAAACCGGCGGATCTCAGGTAGGGGGTCCCGAACTGTGCGTCTTAGGCGGATGGTAACATGAGGCAGGGGACACGATGTTTTACCCAGGTTCGGGCCCTCTTGATGGAGGTAAAACCCTATGTCCTGCTTGATTATTCTTGAGAATATGAGTAGTACAAGAGTTGATCTACCACGAGATCGGAGAGGCTAAACCCTAGAAGCTAGCCTATGGTATGATTGTATGTTGTCCTATGGACTAAAACCCTCCGGTTTATATAGACACCGGAGGGGGCTAGGGTTACACAAGGTCGGTTACAAAGGAGGAGATATACATATCCGTATTGCCTAGCTTGCCTTCCATGCCAAGTAGAGTCCCATCCGGACACGGGACGAAGTCTTCAATCTTGTATCTTCATTGTCCAACAGTCTGGCCAAAAGATATAGTCCGGCTGTCCGGAGACCCCCTAAACCAGGACTCCCTCAGTAGCCCCTGAACCAGGCTTCAATGACGATGAGTCCGGTGCGCAGTGTTGTCTTCGGCATTGTAAGGCGGGTTCCTCCTCTGAATACACCACAGAAGAGTTGGAATACAAGGATAGTGTCTGACCCTGCAAAATAAGTTCCACATACCACCGTAGAGAGAATAATATTTCCACAAATCCAATCTGCTGACACGTTTTGGCAGCATGACATCATGCCATGGCCCGGTAATTATTTGAACCGTTTTTCTTTAACCAGCCCTGCACATAACACGAGGCGGTTTCTTGACACATCTTGTCAAGGCAGAGATCGTGTTTCCCTTATTACGGGATTCTCGTCAATACGGACATGGGTAACCCAACCGCGCCATCAATTACGATGCTTGGGGGATAAGCGAGTTTTACCAGGCTAGTGGGGGCGCATAGTTTAGTCCGCCCTTATAAAGGGATAAGATCTCACCTTTTTCTACCCACGCCTTCTTCCTCCTTGCTCATCCATTCTCGCGCACTTGAGCTCCAGTGCCCAAGTCCGCATCTTCCTCCTCAACTCTCTCCAAAACATGTCCGGAGCGGGAGGCAAGTGGATGGCCTCCTCCGTCATGGAGGGGCACATCAAAAAGTTACGCGGAGCCGGATACTTAGCCGCGGATATCACGCACCGGCTGCCAGCCGCGGGGCAGGTCATCCCTACCCCAGAACCTCACGAGAGGGTGGTCTTCCTCCCCCACTTCATCCGCGGACTGGGGTTTCCCCTCCATCCATTTGTCTGCGGGCTCATGTTCTATTTATGGGCTGGACTCTCATGATCTGGCCCCGAACTTCATCCTCAACATCTCGGCGTTCATCGTCGTGTGCGAGGCTTTCCTCCGCATCCGGCCCCACTTCGGCATGTGGCTGAAGACCTTCAATATCAAGCCGAAGGTGGTGGGCGGCCAACAAGGGGAATGCGGCGGAGCCATGGTGGGCAAGATTCCCAACGTTACATGGCTCGAGGGCTCCTTCGTGGAGACCATAAAGGGGTGGCAATCGGGGTGGTTCTACATCACTGAGCCGCGCGACACCAACTGGGTGGCGACCCCCGAGTTTCAATCCAGAATCCCCACACGGCTCACTTCCTGGAAGGAGAAGGGCCTATCCCGGGGTTCATCGGTGGAGCTGGACGGACTCTAGAAGTATATCCGGAACATGGCAAGCAAGAAACTTAAGCTTGTCAACATAGTCCAAGTCATGCTCTTCCGCCGGATCCTCCAGTGTCAACAACGGGATTTCAACTTATGGGAGTTCGACCCGGCCCAGCACTAGACTCTAAGCGAGCTCTTCGACACGACGCACAAAGACGTCTGGAGGGTGCTGTTCAAGGGCGCCGAGGTCCCTCCCTCTCTCACCGAGGACCGCGGGCTAAGCATGAAGCGCCCTGCGAATCCGGTAAGTTCTGTACATCTGGTAGGATATTTATTTCCCATAGCTTAACCATGTGCGGGGTCTGAGCTCCCATGCCTTTAACATGACTGGGTGGAGGCATCGGAGCAGATTGACTGTCCGGCCCCCCTGCCCGAAGACACCATGGACGCTCTCCTAACGGAGATGCTGACTCCGGCTCCTTATAAGGTGCCGGAGAAGACCAAGATGAAGGCCAAGGGAACCTGAAAGAGTTCCCAGCGCCAGGTGGTATCGGACTCATCGTCCGATAACTCCGTGACACACTCCTCCCATGAAGACCAGGAGGAAGATGAAGATGCTCCCCCTCCAGCCAGGGGAGACAAGAAAAGGAAGGCCGCCCCAACCGGGGTGACCGAAGGGTCCAAGAAGGGAAGGACTCTTCTTCCCGACTGCTCCACCACCGCCGCCGAAGGCGAAGACGAGTGGCTGCTCAGGGCCAAGCCCCTGGTGAAGTCATAAGTATTCGGATACCCGAGTAACTCATAGCATACCTTTGTTGCACTGCTTTTCCTAACGCCGAACATGATCATGCAGACCGCCCCAAGCCCGTATAGACATATCCTCATTGGACGGTTCCTTGGACTCGTCGGATATGGATAGCGATCCACTTCCGACCGCCTCCTCCCCTTGCCCTACGGACAATGCCGAGGTATTGTCTCAAGGGGCACTGAGCCGGGGGGAGACAGTCCTGGAGGCGCCTCAAGGCAACCTTCCGGACTCCAGGAGCAAAGGGAGCAAGGCTCTTGGGGACTCCAAGTTCGGCTCTTAGCCGAGCACCGTGCTGGAACCTCTAGTGCTTCCGAACTCGGGCAGGCGGCTCCCTTCCAAAAGGGGCAAGACGCTCGTGCCGGTGACCTCTGTCCATCCAGAGGCACCGGACAACCTGCTGGGAGCGCTTCGCGGCGCTTCCATCGACGAAGAGCACCGCACTATTATGAGTGCGGTGATCAAGAAGGTTCAGTCCGCCAAGAGTGGACTGACTGAAGCCTGTGCCAGCCTTCTAACAGGCTTTGAGGTAAGTATCTAAAATATAGGAAAAATATTACCGCATAGACAGTTGCCCCTGATGCTCTGTTTGGTGTTCACAAAGAAAAGCCGAATAGAGGATGAAATAATATCTGCAGGAGTCTAATACAAGTATGTCTATATGCGTATGCAGGCTTCGCTGCTGACCTCTGCTGCACTGACTGCGGAGGTCGCCGCACTGAAGCAGGACCTCGAGGGGTCCCAGAAAGAGCTCGGCCTTGCCAAAAGGCAGCTCGAGGAGAACAAAGGTGAGTAATACCTTGTATATATATATATATATATATATATATATATATACAAAAAAGATGCAATTGCAAAATGACAGGGGCCACGACCGAAGTGGCGACCCTGAAGCAAGCGCTGTCCGAGGCCAAAAACAAAGCGGCCCAGGAGCGCATCGAGCGGGAAAAGCAAGAGGCACGGGTGGGTGAGGTGCAGCAAGAGCTCCAAGCTCTCGTGATGAAGCACGAGGCGTTGTAGCTTGACTCGAAGACGCGAGAGTCTGAGCTTGCCGCGGCCCTTGAGAGCGCAAAGAATGCCAAGGCTGAAGCCCAAAAGGCCCTCCAGGATATTGAGGCGATGAGGAAGATAGCGGTGGGTAAGGCATTCAATATGAAAAGCAAGCATGTGAAAGTAAATTACTTGTTACTTACCCGAGTCCGGAACTCTCTAGGAGCATTCGCAGATTTGCCCCGCAGCATGTCGGATGCCGCAAAGTTTTACCAGGCTGAGGAGGGAAGCTCGACGGAGAAGTATTTCTAGTCTCAGTATACTGGGACCGAACACCCGATGACTATGAGCGACCAGCTGAAGCAACTAGTCGAGCTGCACAAGGCGGCTGAACAGGCCATGAAGGGCTTTATAGTTTGGATGTGGCCTGGCGACGCCCTTCCCAACAGCTACTTCGGCCTGGTGAGGCGGCTTGTGGATGCCTGCCCATGGCTAGAAGTCATCAAGCGGTCCGTCTGCATCGAAGGTGCACGCCGGGGCACAATCGCAGTAGTTCTCCCAGTGCTACCTTTGCCGATATAGCGGAACGTAAGGTACCAAAACATGGGAGCCGGGCAAACCCAACTATTGACCCAGGACATGATTCGGTGCTGATGCATATAATGCTATAAGTTTGGGGTGCCGCCCTGTTGAAAGTCTTCGGACTTCTCACGCCGTATTATGGGGTATGCTTAAGCCCCTAGCGTATTAGCTGTACCAGAGTGTGTCGGATTTTGGGTTCCAGCAGACCCTTAAGGTTCGAACACTGGGGTGCACGCAGAAATCACGCCTTCTACCTCTCCATCTCACAAAGATCTAAACTACTAAAGGAATCACACAAGAGACACAAGATTTATACTGGTTCGGGCCACCATCGCGGTGTAATACCCTACTCCAGTGTGTGGCGGATGGATTGCCTCTTGGGGCTGATGATGATGAACACTACCAGGAAGAACTGCCTCGCGAGAGTCTGTTCTTGGCTGGGGCGACGAACTTCTAGGAGGAGTTCCGTCACCTCCCTCTCTCTCTCTACTTGCTAGCCGGACCAACTAACTCCGCGAACCGAACCCAGAGAAAGCCGACCCCTTGCTACGTGGGTGGCCGTCCCTATTTATAGGTGCCCTGGTCCTCCTCCCAAATATCAAGCGGGAAGGGAGCCAACAATGGCGGGCTAATTTGAAGGGGGACAACAAGTACTCTTATCCTGACTAAAGGTGGTCTTCGCCTGCGAAAGACTCTGTGGTGACGCCGTGCTGGACTCCATGGTGACCTCCGTCTCGTAGTCCGCTTGGTCCTGGTCTCGTTGCACCAAAATGGCAACCTTTGCCTGATGCCTCGGTACTCCGCGGCTGCGCTTGCCCCCTTTGCACGAAAGAGGAAAGAAGGACGCTGCGCGCGCTGGCGCCCGCCTGGCACCCTCGATCGTCATGGCTTGCGTCACGGGCACCTCGCGAGGTACCCTGCCTTGATATCTCTGTCTCCTCGCGTGCCAGCCTGAAGAGGCTGCGCCTGAGGACGCGCCGTGTTGTCCGCCTCGCGAGGCTTGGCCCCTCGCGAGGGTCTTGAGTCTTGTGCTGATGAAGATGGGCCATGTTGGGCCCCCATTTGAGCCACACCGCAGGCTGCAGGCAGGCAAGTCTGGGGACCCCCATTCCCAGAACGCCGACAGTAGCCCCCGGGCCCGAGGCGCGCATGGGCTTGGCCGTGCTGAGAGGCGAAAGGGCAAGGGCGAAGCGCCGCGGGCCCTAACAGCCTGCGGCCTTGGGCGCCGCGTGGCGGTTGATGGGATGTGGGCAGCATTGTTCCCCCCACGCCCCCTTAATCTGCGCCCTGTCAGGCGGACTTGTGGTTGCAGACAGCCGCTCCCCTCCTTGTTGCTCGAGTGTCCCCTGCTCTCCCTTCCTTCGCACGCCGGCTCCCGCCTCCAATCCAATCTCAAATCTCCCCCTCCTTCCCATCGCCATGACTCCGACGAGGAAAGAGAGAGAGGAGAAATCAACGCCTCCGTCTTGTGTGCCGCCATCGGCGGCGCCTGCCGTCGGCCAGTCGACCGTACTCAACCAAGAGTGCCTGGGCAGGGACAGCTTGGCCCTGGCCTCCGTCTTCAACGAGTGCGGGAGGACGACGGCTTGGCCCGCATCCCACTTCCCCATCAACAGGATAGCAACCGAGGTTCCATGTTTCACCGACGCCTTGTGGGTGGGTCTGGTTGCCCCCTTCTCCGATTTCTTCAATGCTGTGCTCTCCCATTATCAGATCCACTTGATGCATCTAAGTCCTGAGTCCATCACCCTTCTTTCGGTCTTCGCCTTCGTTTGCGAAGCCATGGTGGGCATCCCTCCTTCGGTTGCCTTGCTGCGCCACTTCTTCTCACTGCGTCTTGTCGACCCTTCCCAACGCTGGGCATGCGTGAGCTTTGCTGCCGAGCCTGCGATCGAGGCCTCTGGGATTGACTTCAAACTCCCCCAGCCCGCGGTTGGGTTCCGCGAGCGGTGGTTGTACGTGGATGCAGGGGTACCCAGCCCCCTGCTATCGGAGCCGACCTCGCCTGCTGTCCCCAATTCGGGTTGGGGCCAGGAGACGCTCAAGAGCCCCCGGCTCGTCTTCGTCTGGAGCCGCTTCACGCTCCTGAGGAAGCTTGGCGTGACAGCGCCCAAAGTGGTGAAGGAGTTTCTGTTGTGCCGCATCGCTCCCCTGCAGTGCCACTTTCGCCGGATGTGGGCCTTCCATGGGCGCGAGGATAACATGAGGCTCCAGGAGGAGGACCTGGCTCCGGTGGTGCTGAAGTCGATGCTCTTGACCCTAGCCGGCGACCTCAATCCCGGCAATGTCCGACAGGGAGGGGCCTTGCTGTATCTCTGCCAGAGCAGGGATGACTTCGTGAAGCAGATGCCCGTCTTCGATGAATGGGGACTGCGCCCGGCCGGCCTCCAGGGACCTCGTGAGAACCCGATGGTGGTGACTGCCCTTCCAACCGACCAAGGCGGCTCCTCCTCAAGTGGCGGAGCAGGGAGGCAGGAGGCGCCTGAGGCCGAGGGTGCCCCTGAAGAGGTGGCAGCGCCGGGTGGCGCTCGCGAGGGGACAGCTCCTGAGGCCCGTGCCGCTGCGGCTGAAGGTGGCAAGCAGCCACTCCCGGCGCCCAGGGCTGAGACCTTGGAGGCCCCAGCCGCGTCTTCCGGCGAGGCAATGGAAGGCATGTGCCGGGCAGGCGCCCCTGACGCGGACCGCTCTGATGCTCCGTCCTCGCGGCAGGATGATCCTTGCGCTCTTCTCTTGGGCCGCTTCCGCGTGGACTTTGAGGCCCTCCGGAGGAAGAGGGAGGCCCTAGGGGATGACTTCTCTTGTCGCACGCTGAAGCGCAGGAAGTACTTCGCCACTGACGAGTAAGTCCTCCTTCTCTCTGGCTCCTGATCCCCTTGCTGCTTCCGCTGATCCTTGTTCCGCAGGCCCCTCCTGACTGAGCTCGCGGAAGTCGCCGAGGTGCCGCCTCCCTTGGCTTCGCCCCCTCTACTGTCTTCAAATGCTCCGAGCAGCTCTGCCCTGGTGGTGAGGGCGTCTGAAGGGGTGGACCATCCCGAGGTGCACCGTGGCCCATCGTTCCCCGCAATTTTCCTTCATGGGCCCTCTCGGGGAATAGCCAGCCTGCCATGGGCTTCCCGTCTGGTCGGGGATTGTGACTGGTTGAGGCGCCTCCTGCGCCCCTCATCTGGAGACGGGCTGGCCCTAGGCCGGGCTTCCGGCGCGACGCGCCCGGCCATCGCGAGAGCGCCAGCCCCCAGCCCCCTGCCCGGAGGAGGAACAATGATCCGCGGCTCCCGGCGCTTGCTTGGGGCGGATGATGGTGTGGAAGATGTGCTTGAGCGCGCCCGGGAGCGCCACGCCCGCCGCCAAGGGTTCCTTCGAAGGGCGGCCGACGCGGTGAACTTGCTTGGAGAGGAGCTCGCTGACGAAGACGCGCGCCTGGAGGTCGAGGGCCTGCGCCTGGCTGCAGGGAGGCGCGAGCTGAAGGCCGCCATCGCCCTCACGCGCCGTCAGCGGGATCTTGATGACGAAGAGGCGAAGGCATCATTGGAGGGCTCTCGAGTGGCCCGATCCCAGGCCACCGAGGAGGCCCGGAGAGCTGACCGATGGCGAGAGGCAGCGGAGGAGCGGGCTCGCGAGCTCCTGGCCCGGTGCCACTCACTGGAGGAGCAGGTGGAGCTGCGTGAGCTGGCCCTTGCGTCGATGCGGGTGGCCTCCGGCGACCCAGCTGAGCTCCAGAGGCGCGAAGAAGCGTTGACGCTGGAAGCCGATGAACGCACTCGTGAGTACGAGTGGCTGGAGACGAGGGAGCGCCTAGTGACGCAGGCGGAGGACGATGTCGCTGCGCGGGAAGCGCGTGTCCTGGAGGAGGTTTGTCGTCGGGTGGCGATGGCGCGCCAAGGCCTCGAGCGAGAGTTCGAGGGGAAGCTGAGGATGATCCGGGTCGAAGCCGAGGGCAGAACCGCAGCCCTGAGGGCCCAACGCGATGAGGCGACACGGTTGATCGACGCCTCCCGGGCCGCCCTTGAGGCAGCGCAAAAGGAGCTGGCTGCCTCCTAGGCCGAGGTGCTCCGTCTTCGCCAGCGGATGGAGGAGGTCGAGGCCGTCGAGCGCTAGAACACCGACGAAATACGCCAGCGGTGGGTCCTGGAGCACGTGCACGGCCCCATGCTCACCACGCTCAGGGTGAGGGCTAACGTAGCCTTGGGCAACATCTGCGAGGCAGTCGTCAGCGAGCCGCACACGATTAACTATGCCGACAACCTGTAGTTCTTCACCGCCGTGGTAACGCAGCTGGAGGCTCGGTCGGTCAGGGCTGACAGGTTGGTGGAGGAGAGGAGCCGCGCCCTGCTTGGGCGCGCCTTTTCCCGCGTCTTCAGCCATCTCCGGAACATGGATCCCCACTTTGACTTTGACGCCACCATCACCCTAGTTCCCTAGGCCGTCCGAGGCGATCTGGCAGAATGGGTGGAGAACAACGTGGATGCTCTCGTCCGAGCCTTCACTTCGGATGACGATGATGTGGTCGTGGCTGCCGACGAAGGCGGCGTGGTGGATGGCCCCGACGCCGCTGGTGGTGGCGCAGGCGGCGAGGGCGGATTCGATGACGCCAGCGACAGCTCGGGAGGCGCCCCCGAGGATGCGTTGGGGGATTTGTCAGACTGACCATGTACTTCTCCTATCTTTTACCCTGCATGAATAGAACTCAGGTGTTTGGCCCGACGATCGTGAGAGCATTTTGGGAGGGGAAGCCCCTCATATAAAAACTTGTGTCCAGCGTATCAGTAGTAGTCAAATTGCGCGCGCGCCTGACGGTGGGCTGGTTTACCTTTGCCCTGCGCTGGCCCCGAGGCGGTCTGCAAGAGGGCGCGACGCCTTGGGTGCTCTCTAGTTGGGTCCTCAGGATGTGAGATCGTTGCTGGTGAAAAACTTCACAGGCGTTGGCCTTCTTCACAGGCTCTGGGCCTTCTCCTTAGCGTAATGACTTCACAGGGATTCGCCTTCTTCACAGGCTCTGGGCCTTTTCCTTAGCATGAGGCCTTCATAGGCACTCGCCTTGCTTCACAGGCTCTAGGCCTTTTCCTTAGCACGAGGGCTTCACAGGCACTCGCCTTGCTTCACAGGCTCTGGGCCTTTTCCTTAGCGCGAGGGCTTCACAGGCACTCGCCTTGCTTCACAGGCTCTGGGCCTTTTCCTTAGCGCGAGGGCTTCACAGGCACTCGCCTTGCTTCACAGGCTCTGGGCCTTTTCCTTAGCGGGAGGGCTTCACAGGCACTCGCCTTGCTTCACAGGCTCTGGGCCTTTTCCTTAGCGCGAGGGCTTCACAGGCACTCGCCTTGCTTCACAGGCTCTGGGCCTTTTCCTTAGCGCGAGGGCTTCACAGGCACTCGCCTTGCTTCACAGGCTCTGGGCCTTTTCCTTAGCGCGAGGGCTTCACAGGCACTCGCCTTGCTTCACAGGCTCTGGGCCTTTTCCTTAGCGCGAGGGCTTCACAGGCACTCGCCTTGCTTCACAGGCTCTGGGCCTTTTTAAACAGGACAACCTCCGCAGGCACCCGAAAATCCTCCCGAGGGGGAGTAACAGCGGCAGTCTGGGTTGCGCACGAGCCAGGCCTGACCCGACTCGCGAGGGGCTCGCGAGGGGAGGCAGCTGTGACGGAGCGGTAACCAGAACGCGAGAAACGGCTCGAGCGAGAATAAGCACCCCTTCCCCGAACACACGCAAATCTCAAATTCGAATCCAACTTAAATCCAGCGGGGGAAATCAACAGCCAAAGGGAAAGGCAACGAAAAGCAGACAAAAAGCCGCGCCCGGCACCTAATCTAGTCTTGGACGTCTTCTCACCAGCGCGGAGCTAAGTGCTGTCCACTGGGCGTGGGAGGGAGCCCCAGGGCCTGAGGCCGGCACCCCTGAGACTCCGGGGCATGTACAGCCCCACTCATTATTACGTGAGAGTGTCACGGGGCGGCGAGCTTCACAGGCACTGGGCCTTCTTCACAGGTACTGGCCTTGCTTCATATCGCCAGACGAGGGCCCCGCCTTGCGCCACACTCTAGTGCCATCAGCAACGACCGGAACCCAGGACGCCGCCCGATGGGGTAGAGCGGTCGCCAGCGGTTCCCCCGACGACCACGGGTCCTCCGCCAGGGGCAGGCCCTGAGGCACCTCCCCAGCAGAGGGCCTACCTCCTGAGAACGCCTTACTCCGAACGCCGCGGTGGTGATGTAGGATCTCGACCCCTCTCCCGCAGCCCCCTGCGCCCTCCTCCCGAGGGGTAGGAGACTGTGGGAGCGGGGCAGCTGCTTGCCGCGGCGACCTGCACCTCCTGTGATCCATGGTTAGCATATACCTGCACCTTAAGAGTTAGCGGTGCCCGATAGTCGTTGCCTCCTGCATGGCCAGCGGGTTCGTCCATGGGCTCCTGGAAGGGCTCAGCTTCCACTGCCTCATCCCCCCAGCTCGGGCCGAGGAGCGAGCCTTGCCTACTCTCGCAAGGGTGTCCTTGGTCCAGCATGAGGGGCACGTATTCCTCCATCGCCGTCATCCCGAATGCCACGCGGTGATGCCCCGCATGCCACGCGGTCCCACCTGCCGTGCCTACTGCGGGGTGGCAGCGCGGCAGCCCTCCGGGGCCGCGGGTCACGTCGAGTCCTTCTTCTTTGACGGCCGGGGGCGGAGGCAGCGCCACCGCCGGTCCGGTGCTGACGGCTTCGCTGGCGTCGGAGTAGCCTTGGAGTCCGCTGGCGCGTGCGGAGCCCCCGCACGGGCCGCCCTGGGCTTGAGATGGGAGCTGGGTGGAGAAGGGGTTAGCCCCCGAGGCGGCGAAGCCCAGGAGCTCCGCCACCCGCTCCAGCAGCACGTCGTGGCCACCCTCCACCAGTCTGCACCGCAGCAGCTCCCGGGCCACCGTGAGCGCGACCCTTGAATTCGCCTGCTCCCGGCGGGTGTACGGCGTCATGGTTGCGGCGTGATTGGAGGCCCTTGCCGCCGGCCGCGCTTGCCGCGGTGTGAGGGTCGCGGAAGCCTGTCCGCGTTGCCCGCGGCCCGCAGCGCCCTGCGGGCCGTGAGCTGCCTGGGGCGCGGGGCCGCCCGAGGTGGGCGGCTCCGCGCAGGTGGGCCACGCCGCCCATGGACCTTGGTTGCCCGCCTGGTTGCCGGACATGGTGATGACGATGCGAAGGGAGGCGGAGCGGAGTGGTGGAAGACAGATTCCGGCGCACCCCTACCTGGCGTGCCAAATGTAGGATTTCGGGTTCCGGCAGACCCTTAAGGTTCGAACACTGGGGTGCGCACGGAAATCACGCCTTCTACCTCTCCGTCTCACAAAGATCTAAACTACTAAAGGAATCACACAAGAGACACAAGATTTATACTGGTTCGGGCCACCATCGCGGTGTAATACCCTACTCCAGTGTGTGGCGGATGGATTGCCTCTTGGGGCTGATGATGATGAACACTACCAGGAAGAACTGCCTCACGAGGGTCTGTTCTTGGCTGGGGCGACGAACTGCTAGGAGGAGTTCCGTCACCTCCCTCTCTCTCTCTACTTGCTAGCCGGACCAACTAACTCCGCGAACCGAACCCAGAGAAAGCCGACCCCTTGCTACGTGGGTGGCCGTCCCTATTTATAGGTGCCCTGGTCCTCCTCCCAAATATCGAGCGGGAAGGGAGCCAACAATGGCGGGCTAATTTGAAGGGGGACAGCAAGTACTCTTATCCTGACTAAAGGTGGTCTTCGCCTGCGAAAGACTCTGTGGTGACGCCGTGCTGGGCTCCATGGTGATCTCCGTCTCGTAGTCCGCTTGGTCCTGGTCTTGTTGCACCGAAATGGCAACCTTTGCCTGATGCCTCAGTACTTCGTGGCTGCGCTTGCCCCCTTTGCACCAAAGAGGAAAGAAGGACGCTGCGCGCGCTGGCGCCCGCCTGGCATCCTCGATCGTCATGGCTTGCGTCACGGGCACCTCGCGAGGTACCCCGCCTTGATATCTCCGTCTCCTCGTGAGCCAGCCTGAAGAGGCTGCGCCTGAGGATACGCCATGTCGTCCGCCTCGCGAGGCTTGGCCCCTCGTGAGGGTCTTGAGTCTTGTGCTGATGAAGATGGGCCATGTTGGGCCCCCATTTGAGCCACGCCGTAGGCCGCAGGCAGGCAAGTTTGGGGACCCCCGTTCCCAGAACACCGACAGAGTGTACGGGGGCTGGATGTCATGAATGAACATATATATATATATATAAAGAAGAATGCAATAATAGTCTTAGTGCTATGCATTGTTTATTCAAAAAGGTGCGTTAAAGCAGAATGATACAAGTAGTGCGATAAGCAAAAAGTAGGACTATTTGACTTGTCCCCTCCAAGGGCAAGCTGAGGAATGGTATTAAAGCAAGTATTTCACTCGTTATCGTAATCCAGCTGGGAGTTCCGTGGTGCGACGTAGCTTTCTGCCTCCTTGGTTGCTGCATCATGTGTCCGGCAATCATACTGTCGGACAGGGTTTCCAGAGATTAAAGTCTTGAAAGAGAAAAATAACAAAGCGAGAAGCCCATAGTGCGACTAAGCCGCGTCTTGGGGCGTGCCGTAGTCGTGCCCCCTCCCCACCTGTGCCCATGGTATTTTTAATGCGTAGTTATGTATGCATGGCATGGATTTCGCCATTTGGCTAGGACCGGGGTGGGGGCTGCATTGCTATGCGAGCTCAGAACGTGCCAGGCGGTCTTGTTGCCGATTACTTCGGGCGCGCTTGAAGGTGTCCGGGTCCTTAATCGCCGAACTGGTGGATTGCCTTAAGAGGCTACTTCGCGCTTCTGCTGCGAGGGCTGCAGTGTGCTCCTCCATGCGGAGAGAGCGCTCTGTGTTTCCATTGACTGTGATGACCCCCCGAGGTCCTGGCATCTTGAGCTTGAGGTATGCATAATGCGGTACCGCATTGGATCTCGCAAATGCGGTTCCTCCGAGCAGTGCATGATAGCCACTGTTGAACGGGACTATATCGAAGATTAACTCCTCGCTTCGGAAGTTATCGGGGGATCCGAAGACCACTTCCAATGTGACTGAGCCTGTGCAATGGGCATCTACACCAGGTATGACGCCTTTGAAGGTTGTTTTTGTGGGTTTCATCCTTGAGGGGTCTATACCCATTTTGTGCACTGCGTCCTGATAAAGCAGGTTCAGGCTGCTGCCACTGTCCTTAAGGACTCGAGTGAGGTGAAATCCGTCGATGATTGGGTCTAAGACCAGTGCGGCGAATCCGCCATGACGGATACTAGTGGGGTGGTCCCTGCGATCGAAGGTGATCGGGCAAGAGGACCATGGGTTGAACTTTGGGGCGACTGGCTCCAACGCATACACATCCCTTAGCGCACGCTTCCACTCCCTCTTGGGGATGTGGGTTGCATATATCATGTTCACCATCCACACTTGTGGGGGGAACCTCTTCTATCCTCTGGTGTTCGGCGGCCGGGACTCCTCCTTGTCATCGCTATGCGACCCCTTATCTTTGTTTTCAGCATTTAACTTGCCGGCCTGCTTGAACACCCAACAATCCCTGCTGGTGTGGTTGGCTGGCTTGTCGGGGGTGCCGTGTATTTGACACGAGCGATCGAGTATACAGTCCAAACTGGACGGGCCCGGAGTGCTTCTTTTAAATGGCTTTTTCCGCTGACCGAGTTTAGAGCCTTTGAATCCGCCATTGACTGCCGTATCCTCGGTATTGTCATTGTTAATGCGGCGCTTGTGTTTGTTGCGACGTGACCTGCCATTGCCATCCTTGGTATCCGAAGTACCATGGTTCTTTGATATGTTATTGCTGCGAGCCAGCCATCTGTCTTCTCTCGCACAAAAGCGGGTCATGAGGGTCGTGAGGGCTGCCATAGATTTCGGCTTTTCCTGGACAAGGTGCCAGGCGAGCCACTCGTCACGGATGTTGTGCTTAAAAGCTGCTAGGGCCTCTGCATCCGGACAGTCGACGATTTGATTTTTCTTTGTTAGGAACCGTGTCCAGAATTGCCTCGCTAATTCCTCTGGCTGCTGAATTATGTGGCTGAAGTCATCGGCATCTGGCGGTGGCACATAAGTGCCCTGGAAGTTGTCGAGGAATGCAACTTCCAGATCTTCCCAACAGCCAATGGACTCTGCTGGCAAGCTGTTGAGCCAATGCCGAGCTGGTCCTCTGAGCTTGAGTGGGAGGTATTTGATGGCGTGTAGATCATCACCGCGGGCCATGTGGATGTGCAGGAGGAAATCCTCGATCCATACCGCAGGATCTATTATGCTGTCGTACGATTCTATATTTACGGGTTTGAAACCCTCTGGGATTTGATGATCCATTACTTCGGCTGTGAAGCATAGGGGGTGTGCGGCGCCTCTGTACTGGGCTATATTGCGACGCAACTCAAATGAGTCTTGCCCGTTGTGTTCGGCCCAACTGGATTTACTTTTACTGTATCCGGCGTGACGGTTATCGTCTTGCATAGTGGCGCGCCCTCGTGATCCGTAGATCGATCTCGCATGCTTTGCTTTGTCCTCCAATATGTCTTGCAGGTCTAGCATGTTTCCCCGTGCCTTGTCATTTTTATTTGAGTGGCATCGGGGTGCGGGCTGAGTTTTTGGCTGAAATGCCTCTCTGTCATGGCCACGAGGTGGCCGGTCAGCCGCATCTTATGCTGGAGATGTAGGTTTGGGTGCTTCCTCCTCCAGTTGGGGTAGCAACCTATGCTTTGGGTAACTTTTGGAGGGGTGTTCGAGTTTATATTCCTCGGCAGCAAGGACTTCGGTCCATCTGTCAGCTAGCAAATCTTGATCAGCTTGAAGCTGCTGTTGCTTTTTCTTAAGGCTATTTGCCGTGGCTATAAGCCAGCGCTTGAAGCGCTCTTGTTCGACAGGATCCTCAGGTACGACGAATTCGTCATCGTTGAGGCTTGCCTCGTCTTCGGAGGGAGGCATGTAATTGTCATCCTCCGCCTCTCCATCTGCCGCTCTCTCGGGAGGGCTGGCTTCTCCATCCTCCCGCCCTAAATCTTGCTGGAGGGGATTGTTGTCGTCTTCGGCACTATCCGGAGTGGTATTATCTCTTGTGCCGGTGTCACCGCTTTTGCTTTGGCGAGACTTAGAGCGGCGCCGCTGACGTCGGCGCTTGGGTTGCTTCTTGGAGGGGTCATCCTCTGTTGTCTCGTCGCCATTGCCTTCTTTGGGTGTGTCCACCATGTATATATCATATGATGAGGTGGCTATCCAGTGCCCTATGGGCAGTGGTTCCTCTTCGCCTCCCGCATCGTCGTCCATACCGTCGATGTCTTCGAAGTCGAAGTCGAGCATGTCGGTTAAGTCGTCGACAGTGGCTACTAAGTGGGTGGTGGGTGTGCGGCGAATTTCTTCATCATCCGCATCCCAATCCTGCCGGACATAGTTTGGCTAGGACTCTCCTGACAAGGAGAGAGACCTTAATGAGTTCAGTATGTCGCCGAAGGGCGAGTGCTAAAAGATATCCGCGGAGGTAAACTCCATGATCGGCGCCCAATCGGATTCGATAGGCACGGGCGCAGGCGGTTCGCAGTCCGTGGCCGGGGAGGAATCCGGTAGTTCTGCATCACGGATCTCGTGAAGGGTAATGTCGATACTCGGCTCGATCGCCGATGAGAGTGTGGCCTCCGTGACAGGGTCTATCCACCCGCCCATGGATGGTGCAGCTGGCTCCGAATTGAGGGTCGGAGCGGTTGCCGGCGCGATCTCCTGGACACTGTCCGATGGTAGAGCTAAATCATGCTCATCGTGGCCGTGTGGCGCACTAGGCAGGGGCTCGAATCCGTCGAAGATCAAGTCTCCGTGGATATCGGCCGTGTAGTTTAAGCTTCCAAACCTGACCTGATGGCTAGGGGCGTAACTCTCGATCTGCTCTAGATGGCCAAGCGAGTTGGCCCGCAGTGCGAAGCCGCCGAATACAAAGATCTGTCCGGGGAGAAAAGTCTCACCCTGGACTGCATCACTATCGATGATCGAGGGAGCCATCAAGCCTAATAGCGACGACACAGAGGAACTCTCAATGAAAGCACCAATGTCGGTGTCAAAACCGGCGGATCTCGGGTAGGGGTCCTGAACTATGCGCCTAAGGCGGATGGTAGCAGGAGGCAGGGGACACGATGTTTTACCCAGGTTCGGGCCCTCTTGATGGAGGTAAAACCCTATGTCCTGCTTGATTATTCTTGATAATATGAGTAGTACAAGAGTTGATCTACCACGAGATCGGAGAGGCTAAACCCTAGAAGCTAGCCTATGGTATCATTGTATGTTGTCCTACGGACTAAAACCCTCTGGTTTATATAGACACCGGAGGGGGCTAGGGTTACACAAGGTTGGTTACAAAGGAGGAGATATACATATCTGTATTGTCTAGCTTGCCTTGCACGCCAAGTAGAGTCCCATCCGGACACGGGACGAAGTCTTCAATCTTGTATCTTCATTGTCCAACAGTCCGACCAAAGGATATAGTCCGGCTGTCCGGAGACCCCCTAAACCAGGACTCCCTCACCCGTGTTGAGAGGTTGAGACCTGTGATAAGACCTTTGCCTACAAGATGGAGGATAATAGCTCAGCCAGTGAGCATGTGCTCAGAATGTCTGGGTACTTCAATCACTTGAATCAAGTGGGAGTTAATCTTACAAATAAGAGAGTGATTGACAAAAGTTCTCCAATCGCTATCACCAAGCTACCAGAGTTTCGTGATGAACTATAACATGCAAGGGAAGATAATCCTGGAGCTGTTCGTCGTGCTTAAGGCTGTAAAGGTAGAAATCAAGAAGGAGCATCAAGTGTTGATGGTTAACAAGAGCAATAGTTTCAAAGAAGGGCAAGGGCAAGAAGGGAAACTTCTTGAATGGCAAGCCAGTTGCCGCTCCAGTGAAGAAACCCAGGAACCCAAACCAGAGACAAAGTGCTTCTATTAGGGGAACGGTCACTGGTAGCGGAACTGCCTCAAATGCTTGGTAGATAAGAAGGCTGTCAACTTCAACAAAATTATATTTGATATATGTGTGTTATTGATGTGTACCTTACTAGTACTCCTAGTAGCACCTGGGTATTAGATACCGGTTCAGTTGCTAATATTGGTAACTCGAAACAAAAGCTACGGAATTAACGAAGACTAGCTAAGGGCGAGGTGACGATGTGTGTTGGAAGTGTTTCCAAGGTTGATGTGATCACCATCACACGCTCCCTCTACCTTCGGGATTAGTGTTGAACCTAGATAAATGTTGTTTGCATTGGTGTCTGCGTTGAGCATGAACATGATTAGATCATGTTTATTGCAATACAGTTATTCATTTAAGTCAGAGAATAATGGTTATTCTGTTTACATGAATAATACCTCCTATGGTCATGCACCCAATGTGAATGGTTTAT
Source organism: Triticum monococcum (assembly GCA_034509565.1). Taxonomy (NCBI): domain Eukaryota; kingdom Viridiplantae; phylum Streptophyta; class Magnoliopsida; order Poales; family Poaceae; genus Triticum; species Triticum monococcum. Next base: position 586,402,586 of record CM067841.1, read on the forward strand.
TGAATCCCGATCGTAGTTATACACATGTTCATAACACTGATGCCAAAAGATGTAGAGTTGATAATGATAGTACCACTTTCATGTGCCACTCCCGCTTAGGTCATATTGGTGTAAAGCGCATGAAAGAACATCCATGCTAATGGACTTTTGAAGTCACTTGATTTTGAATCACTTGACACATGCGAACCATGCCTCTTTGGCAAGATGACTAAACCCCCGTTCTTTGGAACAATGGAACGGGCAAGTGACTTGTTGGAAATCATACATGTTGATGTGTGCGGTCCGATGAGTGTTGAAGCGCGCAGTGGATATCGTTATTTTCTCACCTTCACCGGTGAATTGAGTAGATATGGGTATATTTACTTAATGAAGCATAAGTCTGAAATGTTTGAAAAGTTCAAGCAATTTCAGAGTTAAGTTGAGAATCATCGTAACAAGAAGATCAAGTTCCTTCGATCTGATCAAAGGGAAAGTATCTGAGTTATGAGTTTGGCAATCACTAAAGACAAGGTGGAATAGTTTCACAGTTGATGCCGCCTGGAACACCATAGCATGATGGTGTGTCCAAACATCGTAATCAAACCTTATTGGATATGGTGTATGATGTCTCTTACTAATCTACCACTATTTTTGGGGGTTATGCATTAAAGAAAATTACATTCACTTTAAATAGGGCACCATCTAAGTCTGTGGAGACGACACCGTATGAACTATGGTTTGGCAAGAAACCAAAGTTGTTGTTTCTTAAGGTTTGGGGCTACGATGCTTATGTCGATAGGCTTCAGTCAGAAAACATCGAACCCAAAGCGGAAAATTGTATCGTCATAGAATACCCAAACAAGACAATTGGGTATACCTTCTATCTCAGATCTAAGGGCAAAGTGTTTGTCGCTGAGAACAGGTCCTTTCTCGAGAAAGAGTTTCTCTCAAAAGAATTGAGTGGGAGGAAGATAGAACTTGATGAGGTTGTTGAACCTTCACTTTGTTGGGTGGTAGGAGCGACATATGCCAACGGGTGGCTTATCATTGCGGGGGCCAATAGAACGTCGCCGGTGCCTGGAAACGGGATGAGGCGAAGACATGCACGCCGGCGAATCTTACCCAGCTTCAGGGCTCTCCGGGGAGATAATACCCCTACTGCTGCTCTGCGGGGTCTCCGCATGGTTACTATGTGGACAAGTAGCTACAATGCTCCTTGAGCTGTTTTGGGTGGAAGGAGGAAGAAGGGCTCGACTCAGCTTGCTTCCTCTCCTTGTATGTGTCTAAGTCTAGAATGAGAGTCCAACCCTTTGCATGGGCGCACCGGGGGGTTTATCTAGGCCTACCCCCCGGGGGTACAATGGTAATCCGACTGGGCGCGGGGCCTAGCTGTCTGTGACTGCGCTCGCCGGCTTCTCCGCGGGCTTCTGGGGCCCGCCGGCTGGTGGGTCCCGCCGTCTGCCGGCTCCTGGGTCGATAGGCCGGCCCCACTGGCCAGGGCCGGGTCGGCAGCTGGTTACTGTTACTTCGTGTCCTTGACGCAGGCTTGGTCGGGGTAAGCGTGGCTACAGTAACGCCGCCCTGGCGGGCGATTACTGTAGCCCCGCCGCATCTTGTCTCCTTAATGGGCGTCTCCTTCGAGGAGGGCGACAGGCCGGCTGCGTGAAGCCGGCCCTCTGTCTTGCCGGCTTGAGGGGAGGTGCGGCCGCCTTCGGCATCTCTCTTCCCGAAGGGGCCCACCGCCTCGGGGGCCACACTGGTGACCCGTCGTGGACGGCGTCAGAGCCGCCGTGGCTACAGTGCCGCGCCGGGCGGGCCGCGGCTGCCCGCCCGATGCGCCGTACCAGGCATGCTTCGGGTTTTGGGGGTGGCAGGCTCGACTGTAGCCACGCCCCGCTTCATCATTGCAGAGTGGACGCGTACATCGCGGGTACGGCATTGACTGAATTAGGGGAGCCGGCTTGGCAGTAGCCGGCCTTGCTGTAGCCGGCCCCGCCGTAGCCGGCCTTGCCGTAGCCGGTCCTCCGCAGCCTTCTTCAGGAGGGTGAAAAGGCGGGCCGCCCCCGCAACCGGCCAGGAAGGTAGCCGGCTGGGGGGAGGCGGCCCAAGTCTTGAGTCTTCTTATGAGCCGGATGGGCTCATAATTTTTTCTGAGGGGCTAGGGGAAGCCGGCTGGGCTACCCATAGCTATTTACCCCGATAGTAGTCCCCGAAGGCGGGCGAGCTTCACGGCAGACGGAAGGACGGGAAGCTTGGCCGGCTTCATACCCTGAGGGGCCGACCTCGTCGTTGCAGCCGACTCCGGAGCACTTTTTGTTTATCAGGGTGGCAGTGGTTGACCCGCGGGCCGGCCGCGGGCCCCACGACGTGCCACGTGGCGGGGAAGTCCTGCCGTCGCACGCGCGCGACGGGACGCCGCCGCAGGCCCGGGCCCGCCACTCCCTGGCCTTGGCCTGGCCGCAGATCTTCTGTGGCCCGAGGGGACTGCTCGCCTCTCCGTGGCCGTTGCTTCGCGTCATCAAGGCGCGCAATTAACGCGGGCGTGGGGGAGATGGGCACGATCGATCCCCACGATCCCCCACGTCGCGCCTCCTCGGCTCTGGCGCACGCGCCTACAAGTAGGGGGGGGGAGGGGAGAGGCACAGGCCCGTTCGCTCCCCCGCTCCCCGTCCCTCCTGCTCCTCTTCTTCTTCTTCTTCTTCGTGCCCGACGCAGTTTCGCGCTGCAGCCCACCCTCGCCACCATGTCTCTGGCTCTGTCGAGCTCGTGGGACGGGTCCAATGTCCACGAGGACCATATTGAATTCCTCCGCCAGACCCGGCGCCTGCCCGCCGCCAACCTCGTGCAGGTGCGTCTGGTGCCCACGAAGGAGGTCTCGCCGGCGCCGGAGGAAGGCGAGCGCATCGTCTTCCGCACGCACTTCCTCCGTGGCTTCGGCTTCCCGGCGAGTAGCTTCATGCGCTCTTTCCTCGAATTCTACAACCTCCAACCACACCACGTCATGCCCAACTCGGTGCTGCAGCTCTCGGCCTTCGTCTCGCTCTGCGAGGGATTCTTGGGGGTGCTGCCGACGCTGGAGCTCTGGGCGGAGCTGTTCCAGAACAAGCTCGGCACCGTCTCCGCCGGCGTGCCGGCTCCCTGCGGCGCCTTCATCGCGATGAAGAGGGCAAGCGACGACAACCCCTTACCCCACATTCCTCTGACCCAGTCTGTCAAGCTTTGGCAGAAATCTTACTTCTATGTCAAGAACGTTGCCCCGCACGGCGATTATGTCAATCTGCCGGCTTACGTAGCCGGCCCGCCGGCTGGGAGGCGGCGGTCCTGGGGCTACAGGTCGAAGTCCTTGTCTCCGGCTGGGAATGCCTCCATCGCCCGGCTTCGGGTGATGATCCAGTCGGAAGGCCTGCGCGCATCCGACCTGGTAGCCGCCTTCGTGGAGCGCCGGATTCTGCCCCTCCAAAGCCGGCCGCACATGATGTGCCAGATGAGTGGCCGGTTCGACCCTTGCCGGCTGAGCACATGGGAGATGCCCCATGCCGAGGTGGCTCTGATGGTGAACTACATCGCCAACCTGAAGCTCACCGATGAGTGGCAATTCGGCAAGGCGCCGTACTCCCGCGCCCATCCTCCGCCTGTGGTAAGTCTTTCTTCTCGTCGTCTGCCGGCTTGAGTCAGCCGACTTCTGACCAGGCGGCTCTTCTCTTTTTTCCCTTCATCAGAATCCTCTCCTCCCGCCGCCAGCCGGGGTGGCTGGAGTCGATCGCGAGTATGCCCCGGACCGCACGGTGGACGACGTCGACGACCCGGACCTTTCCGCAGTCGCCATGGAGGACGCCGCCACGGGGGACGCCCCCGGGCTCGGCGGCACGGGGCTCTCGGCCAGTGTCGACGACTGGCCGGATGATTTCGAAGCCGAAGAAATCCCGCGCCACCAGCCGGCAACCGACCGCCGTGGCGCGGGTTCGTCTGCCGGGCCGACTGCCGGTGGTGGAAAGGGGAAACGCCGGGCCGCGTTCCCGCTCTTCGGAAGCCGGCCGAAGAAGCCGAAGGCCTCCGCCGCGGCTACGAAGCGCGAGGAGGCGGCAGCGAAGGCGACCCGCTTCCGGAAGGCGGTGAAGAAGCCCCCCTCAGTTTCCGCGTAAGCCTAGAAGCCGCCTATGTGCTTGTTATTCTGAAGTCTTCCTTTTCTTGAATGCTTTTCTGATTTTCTGAGCAAGGCACCGCTCTCCCTTGAGCGAGGCCCAGCCGGCTCCGTGGTCGGGCCGAGTGCCGGATCCTCAGGGTCCCGCCGAGTGGACCCCCGCGCCGAACTTGACGCAGCCACGGAGCGCAACGCTCGCGAGGCATGTCGAGAGAGGGAGGCGGCCGAGCGGGAGGCGGCGGAGCGGGAGGCCGCCCAGACGGCGCCGGGGCGAGCGAGCGCGGCGACCGAGACTCCGTCGGAGCGGGTGGCCGCGGAGACGGAGACGGAAGGCGCACGTAGCCAGCCTCCACTACTCGCCATCCCCCTCCAAACTTTGGATCCAGACATCCCTCTGCCCACGGCGGAGGAGATTATCCCCGAGCAGCCGCCGGTGCAGAGGGACGAAGTCTTCGAGGTTTCCGTCGAGAGGACGTCGCCGGCAGCGCCAGCCGGAGCAGGCGAAGGCGGCCAATCGTCGGCGGTGCCAGAGGAGCCGGCCCGGGCCGCGCCCGAGGCCGGAGCCGGCCTTGAGATCGAGCTGGCGGCGGGCCGGCGTGCCGGAGGGGGCACAGCCCCGCCGGACACGCGCCGAGCCACGGGGGCTGAGCAGACGGCAGACGCCTTGGAGGCGGCCAGCTCCGCCACGTCCGGATGGACTCCTAGCGGAGGGAGCGGCGAGCTGAACATCGCGGCTCAAGAGGTTCGGAGCCGGCTGCAGGCACAGGCCGGCCTCCTGAGGCAATTTACTCAGGAGTTTCTGTCGACGCGGTCTGCAATCCGAGTAAGTCTTCACTCATTGACCGCTCCGGTCCTTTGAATTTTTTCCATGGGGGCGCGCTAGCGCACCCATTGGGTGTAGTCCCCGAGATCCGGGCCGACTGCAGCGTAGTCGGGTCGGATCTTACTCGACGACTATCTTTGACTGTTTTTTCTGATCTCTTAGGATTATCATAATTCTCGTGCTGCCGCCTTCAACTCCCAGGCTCGGGAGCTGAGCCGGAGGACCGAAGACCTCGCCAGCAGCCAGCGTAAGTGTTTTGTCCTTATTTGTTTCTCGTGGGGGCGCGACAGCGCACCCACTGGGTGTAGTCCCCGAGATCCGGGCCGACTGCAGCGCAGTCGGGTCGGATCTTACTCGACGACTTTTCCTTTGCTGAATTTTTCTCTTTATCTTTTGCTCGTGCAGAGGCCAACGCCGACCTGCGGAGGGAACTCGGCGAGGTGCAGGCCGCTCTTCGCGCCAAGGACGCCGGGTATGCTGACTTGGTTCAAGAGCGCGACCGCCTGGCGAAGAAACTGGCCGACCAAGAGGAGAGCCACAAGGCAGCCCTGCAAAAGGCGCAGGACGGCGAGGCTGCCCTGAAGGCGGAGTTCGAGGCCAGGGAGGCGAGCTGGGGCGAGACGCGCCAGGCGCTGGAAGAAGGCTTCGGCCGGATCGAGGATCTCATTGATGGTAGGCTGTCTTTCTTGCTCTTCTTCCATCTGCCGGCCGCCTACGGTTTTGTTTTGACATGTGCTTGCTATTTTGCGCAGAGTACTTTCCCGGTCAATCCATCCTCGCCGCCCAAGCCACCGAAGCCTACCGCGAGGAGCGCCGTCAGGCCGGGGTTGTGATTCCGCCGGACGCGAATCGGACGTTGTCGGAGCAGCTCATCGCCGTCCAAGCGCGGCTGCAGCCGGCCCACCGGCTACTCCGCCGGCTCCAACATGCCGGGGCGACGGTGCTGGCCGTGCTCTGGCCCGGCCAGACAATTCCCCGCAACCCAAGCCGGACGGCCGACTGGCTCGAAGTTGCAGTCGGCCGCTTCGAGGCCTGGAAGGCGTTCGCGGCCCGTCTTGGAGCCGGGCGCGTGCTGGAGTTCGTCCGCGCGTGGTACCCAGGGCTAAGCCTGGACCAGCTGCGGACGTGGCGGTCGGAAGCCGACGCGGAGCTGGAGGAGGTGCGGCCGGCGATCGCGCAACGCGCCTCGACGATCGCCGAGTGCACCGACACCAGCGTCTTCGCACCGGAGCTCAATGACGATGGCGCCGCCTAGCCGGAGGAATGGTTCGGGCTGAACCCGGCGGACAGCAAGGACTCGGCCGAAGAGATCACCTCCAGCGATGAGGGCGAGGACGACGAGGAGGAGGAGGGCGAAGACGCCGAGCCGACTGGTGAGACGGCCGACCGTCCCCCAGCCGACCGTGCCTCCAGCAACGAGCCACGCGGGAGCGCGCCCTCTGCCAGAGACGACGATCAAGCCGAGGTTGGCTAGCCGGCCGCTCCTCTAGCCGGCGCGACTGCTCCTACCGTCCAGCCCGGCTCGTCTGCGGCCCCGCCGGCTTGATCTGCCGTTCCTTTTGTCCCTGTTTTACTTTTTCGGACAATTTTAAGTTTCTGCAATTCCACCCACTGGGGGTGTATCGAACAATGTTGGATGTCGACCTCTCTGGAGGCCTTTTGTGTAAATATTAATATATGCATGTGTTGGCGTTCATTCAAGTGTGCTTTTTTGTCCTTAGGCTCTTTCCTTTGCCGCCTTCCCTCTTTGGGAAGGCAAGAACTTGAGCTTTCTTGGATTTGAAGCAGACTGAATGTAAGCCGGCCGGCCGGCTACTCTGGTAGTCAGTCGGCGGGAGGCAGTCAGCCGGCTTTTGTTATATATGCGAGCCTGTTTGGTCCCTAGCCGTTTTTCATGTGCACACCCTTTCCGGCTTGTGGCTCTTGCCAGCCGGGCAGTCGGTTCTTCGAGCTGCGATTTCGGCAAGAGCCAAGCCTGGGTGTCGGCACATTACTTGTCTGGCTGCGGGTAGGGCTCCTAATATAACTCTAGTCGGCCAGTCCCCGGGCCGACTCGTCGGACCCGGTACCGGACAAAGTAAACGAATAGGTAATATCATACGCATGATAACTTTCATTCATAAAATAAAGGGTGGCAGTCCCCGAGTCTTTCTCGGGGAGCCTACTGTTTCGTACTTAATACAAAAATGGGCATAACACATATTGCGTTTTAACTATAAAACTTCCGAAGGAGATTTGCGTTCCATGGTCGCTCCGACTCCTTGCCGGAGTCGTCTCTCTTGCGTGCCTTCGGCTTCTGCGCGTCAATGAGGTAGTAGGCGTCGTTGCCCAAGGCTCTGCTGATGATGAAGGGGCCTTCCCAGGGGGCTGCGAGCTTGTGCTGGCCGGCTGTTCGCTGGATCAGCTGGAGCACAAGGTCGCCCTCCTGGAAGGATCTTGGTCGGACCCTCCGGCTATGGTAGCGGCGCAAACCCTGCTGGTAGATGGCGGACCGGCTGAGGGCTAACAGCCGGGCCTCTTCCAGCAGGTCGACGCCGTGTTCTCGTGCTTCTTTGGCTTTCGCTTCCGTGTACATGGTTACCCGAGGTGAGTCGAACTCGATATCTGTTGGGATGACCGCCTCGGCACCATATACAAGGAAGAAAGGAGTGAAGCCGGTTGATCTGTTGGGAGTAGTGCGCAGACTCCATAGGACAGCCGGCAGCTCATCGAGCCAGCAGCCGGCTGAACACTCCAGAGGTACGACCAGTCGAGGCTTGATGCTGGACAAAATGAGGCCATTTGCTCGCTCCACTTGGCCGTTTGGGCGACTGACGCAAGGTCCAGCCGGATATCCTGCGCAGCGCAGAACCGTGCCAAGGCACCTTTGGCAAAGTTCGTGCCGTTGTCGGTGATGATGCTGTGCGGTACGCCGTACCGGGTTGTTATATCTGCAATGAAAGTCACTGCAGTCGGCCCATTCAGCTTCTTGATCGGCTTCGCCTCAATCCACTTAGTGAATTTGTCGACAGCGACGAGCAAATGTGTCATGCCGCCGCGCGCCGTCTTGAATGGGCCCTGTTGGGGAACGCAGTAATTTCAAAAAATTTCCTACGCACACGCAAGATCATGGTGATGCATAGCAACGAGGGGGAGAGTCTGATCTACGTACCCTTGTAGATCGCAACGGAAGCGTTGACACAACGTAGAGGAAGTAGTCGTACGTCTTCTTCCCGATCCGACCGATCCAAGCACCGTTACTCCGGCACCTCCGAGTTCTTAGCACACGTTCAGCTCGATGACGTTCCTCGGGCTCCGATGCAGCAAAGCGTCGAGGAAGAGTTCCGTCAGCACGACGGCGTGGTGATGATCTTGATGTACTACCGACGCAGGGCTTCGCCTAAGCACTGTAACGGTATGATCGAGGTGGAATTTGGTGGCAGGGGGCACCGCACACGGCTAAGGAACGATCTCAAGGATCAACTTGTGTCTCTTGGGGTGTCCCCTGCCCCCGTATATAAAGGTTGGAGGGAGGGGGGCTGGCCGGCCAAAGAGAGGGAGGCGCAGGAGGAGTCCTACTCCTACCGGGAGTAGGACTCCCCCCTCCAATCCTAGTCCAACTAGGAATCCTTTAAAGGGGAGAGAGAGAGGTGGCCGGCCCCTCTCCTAGTCCTAATAGGACTAGGGAGAGGGGGGGAGGCGCAGCCCTATGTGGGCTGCCCTCTCACCTTTTCCACTAAGGCCCATGTTGGCCCATTTGGCTCTCGGGGGGTTCCGGTAACCCTCCCGGTAATCCGGTAAAATCCCGATTTCACCCGGAACACTTCCGATGTCCAAACATAGGCTTCCAATATATCAATCTTTACGTCTCGACCATTTCGAGACTCCTCGTCATGTCCGTGATCTCATCCGGGACTCCGAACAACCTTCGGTACATCAAAATTCATAAACTCATAATAACTGTCATCGTAACGTTAAGCGTGCGGACCCTACGGTTCGAGAACAATGTAGACATGACCGAGACACGTCTCCGGTCAATAACCAATAGCGGGACCTGGATGCCCATATTGGCTCCTACATATTCTACGAAGATCTTTATCGGTCAGACCGCATAACAACATACGTTGTTCCCTTTGTCATCGGTATGTTACTTGCCCGAGATTCGATCGTCGGTATCCAATACCTAGTTCAATCTCGTTACTGGCAAGTCTCTTTACTCGTTCCGTAATACATCATCTCATAACTAACATCTTAGTTATTATGCTTGCAAGGCTTATGTGATGTATATTACCGAGAGGGCCCACAGATACCTCTCCGACAATCGGAGTGACAAACCCTAATCTCGAAATACGCCAACCCAACATCTACCATTGGAGACACCTGTAGTACTCCTTTATAATCACCCAGTTACGTTGTGACGTTTGGTAGTACCCAAAGTGTTCCTCCGGTAAACGGGAGTTGCATAATCTCATAGTTATAGGAACATGTATAAGTCATGAAGAAAGCAATAGCAACATACTAAACGATCGGGTGCTAAGCTAATAGAATGGGTCATGTCAATCAGATCATTCAACTAATGATGTGACCTCGTTAATCAAATAACAACTCTTTGTTCATGGTTAGGAAACATAACCATCTTTGATTAACGAGCTAGTCAAGTAGAGGCATACTAGTGACACTCTGTTGGTTTATGTATTCACACATGTATTATGTTTCCGGTTAATACAATTCTAGCATGAATAATAAACATTTATCATGATATAAGGAAATAAATAATAACTTTATTATTGCCTCTAGGGCATATTTCCTTCAGTCTCCCACTTGCACTAGAGTCAATAATCTAGATTACACAGTAATGATTCTAACACCCATGGAGCCTTGGTGCTGATCATGTTTTGCTCGTGGAAGAGGCTTAGTCAACGGGTCTGCAACATTCAGATCCATATGTATCTTGCAAATCTCTATGTCTCCCACCTGGACTAAATCCCGGATGGAGTTGAAGCGTCTCTTGATGTGTTTGGTTCTTTTGTGAAATCTAGATTCCTTTGCCAAGGCAATTGCACCAGTATTGTCACAGAAGATTTTCATTGGACCCGATGCACTAGGTATGACACCTAGATCGGATATGAACTCCTTCATCCAGACTCCTTCGTTCGCTGCTTCCGAAGCAGCTATGTACTCCGCTTCACATGTAGATCCCGCTACGACGCTTTGTTTAGAACTGCACCAACTGACAGCTCCACCGTTTAAAGTAAACACGTATCCGGTTTGCGATTTAGAATCGTCCGGATCAGTGTCAAAGCTTGCATCAACGTAACCTCTTAGGGTGAGCTCTTTGTCACCTCCATATACGAGAAACATATCCTTAGTCCTTTTCAGGTATTTTAGGATGTTCTTGACCGCTGTCCAGTGATCCTCTCCTGGATTACTTTGGTACCTCCCTGCTAAACTTATAGCAAGGCACACATCAGGTCTGGTACACAGCATTGCATACATGATAGAGCCTATGGCTGAAGCATAGGGAACATCTTTCATTTTCTCTCTATCTTCTGCAGTGGTCGGGCATTGAGTCTGACTCAACTTCACACCTTGTAACACAGGCAAGAACCCTTTCTTTGCTTGATCCATTTTGAACTTCTTCAAAATCTTGTCAAGGTATGTGCTTTGTGAAAGTCCAATTAAGCGTCTTGATCTATCTCTATAGATCTTTATGCCTAATATGTAAGCAGCTTCACCGAGGTCTTTCATTGAAAAACTTTTATTCAAGTATCCCTTTATGCTATCCAGAAATTCTATATCATTTCCAATCAGTAATATGTCATCCACATATAATATCAGAAATGCTACAGAGCTCCCACTCACTTTCTTGTAAATACAGGCTTCTCCAAAAGTCTGTATAAAACCAAATGCTTTGATCACACTATCAAAGCGTTTATTCCAACTCCGAGATGCTTGCACCAGTCCATAAATGGATCGCTGGAGTTTGCACACTTTGTTAGGTCCCTTTGGATCGACAAAACCTTCCGGTTGCATCATATACAACTCTTCTTCCAGAAATCCATTCAGGAATGCAGTTTTTACATCCATTTGCCAAATTTCATAATCATAAAATGCGGCAATTGCTAACATGATTCTGACAGACTTAAGCATCGCTACGGGTGAGAAAGTCTCATCGTAGTCAACTCCTTGAACTTGTCGAAAACCTTTTGCGACAAGTCGAGCTTTGTAGACAGTAACATTACCATCAGCGTCAGTCTTTTTCTTAAAGATCCATTTATTCTCAATTGCTTGCCGATCATCGGGCAAGTCAACCAAAGTCCATACTTTGTTCTCATACATGGATCCCATCTCAGATTTCATGGCTTCAAGCCACTTTGCGGAATCTGGGCTCACCATCGCTTCTTCATAGTTCGTAGGTTCATCATGATCTAGTAGCATGACTTCCAAAACAGGATTACCGTACCACTCTGGTGCGGATCTTACTCTGGTTGATCTACGAGGTACAGTAGTATCTTGATCTAAAGTTTCATGATCATCATCATTAACTTCCTCTCTTATTGGTGTAGGTCTCACAGAAACAGTTTTCTGTGATGTACTATTTCCCAATAACGGAGTAGGTACAGTTACCTCGTCAAGTTCTACTTTCCTCCCACTCACTTCTTTCGAGAGAAACTCCTTCTCTAGAAATGATCCATTCTTAGCAACGAATGTCTTGCCGTCGGATCTGTGATAGAAGGTATACCCAACAGTTTCCTTTGGGTATCCTATGAAGACACATTTCTCTGCTTTGGGTTCGAGCTTATCAGGTTGAAGCTTTTTCACATAAGCATCGCAGCCCCAAACTTTAAGAAACGACAACTTTGGTTTCTTGCCAAACCATAGTTCATAAGGCGTCGTCTCAACGGATTTTGATGGTGCCCTATTTAATGTGAATGCGGCCGTCTCTAAAGCATAACCCCAAAACGATAGCGGTAAATCAGTAAGAGACATCATAGATCGCACCATATCTAGTAAAGTACGATTACAACGTTCGGACACACCATTACGCTGTGGTGTTCTGGGTGGCGTGAGTTGTGAAACTATTCCACAATTTTTCAAATGTATACCAAACTCGTAACTCAAATATTCTCCTCCACGATCAGATCGTAGAAACTTTATTTTCTTGTTACGATGATTTTCAACTTCACTCTGAAATTCCTTGAACTTTTCAAATGTTTCAGACTTATGTTTCATTAAGTAGATATACCCATATCTGCTTAAATCATCTGTGAAGGTGAGAAAATAACGATATCCGCCACGAGCCTCAATATTCATCGGACCACATACATCGGTATGTATGATTTCCAATAAATCTGTTGCTCTCTCCATAGTACCGGAGAACGGTGTTTTAGTCATCTTGCCTATGAGGCACGGTTCGCAAGTACCAAGTGATTCATAATCAAGTGGTTCCAAAAGCCCATCAGTATGGAGTTTCTTCATGCGCTTTACACCGATATGACCTAAACGGCAGTGCCACAAATAAGTTGCACTATCATTATCAACTCTGCATCTTTTGGCTTCTACATTATGAATATGTGTATCACTACTATCGAGATTCAATAAGAATAGACCACTTTTCAAGGGTGCATGACCATAAAAGATATTACTCATATAAATAGAACAACCATTATTCTCTGATTTAAATGAATAACCGTCTCGCATCAAACAAGATCCAGATATAATGTTCATGCTCAACGCTGGCACCAAATAACAATTATTTAGGTCTAATATTAATCCCGAAGGTAGATGTAGAGGTAGCGTGCCGACCGCGATCACATCGACTTTGGAACCGTTTCCCACGCGCATCGTCACCTCGTCCTTTGCTAGTGTCCGCTTATTCTGTAGTCCCTGTTTCGAGTTGCAAATATTAGCAACAGAACCAGTATCAAATACCCAGGTGCTACTGCGAGCATTAGTAAGGTACACATCAATAACATGTATATCACATATACCTTTGTTCACCTTGCCATCCTTCTTATCCGCCAAATACTTGGGGCAGTTCCGCTTCCAGTGACCAGTCTGCTTGCAGTAGAAGCACTCAGTTTCAGGCTTAGATCCAGACTTGGGTTTCTTCTCTTGAGCAGCAACTTGCTTGCCGTTCTTCTTGAAGTTCCCCTTCTTCTTCCCTTTGCCCTTTTTCTTGAAACTAGTGGTTTTGTTAACCATCAACACTTGATGCTCCTTCTTGATTTCTACCTCCGCAGCTTTCAGCATTGCGAAGAGCTCGGGAATAGTCTTGTTCATCCCTTGCATATTATAGTTCATCACAAAGCTCTTGTAGCTTGGTGGCAGTGATTGGAGAATTCTGTCAATGACGCAATCATCCGGAAGTGTAACTCCCAATTGAATCAAGTGATTATTATACCCAGACATTTTGAGTATATGCTCACTGACAGAACTATTCTCCTCCATCTTGCAGCTATAGAACTTATTGGAGACTTCATATCTCTCAATCCGGGCATTTGCTTGAAATATTAACTTCTACTCCTGGAACATCTCATATGCTCCATGACGTTCAAAACGTCGTTGAAGTCCCGGTTCTAAGCCGTAAAGCATGGCACGCTGAACTATTGAGTAGTCATCAGCTTTGCTCTGCCAGACGTTCAGAACTTCTGGTGTTGCTCTTGCAGCAGGCCTGGCACTCAGCGGTGCTTCCAGGACGTAATTCTTCTGTGCAGCAATGAGGATAATCCTCAGGTTACGGACCCAGTCCGTGTAATTGCTACCATCATCTTTCAACTTTTCTTTCTCAAGGAACGCATTAAAATTCAACGGAACAACAACACGAGCCATCTATCTACAATCAACATAAACAAGCAAGATACTATCAGGTACTAAGTTCATGATAAGTTTAAGTTCAGTTAATCAAATTACTTAGGAACTCCCACTTAGATAGACATCCCTCTAATCCTCTAAGTGATCACGTGATCCAAATCAACTAAACCATAACCGATCATCACGTGAGATGGAGTAGTTTTCAATGGTGAACATCGTCATGTTGATCATATCTACTATATGATTCACGCTCGACCTTTCGGTCTCTGTGTTCCGAGGCCATATCTGCATATGCTAGGCTCGTCAAGTTTAACCTGAGTATTCTGCGTGTGCAACTGTTTTGCACCCGTTGTATTTGAACGTAGAGCCTATCACACCCGATCATCACGTGGTGTCTCAGCATGAAGAACTTTTGCAACGGTGCATACTCAGGGAGAACACTTCTTGATAATTTAGTGAGAGATCATCTTATAATGCTACCGTCAATCAAAGCAAGATAAGATGCATAAAAGGATAAACATCACATGCAATCAATATAAGTGATATGATATGGTCATCATCATCTTGTGCTTGCGATCTCCATCTCCGAAGCACCGTCATGATCACCATCGTCACCGGCGCGATACCTTGATCTCCATCGTAGCATCGTTGTCGTCTCGCCAATCTTATGCTTCCACGACTATCACTACCGCTTAGTAATAAAGTAAAGCATTACATCGCGATTGCATTGCATACAATAAAGCGACAACCATATGGCTCCTGCCAGTTGCCGATAACTCGGTTACAAAACATGATCATCTCATACAATAAAATCAGCATCATGCCTTGACCATATCACATCACAACATGCCCTGCAAAAACAAGTTATACGTCCTCTACTTTGTTGTTGCAAGTTTTACGTGGCTGCTACGGGCTTAAGTAAGAACTCATCTCACCTACGCATCAAAACCACAACGATAGTTCGTCAAATAGACTCCGTTTTAACCTTCTCAAGGACCGGGCGTAGTCACACTTGGTTCAACTAAAGTTGGAGAGACAGTCTTCCGCAAGCCATCTATGTGCAAAGCACGTCGAGGGAACCGGTCTCGCGTAAGAGTACGCGTAAGGTTGGTCCGGATCGTCTCGTCCAACAATACCGCCGAACCAAAGTATGACATGCTGGTAGGCAGTATGACTTGTATCGCCCACAACTCACTTGTGTTCTACTCGTGCAAATAACATCAAACCATAAAACCTGGCTCGGATGCCACTGTTGGGGAACGCAGTAATTTCAAATTTTTTCCTACGCACACGCAAGATCATGGTGATGCATAGCAACGAGGGGGAGAGTCTGATCTACGTACCCTTGTAGATCACAACGGAAGCGTTGACACAACGTAGAGGAAGTAGTCGTACGTCTTCTTCCCGATCCGACCGATCCAAGCACCGTTACTCCGGCACCTCCGAGTTCTTAGCACACGTTCAGCTTGATGACATTCCTCGGGCTCCGATCCAGCAAAGCGTCGAGGAAGAGTTCCGTCAGCACGACGGCGTGGTGACGATCTTGATGTACTACCGACGCAGGGCTTCGCCTAAGCACTGTAACGGTATGATCGAGGTGGAATTTGGTGGCAGGGGGCACCGCACACGGCTAAGGAACGATCTCAAGGATCAACTTGTGTCTCTTGGGGTGTCCCCTGCCCCCGTATATAAAGGTTGGAGGGAGGGGGGCTGGCCGGCCAAAGAGAGGGAGGCGCAGGAGGAGTCCTACTCCTACCGGGAGTAGGACTCCCCCCTCCAATCCTAGTCCAACTAGGAATCCTTTAAAGGGGAGAGAGAGAGAGGTGGCTGGCCCCTCTCCTAGTCCTAATAGGACTAGGGAGAGGGGGGGAGGCGCAGCCCTATGTGGGCTGCCCTCTCACCTTTTCCACTAAGGCCCATGTTGGCCCATTTGGCTCTCGGGGGGTTCCGGTAACCCTCCCGGTAATCCGGTAAAATCCCGATTTCACCCGGAACACTTCCGATGTCCAAACATAGGCTTCCAATATATCAATCTTTACGTCTTGACCATTTCGAGACTCCTCGTCATGTCCGTGATCTCATCCGGGACTCCGAACAACCTTCGGTACATCAAAATGCATAAACTCATAATAACTGTCATCGTAACGTTAAGCGTGCGGACCCTATGGTTCGAGAACCATGTAGACATGACCGAGACACGTCTCCGGTCAATAACCAATAGCGGGACCTGGATGCCCATATTGGCTCCTACATATTCTACGAAGATCTTTATCGGTCAGACCGCATAACAACATACGTTGTTCCCTTTGTCATCGGTATGTTACTTGCCCGAGATTCGATCGTCGGTATCCAATACCTAGTTCAATCTCGTTACTGGCAAGTCTCTTTACTCGTTCCGTAATACATCATCTCATAACTAACATCTTAGTTATTATGCTTGCAAGGCTTATGTGATGTATATTACCGAGAGGGCCCAGAGATACCTCTCCGACAATCGGAGTGACAAACCCTAATCTCGAAATACGCCAACCCAACATCTACCATTGGAGACACCTGTAGTACTCCTTTATAATCACCCAGTTACGTTGTGACGTTTGGTAGTACCCAAAGTGTTCCTCCGGTAAACGGGAGTTGCATAATCTCATAGTTATAGGAACATGTATAAGTCATGAAGAAAGCAATAGCAACATACTAAACGATCGGGTGCTAAGCTAATAGAATGGGTCATGTCAATCAGATCATTCAACTAATGATGTGACCTCGTTAATCAAATAACAACTCTTTGTTCATGGTTAGGAAACATAACCATCTTTGATTAACGAGCTAGTCAAGTAGAGGCATACTAGTGACACTCTGTTGGTTTATGTATTCACACATGTATTATGTTTCCGGTTAATACAATTCTAGCATGAATAATAAACATTTATCATGATATAAGGAAATAAATAATAACTTTATTATTGCCTCTAGGGCATATTTCCTTCAGTCTCCCACTTGCACTAGAGTCAATAATCTAGATTACACAGTAATGATTCTAACACCCATGGAGCCTTGGTGCTGATCATGTTTTGCTCGTGGAAGAGGCTTAGTCAACGGGTCTGCAACATTCAGATCCATATGTATCTTGCAAATCTCTATGTCTCCCACCTGGACTAAATCCCGGATGGAGTTGAAGCGTCTCTTGATGTGTTTGGTTCTTTTGTGAAATCTAGATTCCTTTGCCAAGGCAATTGCACCAGTATTGTCACAGAAGATTTTCATTGGACCCGATGCACTAGGTATGACACCTAGATCGGATATGAACTCCTTCATCCAGACTCCTTCGTTCGCTGCTTCCGAAGCAGCTATGTACTCCGCTTCACATGTAGATCCCGCTACGACGCTTTGTTTAGAACTGCACCAACTGACAGCTCCACCGTTTAAAGTAAACACGTATCCGGTTTGCGATTTAGAATCGTCCGGATCAGTGTCAAAGCTTGCATCAACGTAACCTCTTACGGTGAGCTCTTTGTCACCTCCATATACGAGAAACATATCCTTAGTCCTTTTTAGGTATTTTAGGATGTTCTTGACCGCTGTCCAGTGATCCTCTCCTGGATTACTTTGGTACCTCCCTGCTAAACTTATAGCAAGGCACACATCAGGTCTGGTACACAGCATTGCATACATGATAGAGCCTATGGCTGAAGCATAGGGAACATCTTTCATTTTCTCTCTATCTTCTGCAGTGGTCGGGCATTGAGTCTGACTCAACTTCACACCTTGTAACACAGGCAAGAACCCTTTCTTTGCTTGATCCATTTTGAACTTCTTCAAAATCTTGTCAAGGTATGTGCTTTGTGAAAGTCCAATTAAGCGTCTTGATCTATCTCTATAGATCTTTATGCCTAATATGTAAGCAGCTTCACCGAGGTCTTTCATTGAAAAACTTTTATTCAAGTATCCCTTTATGCTATCCAGAAATTCTATATCATTTCCAATCAGTAATATGTCATCCACATATAATATCAGAAATGCTACAGAGCTCCCACTCACTTTCTTGTAAATACAGGCTTCTCCAAAAGTCTGTATAAAACCAAATGCTTTGATCACACTATCAAAGCGTTTATTCCAACTCCGAGATGCTTGCACCAGTCCATAAATGGATCGCTGGAGTTTGCACACTTTGTTAGGTCCCTTTGGATCGACAAAACCTTCCGGTTGCATCATATACAACTCTTCTTCCAGAAATCCATTCAGGAATGCAGTTTTTACATCCATTTGCCAAATTTCATAATCATAAAATGCGGCAATTGCTAACATGATTCTGACAGACTTAAGCATCGCTACGGGTGAGAAAGTCTCATCGTAGTCAACTCCTTGAACTTGTCGAAAACCTTTTGCGACAAGTCGAGCTTTGTAGACAGTAACATTACCATCAGCGTCAGTCTTTTTCTTAAAGATCCATTTATTCTCAATTGCTTGCCGATCATCGGGCAAGTCAACCAAAGTCCATACTTTGTTCTCATACATGGATCCCATCTCAGATTTCATGGCTTCAAGCCACTTTGCGGAATCTGGGCTCACCATCGCTTCTTCATAGTTCGTAGGTTCATCATGATCTAGTAGCATGACTTCCAAAACAGGATTACCGTACCACTCTGGTGCGGATCTTACTCTGGTTGATCTACGAGGTACAGTAGTATCTTGATCTAAAGTTTCATGATCATCATCATTAACTTCCTCTCTTATTGGTGTAGGTCTCACAGAAACAGTTTTCTGTGATGTACTATTTCCCAATAACGGAGTAGGTACAGTTACCTCGTCAAGTTCTACTTTCCTCCCACTCACTTCTTTCGAGAGAAACTCCTTCTCTAGAAATGATCCATTCTTAGCAACGAATGTCTTGCCGTCGGATCTGTGATAGAAGGTATACCCAACAGTTTCCTTTGGGTATCCTATGAAGACACATTTCTCCGCTTTGGGTTCGAGCTTATCAGGTTGAAGCTTTTTCACATAAGCATCGCAGCCCCAAACTTTAAGAAACGACAACTTTGGTTTCTTGCCAAACCATAGTTCATAAGGCGTCGTCTCAACGGATTTTGATGGTGCCCTATTTAATGTGAATGCGGCCGTCTCTAAAGCATAACCCCAAAACGATAGCGGTAAATCAGTAAGAGACATCATAGATCGTACCATATCTAGTAAAGTACGATTACGACGTTCGGACACACCATTACGCTGTGGTGTTCCGGGTGGCGTGAGTTGTGAAACTATTCCACAATTTTTCAAATGTATACCAAACTCGTAACTCAAATATTCTCCTCCACGATCAGATCGTAGAAACTTTATTTTCTTGTTACGATGATTTTCAACTTCACTCTGAAATTCCTTGAACTTTTCAAATGTTTCAGACTTATGTTTCATTAAGTAGATATACCCATATCTGCTTAAATCATCTGTGAAGGTGAGAAAATAACAATATCCGCCACGAGCCTCAATATTCATCGGACCACATACATCGGTATGTATGATTTCCAATAAATCTGTTGCTCTCTCCATAGTACCGGAGAACGGTGTTTTAGTCATCTTGCCTATGAGGCACGGTTCGCAAGTACCAAGTGATTCATAATCAAGTGGTTCCAAAAGCCCATCAGTATGGAGTTTCTTCATGCGCTTTACACCGATATGACCTAAACGGCAGTGCCACAAATAAGTTGCACTATCATTATCAACTCTGCATCTTTTGGCTTCTACATTATGAATATGTGTATCACTACTATCGAGATTCAATAAGAATAGACCACTTTTCAAGGGTGCATGACCATAAAAGATATTACTCATATAAATAGAACAACCATTATTCTCTGATTTAAATGAATAACCGTCTCGCATCAAACAAGATCCAGATATAATGTTCATGCTCAACGCTGGCACCAAATAACAATTATTTAGGTCTAATATTAATCCCGAAGGTAGATGTAGAGGTAGTGTGCCGACCGCGATCACATCGACTTTGGAACCGTTTCCCACGCGCATCGTCACCTCGTCCTTTGCTAGTGTCCGCTTATTCTGTAGTCCCTGTTTCGAGTTGCAAATATTAGCAACAGAACCAGTATCAAATACCCAGGTGCTACTGCGAGCATTAGTAAGGTACACATCAATAACATGTATATCACATATACCTTTGTTCACCTTGCCATCCTTCTTATCCGCCAAATACTTGGTGCAGTTCCGCTTCCAGTGACCAGTCTGCTTGCAGTAGAAGCACTCAGTTTCAGGCTTAGGTCCAGACTTGGGTTTCTTCTCTTGAGCAGCAACTTGCTTGCCGTTCTTCTTGAAGTTCCCCTTCTTCTTCCCTTTGCCCTTTTTCTTGAAACTAGTGGTTTTGTTAACCATCAACACTTGATGCTCCTTCTTGATTTCTACCTCCGCAGCTTTCAGCATTGCGAAGAGCTCGGGAATAGTCTTGTTCATCCCTTGCATATTATAGTTCATCACAAAGCTCTTGTAGCTTGGTGGCAGTGATTGGAGAATTCTGTCAATGACGCAATCATCCGGAAGTGTAACTCCCAATTGAATCAAGTGATTATTATACCCAGACATTTTGAGTATATGCTCACTGACAGAACTATTCTCCTCCATCTTGCAGCTATAGAACTTATTGGAGACTTCATATCTCTCAATCCGGGCATTTGCTTGAAATATTAACTTCTACTCCTGGAACATCTCATATGCTCCATGACGTTCAAAACGTCGTTGAAGTCCCGGTTCTAAGCCGTAAAGCATGGCACGCTGAACTATTGAGTAGTCATCAGCTTTGCTCTGCCAGACGTTCAGAACTTCTGGTGTTGCTCTTGCAGCAGGCCTGGCACTCAGCGGTGCTTCCAGGACGTAATTCTTCTGTGCAGCAATGAGGATAATCCTCAGGTTACGGACCCAGTCCGTGTAATTGCTACCATCATCTTTCAACTTTTCTTTCTCAAGGAACGCATTAAAATTCAACGGAACAACAACACGAGCCATCTATCTACAATCAACATAAACAAGCAAGATACTATCAGGTACTAAGTTCATGATAAGTTTAAGTTCAGTTAATCAAATTACTTAGGAACTCCCACTTAGATAGACATCCCTCTAATCCTCTAAGTGATCACGTGATCCAAATCAACTAAACCATAACCGATCATCACGTGAGATGGAGTAGTTTTCAATGGTGAACATCGTCATGTTGATCATATCTACTATATGATTCACGCTCGACCTTTCGGTCTCTGTGTTCCGAGGCCATATCTGCATATGCTAGGCTCGTCAAGTTTAACCTGAGTATTCTGCGTGTGCAACTGTTTTGCACCCGTTGTATTTGAACGTAGAGCCTATCACACCCGATCATCACGTGGTGTCTCAGCATGAAGAACTTTTGCAACGGTGCATACTCAGGGAGAACACTTCTTGATAATTTAGTGAGAGATCATCTTATAATGCTACCGTCAATCAAAGCAAGATAAGATGCATAAAAGGATAAACATCACATGCAATCAATATAAGTGATATGATATGGTCATCATCATCTTGTGCTTGCGATCTCCATCTCCGAAGCACCGTCATGATCACCATCGTCACCGGCGCGATACCTTGATCTCCATCGTAGCATCGTTGTCGTCTCGCCAATCTTATGCTTCCACGACTATCACTACCGCTTAGTAATAAAGTAAAGCATTACATCGCGATTGCATTGCATACAATAAAGCGACAACCATATGGCTCCTGCCAGTTGCCGATAACTCGGTTACAAAACATGATCATCTCATACAATAAAATCAGCATCATGCCTTGACCATATCACATCACAACATGCCCTGCAAAAACAAGTTATACGTCCTCTACTTTGTTGTTGCAAGTTTTACGTGGCTGCTACGGGCTTAAGTAAGAACTCATCTCACCTACGCATCAAAACCACAACGATAGTTCGTCAAATAGACTCCGTTTTAACCTTCTCAAGGACCGGGCGTAGTCACACTTGGTTCAACTAAAGTTGGAGAGACAGTCTTCCGCAAGCCATCTATGTGCAAAGCACGTCGAGGGAACCGGTCTCGCGTAAGAGTACGCGTAAGGTTGGTCCGGATCGTCTCGTCCAACAATACCGCCGAACCAAAGTATGACATGCTGGTAGGCAGTATGACTTGTATCGCCCACAACTCACTTGTGTTCTACTCGTGCAAATAACATCAAACCATAAAACCTGGCTCGGATGCCACTGTTGGGGAACGCAGTAATTTCAAAAAATTTCCTACGCACACGCAAGATCATGGTGATGCATAGCAACGAGGGGGAGAGTCTGATCTACGTACCCTTGTAGATCACAACGGAAGCGTTGACACAACATAGAGGAAGTAGTCGTACGTCTTCTTCCCGATCCGACTGATCCAAGCACCGTTACTCCGGCACCTCCGAGTTCTTAGCACACGTTCAGCTCGATGACATTCCTCGGGCTCCGATCCAGCAAAGCGTCGAGGAAGAGTTCCGTCAGCACGACGGCATGGTGACGATCTTGATGTACTACCGACGCAGGGCTTCGCCTAAGCACTGTAACGGTATGATCGAGGTGGAATTTGGTGGCAGGGGGCACCGCACACGGCTAAGGAACGATCTCAAGGATCAACTTGTGTCTCTTGGGGTGTCCCCTGCCCCCGTATATAAAGGTTGGAGGGAGGGGGGCTGGCCGGCCAAAGAGAGGGAGGCGCAGGAGGAGTCCTACTCCTACCGGGAGTAGGACTCCCCCCTCCAATCCTAGTCCAACTAGGAATCCTTTAAAGGGGAGAGAGAGAGAGGTGGCCGGCCCCTCTCCTAGTCCTAATAGGACTAGGGAGAGGGGGGAGGCGCAGCCCTATGTGGGCTGCCCTCTCACCTTTTCCACTAAGGCCCATGTTGGCCCATTTGGCTCTCGGGGGGTTCCGGTAACCCTCCCGGTAATCCGGTAAAATCCCGATTTCGGAACACTTCCGATGTCCAAACATAGGCTTCCAATATATCAATCTTTACGTCTTGACCATTTCGAGACTCCTCGTCATGTCCGTGATCTCATCCGGGACTCCGAACAACCTTCGGTACATCAAAATGCGTAAACTCATAATAACTGTCATCGTAACGTTAAGCGTGCGGACCCTACGGTTCGAGAACAATGTAGACATGACCGAGACACGTCTCCGGTCAATAACCAATAGCGGGACCTGGATGCCCATATTGGCTCCTACATATTCTACGAAGATCTTTATCGGTCAGACCGCATAACAACATACGTTGTTCCCTTTGTCATCGGTATGTTACTTGCCCGAGATTCGATCGTCGGTATCCAATACCTAGTTCAATCTCGTTACTGGCAAGTCTCTTTACTCGTTCCGTAATACATCATCTCATAACTAACATCTTAGTTATTATGCTTGCAAGGCTTATGTGATGTATATTACTGAGAGGGCCCACAGATACCTCTCCGACAATCGGAGTGACAAACCCTAATCTCGAAATACGCCAACCCAACATCTACCATTGGAGACACCTGTAGTACTCCTTTATAATCACCCAGTTACGTTGTGACGTTTGGTAGTACCCAAAGTGTTCCTCCGGTAAACGGGAGTTGCATAATCTCATAGTTATAGGAACATGTATAAGTCATGAAGAAAGCAATAGCAACATACTAAACGATCGGGTGCTAAGCTAATAGAATGGGTCATGTCAATGAGATCATTCAACTAATGATGTGACCTCGTTAATCAAATAACAACTCTTTGTTCATGGTTAGGAAACATAACCATCTTTGATTAACGAGCTAGTCAAGTAGAGGCATACTAGTGACACTCTGTTGGTTTATGTATTCACACATGTATTATGTTTCCGGTTAATACAATTCTAGCATGAATAATAAACATTTATCATGATATAAGGAAATAAATAATAACTTTATTATTGCCTCTAGGGCATATTTCCTTCAGGCCCACCATATCCAATCCCCAGACAGCGAAGGGCCAGGTGATGGGAATGGTCTTGAGTGCTGAAGCCGACATGTGTTGCTGCGAGCTAAAAAGCTGGCAGCCTTTGCAGTGTTTGACTAGCTCTTTGGCGTCGTCCAAAGCAGTCGGCCAGAAGAAACCGTGGCGGAAGGCTTGGGCGACAAGTGATCTTGATGCGGCGTGGTGGCCGCACTCTCCTTGGTGTATATCCCTGAGGATCGCGATGCCTTTCTCCTGCTCGACGCACCGCTGCAAGACTCCGGTGGCGCTGCGCTTGACAAGCTCTCTGTTGACGATTGTGTATGCTCTAGCCCGGCGCTGAACTTGTCTTGCTTCGTTTTTGTCAGCCGGCAGGTCATGGTTCACCAAAAAGTTGCGGATGGTTTGGGCCCATGATGGGGCGGCGACTTCCTCTGCTACCAAAGTGGCCACAACCACCAGGGTGGGCGGGCTGGGTAATGCAGTGCTGGAGTCGGCCGCCGCTTGCTGTGCTGAAGAAGTCCCCGGGCCGGCTACCGCAGTCCCCGGGCCGGCTACCGCAGTCCCCGGGCCGGCTACCGCAGTTCCCGGGCCGGGTGCGGCAGTCGCCGAGCCGGGCACTGCAGTCCCCGAGCCAAATATTGAAGTCCCCGGGCCGGCTGCTTGATTCTTCGAGCCGGACCCGGCTTCCTCGGGGTTAGGCGGCACGAAGATGGAGTCGGATTCCGGAGACGGCTTGATTGATGGCTTGAGGAGGCGCTGTAGGGCGACGCCGGCTGGTATTGCTTGCCGCGTGGAGCCTATTCGGGCCAGAGCATCAGCTGGCTCGTTGTCGGCTCGCGGTACATGAAGGAATTCACACCCGTCAAAGTATCCGCTGATTTGCTGCACTAGGAAGCGGTAGCTCGCCATGTTCGCGTCCTTGGCATCCCAGTCGCCAGAAGACTGCTGCACCACCAAATCCGAGTCGCCATAGCACAGGATCCGGAGCCCGTGTATGAGCGCTTCGTACTCGGCTACGTTGTTGGAGGCGGCGAAGTGGATCTGCGGCGTGTATCTGAGCTTGTCGCCCTTTGGAGAGGTAAGGATGACGCCGGCTCCCAGGCTGGTGCGCATCTTTGATCCGTCAAAGTGCATGCGCCAATGGGTGGAGTCGGGCGCTGGCGGTAAGTACTGGGTCTCGGCCCAGTCGACGAGGAAGTCGGCCAGCGCTTGCGTCTTGATGGTGGTGCGGGGTTGGTAGAAGATCGTGTAGGGGGCCAGCTCGATGGACCATTTAGCCACCCGGCCGGATGCATCCCGGCTGCCTATGATCTCGGCTAGCGGGGCAGTGCATACGACCGTGATGGGATGCTCTTGAAAGTATGGCTTCAGCTTCTTGGCGGCGAAGTACACGCCATAGCACATCTTCTGATAGTGCGGGTAATTTTGCTTTGAGGCGGACAACACCTCGCTCAGGTAATAAACCGGCCTCTGGACCGGCTGGGCTCGGCCTTCTTCAGGGCGTTCGACCACAATGACGGTGCTGACCACCCGGCTAGTGGCAGCAATATATAGGAGCATGGGCTCCTTCTCAGTCGGTGCCGCCAAGACAGGCGGCGTGGACAGCAACTTCTTCAGCTCGTGGAAAGCTTGGTCGGCCTGGTCATTCCACTCAAAGTGAGTGCTCTTCTTCATGAGGCGGTAAAGGGGGAGAGCTTTTTCTCCAAGCCGGCTGATGAAGCGGTTCAGAGAGGCCAGGCACCCGGTGAACTTCTGAATCTCTCTGAGCTTGGTTGGGACCGCCATCCTCTCGATGGCCTTGATCTTCACAGGGTTGCACTCTATGCCGCGTTCGGAGACCAAAAAGCCTAGGAGCTGGCCGGCTGGCACTCCGAACACGCATTTCTCCGGGTTGAGCTTGATCCGGAACCGACGCAGGTTCTCGAATGTCTCCTTCAAGTCTTCCAGCAGAGTGCCACGCTTCTCCGTCTTCACCACAACATCATCCACGTAAACATGGGTGTTCTTGTCGAGCTGCGTGAGGAGGCACTTCTGCATGCAACGCTGAAAAGTGGCGCCAGCATTCCTCAAGCCGAACGTCATAGTCAGGTAGCAGAAGGCTCCAAACGGCGTGATGAAGGCGGTCTTCAGTTGGTCATCCGGGTTCAGCTTGATCTGGTGGTATCCCGAGTAGGCATCCAAAAAGCTCAACAGCTCGCATCCGGCTGTGGAGTCTATCACTTGATCAATCCTAGGCAGAGCGAAGGGATCTTTTGGGCAGGCTTTGTTGAGGTTTGTGTAATCTATACACATGCGCCATTTGTTATTCTTTTTCAGCACGAGAACCGGGTTCGCGAGCCACTCGGGGAAGAAAACTTCCATGATGAAGCCGGCTGCAAGAAGCCGGGCTATCTCCTCCCCTACGATCCTTCTCTTCTCTTCTGACAGTCAGCGGAGGGGCTGCTTGACTGGTTTAGCATCCTCCCGCACGTGCAATTAGTGCTCGGCGAAATCCTTCGGAACACCCGGCATGTCCTTGGGGGACCATGCAAAGATATCCTGATTCTCACGGAGGAAATCGACGAGCTCGCCTTCCTATTTGCTATCCAGGCTCGCCCCAATGACGGCAAACCTCTCGGGGTGCTCGGGGTCGAGCTGTATCTTCTTCTTCTCCTTGGCCGGCTGGAAAGATCCTTGGGCATCATACTCCTTGGAGTCGGCAGGTTGGTTTAGCTGCTTACTGGCCAGGGCCACGACCCGGTCCAGCGTCTTCTTCTCTGCAGCGATCACGAGGGATTCGGCCAGCCGGCTGTGTCAGGACCCCGATTCTAAGCCACATCGATCTAGCCGGTAACACCTCATATCACTTTGCGGCCTCACGCACGGTATCCCACGGGTGTCGCCTTACCCTGGCCCGGGACCGTTTGCGCCTTTTGGCTCGCGTATATGACAATGTCGCTAGCATCCATATGACCGAGAACCCGGGCCGACATGGCTAGTCGTGAACCCAAAGCGGCACAGACTTATGGAGACAGGCATACATGAATCACATCGAACATGTCGGTCATCAACGAGTGATTCCGGGCTGTAGCACTGGGCTAACAGGACTCCGGGGATCCCGGGCTGTAGCAGGCTAGACAGGACTCCAGAGATCACCGCGTGACAATTCCCCGAAGGGACAGACATAGGGACGAAGTGAAACACATGCCGGCCAGTCAAGTGTCCTGAACAGTAGTGCTGGGCTAGCAGGACTCCAGTGAACCAGGCTGTAGCGGACTACTATGGCTCGAGGAGCACTAGACTACATTTCCCCATAAGAAAGGCTGCGAAGGGCAAACAACTAGATTGTCGGATCCCACTCATACCAAGCATTCCAATCATACACACAATATGCCCGATATGAGTACATACAGCATGGCATCACAACAAAACTCTACAACTCAAGTACTTTATTTAAAGGCTCCAGGGAGCCATACATAACATATTCATACAGATAGGGGTCACATGACCCGACACTCAAGTCATACAGTCATACAAGCACATGCGGAAGCAACTAGTCTGAGTACAGACTCTAGAAAGAAAGAAGGCTTCTCGAAGCCTGTCTATCTACATAGGGCCCTCCATGGCCTGGATCACCACCTGGGTGGCTAGTCACTCGTCGACGTCAAGGTCTACATAAAACCCATCGGAGGGGGCAGTGTTGTCGTCTGAAAACAATAAATAAGCAAACATGAGTACAAAGGTACTCAGCAAGTCTTACATCAGAACCTACTATACACGCTCATTCTCAAGAAGGTGGTGGGGTTTATGCAGCAAGCCAGCTTTGACTCTTGGCTAAGCTATCCTACGGAACCTTTTAGCAAAATAGTTTTCGCACACGAGTCCACTACTCACCATCACAATACTCCACCATGGATCCTCCCTCGTATCCTGTGAGAGGGCCATCCTCGGTACTCACACTTATCTTGAGTCTTTTAGTAGTACCCATTAACTTGTCTATGAACTGTATATGCAATCAAGTAGTCCTTTAACGCGGACGCGGCTATTCGAATAGTTTTATACCCTGCAGGGGTGTACTTCGTCATACACGCTTTCACCGCTTACCGCCGTCTACACGACATGTACTCGGCAACCTTCAAGCGGAAGCCCAGCGAGGGTGTCGGCCACGGCCTACCTAAAACACCTAAGCCCCTAGTCCAGGTTATCGCCTATCCAGGTTCCATCCGCAGGGAGTCCGGCCGAGGTTTCCACATACGGCCCCGAACGATGTGAACAGGGTTCCCGAGACACCAAACGGGTGACTCGGTACACCGTGCCACGGTGTATCTACCGCAACATAGCCCACCCCTAGGGTCAGCGCTACGCACGGCCGCCAACACATATCCTACAAACACCAAAAACTATTTGCAACTCCTGGACAGAGTACTAGGGTGGCTAAGAAGCCGAGAGGGTCCATTTGTTTCGGGCCCAATGTACGGTAGTAACTGCATCTTAAATCACGCATACAGATGTCAGTTCTTATGGACGGCCTCAATGAAACAACCCACCATGTACTCCTACATGGCCTCTCATCGATACCTTTACCAAAACATGTGCAACACATCCCACATATTACTGGCACAAGCATTTCACTCTAGCCCATCATCCAGATGAACCAGACCTGACACAACTCTAAGCATAGCAGGCGTAGCAAGGTAGGAATCACAAAACATGGCTCAATCAACTCCTACACATGCTAGTGGGTTTCATCTAGTTACTGTGGCAATGGCAGGTCATGCAGAGGATAAGGGTTCAACTACCGTAGCACACAGCAGTTTGAATCGTGTTGTCTTAATGCAGTAAACAAGAGCAGGAGCGAGATCATGGGTTGTATCGGAATGATCAATGGTTGCTTGCCTGATGGAGTGGTAACGGGATACTGCCCTTCAGTTGGATACTCGTGAATATCCTCGGAGGCAGAACCTACCATGAAGAACACAACCGAGCACAATCAACACATGACGATATGCAACAATATGATGCATGCTATGACATGGCAATATGGATGTGTCTTGGCCTAATGCAAGCTAAAACAGAAGGGTAATTGCTTATTTGAACCAAAGGTTCAAGTGTTAGCTCATTTAACTTGATCATATTAGTGCATCACCTTATATTGCATAAACAGCAGGTTTAACTTGTTCTGACATGCATGAAACCAGTACCAATGGATAGCTTGGATTTTTCTGATAATCTTTCATATATAATTTGTCTCATTTGGAGTTATGGTTGAATTTCTATGAATTTTTGAAGTTTAGGCAATTTTCTGGAATTTTCTATATAAAATTAAATCCAAAAAAGAGTTATTGCGCCAGCCTTGCGTCAGCATGACGTCAGCAAGTCAACAGGCCCGGTACAGGTCAAACCTGACCTGTGGGACCCGTGTGTCAGTGGCTCATTTAGTTAATTAACTAATTAATTTAGATTAACACTAAACAGGTTTAATTAGCAGGGGGGCCCGCTTGTCATTGACTCAGGGGAGTCAACTGGGCCCACCCAGTCAATGGTCAAGGTCAACACTCGTCGGCGTCTAGCCGCCGGCGAGGCCAGACGCGGCGGAGGAAGTGCATTTGCACGTTCCGTCCACCAAACGGAAGGCGGGGAGCATCTACGGGCTCCTGGGAACGAGCCGCAGCTCTTGGTGGTGAGGGTTGAGCTCGGGGTGGCCGGAGACATCGCCGGCGACGACTTTGGCGGTCGCCGGAGTTCGGGCGCCGATGGAAACGGTGCCACCGTGCACGGGAGGAGCAACGGGTAGCACCTACGCATTCTGTAGGCTCCCGCAAAGCTAACAGGCATATGCACGGGGCCGATTGGCCACCGGAGCCTCGTCGGCGACGAGCTGGTGCGGCGGTGTGCTTCGGGCGTCATTGGAAGTGGTGCTACAATGAGCGCTAGGCCGTGGGGTTAGGGGGAAACGACGGAGGAGCTCACGGGGAGGTCGAAGCGCAGCTCAGCGGGCCTGGGGACGACCTAGATGGCGCGAATCGAGGACGAGGTCGCCGTCGGTCGGAGGTTGAAGAAGAGCTCGAAGTCGACGCTGCAGGGCTTCCGGCGGGGCGTGGTTCGGTGAGGGGGTCGAGGACGACGTTGCGGAGCTCGTGGGCACAACCGAGGGGCGAGGGGGTGGCTGTGGCCGTGGTGGTTCTCGTCGGCGGCAACGGCCGCGTTCTGTGGAAGTGAGGGGGAGAGCCAGAGGAGGGGATGAGCACGGGGGAGGAGGAATGAGAGGGCCAGGGGGTGCGTGGCCGTCTCCGTGGCATTGGGAGGGAGTCCGGGAAGCAGGAGGTGGCGCGCAGGGGGGGAGGTGGCGCGCGCGCGTGCCGGCGAGCGGCGGGCACATGCCCGCGTCCTTCTGTCCGCGGAGGGGGACGACAGGAGGCAGCGGGGTGGGCTGGGCCGCCAGCTGGAGATGGGCCAGGTAAGTGGCCCAGTGGCCTTTCCCTTTTTATTTTTTTTGTGTTTTTCTATTTTTGTTATTCTGTTTTGATTTAGTTTAAATACTAAATTATTTTATAAAATCCTGAAAATATTTATGGACACTTACTGAAATATTTCAGTGGCCCAAAAAATAGTTCCAACATTATTTGAGCATTTGAATTATTTAATAGCATTTAAATGCCCAAATTCAAATATTTATGAATTAAATCAATGCCCCTTTGGTTGACCTAAAATTATGTGCACCATCTTTCCCAAGGGTTCTAACCCAAGGCAAAGAGGGTGAACATTTTTGAAGGGCATTTCAGGTTCATTGAATTTATTTTTAGTAAACCCTAGTTGATTTCAGGGGGGGGGTGCTGGGGGTTCTGCTTTCCCCATTTCAATTTTCTGATGAAGGTAAACATGATGCACACTCTAATGCATAATCTAGCTAGGGTGTGACAACTCACCCCCACTCAATAGAATCTCGTCCCGAGATTTAGGATCATCTGGGAAGAAGGTGGGGTACTCGAGTCGAAGACGATCCTCCCTTTCCCAAGTGGCTTCTTCCTCGGAATGGTGTGACCATTGAACCTTGAGAAACTTGATATTATGACGTCGAGTGGTACGCTCGGCTTGATCAAGGATACGAACGGGGTATTCCCGATAAGAAAGGTTATCTTGTAAATCAAGCGTTTCGTGGTCCACTCCACGGATAGGATCCGTGAAGCAACGCCTGAGTTGCGAAACGTGGAAGACATCGTGAACTCTGGAAAGATGCGGAGGTAGTTCCAATTGGTAAGCAACTTCTCCTCGTTTGGCAAGAATGCGAAAGGGTCCAATGTAACGAGGAGCCAATTTGCCTTTGATACCGAAGCGATGGGTTCCCTTTAACGGGGTAACCGCCTTCTCGTCAATTTCAAATGTCATAGGCTTATGTTTACGATCATATTGACTCTTTTGGCGAGATTGGGCTGTTTTCAATTTCTCACGAATAACGCGAACCTGCTCTTCTGCTTCCTGAATCATATCCGGGCCAAAGAGTTGTCTTTCCCCGGTTTTTGACCAGTTAAGAGGCATTCGACATTTTCGTCCATAGAGAACTTCGAAGGGAGCTTTGCCCAAACTAGCTTGATAGCTATTGTTATAAGCAAACTCCGCGAATGGAAGGCATTTCTCCCAACTCATTCCGAACGAGATAACAGAAGCTCGGAGCATATCTTCCAGAATTTGATTGACTCACTCTACTTGACCACTTGATTGAGGATGGAAGGCGGTGCTAAAGGAGAGATGAGTTCCCATAGCATTTTGCAAAATTTCCCAAAATCGAGAGGTGAAGAGACTTCCACGGTCTGAGTTAATTTCCAATGGGACACCATGAAGAGACACTATTCGGGAGATGTATAAGTCAGCTAGCTGGCTAGCGGTGATACTCTCATGAACAGGTAGAAAATGGGCTACTTTGGAAAGACGGTCGATCACGACGAAGATGGCATTATTTCCTCTCTTGGTCCTGGGAAACCCAGTGATGAAATCCATACTGATTTTGTCCCATTTCCATTCAGGAATAGCCAAAGGTTGAAGGGTGCCAGCAGGCTGTTGATGCTCTGCTTTAACACGACGACAAACGTTGCAATTGGCAATATATTGAGCGATTTCTCTCTTCATCCTAGTCCACCAAAACCTCTGGCGTAGGTCTTGATACATTTTAGTACTACCGGGATGAATGGTGAGAGGGGATTCATGAGCTTCCTTAAGGATCAGTCACCTCAGGTTTCACGCCTTTGGAACCACCAGGCGATTCCCAAAGTATACGACACCTTGATCATCAATGGAGAAACAATTCACGACTCCTTTCTTAACGTTTCTCTTGATACGGGAAATTCCCGGATCTATCTTCTGTGCCTTGATGACCTGATCCGTAAGGGTAGGTTCCGCCACCAGGGTGGATAGGAATCCTTGAGGAACAATGTGAAGATTAAGCTTGCGAAATTCCTCATGGAGAAGTGGTTGACTTTGTTGTAACATCAGGTTGTTATAGTAGGACTTACGACTTAGAGCATCAGCCATGACATTGGCCTTGCCAGGGGTGTAAGTTATTCCTAAGTCGTAATCCGAGATCAACTCGACCCAACGTCTTTGCCTGAGATTCAAATCTGGTTGGGTGAATATATATTTCAAACTTTGGTGATCGGTGAAGATCTCGCAATGATTACCGAGAAGGTAATGTCGCCAGGTTTTGAGTGCATGGACTACAGCTGCAAGATCTAGATCATGTGTGGGATAATTTTCCTCATGTGGGTGTAATTGCCGTGAAGCATAGCCAATTACCTGACGATCTTGCATGAGTATGCAACCTAGTCCTTGTCGCGAGGCATTGCAATAGATAATAAAGTCCTTGGAGAAATCTGGTGGTACCAGTACGGGAGCAGATGTCAGGCGTCTTTTCAGTTCCTGAAAACTGAACTCACACTGTGGAGTCCACTCGAACCTTTTATCTTTCTTGAGGAGTTCAGTTAGAGGTTTAGCAACCTTGGAGAAGTTCTCGACGAAGCGGCGGCAATAGCTCACTAGGCCAAGGAAACTCCGAACTTGCTTGACCGTTTCAGGTGGAGTCCAATCAAGGACGGCTTGAACTTGCTCGGGATTGACAGCAATACCCTTACCAGAGATTACATGGCCTAGATAGGTCACTTCTGGCAACCAAAATTCACACTTGGAGAATTTGGCATAAAGGCGATGCTCTCGAAGTTTCATCAATACCAGCCTTAGATGTTTGGCATGTTCCTCTTCAGTCTTGGAGTAGATGAGTATGTCATCGAGGTATACTATGACGAATTTGTCCAAGTACTCCATGAAAACCGAGTTCATTAACCGGGAGAAGGTGGCCGGGGCATTGGTTAAACCGAAGGACATGACGGTGTACTCGTATTGGCCATAACGAGTAACAAAGGCCGTTTTGGGAATGTCCCCGTTTCTGATTTTGATTTGATGGTAGCCCAACCGCAAATCCATCTTGGAGAAGACTGAGGATCCAGCGAGCTGATCATACAGGTCGTTGATCCTGGGAAGCGGGTATTTGTTCTTGATGGTGACCTGATTAACAGGTCGGTAATCCACAACCATTCGATCCGTTCCATCCTTCTTCTTGACGAAGAGGACGGGGCAAGCCCAAGGAGAGGAGCTAGGACGGATGAACCCTTTGTTCAAGGACTCATCGAGTTGGTTCTTAAGCTCGGCTAGTTCTAAGGGTGCCATCTTGTAGGGTCTTCTAGCAATTGGAACGGTTCCTGGGACAAGGTCTATCACAAACTCGACATCCCTGTCAGGTGGAACACCTGGCAGTTCTTCCGGAAACACATCCGGGAAGTCTGGGACTACCGGAACGTCCTCAAGGTCTGGAAGAGGGTTGGCATTGAGAGAGTAAAGTTGGCGCTTGGCCACTCGAGTTAAGACATTAACTGTCTTGCCCGAGGGATGAGTAAGTTGAACGGTTCTAGTGGCACAATCGATCTTGGCATAATGAGCCGACATCCAGTCCATACCCAAAATGATGTTTATGTCGGAGGACTTGAGAGCTATTAAAGATGCAAGGAAAACAAGCCTATCGACAAGGATTTCGTTCCCATGGCTTACCCTAGAAGTTTGCCATTTGGAACCCGGAGTTTGAATTACCATGGAGGTGGGCATGTCACAGAATGTCGTGTTATGCAACCGAGCATAATTCTTGGATATGAATGAATGAGATGCTCCAGTATCGAAAAGAACAGATGCCGGATGGCAGTTAACAAGGAGCATACCAAGGACGACGTTGGGATCCTCATGAGCCTCTTCGGCTAAAACATAATTGACATGGCCACGTGCAGTGGTGGCCGGCTTGGCGTAGAAAGTCTTTCCCGCGGGCTTACCACGGCCAACGGACATTCCAGCTTGATTGGGGTTGTTCTGGGGACACTCTCGACTATAGTGACCCGGTTCTCCACACTTGAAGCATGTTACCACAGTGGGGCGTGGAGCAACATTAGCAGCGGGGCCACCATAGGGCTTGGGCGGTGCAAATTGCTGGTTGGGACGAGGCGCCTCAAAGGATGGCCTCGGGGTGAATCTGGGTGGCAGTGCGGTGCTTGGAATCCACACCCGACGCTTCTGAGCTCCAGAGCCGGATGAAGACCCAAAATCACGGGAGTGCTTGTGTGAAGCGTCATAATCAATCTAGCCTGTCTCAGCACTGATAGCTTTATTGACCAGCTTCTGGAAGGATGTGCACTCGTGCAGACGGAGATCGCGGCGAAGCTCAGGGCTAAGTCCCTTCCGGAACCTTGCCTGCTTCTTGGCGTCAGTAGAAACCTCTTCAGGAGCATAGCGTGCCAGGTTCCCAAATTCCCGGCTATATGCATCCACAGTCAGCCTTCCTTGGGTGAAGTTGCAGAACTCCTCCCTCTTGCGATCCATGAGACCTTTCGGAATGTGATGCTCACGGAAAGCCTCGCTAAACTCAGCCCAGGTAGTAATTTGGCCGACCGGGCGCATAGCTTCGTAGTTTTCCCACCAATGGCTAGCGGGGCCCTCGAGATGATAAGCAGCATAGGTAACCTTGTCGGCTTCGGCTACGTTGGCAGAACGTAGCTTGTGGGTGATGCTGCGAAGCCAATCATCCGCGTCGAGGGGCTCGACGGAATGGTTAAAATTTGGTGGGTACAGCTTGATAAAGTCGTTAATTGACACCAAGTCATTTCATGGGTGGCGTGCAGTGTTCTGCTCAATCCGCTCCAGCAGACGGTTGGTCTCACGCTTGTTCCTTTCCGCCTCCAGCATTACTTCAGCCAGAGAAGGCGGGTGAGGCAAATTTTCACCTCTAGCTGCACTAGCTTCCCCCCGCTCCGGGACGGCAGGGTTGCCGCGGGTGTTGACCATCCTAGGAGGAAACAAGACAACGGTTTAGACAAGGATGGCTCAAACTTAACAAGGAAGTGCAGAATGTAAAGGATAACACGGAATGCAGAGATGCTCATTCGTATGCCATGGTAATATAAAACTGCCATATATACACCAATGGTCATACTCGTCATACATAGTTTAGTACAAGCCCATGCTACAGTACAACTATGAAGGTAGACGTTACATCTCATCGGAGGCATTCCGAGTCCCTATACATTATTTGTCTACACCTTCGGAATCGATTACACACCAAGTCGTATTCCACAAGTCACGCAGGACAGTGGGGATACAACTACTACAATACTAGTGGTACTACTACCAACTCAGATAGCTCCGTAGTAGTCCTCATAGAAGTCACCTCCATAGCCTGGAAGTTCAACGTGATCATCCGGAAACAGACGGTCCTAAGGAGCCTGTGGACCATAGGGGCTAGGATGAGGTCTTGGACCAACAAACGGTGGCCTGTGGGGACCAAGGGGTGGGGTGATGCCTCCCACATCACGCCAATCCACCATGTCTGGCAGAGCTGCTCTCACAGGATACAAATCCCTGGTATCCATACATCCAGCTTGCACCGCGGGTGCAAACCGAGTCAATGTGGCCCAATGATCAGCACGGGTATTAAAAAGCTCGAGCCTCAAGGCCCGATTCTCTTGGTCCTTATCTTCGAGCATCTCAGCGGTGGTACGAGTTAATGAGTCCTCTTGAGTGGAGTCAGCATAGATAGCCTGAAGATACCCCTGCGCTCCCGGAAGTGAAGCTGGCATGTAACGGAAGTCAGTGTTCCAAAGCAGGCCAGTCCGGACTCGCAAGATGGTCATCATGGAGTAGGCAGCATCCTGCACAGCCATCTCAATGGTAACTCCGAGTCCATAGGAACAGTGAAGGGGCTCGGTAGATCCAGGATAGGAAGGAAATATCCTGACGGTGCAGAAATACTGGCTTTGATTAAAGTCGCGGAACTGCTCTTCAACAGTGTATTCGGGATACCAACGGTATCCTGTCTAGATCATGACCCGGACCAACATAGCAGTATGACCGGGCACGTCGAGGCACCTGGTCAGGCGAACCACTTGATTTTGAGAATGGTTGGCCATCTGAAAGCACAACCACAAGACAAAGACATCAGAATTCCTAGGGAAAATTGGACAGCATAACGGCTGTAAATGCTCAGAAAAAGATTTGAGACATCCACAACAGTTCACAATACCGCTCAACAACATCATATCAAGGTTCTGATTCAAATAGCAACGTACTAAAATAGTAGAAACTGGACTGGAACTCGTAGCAATAATCCTATAAACTACTACGGATTAGTAACACGTGAACCTGATAGAAGAAGAGAGCCTAGTCCTTAACCCATGTTGAATGAGAAGAGAATGACTCAGATCAGAAGCATAGGGTAAAGGAGTAAAAGAACCTTACGTTCCCTCCCACAATCAATTCCCTTACATATAACTAAAGCATTTCTAGACTCGACATCGACCAGTTTGGCTAAACGAACCTACAGGCAGTCCGGCTCTGATGCCAACGCTGTCAGGACCCCGATTCTAAGCCACATCGATCTAGCCGGTAACACCTCATATCACTTTGCGGCCTCACGCACGGTATCCCACGGGTGTCGCCTTACCCTGGCCCGGGACCGTTTGCGCCTTTTGGCTCGCGTATATGACAATGTCGCTAGCATCCATATGACCGAGAACCCGGGCCGACATGGCTAGTCGTGAACCCAAAGCAGCACAGACCTATGGAGACAGGCATGCATGAATCACATCGAACATGTCGGTCATCAACGAGTGATTCCGGGCTGTAGCACTGGGCTAACAGGACTCCGGGGATCCCGGGCTGTAGCAGGCTAGACAGGACTCCAGAGACCACCGCGTGACATTTCCCCGAAGGGACAGACATAGGGACGAAGTGAAACACATGCCGGCCAGTCAAGTGTCCTGAACAGTAGTGCTGGGCTAGCAGGACTCTGGTGAACCGGGCTGTAGCGGACTACTATGGCTCGAGGAGCACTAGACTACATTTCCCCATAAGAAAGGCTGTGAAGGGCAAACAACTAGATTGTCGGAACCCACTCATACCAAGCATTTCAATCATACACACAATATGCCTGATATGAGTACATACAACATGGCATCACAACAAAACTCTACAACTCAAGTACTTTATTTAAAGGCTCTAGGGAGCCATACATAACATATTCATACAGATAGGGGTCACATGACCCGACACTCAAGTCATACAGTCATACAAGCACATGCGGAAGCAACTAGTCTGAGTACAGACTCTAGAAAGAAAGAAGGCTTCTCGAAGCCTGTCTATCTACATAGGGCCCTCCATGGCCTGGATCACCACCTGGGTGGCTAGTCACTCGTCGACGTCAAGGTCTACATAAAACCCATTGGAGGGGGCAGTGTTGTCGTCTGAAAACAATAAATAAGAAAACATGAGTACAAAGGTACTCAGCAAGTCTTACATCAGAACCTACTATACATGCTCATTCTCAAGAAGGTGGTGGGGTTTATGCAGCAAGCCAGCTTTGACTCTTGGCTAAGCTATCCTACGGAACCTTTTAGCAAAATATTTTCCGCACACGAGTCCACTACTCACCATCACAATACTCCACCGTGGATCCTCCCTCGTATCCTGCGAGAGGGCCATCCTCGGTGCTCACACTTATCTTGAGTCTTTTAGTAGTACCCATTAACTTGTCTATGAACTGTATATGCAATCAAGTAGTCCTTTACCGCGGACGCGGCTATTCGAATAGTTTTATACCCTGCAGGGGTGTACTTCGTCATACACGCTTTCACCGCTTACCGCCGTCTACACGACATGTACTCGGCAACCTTCAAGCGGAAGCCCAGCGAGGGTGTCGGCCACGGCCTACCTAAAACACCTAAGCCCCTAGTCCAGGTTATCGCCTATCCAGGTTCCATCCGCAGGGAGTCCGGCCGAGGTTTCCACATACGGCCCCGAACGATGTGAACAGGGTTCCCGAGACACCAAACGGGTGACTCGGTACACCGTGCCATGGTGTATCTACCGCAACATAGCCCACCCCTAGGGTCAGCGCTACGCACGGCCGCCAACACATATCCTACAAACACTAAAAACTATTTGCAACTCCTGGACAGAGTACTAGGGTGGCTAAGAAGCCGAGAGGGTCCATTTGTTTCGGGCCCAATGTACGGTAGTAACTGCATCTTAAATCACGCATACAGATCTCAGTTCTTATGGACGGCCTCAATGAAACAACCCACCATGTACTCCTACATGGCCTCTCATCGATACCTTTACCAAAACATGTGCAACACATCCCACATATTACTGGCACAAGCATTTCACTCTAGCCCATCATCCAGATGAACCAGACCTGACACAACTCTAAGCATAGCAGGCATAGCAAGGTAGGAATCACAAAACATGGCTCAATCAACTC
Organism: Triticum monococcum; assembly: GCA_034509565.1. NCBI lineage: Eukaryota > Viridiplantae > Streptophyta > Magnoliopsida > Poales > Poaceae > Triticum > Triticum monococcum. The sequence continues at coordinate 586,441,111 of CM067841.1, forward strand.
CTACACATGCTAGTGGGTTTCATCTAGTTACTGTGGCAATGGCAGGTCATGCAGAGGATAAGGGTTCAACTACCGTAGCACACAGCAGTTTGAATCATGTTGTCTTAATGCAGTAAACAAGAGCAGGAGCGAGATCATGGGTTGTATCGGAATGATCAATGGTTGCTTGCCTGATGGAGTGGTAACGGGATACTGCCCTTCAGTTGGATACTCGTGAATATCCTTGGAGGCAGAACCTACCACGAAGAACACGACCGAGCACAATCAACACATGACGATATGCAACAATATGATGCATGCTATGACATGGCAATATGGATGTGTCTTGGCCTAATGCAAGCTAAAACAGAAGGGTAATTGCTTATTTGAACCAAAGGTTCAAGTGTTAGCTCATTTAACTTGATCATATTAGTGCATCACCTTATATTGCATAAACAGCAGGTTTAACTTGTTCTGACATGCATGAAACCAGTACCAATGGATAGCTTGGATTTTTCTGATAATTTTTCATATATAATTTGTCTCATTTGGAGTTATGGTTGAATTTCTATGAATTTTTGAAGTTTAGGCAATTTTGTGGAATTTTCTATATAAAATTAAATCCAGAAAAGAGTTATTGCGTCAGCATGACGTCAGCAAGTCAACAGGCCCGGTACAGGTCAAACCTGACCTGTGGGACCCGTGTGTCAGTGGCTCATTTAGTTAATTAACTAATTAATTTAGATTAACACTAAACAGGTTTAATTAGTAGGGGGGCCCGCTTGTCATTGACTCAGGGGAGTCAACTGGGCCCACCCAGTCAATGGTCAAGGTCAACACTCGCCGGCGTCTAGCCGCCGCGAGGCCAGACGCGGCGGAGGAAGTGCATTTGCACCTTCCGGCCACCAAACGGAAGGCGGGGAGCATCTACGGGCTCCTGGGAACGAGCCGCAGCTCTTGGTGGTGAGGGTTGAGCTCGGGGTGGCTGGAGACGTCGCCGGCGACGACTTTGGCGGTCGCCGGAGTTCGGGCGCCGATGGAAATGGCGCCACCGTGCACGGGAGGAGCAACGGGTAGCACCTACGTGTTCTGCAGGCTCCTGCAAAGCTAACAGGCATGTGCACGGGGCCGATTGGCCACCGGAGCCTCGTCGGCGACGAGCTGGTGCGGCGGTGTGCTTCAGGCGTCATGGGAAGTGGTGCTACAACGAGCGCTAGGCCGTGGGGTTAGGGGGAAACGACGGAGGAGCTCACGGGGAGGTCGAAGCGCAGCTCAGCGGGCCTGGGGACGACCTAGACAGCGCGAATCGAGGACGAGGTCGCCGGCGGCCGGAGGTTGAAGAAGAGCTCGAAGTCGACGCTGCAGGGCTTTCGGCCGGGCGTGGTTCGGTGAGGGGGTCGAGGACGACGTTGCGGAGCTCGTGGGCACAACCGAGGGGCGAGGGGGTGGCTGTGGCCGTGGTGGTTCTCGTCGGCGGCGACGGCCGCGTTCTGTGGAGGTGAGGGGGAGAGCCAGAGGAGGGGATGAGCACGGGGGAGGAGGAATGAGAGGGCCAAGGGGTGCGTGGCCGTCTCCGTGGCATTGGGAGGGAGTCCGGGAAGCAGGAGGTGGCGCGCAGGGGGGAGGTGGCGCGCGCGCGTGCCGGCGAGCGTCGGGCACACGCCCGCGTCCTTCTGTCCGAGGAGGGGGACGACAGGAGGCAGCGGGGTGGGCTGGGCCGCCAGCTGGAGATGGGCCAGGTAAGTGGCCCAGTGGCCTTTCCCTTTTTATTTTTTGTGTTTTTATATTTCTGTTATTCTGTTTTGATTTAGTTTAAATACTAAATCATTTTATAATATCCTGAAAATATTTATGGACACTTACTGAAATATTTTAGTGGCCCAAAAAATAGTTCCAACATTATTTGAGCATTTGAATTATTTAATAGCATTTAAATGCCCAAATTCAAATATTTATGAATTAAATCAATGCCCCTTTTGTTGACCTAAAATTATGTGCACCATCTTTCCCAAGGGTTCTAACCCAAGGCAAAGACGGTGAACATTTTTGAAGGGCATTTCAGGTTCATTGAATTTATTTTTAGTAAACCCTAGTTGATTTCAGGGGGGGGGGGGTGCTGGGGGTTCTGCTTTCCCCATTTCAATTTTCTGATGAAGGTAAACATGATGCACACTCTAATGCATAATCTAGCTAGGGTGTGACAGGCTGCTGGCCGCGGCGCAGTCGGCGGACTTCTTGTAGTCGCCGGCGATGGTGATGACACCCTTGGAGCTCGGTATCTTCATCTTGAGGTAAGCATAGTGGGGGACCGCCATGAACTTGGCCAAGGCGGGTCGGCCAAGCAAGGCATGGTAAGGGCTCTCCAGGTCCACCACCTCGAACCAGATTGCTTCCCGGCGGAAATGGTCCTTGCCCCCAAAGAGTACATCGATCTTGATCTTGCCGATGGGGGCACAGGACAAACCGGGTACGATGCCGTGGAACACCGTTCGAGTCGGCGCAAGCTGCTTTGCCTTGACGCCCAGCTTCTCCATGGTGTCGCGGTATAGGATGTTGATGCTGCTTCCGCCGTTGATCAGCACGCGGGAGAAGCGTGCGGCGCGCGTATCCGTCGCAAGGGTGGCCTCCAGGACCAATGCGTAGGAGCCGGGGGACGGCATCACCTCTGGGTGGTCGGCCCGGCTCCAACTGATGGGTTTCTCCGACCAGTGCATGTGGCCGGCTGGGCTGGTGGCGGCCACATTGACTTCTTGTTGCTTTCGGCGCTTGCTGCGCCGGTCTTCGGGCTGGCTCATGAAGACGACATAAGATGCTTGCTCATCGGGGAACTCGTCCTGCACGGCGTCGACCGCGGGCCGGGCGGCTTTGGGCGGCGGAGCCGGCGGCGGCGGGCCGGCAGGCGGAGTCGGCGTGAGCCCTTCGCCCTTCGAGATTCGGGCGAGCCAGTTGCATTTGCGGGTCGTGTGGTTGGACGGCTTCGCGCCGCTGTGAAACTTGCATGGGGCATCAAGGGTTTGCTCGTAGGAGAAGGCCGGCTGCCAAGCCGGCCGGCCGCCCTTGGGCTTCTTGGGTGCGGGCCGCCCTTCAGGCGGCGCGTCTTCGACCGTGGCCACCTGCCGGCTGGTGGGAGGCGGTGCAGGGCCCTTGCGCTTTTGATCATTCTGGTGTTGGCGTCGGCCACCGTCTCCAGCCGGCGCTTGGGGCGCCGGATTGAGCACTTTTCCGGATGCGTCCACCCGGAGCTCGGTCTTCATTGAGGAGTCGGCGGTGGCGTACTTGTCAGCGATGTTCAGGAACTCGTCGAGGGTAGTCGGCTCATCGCAGAGAAGCTTGTGCTTGAGGAGGGTACCCTCTCGGCACCCGGCAGTGAAGTATTCGATGGCTTGCACCTCGTGCACCCCCTCGCAGGAATTGCGGAGCTCGGCCCAACGCGTGAGGTAGTCGCGAGTGGACTCGGCTGGGCCCTGTACGCACAGGGAGAGCTGTCTAGGCTTGGGAGCCCGCTTGTAGGTGCTGGTGAAGTTGCGAACGAAGGCCTCAGTGAAATCCACCCAGCTGTTGATGCTGAGGGGCTTAAGGCTGTTAAGCCAAGTCCGTGCCGTGCCTTGCAGCATGAGGGGCACGTACTTCACGGCAACGCGCCGGTTGCCATTGGCGATGCAGACGGCTGTGGAGTAGTCGGTCAGCCAATCTTCCGGCTTCACCGAGCCGTTGTATTTGGGTGTGTCTCTTGGGAGCGAGAACCCTTTGGGGAAGGGCTCGTCGCGGATGCGGGGGCCAAAGCAAGGCGGGCCGACATCGTCTTCTTCTTCTAGCGCCAGGGATCGGGCCAGGCGGTCGATCCGGTGGCGGGCGTCGTTTTCGCCGATTCCCTCGCGGCGGCCGAGCCGGCCGCTGAGAGTCGGGTGAGCCACTGGAGGCGGGGTAGGATATCTCTCTCCGCGAGCTCAAGGCGGAGGCGGGGTGCCCCGCCATTCCATGGCTCGGGGGCGGCCGTCCGCGTCTCGCTCGATGGAGATTTGGGTCCGGCTTCGGCTGGAAGCCGGCTCTTTCTCGCGCCGCGCGCGGGTGTTGCTGGTAGTCGGCGACCGGGAAGTCGCGCCGTGTTCGCGGCGCGGGGGAGGGCTCCCCGCACAGGCGTCGGCTTCGTGCCGTCGTGCGGCCGCATCGATTAGTTGCTGGATGCGCCGCGTCATGTGGGGGAGGTCTTCGGCTTCCAAGCCGTCTAGCTCGTCTACGGCCGCCTGGGCGGCGCGCAGGTTCTCGAGCGGGGTGGCGTAGACCGGGCGATCCACTCCAAGCGTGTCGGCGATGACGGCGCCGCATTGCCTGACAACGCCGGCCCGGCTAGGGCCAGCCGGAGCCGGCGTGCCGAAGGCGGCGCGGTCAGCTTCGCGCTGGTAGGCCTTGGTGAGGCGTCTTACGGAGGCTAGCCGCCGGCCCTCCGCGAGGAGGGCGAGGCGGCGTGCCTCCAGAACTTCGTCGCTGGTGTCGGCCAGAAGGGGGGCGGACAAGTCTTGGGCAGCCGCGCGTGGGGCGTCGCGGGCGCCCTCGTCAGTCGGGCCGTCGAGGCCGATAACCATCACCTCGGGGGCGTCAGAATCGCGATCGCCAGCCGGAGGGAGCGGGTCTATGTAGACCGTGACGTTGGTGGGGAAGGTATCGTAGGATGCCGTGTCAGAGTCGACGAGCATCGGGTCGGTGGAGCCAACCGACTCCAAATCCGCAGCGGGCTCGCTGGCGACGTGGAGCTGGCCAAGGAGGTTGGCGAGGTGATCTGTGCCCGCATTGGAGGCAAGCTCGTCGGAGATGTGGGCCTTGTCGAAGAGGTTGGCGAGGCCGCTAGCCGCGCAGACGTTGGCGACGCCATGCAGCGCGTCGCGGCAAGCGCCATCGGGCGAGCCAGGCTGGGTACGCTCGCGAGGAAGGAAAAGGGTTCCCGTCCAGAACAGGTCTCCGAACGACGGTGCACCTGGCCCCATGGTGGGCGCCAAATGTCGGGTGGTAGGAGCGACATATGCCAACGGATGGCTTATCATTGCGGGGGCCAATAGAACGTCGCCGGTGCCTGGAAACGGGATGAGGCGAAGACATGCACGCCGGCGAATCTTACCCAGCTTCAGGGCTCTCCGGGGAGATAATACCCCTACTGCTGCTCTGCGGGGTCTCCGCATGGTTACTATGTGGACAAGTAGCTACAATGCTCCTTGAGCTGTTTTGGGTGGAAGGAGGAAGAAGGGCTCGGCTCAGCTTGCTTCCTCTCCTTGTATGTGTCTAAGTCTAGAATGAGAGTCCAACCCTTTGCATGGGCGCACCGGGGGGTTTATATAGGCCTACCCCCCGGGGGTACAATGGTAATCCGACTGGGCGCGGGGCCCAGCTGTCTGTGACTGCGCTCGCCGGCTTCTCCACCGGCTTCTGGGGCCCGCCGGCTGGTGGGTCCCGCCGTCTGCCGGCTCCTGGGTCGACAGGCCGGCCCCACTGGCCAGGGCCGGGTCGGCAGCTGGTTACTGTTAGTTCGTGTCCTTGACGCAGGCTTGGTCGGGGTAAGCGTGGCTACAGTAATGCCGCCCTGGCGGGCGATTACTGTAGCCCCGCCGCATCTTGTCTCCTTAATGGGCGTCTCCTTCGAGGAGGGCGACAGGCCGGCTGCGTGAAGCCGGCCCTCTGTCTTGCCGGCTTGAGGGGAGGTGCGGCCGCCTTCGGCATCTCTCTGCCCGAAGGGGCCCACCGCCTCGGGGGCCACGCTGGTGACCCGTCGTGGACGGCGTTAGAGCCGCCGTGGCTACAGTGCCGCGCCGGGCGGGCCGCGGCTGCCTGCCCGATGCGCCGTACCAGGCGTGCTCCAGGTTTTGGGGGTGGCAGGCTCGACTGTAGCCACGCCCCGCTTCATCATTGCAGAGTGGACGCGTACATCATGGGTACGGCGTTGACTGAATTAGGGGAGCCGGCTTGGCAGTAGCCGGCCTCGCTGTAGCCGGCCCTGCCGTAGCCGGCCCCGCCGTAGCCGGCCTTGCCGTAGCCGGCCCTCCACAGCCTTCTTCAGGAGGGTGAAAAGGCGGGCCGCCCCCACAGCCGGCCAGGAAGGTAGCCGGCTGGGGGGAGGCGGCCCAAGTCTTGAGTCTTCTTATGAGCCGGATGGGCTCATAATTTTTTCTGAGGGGCTAGGGGAAGCCGGCTGGGCTACCCATAGCTATTTACCCGGACACACTTCAACCAGAGAGTAGCGCATCATAGAAAGATGTTTCTGTGGCAACTACGTTAGTTGAAGAGAAAGCTAATGATGATCATAAAGCTTCAGATCAAATTACTATCGAACCTCGTAGGTCGACAAGGGTGTGTACAACTTCTCAGTGGTAACCCTGTCTTAAAGGTCATGTTGTTGGACAACGATGAACCTATGAGCTATGAAGAAGCGATGGTGGGCCCGGATTCCAACAAATGGCTAGAATCCATGAAATCCGAGATAGGATCCATGTATGAGAACAAAGTATGGACTTTGGTGGACTTGCCTGATGAACGGCAAGCCATTGAGAATAAATGGATCTTTAAGAAGAAGACAAACGCTGATGGTAATGTCACCATTTGTGAAGCTCGACTTGTCTCAAAGAAGTTTCCAACAAGTTCAAGGAGTTGACTATGATGAGACTCTCTCAATCATAGCGATGCTAAAGTCTGTTAGAACTATGTTAGCAGTTGCTGCATTTTCATTTACGAAATCAGGCAGATGGATGTCAAAACAAAGTTTCCTTGACGGTTTCCGTGAGGAAAGGTTGTATGCGATACAACCAAAAGGTTTTTGTCAATCCTAAGGATGCTAAAAGGTATGCAAACTCCAGCGATCCTTCTATGGACTGGAGCAAGCATATCGGAGTTGGAACATACGCTTTGATGAGGCGATCAAAGCATTTGGGTTTATACAAAGTTTGCAAGAAACTTGTATTTGCAAGAAAGTGAGTGGGAGCACTACAACATTTCTGATAGGTATATATGGATGGCATATTGTTGATCGGAAATGATGTAGAATTTCTAGAAAGCATAAAGGGTTGTTTGAATGGAGTTTTTCAAAGGAAGACCTGTGTAAAACTGCTTACATCTTGGGTATCAAGATCTATAGAGATAGATCAAGACGCCTGATAGGACTTTCACAGAGCACATACCTTGACATGGTCTTGAAGGAGTTCAAGATGGATCAATCAAAGAAGGAGTTCTTGCCTGAGTTGTGAGGTGTGAAGTTAAGACTTGAAGCTCGACCATGGCAGAAGAAAGAGAAAGGATGAAAGTCGTCCCCTATGCCTTAGCCACAGGCTCTATACGATATGCCATGCTGTGTACCGCGATCTGCCTTGCCACGTGTCCGGCAAGGGGGTACAAGAGTGATCCAGGAGTGGATCATTGGACAACGGTCAAAATTGTCCTTAGGAATAAGGAAATGTTTCTCGGTTATGGAGGTGATAAAGAGTTCGGTGTAAAGGGTTACGTCGATGCAAGCTTTAACACCTATCCGGATGACTCTGAGTAGCAAACCGGATACGTATAGTGGAGCAACCATTTGGAATAGCTCCAAGTGGAACATAGTAGCAACATCTACAATATGAAATCGAGATTTGCGAAGAACACATGGATCTGAATGTTGCAGACCCGTTGACTGACACTTCTCTCATAAGCATAACATGATCAAACCCTAGAACTCATTGAGTGTTAATCACATGGTGATGTGAACTAGATTATTGACTCTAGTAAACTCTTGGGTGTAAATCACATGGCGATGTGAACTAGATTATTGACTCTAGTGACTCTTCGGGTGTTAGTCACATGGCGATGTGAACTATGAGTGTTAATCACATAACGATGTGAACTAGACTATTGACTCTAGTGCAAGTGGGAGACTGTTGGAAATATGCCCTAGAGACAATAATAAAATGGTTATTATTATGTTTCCTTGTTCATGATAATTGTCTATTGTTCATGCTATAATTGTATTAACCGGAAACCGTAATACATGTGTGAATACATATACCACAACATGTCCCTAGTAAGCCTCTAGTTGACTAGCTCGTTGATCAATAGATGGTTATGGTTTCCTAACCATGGACATTGGATGTCATTTATAATGGGATCACATCATTAGGAGAATGATGTGATGGACAAGACCCAATCTTAAGCGTAGCACAAGATCGTGAAGTTCGTTTGCTAAAGCTTTTCTAATGTCAAGTATCATTTCCTTAGACCATGAGATTGTGCAACTCCCGAATACTGTAGGAATGCTTTGGGTGTACCAAACGTCACAACGTAATTGGGTGGCTATAAAGGTGCATTACAGGTATCTCCGAAAGTGTCTGTTGGGTTGGCATGAATCGAGACTGGGATTTGTCACTCCGTATGATGGAGAGGTATCTCTGGGCCCACTCAGTAATGCATCATCATAATGAGCTCAATGTGACTAAGGACTTAGCCACGGGATCATGCATTACGGAACGAGTAAAGAGACTTGCCAGTAACAAGATTGAACGAGGTATGGGGATACCGACGATCGAATCTCGGGCAAGTAACACACAGATAGACAAAGGGAATTGTATACGGGATTGATTGAATCCCCGACATCGTGGTTCATCCGATGAGATCGTCATGGAACATGTGGGAGCCAATATGGGTATCCAGATCCCGCTATTGGTTATTGGCCGGAGAGATTTCTTGGTCATGTCTGCATGGTTCCCAAACCCGTAGGGTCTACACACTTAAGGTTCGATGCCGCTAGAGTTGTTATGGGAAATAGTATGTGGTTACCGAAGGTTGTTCGGAGTCCCGGATGAGATCCTGGACGTGACGAGGAGTTCCGGAATGGTCCGGAGGTGAAGATATATGACGAAGGGTATTGGAGTCCGGAATTGTTCCGGGGGTATCGGGTAACGACCAGCGTGTCCGAAAGGGGTTTCGGAGGCCCCGGCAAGCGTTGGGGGGCCTTATGGGCCAAGGGGAGGAGGCACATCAGCCCACTAAGGGGCTGACGCCCCTCCCACCCCATCTCATGTAACTTGGAGAGGTGGGGGCGCCTCCCCTAGGGCAGCCACCCCTCCCGGCTTGGGGAGCAAGTTTCCTAGGGGTGGGGGCGCCCAAACCCATCTAGGGTTTCCCCTATGGCCGCCGCCCCTCCCCTAGGGAACCCTAGGGTGCCTCCTCCACCCCCTTCCCCCTATATATAGTGAGGGAGAGAGAGGGCAGCCGCACCCTTCCCCTGGCGCAGCCCCTCCCCCTCTCCTACACCTCCTCCTCCGTAGCGCTTGGCGAAGCCCTGCCGGAGAACCACGAGCTCCATCACCACCACGCCGTCGTGCTGTCGGAGTTCTCCCTCAACTTACCATATCCCCTTGCTGGATCAAGAAGGAGGAGACGTCCCCGGGCTGTACATGTGTTGAACGCGGAGGCGTCGTTGTTCGGCACTTAGATCGGAATCGACCGTGATCTGAATCGCTGCGTGTACGACTCCACCAACCGCGTTCCTGTAACGCTTCCGCATTGCGATCTTCAAGGGTATGAAGATACACCTCCCTCTATCTCGTTGCTAGTATCTCCTAGATTGATCTTGGTGACACGTAGGAATTTTTTTGAATTATTGCTACGTTCCCCAACATCTGCACCGTACACCATAAAGAATGTGTGTATCCGGTAGTGCGATTTGGCGTGGTCCGCAGCCCCCATAGTACAGAGTCGAGCTCCTCGACCCAGTGCGTATCTGATTCTTTCAAGGACCGCACTAGTCTGGGTTTAATGCCGCTCATTATAAGACCATTTGCTCGTTTGACTTGACCATTAGTTTGATGGTGATAGACGGATGCATAATCGAGCTTAATGCCCATGTCGTCGCACCAAGTTTTTACCTCATCGGCTGTAAAGTTTGGGCCGTTAACAGTGATGATACTGTGGGGGACACCATAGCGGTGTACAACCCCGGATATGAAATCTATCACTGGTCCGGATTCGGCCGTTTTAACTGGTTTGGCTTCTATCCATTTGGTGAATTTATCCACCATGACCAATAGGTACTTTTTCTTATGGCTTCCTCCTTTAAGGGGTCCGACTATATCAAGCCCCCAGACCGCGAAGGGCCAAGTAAGGGGGATTGTTGGGAGGACGGTAGGTGGCATATGGCTTTGGTTTGCAAAGAGCTCGCAACCGACGCAATGTTGAACGAGGTCCTGTGCGTCTGCTCGAGCTGTCGGCCAATAGAAACCTGTACGGAAGGCCTTACTTACAAGGGCCCGAGCTACGGCGTGATGGCCGCCGAGTCCAGCATGAATTTCTGCCAAAAGATGACGCCCTTCCTCCTCGGAGATGCACCTTTGCAGTACTCCGGTAGCACTTTTCTTATAAAGCTCTCCCTCGTGGACCTTGTAGGCTTTAGACTGCCGCACAATGCAACGTGCCTCGTTTTGGCCCTCAGGGAGTACTTGCCTATTTAGGTAAGCCAAGAAGGGTTCTGTCCATGGGGCGATGACAGCCATAATCACGTGGGCCGAAGGTGTTATCTCGGTGGCAGAGCCTCTGATTATGTCAGAGTGTTTGGGGTCTGGTGTTGTGGCCGGATCCGGGCTATTGTTGCCGGTCTCCCCTTCCCACACCACGGATGGCTTAAACAGCCTTTCCAAGAAGATATTAGGTGGGACAGGGTCGCGCTTAGCACCGATTCGGGAGAGGATATCCGCCGATTGATTGTTTTCTCGAACCACATGGTGGAATTCGAGCCCCTCGAATCGAGATGACATTTTGAGGATGGCATTGCGATAAGACTCCATTTTTGGGTCCTTGGCATCAAAATCTTCATTTATTTGAGATATTGCGAGGTTCAAATCCCCACGCACTTCTAGGCGTTGAATGCCCATGGAGACTGCCATCCAGAGACCATGCAATAGGGCCTCGTATTCGGCTGCGTTGTTGGAGTCTGTGTATAATATTTGGAGTACATATTGGACTGTATCTCTGGTTGGGGATGTCAGGACGACGACTGCTCCCAGCCCCGCCAGCATTTTAGACCCGTCGAAGTGCATGATCCAATTGGAGTACGCGCCGTATTCTTTAGGGAGTTCGGCTTCTGTCCATTCGGCGATGAAATCGGCCAGTACTTGTGACTTAATGGCTCGCCGTGGTTTGTATGATATGTCGAACGGGAGGAGCTCAATAGCCCATTTAGCAATCCGGCCTGTGGCATCGCGGTTGTTTATAATGTCGTTGAGTGGAATCTCGGAGGCCACCGTAATTGAACACTCTTGAAAGTAGTGTCGTAGTTTTCGGGATGCCATGAAGACCGCGTATGCTATCTTTTGATAATGTGGGTACCGGGATTTGCATGGAGTGAGGACAGTAGATACGTAGTATACCAGCTTTTGAAGTGGGAACTTATGTCCGATTGTTTCTCGTTCGACGACGAGCACTGCGCTTACAACCTGGTGTGTTGCCGCTATATATAACAACATTGGTTCGCCGATATTTGGCACGGCCAAGATTGGGTTGCTGGCCAAGGTAACTTTTATTTCTTCCAATCCGGCCGTAGCCGTGTCCGTCCACTCGAAGTGTTCGGTGTGCCGAAGAAGGCGATAAAGAGGTAATGCCTTTTCTCCCAATCGGGAGATAAAGCGGCTTAAGGCAGCCACATATCTAGTTAATTTTTGGATTTGCTTGAGGTTTGTCGGGATAGCCAACTGTGACAGAGCTTGGATTTTAGCCAGATTCACTTCAATTCCTTTGTTGGAAACGATGAAGCCCAAGAGCTTTCCGGTAGGTACATCGATAACACATTTTTCCGGATTGAGCTTAATGTCATATGTTTGGAGATTGTCGAACGTCAGTGAGGGAGTCCTGGATTAGGGGGTCTCCGGACAGCCGGACTATATCCTTTGGCCGGACTGTTGGACTATGAAGATACAAGATTGAAGACTTCATCCCGTGTCTGGATAGGACTCTACCTGGCGTGGAAGGCAAGCTAGGCAGTACGGATATGGATATCTCCTCCCTTGTAACCGACCTAGTGTAACCCTAGCCCCCTCCGGTGTATATATAAACCGAAGGGTTTTAGTCCGTAGGCAACATACAATCATACCATAGGCTAGCTTCTAGGGTTTAGCCTCTCCGATCTTGTGGTAGATCAACTCTTGTAATACTCATATCATCAAGAATAAATCAAGCAGGACGTAGGGTTTTACCTCCATCAAGAGGGCCCGAACCTGGGTAAAACATCATGTCCCCTGCCTCCTGTTACCATCCGCCTTAGACGCATAGTTCGGAACCCCCTACCCGAGATCCGCCGGTTTTGACACCGACATTGGTGCTTTCATTGAGAGTTCCTCTGTGTCGTCGCCATTAGGCTTGATGGCTCCTTCAATCATCGATAGCGATGCAGTCCAGGGTGAGACTTTTCTCCCTGGACAGATCTTCGTATTCGGCAGTTTCGCACTGCGGGCCAACTCGCTTGGCCATCTAGAGCAGATCGAAAGTTATGCCCCTAGCCACCAGGTCAGGTTTGGAAGCTTAGACTACATGACCAATATCCACGGAGACTTGATCTTCGATGGATCCGAGCCCTTGCCTTGTGCGCCACACGGCCACGATGAGTACGATTTAGCTCTACCATCGGACAGTGTTCAGAAGATCGCACCGGCAACCACTCCGACTCTCAATTCGGAACCAGTCGCGCCACCCATGGATGGGTGGATAGACCCCGCCACGGAAGCCATATCCTCAGAGGCGATCGAGCCGAATATCGACCTTACCTTTCACGAGAGCCGTGTTGCCAAACTGCTGGATCTTTCTCTGACCACGGACTCCGAACCGCCTGCGCCCGTGCCTATCGAATCCGGTTGGGCGCCGATCATGGAGTTTACCTCTGCGGATATTTTTCAGCACTCGCCCTTTGGTGACATACTAAACTCATTAAGGTCTCTCTCCTTGTCAGGAGAGTCCTGGCCGAACTACATCCGGCAGGATTGGGATGCGGATGACGAAGAAATTCGCCACCCACCCACCACCCACTTAGTAGCCACTGTCGATGACTCAACCGACATGCTCGACTTCAACTCCGAAGACATCGACGGTATGGACGACGATGCAGGAGACGAACAGGAACCACTGCCCACAGGGCACTAGACGCCCACTTCATCATATGATGTATACATGGTGGACACACCCAAAGAAAAAAACGACGAGGAGCGGAAGGACGCAGCGAAGGGTTGTTCCCTCATGAAGTAGTCAAAGCAGCGGCGTAAACGCCGCTCCAAATCCCGCCTCGGCAGAAACAACGATCATATAGACCCAGCGTTAGAGCAGGTGAACCATCGCCCAACCACGGCAACAAGGAAAATCAAGCCGAACAACCCAACCCCGTCGAAGATAACAGTCCGGACGACATCACACCGAACAGGCACCCGGAGCAACAGAATGCCCATCAAAGGCTGGTTGCCACTGCGAGGAGTTTAAAAAAGCAGAAGCAAAGGCTTAGGGCTGCACAAGACACACTCAAAATCAGATGGAGTGAAGTACTCGACACTGCAGCGAAGTACGGCAGTAATCGCCACACCAAGAGCTATCCGAAGCGAAAGTTGCTACCTGAATTCGATGAGGAGGCCTTAGATCCTCCGCAATTAAAAAATAAAACGGCCATCCGGTTGGATAGACGACCTCATAGCCAACATAAAGCGGCAAACGACGCCGCACACAAACCAGTATGCAATCCGTGTAAGGGCTCGCATCAAAAGGACGGCGCAACCAGATCCATCTATGGACCACGAAAGCGCGCTCCAAAATACAATGCAACACAACAAACATCCAAACACCACGGCACACCCAAATACAGGGGTGCCGCACACCCCCTATGTTTCACCGACCAGGTGTTGGACCATGAATTTCCAGAGGGATTCAAACCCGTAAACATAGAGGCGTACGACGGAACAACAGACCTTGGGGTCTAGATTGAGGACTACATCCTCCATATCCATATGGCTCGAGGTGACGATCTCCACGCCATCAAGTACTTATCCCTCAAGCTCAAAGGGCCATCCCGGCACTGGATTAAAAGCCTCCCCAAAAACTCCATTGGAAGCTGGGAAGAGCTTGAAGACGCTTTTCGGGCAAATTTTCAAGGGACTTATGTCCGACCACCAGATGCAGACGATTTGAGTTATATAACTCAACAGCCCGGAGAGTCAGCCCGAAAGCTTTGGAGCAGGTTTCTTATTAAAAAGAACCAAATAGTCGACTGTCCAGACGCCGAAGCCTTAGCAGCTTTCAAGCATAGCGTTCGCGGCGAATGGCTTGCTAGACACCTCGGCCAAGAAAAGTCAAGAACAATGGCAGCATTAACAAGCCTCATGACCCGCTTTTGCGCGGGCGAGGACAGCTGGTTAGCCCGATGCAGCACCAGCGACCCAAGTACATCCGAAGTCAGGGATGGAAACGGGAAATCACGACACAGCAAAAATAAGCACCGGAATAAAGAAGACAGCCCGAAGAGCACGGCGGTAAACGCCGGATTCAGAAGCTCTCGGCCAGGTCAACAAAACTTGCCCTCCAAAGGCAACAAAGACGAACTGTCCAGCCTAAACAAAATTCTGGACCAAATATGTTAGATCCATAGCACCCCCGGTAAACCCGCCAATCATACCCACAGAGAATGTTGGGTCTTCAAGCAGTCCGGCAAGCTCAACGCCGAACACAAGGGGCAGGAGACACCAAGTGAAGACGAGGACGAGCCTCGCAAGCAAAGCACAGGGGAACAGAAGAAATTCCCACCAGAAGTCAAAACAGTCAACGTGTTACACGTGATAAAAGGGAGAAACAAAGCGACACCTTTAGAGAAACATGCCCTAGGGCCTATCACTGCGGAGCTCCACCAGTGGTTGTCCCAACCGATCACCTTTCGACCATCGGGATTACTCGGCAAGTATCCGGCGTGCAGGATGGGCTGCCTTGGTATTAGATCCAATAATTGATGGATACCACTTCACACGAGTCCTGATGGACGGCGGCAGCAGTTTAAATCTGATATATCAGGACACAGTCTGCAAAATGGGGATAGACCCAACAAAAATTTGCCACAACAATGCTACCTTTAAAGGAGTAACGCCAGGTCCAGAGGCTCATTGCAGGGGCTCCCTGCTACTAGAGGTTGTATTCGGCTTCCCCGATAACTTTCGCAGCAAAAATTTAACCTTCCACA
The DNA here is from genome assembly GCA_034509565.1 of Triticum monococcum. Classification (NCBI taxonomy): domain Eukaryota; kingdom Viridiplantae; phylum Streptophyta; class Magnoliopsida; order Poales; family Poaceae; genus Triticum; species Triticum monococcum. The sequence continues at coordinate 586,456,295 of CM067841.1, forward strand.
TTGCTCCGTTCCAAAGTGGCTATCAAGCACTACTCGGACGCGAAGCTTTCGCTCGCTTTAACGCAATACCGCATTACGCTTCCCTCACGCTTAAGATGCCCGGTCCACGCGGCATCATTACAGTAAATGGAAATATTGAGCGCTCCTTGCGCACCGAAGACGGTGCGGCCGCCTTGTGTGACACTCAAAAAATTTTTGATTTGGTTTTCATCAAAAACTTTATTGGATTCTAAAGGAGGGCCTTTAAAAATTTCTCTTTCAGAAAATCATTCCTCTTAAAAACTTCCTTTCACCTTTGGCAAGGATTTCCTTTCCTTTTCGGTGTTAAAATTTTTGGAAGTTTTTTTCTGGTTATTTCCCTCTCAAACTTATTTATTTTCAAAAAAAAAGAAACCCTAGGGGTTTTGGGACTTCTTTCCTTTTAAAAACACCCATGGTTTTACCATGTCTCCTATAGTAAATCTTCTCAAAATCCATCCCTCCATCTTTGAACAATCTAAATTCTCTGTCTCAACAAGTCCAAACAAGTTTTGGATTTTATTTCAATTATTTTATCCCCCGAAACATTGCTGCCATTTATTTTGAGCTTAAGTGATTTTCAAAGCAAGTATCACTTTGCCTTTCAGTTTTTATCCCAAACCAACTTCCCTGGATTGTCTTTAGTACCCACAACCTAGAACCATCTTGATCCACTCTTCTTATTTTCAAATATTTCAAATTTCACTCACTGCAAGTTTGGACCAGATTTGCTAAATTTGGTGAAATTCATATCTACACTTCTCCAAAAATTTCACCAAAATTCAGGCAGCCTACTGGAGCTTTCCCGGCGTCGGTGGCGCGCTGGCCCGCCCTCGCCGGCGTCTTCTGCGGCGTCGGGACCTCCCGTGGCGGCCGACAGAAGGCACACCACGGCAGAACGCCGTTTCGGCGCCGCCCAAAGCTTCCTGGCCCTCCGCGTGGCCTCATGCATGCCAGCGCATGCCCGTGGCACCCTCACCGCGGCCCGGCAAGCACGGAACGTGCTCCCTGCCGCCGACGGGCCCGCGCCGCCCCGTTCCATCGAGCTCGCCCTTAACACCCCATCCAAGCTCGCTTAGCACCTAAATGGAACCGGTGGAACTCCGTGATGACGCCCAACTCCCTAAACCTTCCCGACCAAGCTCTGCACCGCCGTAACCTTCATCGGAGATCCCCGTTCACGGCCACCGCCTCGGATCGCCTATAAAAAGGACCCCGAGCTCGCTCACGAGACCCACACCTTCACTACACCTCTCCAGGACCCTGCCAAGCCACCAGGAGGACCTCGAGGAGGTCTCCTCCCCCAACTCCGGCCGCCTCGCCCCGCCTCGGCCTCCACCTCGATTCACTCCGGTGAGGCCATCTCCGGCGCCCAAACCTCGTCTGTAGCCTTCTCTTACACCTAGTGCTCTAACCCCCACCTCAATTTAATCCTTGCAGCCCTCCTCGGCGAGATCCATCAACGCCCGAACCACCGTCCGCCGGAGTCAAGACCGCCGTCGACGTGGTGCTCACCGGCGACCAACACCACCACCCACCGTCGCGGAAGGACGCGGTGAGCACGTTGGTAATCTCCGATCACCCTGCCTCGCCGTGGATCGCCGCCGGTGACCACCGCGGCTCTCGGGCACCGGCGAAATCTGCCGCCCCATTTGAAAGTTTAAACCTGACGAGCGGGACCCACTGTCAGCCTCTCTATCCTGTCTAAGCGAAGCGTTTTCTGAAAATGCCTTCTGCCAAATGCGCCTTCCCTCTGGGCTGGCGTAGTTTCTGCCGAAGCGCTTTCTGTTTTTATAAACTAGCCCCTGGAAACTTTCTGTTTCATTACAGATAAGTCCTTGGATTAAAAACCTTATAACTTTTTAACGGAAAGGAATTTTTGAGTGATTATTTTTCTGTCCTCTTCAGATTTTTGTCTAGTTTTTTATCATATTTATTTGAAAAATATTTGAAATACTTTCTATGCACCTCTTGGTATTTACGATAGCGCATATATTTTCTTTATACCGTCGATACCGAAGGAGGTGACGGAGCCGCGAACTTCACCGAGCTAGGCTCCGACTACTCTGAACCAGGCAAGCATGTTTGAAATTTTGATATGATGAGTGTCTTGGCATGTTTTGCATTTTGTTAGTTTCATGGCATGTTGATGAGCATACCGATGAACGTTATTTTCTTTATGAAATGTTGAGATAAGTGAGTTCGATGATCCATAAGTGGATGGATGTGAGTATGAATGGCCATGTGTTGGCATGAGGATGGGTAAGATGGCAGGGTTGTAGCATGTCAGTCTTATGCCAGACTATGTGACTTCAGGGACGAACCGTACCGGTCCAGTTCCTCCCATTTCCTTCCCTGTACTACCACATGTTTTCCGCAAGGAATATGGCTTAGTAAGTTGCAAACCGCTTTCCTGGTACACACCAAAAGGAGAGGCCGGGATGATGGTTCCATGGCCCTGGATTAAAGCCAGTCATCCGGTCAGGGGGCATGGGTGTTTCCGGTTGGGACCGAGAGGGGGGCACCCCTTAGAGCGCGCGTATATAAATTTGATCCCATGCTATTCGAGATTGTGATCTCCCCGTCTCAAAAGTTTTTCTTGGACGATGTCTAGGGTGAGACCTGGCATCGAGAGGTAGGATGGGTGTGTACTGGTTAGCTGTGTTTTCTTCCGAAAAAACTGTAAACGGAACTAGTCCCTCGTGACTACGGAAATCCGTTGGCTGTGGGAAAAATTTTGTACAAACTCTGCAGAGTCATACATTCCTTGAATCATCTATTCCATGTCCAAATTCGTATCATCTTGGCCTAACAGTATCAGTTTGATGACAGAGACTCCGGTGAATCCCATGAGTGCTAAGCCCGGCTAAATGTTATTCCTGTGGATGGACTAACCTGTTTATTATCATGAATTGAATATTTATTATGAGTATTATTTACTTATGAATAAAAGCCCTTTCTGTGATGTCGCTCAGACGTCTGACTGTGGCATTTCTTTTAAAGCCCTTTCTGTGATGTCGCTCAGACGTCCGACTGTGGCATTTCTTTTAAAGCCCTTTTTGTGATGTCGCTCAGACGTCCGACTGTGGCATTTCTTTTAAAGCCCTTTCTGTGATGTCGCTCAGACGTCCGACTGTGGCATTTCTTTTAAAGCCATTTCTGTGATGTCGCTCAGACGTCCGACTGTGGCATTTCTTTTAAAGCCCTTTCTGTGATGTCGCTCAGACGTCCGACTGTGGCATTTCTTTTAAAGCCCTTTCTGTGATGTCGCTCGGACGTCCGACTGTGGCATTTCTTTTAAAGCCCTTTCTGTGATGTCGCTCAGACGTCCGACTGTGGCATTTCTTTTAAAGCCCTTTCTGTGATGTCGCTTAGACGTCCGATTGTGGCATTTCTTTTAAAGCCCTTTATGTGATGTCGCTCAGACGTCCGACTGTGCCATTTCTTTTAAAGCCCTTTCTGTGATGTCGCTTAGACGTCCGACTGTGGCATTTCTTTTAAAGCCCTTTTTGTGATGTCGCTCAGACGTCCGACTGTGGCATGATTTTTCTGTTATTTTTTTGTTCACCCTTCGAGGCGTCGCTTCAGACACCCGATCGGTTCTCATTTATATGCTGTTGGGATTTCAGGCGGACTACCGCCGTTTCCCTCGTACTTACTTCGTTGTGCAAATATTATCAGTGTGCATTGGGAAGTTTATTCATGATGCATTCATGCATGCATTTGTTATATCTTACGTCCGAACTGTCTTGCGAGTACTTTCAAAGTACTCACTGGCTTGTTGATTTGGCCAGATGCTGACGAAGGTGATCTCATGGATGAAGAGTATGATAGCGAGTCCGACGCCTAGAGGAATCCCAGTCAGTCTCGTGCGACCCTGGTCTTGGTCTCAGTTTTATACCCGCTTCTGCAACCCGAATAAATTTATCGAGCCTCACCTTGACGCTCGATGAGATGCCAGTTTGAGAGTCGTGTTACCACACTCCCCATTGTGCTATTCCACCACCACTATATCCTCGAGTCAGTAGTATGCCACCACACCATTGTGTTATATCCGCCATTATGTATAATTACTGGCGCGCTTGTAATAATTCGTTGAGCAGCCCTAGCTCAACTCTGTAATATATTCTATGCTACTGACTTATTGTATCAAGTATTTGTCTACCAGTGAGGAGGATTTTCTCTCATACTGGACTCAAAGATTGGTTTCTCAATAAATATTTTTATTGGAAAACCGGTCGTGACACCTTGGCCGCCACACACTAAACGGCCTCACCAACTCAAGCATTTGACAGGTCGTTAAGACCACGGACGCGGTTAGACGAGTCCGGCGCAGCTATACGTAATTAATACAGGTTTGATGGCTATACCCCTATTACTATATAAGGGGCTCAACGCGCCTAAACAAGTGGCAACTAGGCTCAACTTTACTTATCCTGAACTGTACATAACTTCTTTAGTACAACCTACCTTTTGTGCATGACAACTTTTCAACTAAAGTTCCTCTCTTCTACAGATTACCATCGTGCTACACCCGTCCAGGATATGACACAACGGAGACACAGGCGCAGACGTGCAGCAGGGACCCGTTCCAAGGATTCTTTTTAGATTAAGACCCTGCGTAAACCTTTTTTACTATCTCTTGTTGATACACATCCCTTGAATTCTCAATACAATTGAGAAGGATACTGACGTCTTGGCATGTGGCCACGTCAGAATAATGCACGTACCTGGACACCAGGGGCTTATTACTAAGGGCACTGTTTAGGCCCGATTTACACCATAAAGACCGAATACCTTAGGGAGTGTTCGGCGTCACGACTTTGGCCTTATATGCATCAGCTCCGAATCATGTCTTTGGTCAAATGTTGGGTTTGCCCGGCTCCTGTGTTTTGCTGCCTTACGTTCCGCTCTATCGGCTAAGGCCGCACCAGGAGAACTACTGCAATTGTGCCCTGGTTCATCCGGACGAGCACCTTAGTAGAGAAAGCCAAAAACTGACTATCATGATATAGCGTGAGACTGGTCAACCACTCGATGACCTATCGGAATCTTCGGAATTCCTCCACATTAACAAAGGGTCGTTTCCCGGCCAGGCATGTACGCACCCCGAATTCGGATGAGTGCGGAGCCACCAGGGGCTATATAGTAGCCCCACTGTCAAACTCCTCTGGCTAAGTGAAAGTGTTAAAGCATAATAGTCCGGTTGCCTAGTTTGCTGTGCTATCACCTCCTTAATAGGACGAAGATGTTGGATTAAGTGTGAATACGCGTCTTCTACGAACACCCCCGCATTATATGCGTGGGGGCTGAAGCCGACGACTGCAATCTTTCAGGTTATATACATGTATACATAAACGGCTGCACAGGAGGCATCACAATACTTTCGGGCAAAAGTATAAATACAGCCTTGATAAATTCAATAAAACATCGTTTTTACAATAGGAATGCATGTCACTCAAACATAACATTTTTCGAGCACTGGGCCTCTATCGAACGAGCGCCTTCAAGAACTTCTTCAAAATAGTGCTCGGCAGCCACTCGGCCTATGGCCGAACCCTGTGCCGCGACAGTGGTGGCATCCATCTCCGCCTAGTATGTTTTGACACGGGCAAGGGCCATCCGCGAGCCTTCTATGCACGCCGACCTCTTCATCGCATTAATGTGTGGCACCGCACCAAGGAACTACTGCACCAAGCTAAAATACTTGTTCGGCTTTGGTCTTTCCGACCACAGATGATCCACGATAGACCTCATGGCGAGTCCGGGCAATCTATTGAGTTCGGCCCATTCGGTAAGCTGATCAGTCAATGGAAGCGGACGCTTTGGAATGTTAAATTGCGACCAGAATAGCTTGTCCACTTCATGATCTGTTTGATCTCGGAAGTATTCGGCCGCATCGACAGCGCTCGCCGCCAAGTCCAAATATGCGTTGGCCGAACTCCACAGTCGATCCAGAGGGGCATACCGCGGATCTCCGAACTTCCTCCGTAGCATAAAGGGCTTCCCAGCCACAATGTCCCTGGCTTCACACAATTCCTCCTTCTTTGCTCTCATTGCAGAGCGGGTGTCTTCGGTCGCCATTGTGGCCTTTTTGAGGTCCGTAGCCTTCGCCCGATTTTCTTCTTCAAGAAACTGGCAGCGATCGGCAGTGTCTTTTAACTTCACATCCATTCTGGCCATTTTCTCTTTGCTCTCGCTATGCGCGGCCTTCTCGGCTCTCAACTCTTCGGCCACCTTCAAAGCGGCCGCATTACTACTCCTTGCTTGTTCCTTGGCTCGGGCAAGCTCCGCCCGAAGGGCCTCCACAGTGGCAGCTCCATCTACAGTCACAACATATTAAAGATATTGGCATCATGCCGCTCTTACTATGTGACATTCACTATAAACATCACCTACCCTGTGCCTCGTCAAGCCGCTTGTTAACAAGCTCGATGTCGGCATCCGCCGCATCCAGTCACCGTGTTAGGTCGGCAATCCCATCAGTCCGGCTAGCCACCGGAGCTTCAGACACCTGCACATAAAGGCAGTCTGGTTATTACCCGGGACTATGATCCTCTAGTCGCCGCCGTTCTCGATGACAACCAGAGTCTCAGGGGCTACTATCTACACAGGGCACACCTAAAAATGTGCGGTACTATCACAAATGTATATCATTTCACGTACCTCAAAGCCCGTCAGTAGACTCATAAAGGCTTCATGCAACCCGCTTTCGGTGGATGAAATCCTTTCAATCACCGTACCCATCAATGTACGGTGCTCTTCTGAGATACTGGCTCACTCTAGCAGATCCCTTAGTGTGTCCGACCGCATACCAGTCGGTGCCGGATTCTTTTGGTTGCTCTCTTCAAGAGCCATATACTGGGGACTTCGGGCGATCATAGGATTATCTTTTGGCCTCACCAGATCCGGAGTGACCCTTCGCAACGACACTTCAAGGTCGCCCGCTTCTTGAGCCGGGGAGTCCAGGGAGGCGTTTCGCTCTCCAGTATCTTCGGAGGAAGATCCCCCGAAGACGAGCTCTGCTGAGAAGGGATAAGATCCGAACTGCAAGATAAATGCTTCGGTCATTTTCCTCAAAGGTAAGGAAGTATATCTTCACTACTAAGTACTTTTTTGATTACTTACAGCTCGTTAGAGGGCTGATCCCCACGCGGACTTTGTGCAGCAAGAGCACCCTCCGAGGCAGGACCCTCTGGTGGAGCTTTCTTCTCCCGTTTGGAAACCTTGGTTTCCGGATCTTCAGAGGTAGTCCTCTTCCTCCCCCGGGGCGAGGGGATGTCAGATTCCTCCCCTTGGTTATCCTCCCTCACGGAGGCGCTCGTTCCCTCGATTGGAATAGGTAGCGGTGGAGGCCCGCTTTCGCCCTCTTTATTCCCCCCTTCATCTACCTTTGAGGGCACCGGGCAAGGTGCTGGCTCGAGCATCTTTTCCAGTACCGGATTGTCCAAGCCTTCGGGAAGGGGAGCCGAACACCGGATCATCTTTGCCTTTGTTATCTAGTCCTGGTCAAAGAGCAATTCTTCAGAATGATGTCATGATAAAAGAAAGACAGTGTGTTCGACTAGAATATTACTTACTTGGGTCAGGGTGCGGTTGCTGCTCAGGCCCACATCCTCGGTGGTGTCCGGACACTCTATTTGGGGTCCGAAGAACGACTTGTACATCTCCTCGTGCGTCAAGCCGAGGAAATTCTGAATAGCACGCGGTCCTTCTGGGTTGAATTCCCACAAGCGGAGGGGCCGGCGTTTGCAAGGCTGGACTCGACAAACCCGCATGACTTGCACTACCATAACCAAACTAAAATCTCCCTCGAAGAGATCTCGGATGCGGTTCTGCAGTATAGGCACATCCTTAGTTGGACCCCAGCTCAGCCCCCTGCTGATCCACGACATCAGTTGTGGTGGAGGGCCCGAGAAAAAGGTGGGGGAAGCTACCCACTTGGCACTTCTGGGAGCTGTGACGTAAAACCACTCCCGTTGCCATAATCCGGACACCTTTGGAAAGGAACCTTTTGGCCATGGAGCTCCAGCGATCTTGCTTATTAATGCGCCTCCGCACGCTGCATGCTGCCCCTCGACCATCTTCGGCTTCACATCAAAGGTCTTGAGCCATAGACCGAAGTGAGGGGTAATGCGGAGGAAGGCCTCATATACGACAATGAATGATGAGATGTGAAGAAGGGAATCCGGGGCCAGATCGTGAAAATCTAGCCCATAATAGAACATCAGACCCCTAACGAAGGGATCCAGAGTGAGGCCTAGTCCTCAGAGGAAGTGGGAGATGAACACGACGCCTTCGTTGGGTTCAGGAGTAGGGACGACCTGCCCTCGGGCAGGCAGCCGATGCGAAACTTCGGCTGTCACGTATCTGGCCTCCCTCAACTTTTTGATATCCTCTTCCGTGACGGAGGAGGGCATCCACCGGCCCTGAAGGCTGGATCCGGACATGATGGAAGGTCTGAAGCTCCTGACCTAGGCTTTGGGTGTTAGAACTCGAGGTGGGGGAAGGATTCGATTGAGCATGGGAGGAAAAAAATAAAAGCCTTGTCCCTTTATAAAGAGGGTGAATATCAAGCATCCTCCTCCTGGCCGTTTGGGACTTGCCTAAAATCTAGGAGTCCTAGGCACGATTGGGTTACCCACGCCCGTATTGATGAGAATCCCGTAATAAGGGGGACATGATCTCTGCTTTGACAAGGCGTGTCAAGAAACTGCCTCGCGTTATGTGCGGGGCTAGTTAAAGAAAAATGGTTCGAATAATCACCGAGCCATGGCATGATGTCATGTTGCCAAAACGTGTTAGTAGATTAGATTTGTGGAAATATTATTCTCTCTACGGTGGTATGTGGAACTTATTTTGCAGGGTCGGACATTATCCTTTTATTCAAACTCTTCTGTGGTGTATCCGGAGGAGGAACCCGCCTTGCAATGCCGAAGACAACACTACGCGCCGGACTCATCATCATTGAAGCCTGGTTCAGGGGCTACTGAGGGAGTCCTAGATTAGGGGGTCTCCAGACAGCCGGACTATATCCTTTGGCCGGACTGTTGGACTATGAAGATACAAGATTGAAGACTTCGTCCCGTGTCCGGATAGGACTCTACTTGGCGTGGAAGGCAAGCTAGGCAGTACGGATATGGATATCTCCTCCCTTGTAACCGACCTTGTGTAACCCTAGCCCCCTCCGGTGTCTATATAAACCGGAGGGTTTTAGTCCGTAGGACAACATACAATCATACCATAGGCTAGCTTCTAGGGTTTAGCCTCTCCGATCTCGTGGTAGATCAACTCTTGTAATACTCATATCATCAAGAATAAATCAAGCAGGACGTAGGGTTTTACCTCCGTCAAGAGGGCCCGAACCTGGGTAAAACATCGTGTCCCCTGCCTCCTGTTACCATCCGCCTTAGATGCACAATTCGGGACCCCCTAACCGAGATCCGCCGGTTTTGACACCGACAGTGAGCCTCAAGTCGTCTATCAAAGATTCGACGTGTCTGGTTTTAATTACCACATTGTCTACGTATGCCTCTACTGTTTTGCCGATTTGTGCTTCCAGGCATGTTTGAATCATGCCTTGATAGGTCGCACCAGCGTTTTTTAGCCCGAAAGGCATGGTGTTGAAACAGAAGGGGCGTATTGGGTAATGAATGCCGTTGCGGCTTGATCGGGCTCCGCCATCTAGATTTGATGGTATCCGGAGTATGCGTCGAGGAAACACAACAAGTTGTGTCCCACGGTAGCATCGATAATTTGGTCGATGCGGGGGAGGGGGAAGGGATCCTTGGGGCAAGCTTTGTTAAGGTCCTTAAAATCGACACATAGGCGCCAGGATTTGTCCTTCTTTGGTACCATCACCAAGTTTGCTTGCCAGTCTAGATGTTTTATTTCTCTGATGAATCCGGCCTCGAGTAACTTGGCTAGTTCTTCTCCCATGGCTTGTCGCTTGGGTTCGGAGAAACGCCGAAGAGTTTGCTTCACCGGCTTATATTCCTTTAGAATGTTTAGGCTATGCTCGGCCAGCCTGCTTGGGATTCCTGGCATATCTGAAGGATGCCAGGCGAAGATGTACCAATTCTCGTGTAAGAACTCCCACAGTGCAGCGTCTGTTGTGGGGTTCAGCTATGCCCCGATGGATAATGTTTTTGTAGGGTCCGTTGGGTGGACCTGGAATTTGACTATTTCGTCCGCTGGTTTAAAAGAGGTGAACTTGGGTCTCTTGTCGAGTATCACAACGTCCCTGTCCACTGTAGAGCGCAGCGCAGTTAGCTCTTCGTCCGCGAGGGCTTCGGACAATGCTTCAAGGGCCAGTGCGGCGGTTTTGTTTTCGGCACGGAGTGCTATGTCCGGATCACTAGCTAGAGTGATGATTCCATTGGGCCCGAGCATCTTGAGCTTCATGTACCCGTAATGGGGTATAGCTTGGAAGATCATGAATGCCTCTCACCCTAGAAGGGCGTGGTATCCGCTGCTAAACGGGGCCACTTGGAATGTGATTTCTTCGGACCTGTAATTCTCCAGCGTGCCGAATACCACATCTAGTGTGATTTTTCCCGCACATCGTGCCTCCCGACTTGGGATGATTCCTCTGAAGGTCGTGCTGCTTTGCTCAATGCGGCTCTTGTCTATTTCCATTTTTCTAAGAGTCTCCTCATAGATGAGGTTTAATCCGCTGCCACCATCCATGAGTACTTTAGTAAGCCGGAAGCCATCCACAATTGGACTAAGGACCAAAGCGGCTGGAGCTCGGGCTGTGCGGAATGGAGGTTCGTCACTGGCATTGAAGGTTATGGCCGTGTCGTTCCATGGATTTATCATTGCGACGTGACAGACTTCGGCAAGGCTGCGAAGTGCCTACTTGCGCCTATTGTTTGAGGCGAAAGTCTCAAAGACTGTCAGTACTGTATTGTTATTTTCCGTGGGAGGGTGCTCTGCGGTATTGTTGACGAGGAGATCCTCGCCGCTCCTGGACACCTGCCGGAGTATCCAACATGCTCTAAGGTTGTGTGTTGGCATGGTATCCGATGTACTGTGAATTTTGCATGGCCCATTGAGCCATCCCTCCAATATGGTTCTGCGCCCTGTAGTAGGTTTTGGCTTCTTTGTAATTGGATTGGGTGACTTACGAGAGTACACCCTTTTAGTTCGGACAGAGGGTTTAGTTAGAGCCGAAGGATCCCAGAATTGTGTTTGGGATTCCCAAGTGCATTCCATCGCACAGTACTTCCGTACTATGGACACCAAGTCAAAGAAGTGTGTTATATCACGGCGACTTATGGCATTGAGGATACTCTTGTCCGTGCAATTTTTGCAAAAGAATGAAATTGCGTCTTCCTCGCGATAGTCCTTCGCCTTGCTTATTGCAAGGAGGAATCTGGCCCAATAGTGATGTACTATCTCTTGGGGTTCTTGTCTAATATGGGAAAGATCACTTATGTGAGGGTGGGTGTTTAGATTTAAGTCCAAACCCTGGCCCGGTCTGAGACCCAAAGGAGTTTCCGAGCTTGGTAGTTCGGGCTCTGGGACGTTGCCCAACGGTACTAGCCTGCTGTTCGATTCCAGGTTGGAAGCTTGGGCCATGTCCTCCCGTAGACGGGTATCCGGCTCGGAGAGCTTGGGAGTCCGGACATAGTTTGTCCTCAAAATGGAGGAAGAATCGCCGCATCGCTCCTCCGCCACCGCTATCTGATGGGTAACCGGTGGAGAGTTAATCTCCCTTTGGTTGGGTTTAAGCCCGATCCGATCATAGTCTGTAGCGACTCCCAAGGCGATGCGATCCAAGAGCTCGTTCAAAGAAGAGAGCTCCATTGGATCCATCTGCTCGATGAAACTCGAGCCGCCGTGGAGGCTGTTTTTGATGACCCGAGAAGTCATCGTCGGCGCGACAGCCGATGGGGCAGTCACGACGAAGCCGCCTAATCGGAGAGTTTGGCCTACAGCCAGGGCTCCCCTAGAGGTAACGTTGTCCCTAACAACAAGGCAAGCCATCGGGCCTTACCGTGACGGCACAGTGGAACTCTCAATGAAAGCATCAATGTCGGTGTCAAAACCGGCGGATCTCGGGTAGGGGGTCCCGAACTGTGCGTCTAAGGCGGATGGTAACAGGAGGCGGGGGACACAATGTTTACCCAGGTTCGGGCCCTCTCGATGGAGGTAATACCCTACTTCCTGCTTGATTGATCTTGATGATATGAGTATTACAAGAGTTGATCTACCACGAGATCGAAGAGGCTAAACCCTAGAAGCTAGCCTATGGTATGATTGTTGTTGTACTACGGAATAAAACCCTCTGGTTTATATAGACACCAGAGGGGCTAGGGTTACACAGAGTCGGTTACAAGGGAGGAGATCTACATATCCGAATCGCCAAGCTTGCCTTGGGGTCCTCGGATAGCCGGACTATATCCTTTGGCCGGACTGTTGGACTATGAAGATACAAGATTGAAGACTTCGTCCCGTGTCTGGGTGGGACCCTCCTTTGCGTGGAAGGCAAGCTTGGCGATTCGGATATGTAGATCCCCTGCCTTGTAACCGACTCTATGTAACCCTAGCCCCCTTTGGTGTCTATATAAACCGGAGGGTTTAGTCCGTAGGACAACAACAATCATAATCATAGGCTAGCTTCTAGGGTTTAGCCTCTACGATCTCGTGGTAGATCAACTCTTGTAATACTCATATCATCAAGATCAATCAAGCAGGAAGTAGTGTATTACCTCCATCGCGAGGACCCGAACCTGGGTAAACATTGTGTCCCCTGCCTCCTGTTACCATCCGCCTTAGATGCATAGTTCGGGACCCCCTACCCGAGATCCGCCGGTTTTGACACCGACAGACACTTCCTCGTATGATGTATACATGGTGGATGCGCCAAAGGAGAACGGCGGCGATGACAAGGAAGATCCAGCTGAGGATAAACCTTCTGAAATACAATCCAAGCGCCGGCGTCAGCGGCGCCGCTCTAAGTCACGCCGTAGTAAAGACAGCAACACCGACACAGGAGAAGACAACACTCCAGAAGGTGCCGAAGACAAGGAAGACCCCGTTGAAACAGCTAATGAACAAGATGAACGGGAATATGGGCAGGTTAGCCCTAGTAAACAGGCCACGCACGAAGACTCGGAGGACGGAAGTTATCTTCCACTCTCCTAGGATGAGGTGAGCCTCGGCACCGACGATTTCATCGTGCCCGAGGAACCTCTTGAGCAGGAGCGCTTCAAGTGCCAGCTAATAGCCACTGCAAGGAGCCTGAAAAAGAAGCAGCAACAGCTTCAAGCTGGCCAAGATTGGCTTAATGATAAATGGACCGATGTCCTAGCAGCCGAAGAATACGGCCTCAAGCGCCCAACCAAAAGCTACCCAAAGCGCAAATTGCTACATGAGTTTGACGAGGAGGCGCCGGAATACATACCACCATCGTACAATGCGACTGACTGACCACCACATGGTCGGGACAAAATGGCAACTCACGCCGAACACCAGCCCGCCCCGCCTCATCGCACAAGTATAGGTAAATTAGCCCACGGCCATACATATGACCTCCGGCAAAACCTGAACAATAAAGCAGGACATACCAGATCAATCTACGGATCGCGAGGACGTGCCTCGATACGCGACGGCGGCCACCTATTCGAACGTGACAAACTTAGTCATGCGCAGGCTGAAAACTGTAGATGGACTCCGTCAGAGCTACGTCGCAATATGGCCTGATATAGAGGCGCCGCACACGCTCATTGCTTCACTGATGAGGTCATGGATCATGAATTCCCAGAAGGGTTCAAACCCGTGAATATAGAATCATACGATGGAACCACGGACCCCGCAGAGTGGATCGAAGACTTCATTCTCCACATTCATACGGCCTGCGGTGATGACCTCCATGCCATCAAATACCTCCCTTTAAAACTCAAGGGGCCAGCTCGGCATTAGCTCAATAGTCTGCCTGAAAATTCTATTGGCAGCTGGGAGGACTTGGAAGAGGCCTTCCTCGATAACTTCTAAGGTACATATGTTCAACCTCCGAACGCTGATGACTTAAGCCATATAGTTCAACAGCCCAGAGAGTCCGCCAGTAAATTCTGGACCAGGTTCTTAACTAAAAAGAACCAAATCGTCGATTGTCCGGATGCCAAAGCCCTAGCAGCCTTCAAACACAGCATCTGCGACGAATGGCTCGCTCGCCACCTCGACCAAGGAAAGCCAAAATCCATGGCGGCCCTCATGACACTCATGGCCCACTTTTGTGCGGGTGAGGACAGTTGGTTGGCCCGTAGCAAAAACAATGCAATCAACGTCGGCACCCCTGAAGTTAAAAATAACAAAGACAAGTCTTGACGCAACAGATACAAGCGTCGAAACAACAGTGAAAACACCGAGGATACGGTGGTCAATGCCGGATTCAGTGGCTCTAAGTCCGGTCAGCGGAAGAAGCCGTTCCAAAAGAACAATTCAGGCCCATCCAGCTTGGACCGCATACTTGATCGTCCGTGATAGATTCATGGCACCCCGAACAAACCACCCAATCATACAAATAGAGATTGCTGGGTTTTTAAACAGGCCGGCAAATTAAACACCAAGAACAGGGAAAAGGGATTGCAAAGCGAGGATGATGACGAAGAGCCCCGGCAACTGAACACATGGGGACAGAAGAAGTTTCCCCCTCAGGTCAAAACAGTGAACATGATATACGCTACTCACATCCCCAAGAGGGAGCGCAAGCGTGCACTCAGGGCCGTCTACGCGATAGAGCCAGTCGCCCCAAAATTTAATCCACGGTCATCATGCCCGATCACTTTTGATCACCGGGATCATCCGACCAGTATCCATCACGGTGGCTCAGCCACACTGGTCCTAGACCCAATAATTGATGGGTTCTTCTACCTCTTGAGCACTGCGTTGGTTTTCCCTTGAAAAGGAAAGGGTGATGTAGCAAAGTAGCGTAAGTATTTCCCTCAGTTTTTGAGAACCAAGGTATCAATCCAGTAGGAGGCCACGCACGAGTCCCTCGCACCTACACAAACAAATAAAATCCTCGCAACCAACGCAATAAAGGGGTTGGCAATCCCTTCACGGTCACTTACGAAAGTGAGATCTGATAGATACGATAAGATAATATTTTTGGTATTTTTATGATAAAGATGCAAAGTAAATAAAGTGAAATAAAAACGGCACCAGAAATAGCTTGTTAACAGGAGATTAATATGATGGAAAATAGACCCGGGGGCCATAGGTTTCACTAGTGGCTTCTCTCAAGAGCATAAGTATTATGGTGGGTAAACAAATTACTGTTGAGTAATTGGCAGAATTGAGCATAGTTATGAGAATATCTAGGCATGATCATGTATATAGGCATCACGCCCGAGACAAGTAGACCGACTCCTGCCCGCATCTACTACTATTACTCCACACATCGACCGCTATCCAGCATGCATCTAGAGTATTAAGTTCAAAAGAACAGAGTAATGCTTTAGGTAAGATGACATGATGTATAGGGATAAACTCATGCAATATGATATAAACCCCATCTTGTCATCCTCGATGGTAATAATACAATACGTGCCTTGCTGCCCCTACTGTCACTGGGAAAGGACACCGCAAGATTGAACCCAAAGCTAAGCACTTCTCCCATTGCAAGAAAGATCAATCTAGTAGGCCAAACCAAACTGATAATTCGAAGAGACTTGCAAAGATAACCAATCATACATAAAAGAATTCAGAGAAGATTCAAATATTGTTCATAGATAAACTTGATCATAAACCCACAATTCATCGGTCTCAACAAACACACCGCAAAAGAAGATTACATCGAATAGATCTCCACAAGAATCATGGAGAACTTTGTATTGAGAACCAAAAAGAGAGAAGAAGCCATCTAGCTAATAACTATGGACCCGAAGGTCTGAGGTAAACTACTCACACATCATCGGAGAGGATATGGTCTTGATGTAGAAGCCCTCCGTGATCGATGCCCCCTCCGGCGGAGCTCCGGAAAAGGCCCCAAGATGGGATCTCATGGGTACAGAAGGTTGCGGCGGTGGAATAAGGTTTTTCGCTCTGTATCTGGTAGTTTGGGGGTACGTAGGTGAAGGAAATATGCCCTAGAGGCAATAATAAAGTTATTATTTATTTCCTTATATCATGATAAATGTTTATTATTCATGCTAGAATTGTATTAACCGGAAACATAATACATGTGTGAATACATAGACCAACAGAGTGTCACTAGTATGCCTCTACTTGACTAGCTCGTTAATCAAAGATGGTTATGTTTCCTAACCATGAACAAAGAGTTGTTATTTGATTAACGAGGTCACATCATTAGTTGAATGATCTGATTGACATGACCCATTCCATTAGCTTAGCACCCGATCGTTTAGTATGTTGCTATTGCTTTCTTCATGACTTATACATGTTCCTATAACTATGAGATTATGCAACTCCCGTTTACCGGAGGAACACTTTGGGTACTTCCAAACGTCACAACGTAAATGGGTGATTATAAAGGAGTACTACAGGTGTCTCCAATGGTAGATGTTGGGTTGGCGTATTTCGAGATTAGGGTTTGTCACTCCGAGTGTCGGAGAGGTATCTCTGGGCCCTCTCGGTAATGCACATCACATAAGCCTTGCAAGCACTGCAACTAATATGTTAGTTGTGAGATGATGTATTACGGAACAAGTAAAGAGACTTGCCAGTAACGAGATTGAACTAGGTATTGGATACCGACGATCGAATCTCGGGCAAGTAACATACCGATGACAAAGGGAACAACGTATGTTGTTATGCGGTCTGGCCGATAAAGATCTTCGTAGAATATGTAGGAGCCAATATGGGCATCCAGGTCCCGCTATTGGTTATTGACCGGAGACGTGTCTCGGTCATGTCTACATTGTTCTCGAACCGTAGGGTCCGCACGCTTAACGTTACGATGACAGTTATTATGAGTTTATGCATTTTTATGTACCGAAGGTTGTTCGGAGTCCCGGATGAGATCACGGACATGACGAGGAGTCTCGAAATGGTCGAGACGTAAAGATTGATATATTGGAAGCCTATGTTTGGACATCGGAAGTGTTCCGGGTGAAATCGGGATTTTACCGGAATACCGGGAGGGTTACCGGAACCCCCCGGGAGACTAATGGGCCAATTGGGCCTTAGTGGAAAAGAGAAAAGGGAAGCCCACTAGCTGGCCGGCGCCCCCCCCCAAGTCCTATTAGGGATAGGATAAGGGGCCGGCCCCCCTTCTCTCTCTTTTCCCCCCGGGAGTCCTAATTGGATTAGGATTGGGGGGAGGAGTCCTACTCCCGGTGGGAGTAGGACTCCCCTGCGCCTCCCCTCCCTTGGCCGGCCGGCTCCCCTCCTCCAACCTTTATATACGGGGGCAGGGGGCACCCCAAGACACACAACTTGATCCTTGAGATCGTTCCTTAGCCGTGTGCGGTGCCCCCTGCCACCAAATTCCACCTCGATCATAGTGTTGTAGTGCTTAGGCGAAGCCCTGCGTCGGTAGTACATCAAGATCGTCATCACGCCGTCGTGCTGACGGAACTCTTCCTCGACGCTTTGCTGGATCGGAGCCCGAGGAACGTCATCGAGCTGTACGTGTGCTAAGAACTCGGAGGTGCCGGAGTAACGGTGCTTGGATCGGTCGGATCGGGAAGAAGACGTACGACTACTTCCTCTACGTTGTGTGATCGCTTTCGCACTCGGTCTGCGTTGGTACGTAGACAACACTCTCCCCTCTCGTTGCTGTGCATCACCATGATCTTGTGTGTGCGTAGGAAAATTTTCGAAATTACTGCGTTCCCTAACAGTGGTATCAGAGCCTAGGTTTTTATGGTTTGATGTTATATGCACGAGTAGAACACAAGTGAGTTGTGGGCGATACAAGTCATACTGCCTACCAGCATGTCATACTTTTGTTCGGCAGTATTGTTGGGTGAGACGATCCGGACCAACCTTACGCGTACTCTTACGCGAGACCGGTTCCCTCGACGTGCTTTGCACATAGATGGCTTGCGGAAGACTGTCTCTCCAACTTTAGTTGAACCAAGTGTGACTACGCCCGGTCCTTGAGAAGGTTAAAACGGAGTCTATTTGACGAACTATCGTTGTGGTTTTGATGCGTAGGTGAGATGAGTTCTTCCTTAAGCCCGTAGCAGCCACGTAAAACTTGCAACAACAAAGTAGAGGATGTCTAACTTGTTTTTGCAGGGTATGTTGTGATGTGATATGGTCAAGGCATGATGCTGATTTTATTGTATGAGATGATCATGTTTTGTAACCGAGTTATCGGCAACTGACAGGAGCCATATGGTTGTCGCTTTATTGTATGCAATGCAATCGCGATGTAATGCTTTACTTTATTACTAAGCGGTAGTGATAGTCGTGGAAGCATAAGATTGGCGAGACGACAACGTTGCTACGATGGAGATCAAGGTGGCGCGCCGGTGACGATGGTGATCATGACGGTGCTTCAGAGATGGAGATCACAAGCACAAGATGATGATGGCCATATCATATCACTTATATTGATTGCATGTGATGTTTATCCTTTTATGCATCTTATCTTGCTTTGATTGACGGTAGCATTATAAGATGATCTCTCACTAAATTATCAAGAAGTGTTCTCCCTGAGTATGCACCATTGCCAAAGTTCGTCGTGCCCAGACACCACGTGATGATCGGGTGTGATAAGCTCTACGTCCATCTACAACGGGTGCAAGCCAGTTTTGCACACGCAGAATACTCAGGTTAAACTTGACGAGCCTAGCATATGCAGATATGGCCTCGGAACACAGAGACCGAAAGGTCGAGCATGAATCATATAGTAGATATGATCAACATGACGATGTTCACCATTGAAAACTACTCCATCTCACGTGATGATCGGTTATGGTTTAGTTGATTTGGATCACGTGATCACTTAGAGGATTAGAGGGATGTCTATCTAAGTGGGAGTTCTTAAGTAAAAATGACTAACTGAACTTAAAAATTATCATGAACTTAGTCCTGGTAGTATTTTGCAAATTATGTTGTAGATCAATAGCTCACGTTGTTGCTTCCCTGTGTTTATTTTTGATATGTTCCTAGAGAAAATTGTGTTGAAAGATGTTAGTAGCAATGATGCGGATTGGATCCGTGATCTGAGGTTTATCCTCATTGCTGCACAGAAGAATTATGTCCTTGATGCACCGCTAGGTGACAGACCTATTGCAGGAGCAGATGCAGACGTTATGAACGTTTGGCTAGCTCAATATGATGACTACTTGATAGTTTAGTGCACCATGCTTAATGGCTTAGAATCGGGACTTCAAAGACGTTTTGAACGTCATGGACCATATGAGATGTTCCAGGAGTTGAAGTTAATATTTCAAGCAAATACCCGAGTTGAGAGATATGAAGTCTCCAACAAGTTCTATAGCTAAAAGATGGAGGAGAATCGCTCAACTAGTGAGCATGTGCTCAGATTGTCTGGGTACTACAATCGCTTGAATCAAGTGGGAGTTAATCTTCCAGATAAGATAGTGATTGACAGAATTCTCTAGTCACCATCACTAAGTTAGTAGAACTTCGTGATGAACTATAATATGCAAGGGATAACGGAGACAACTCCCAAGCTCTTCGTGATGCTGAAATCAATGAAGGTAGAAATCAAAGAAAAACATCAAGTGTTGATGGTTGACAAGACCACTTGTTTCAAGAAAAAGGGCAAAGGAAAGAAGGGGAACTTCAAAAAGAACGGCAAGCAAGTTGCTGCTCAAGTGAAGAAGCCCAAGTCTGGACCTAAGCCTGAGACTAAGTGCTTCTACTGCAAAGGGACTGGTCACTGGAAGCGGAACTACCCCAAGTGATTGGCGGATAAGAAGGATGGCAAAGTGAACATAAGTATATTTGATATACATGTTATTGATGTGTACTTTACTAGTGTTTATAGCAACCCCTTAGTATTTGATGCTAGTTCAGTTGCTAAGAGTAGTAACTCGAAACGGGAGTTGCAGAATAAACAGAGACTAGTTAAGGGTGAAGTGACGATGTGTGTTGGAAGTGGTTCCAAGATTGATATGATCATCATCGCACACTCCCTATAATTTCGGGATTAGTGTTGAACCTAAATAAGTGTTATTTGGTGTTTGCGTTGAACATGAATATGATTTGATCATGTTTATTGTAATACGGTTATTCATTTAAGTAAGAGAATAAATTGTTGTTCTGTTTACATGAATAAAACCTAATATGGTTAAACACCCAATGAAAACAGTTCATTGGATCTCGATCTTAATAATAAACATATTCATAATATTGAAACCAAAAGATGCAAAGTTAATAATGATAGTGCAACTTATTTGTGGCACTACCGTTTAGGTCATATTGGTGTAAAGCGCATGAAGAAACTCCATACTGATGGGCTTTCGGAATCACTTGATTATGAATCACTTGATGCTTGTAAACCATGCCTTTTGGGCAAGATGACTAAAATGCCGTTCTCCGGAACAATGGAGCAAGCAAAAGATTTGTTGGAAATCATACATACTGATGTATGTGGTCCGATGAATATTGAGGCTCGCGACAGGTATCATTATTTTCTGATCTTCACAGATGATTTGAGCAGATATGAGTATATCTACTTGATGAAACATAAGTCTGAAACATTTGAAAAGTTCAAAGAATTTCAGAGTGAAGTGAAAAATCATCGTAACAAGAAAATAAAGTTTCTATGATCTGATCATAGAGAAGAGTATTTGAGTTACGAGTTTGGTCTTCAGTTAAAAACAATGTGAAATAGTTTCACTACTCACGCCACCTGGAACACCACAGCATAATGGTGTGTCCGAACGTCATAACCATACTTTATTGGATATAGTGCAATATATGATGTTTCTTACCGATTTACCACTATCGTTTTTGGGGTCATGCATTAGAGACAGCTGCATTCACGTTAAATAGGGCACCACTTAAATCCGTTGAGACGACACCGTGTGAACTATGGTTTGGCAAGAAACCAAAGTTGTCGTTTCTTAAAGTTTGGGGTTGCGATGCTTATATGAAAAGGTTTCATCCTGATAAGCTCAAAAATCAAATCGGAGAAGTGCATCTTCATAAGATATCCAAAGGAAACTATTGGATACACCTTCTATCACAGATCCGAAGGCAAGACTTTTGTTGCTAAATTCGGAAACTTTCTGGAGAAGGAGTTTCTCTCGAAAGAAGTGAGTGGGAGGAAAGTAGAACTTGACGACGTAGCTGTACCTGCTCCCTTATTGGAAAATAGTACATCACAGAAAACTGTTTCTGCGACACCTATACCAATTAGTGAGGAAGCTAATGATGGTGATCATGAAACTTCAGGACAAGATACTACTGAACCACGTAGATCAACCAGAGTGAGATACGCACCAGAGTGGTACGGTAATCCAATTCTAGAAGTCATGCTACTAGATCATGATGAACCTACGAACTATGAAGAAGCAATGGTGAGCCCAGATTCCGCAAAGTGGCTTGAGGCCATGAAATCTGAGATGGGATCCATGTATGAGAACAAAGTATGGACTTTGGTTGACTTGCCCGATGATCGGCAAGCAATTGAGAATAAATGGATCTTCAAGAGGAAGACGGACGCTGATAGTAGTGTTACTATCCACAAAGCTAGAATTGTCGCAAAAGGTTTTCGACAAGTTCAAAGTGTTGACTACGATGAGAGTTTCTCACTCGTATCTATGCTTAAGTCTGTCCGAATCATGTTAGCAATTGCCGCATTTTATGAAATCCGGAAAATGGAAAAACAAAACTACATTCCTTAATGGATTTATTAAAGAAGAGTTGTATGTGATGCAACTAGAAGGTTTTGTCAATCCAAAAGGTGCTAACAAAATATGCAAGCACCAGCGATCCATCTGTGGACTGGTGCAAGCATCTCGGAGTTGGAATATACGCTTTGATAAGTTGATCAAAGCATATAGTTTTATACAGACTTGCGGTTAAGCCTGTATTTACAAGAAAGTGAGTGGGAGCACTACAGCATTTCTGATAAGTATATGTGAATGACATATTGTTGATCGGAAATAATGTAGAATTATTCTGTAAAGCATAAAGGAGTGTTTGAAAGGAGTTTTTCAAAGAAAGACTTCGGTGAAGCTGCTTACATATTGAGCTTCAAGATCTATAGAGATAGATCAAGACGCTTGATAAGTTCTTTCAATGAGTACATACCTTGACAAAGATTTTGAAGTAGTTCAAAATGGAGCAGTCAAAGAAAGAGTTCTTGCCTGTATTATAAGGTGTGAAGTTGAGTAAGACTCAAAGCCCGACCACGACAGAAGATAGAAAGAGAATGAAAGTCATTCCCTATGCCTTGGCCATAGGTTCTATAAAGTATGCCATGCTGTGTACCAGATCTATTGTATACCCTGCACTGATTTGGCAAGGGAGTACAATAGTGATCTAGGAGTAGATCACTGGACAGCGGTCAGAATTATCCTTAGTGAAATAAGGAAATGTTTCTCGATTATGGACGTGACAAAAATGTTCGTCGTAAAGGGTTACGTCGATGCAAGTTTTTGACACTGATCCAGATGATTCTAAATCTGGATACATATTGAAAGTGGGAGCAATTAGCTAGAGTAGCTCCGTGTAGAGCATTGTAGACATAGAACTTGCAAAATACTTACGGATCTGAAAGTGACAGACCCGTTGACTAAAATTATCTCACAAGCAAAACATGATCACACCTTAGTACTCTTTGGGTGTTAATCACATAGATATGTGAACTAGATTACTGACTCTAGTAAACCCTTTGAGTGTTGGTCACATGACGATGTGAACTATGGGTGTTAATCACATGGTGATGTGAACCATTGCTGCTAAATCACATGGCGATGTGAACTAGATTATTGACTCTAGTGCAAGTGGGAGACTGAAGGAAATATGCCCTAGAGGCAATAATAAAGTTATTATTTATTTCCTTATATCATGATAAATGTTTATTATTCATGCTAGAATTGTATTAACCGGAAACATAATACATGTGTGAATACATACACCAACAGAGTGTCACTAGTATGCCTCTACTTGACTAGCTCGTTAATCAAAGATGGTTATGTTTCCTAACCATGAACAAAGAGTTGTTATTTGATTAACGAGGTCACATCATTAGTTGAATGATCTGATTGACATGACCCATTCCATTAGCTTAGCACCCGATCGTTTAGTATGTTGCTATTGCTTTCTTCATGACTTATACATGTTCCTATAACTATGAGATTATGCAACTCCCGTTTACCGGAGGAACACTTTGGGTACTTCCAAACGTCACAACGTAACTGGGTGATTATAAAGGAGTACTACAGGTGTCTCCAATGGTAGATGTTGGGTTGGCGTATTTCGAGATTAGGGTTTGTCACTCCGAGTGTCGGAGAGGTATCTCTGGGCCCTCTCGGTAATGCACATCACATAAGCCTTGCAAGCACCGCAACTAATATGTTAGTTGTGAGATGATGTATTACGGAACGAGTAAAGAGACTTGCCAGTAACGAGATTGAACTAGGTATTGGATACCGACGATCGAATCTCGGGCAAGTAACATACCGATGACAAAGGGAACAACGTATGTTGTTATGCGGTCTGGCCGATAAAGATCTTCGTAGAATATGTAGGAGCCAATATGGGCATCCAGGTCCCGCTATTGGTTATTGACCGGAGACGTGTCTCGGTCATGTCTACATTGTTCTCGAACCGTAGGGTCCGCACGCTTAACGTTACGATGACAGTTATTATGAGTTTATGCATTTTGATGTATTGAAGGTTGTTCGGAGTCCCGGATGAGATCACGGACATGACGAGGAGTCTCGAAATGGTCGAGACGTAAAGATTGATATATTGGAAGCCTATGTTTGGACATCGGAAGTGTTCCGGGTGAAATCGGGATTTTACCGGAATACCGGGAGGGTTACCGGAACCCCCCGGGAGACTAATGGGCCTATTGGGCCTTAGTGGAAAAGAGAAAAGGGAAGCCCACTAGCTGGCCGGCGCCCCCCCCCCAAGTCCTATTAGGAATAGGATAAGGGGCCGGCCCCCCTTCTCTCTCTTTTCCCCCCGGGAGTCCTAATTGGATTAGGATTGGGGGGAGGAGTCCTACTCCCGGTGGGAGTAGGACTCCCCTGCGCCTCCCCTCCCTTGGCCGGCCGGCTCCCCTCCTCCAACCTTTATATACGGGGGCAGGGGGCACCCCAAGACACACAACTTGATCCTTGAGATCGTTCCTTAGCCGTGTGCGGTGCCCCCTGCCACCAAATTCCACCTCGATCATAGTGTTGTAGTGCTTAGGCGAAGCCCTGCGTCGGTAGTACATCAAGATCGTCATCACGCCGTCGTGCTGACGGAACTCTTCCTTGACGCTTTGCTGGATCGGAGCCCGAGGAACGTCATCGAGCTGTACGTGTGCTAAGAACTCGGAGGTGTCGGAGTAACGGTGCTTGGATCGGTCGGATCGGGAAGAAGACGTACGACTACTTCCTCTACGTTGTGTGATCGCTTCCGCGGTCGGTCTGCGTTGGTACGTAGACAACACTCTCCCCTCTCGTTGCTGTGCATCACCATGATCTTGTGTGTGCGTAGGAAAATTTTCGAAATTACTGCGTTCCCTAACAGTAGGTATATATAGGAGGAAGAAGTACATCGGTGGAGCAACGTGGGCCCCATGAGGGTGGAGGGCGTGCCTGGGGGGTAGGCGCGCCCCCTACCTCGTGCCTTCCTGGTTGATGTATTGACGTAGGGTCCAAGTCCTCTGGATCACGTTTGTTCCGAAAATCACGTTCCCAAAGGTTTCATTCCATTTGGACTCCGTTTGATATTCTTTTTCTGCGAAACTCTGAAATAGGCAAAAAATAGCAATTCTAGGCTGGGCCTTCGGTTAATAGGTTAGTCCCAAAAATAATATAAAAGTGTATAACAAAGCCCATTAATCATCCAAAACAGAATATAAGATACACACATACTTTCACTTTTAATTGTTTCCTTTTCAGGTCTCAATCCCACAGGCCCCATCTGGTGGTCTGGTCATCAGTCCTCTTGAAGGATAAACACACCAAGATGGCGAGAAACGTAGACATATTGGGGACTTTTTAGGTGATTCCGTTAACGATAACTCTACCTGTTTTTCAGGACCCACATGCAGCTCTCCCTTGGTTTCGGCATGTCAAATAGCCTGTTGCTTATCGCACTACTTGTATCAATGCACCTTGACCTACTAATTAAATTACAACGAGAACAGTTTGCGGCTGGAGCTTTAGGACCCCAGCTTTTTACCTTTGCACCTTTTCTGTTTTCTTTCTGTTTTTTCTCTCAGCTCCCCTGTGGATAACCCTATCAGGTAGCACCCGTACACTTTGGTACGTTTGATGTTTGCCAGGGGCTGCATAGCACCCCACATTACGGCAACAAAAGTCTGAACACTTTTTATAAGTATAGCTCGCACCCTGTGTTGGAAATATGCCCTAGAGGCAATAATAAATTGATTATTATTATATTTCCTTGTTCATGATAATCGTTTATTATCCATGCTAGAATTGTATTGATAGGAAACTCAGATACATGTGTGGATACATAGACAACACCATGTCCCTAGTAAGCCTCTAGTTGACTAGCTCGTTGAACAATTGATGGTTACGGTTTCCTGACCATGGACATTGGATGTCGTTGATAACGGGATCACATCATTAGGAGAATGATGTGATGGACAAGACCCAATCCTAAGCCTAGCACAAGATCATGTAGTTCGTATGCTAAAGCTTTTCTAATGTCAAGTATCATTTCCTTAGACCATGAGATTGTGCAACTCCCGGATACCGTAGGAGTGCTTTGGGTGTGCCAAACGTCACAACGTAATCGGGTGGCTATAAAGGTACACTACAGGTATCTCCGAAAGTGTCTGTTGGGTTGGCACGAATCGAGACTAGGATTTGTCACTCCGTGTAAACGGAGAGGTATCTCTGGGCCCAGTCGGTAGGACATCATCATAATGTGCACAATGTGATCAAGGAGTTGATCACGGGATGATGTGTCACGGAACGAGTAAAGAGACTTGCCGGTAACGAGATTGAACAAGGTATCGGGATACCGACGATCGAATCTCGGGCAAGTATCGTACC